>JAQJVL010000208.1:730000-1474273 GCA_035578905.1 Stictocephala bisonia | reverse complement strand
TGACGGGCATCTCCCATCGTGTCACATGGGGAAAATGGCAAAAATACTGTTCTTATTCCCGTAATTACAATTCCAGCTGATGAGAGGTAATTATCTTCTTTACTATTTAGCTGAATGCTTCTATATAATTGGTATATTTTGTTTCCAGCATTAAATAGAATAAACAAGTCAGCTGATTTCGCCCATTTGACATCACAGTCTACTGCACAGCCTTGTTGAGATACTTACTGCCTTTTCTAGTTAACGTGGGTCCACCTAGCCAGTCTAACGACATGTTACATCATAACATGATATTTACTTGCTGCTGAATACTGCAGTTATTATTAATAATATATATATATTTAAATCATATGTTTTAATTAATTATTAAAATAAGAGACATGTTGTTGTTTACCGTTACTTGACTTGATGTATTAAAATTGTTAGACTTTGACATTATTTTATTTAAAAGACATTTCATCATCAGTTGAAATAGTTCATTGCCAACAACTTATAAATCTTATACAAATGCGAATAATCAGGTAGTCTTATAATAATTAATTATGTACTTAGGAATTTCTTGTAAACTACATTTTTTATTGTTCCTTCAGGTTGAGTGATGACCAGACTCTCAGACGAACCTTGCAACAGGTGACATATAGTTGGCCATAAGAGAATCAGTTAATCCTAAATCCACACCAGCAACTTTTAAAATATGCGTTTACACCTTATTAATAGTCGCAGTGTAGCACACTTTATCATGAAACTTGCACAATAGCATGATACCTATTTTATATACATACATAGATATAGACATTATTAGTATTAAAGTAATAATATACTAGAGTTTAAATTATATTTTAAACTTTTCCTCTTGTTGTTTTTCAGGCTTATTGAGTGACCAGTTTAGTCCTAAAACCTATAAGCCTACATAGATTCTCAACCACAAATAAGATGTATTATTTTGTAAGTACATATTTCTTATAACATTTATATATAATACATTAGGGAAATGAATATATTTTTCTTTTAACTTTAAGATTCAGTCACAGACATAATGTCCTATTTTTTAAGACAAACATTTATTTATTTACTTTATAATGCTTTATTACAGAGGTTATATCTAATTACAATAAAGCATTTAGCAAAACTTTAACATGCAAAAAATATATATACTTATATAATATATACAACAATAGTCATGATACTGATCCATTCTTACAGTCCTTACTTCCATTACATTACAGTCCTTACAGTCCATTAACTTGCATTCAATACAGTCCTTTAAATAAATTTGCCGAATCCACATATAACTACAATTATTAAAAAAATACAATATTTAAATAACAGGTAATATGCGAGTTTCCAAACAAACAGCAAATAAATTAACTAAAAATTATTCAACCATAACAATGTAATATAAAACCATACCCACATACAACAAAATATAAACAACAAATATAACGATATGGGACAACTTAACATCACACAGGAAACAACACAAAATAGAACACTTCTGAGGAATCTGATCAAGAAAAACATACTACAAGAGGCACCGCACAGCAAAAAAACACAATGGACTGAACAGAGACGACAAGAACATAGCCAAAGGATGAAGGAATACTGGGCGAACAAGAAGACAGAGAAAAGGAAGGAGAGAGAATGTGTAAAGTGGACCGAAGAAAGAAAACAAAAACACAGTGCACGAATGAGGGACGTTTGGGCAGCACGGAAAGAAGAGACAGCAAGAAAAGGGACATGAAGTTTAGTCTAAATGCGCTCTTCAAGGGCATAACACAAATAATAATAAACAACAAATATAACATATAACAATACACACAACAAACGTAAACTATGGATGAATAAACTAAATATATTTAACAAATAACATACAATAAATCATGCATAACAAAAATATATAAACAGTAACAAGCATAAAAGCAATAAATATACTAAGGAACAAGAACTACAGTAGAGCCTCGTTATCTGACATTCCGTTTCAACCGACTTACCCATCCCGAAATCGCCAACGTAAAAAAACGATTTTCCTAAATAGTCAGGACCAAAACTGACTTTTATACAATGAAAATCGGTTAATTTGTTACAGAATTTAATTATGTAATATATGTACTGTATAACGTAAATTATGTAACAATGCAATATAGCAATAAGTAACTGGTCAGCTACTGTATTTTTGATGAGCAGATATAGTAATTTTGATGATTACTGTCCGACCTTACGTTCAGTTTTAGCGCGGCTGTACTGTGTGAGCAGAGCGTACACAACTTATAAGAAGTGTATTTTTAGAATCGTGTATAAAGTTCATTTATTATTGTTTAACTTTATATTAAGTACATTTTGTTCATTTACCTTTCATTTTAGGTATTGTTAGATAACTCTGTATTTTGTAACTTATACATTATACTGTACTGAAATTGTATTACGTTGTATTTATTATTGTTATCAGTTTTATTTTGTGTTCTATAACCCAAAGTAATGATTGTTTAAACAGTACTAAAGTGTTAATTCTTAGTAAAATGCATTAAAGTACTTAGTTATACAAAAAATAGCGTTTTTATTTCAATTCCCTATTATTCATCATTTTCACTTATCCGGCGTCATCACAGCTCGTATACGTCGGTTAAGCAAGGTTCTAGTATACTATCATTTACACTGGGATTCAATAATAACTGCCACAGCTTATGAAGAGTGTTGTATAAAAAGAATCAGACTTGCACATTTATATAACATATGAAAATACTAAGTTTGTACATTTTCTATTACTACTGATAGTTGCTTTTTAAATAGTCTGCTGGAGGAGTTAAATAAATCAAGATTCTGTGAAAAATTATTGAACAGTTTATTGAATTATTGAATAAACTAAATAATAAAAAAAAAAAATAGTTCAATTATTGAATTATTGAACATATGATTTACAAGGGAAGTTTTTGAAAAACTTGTTGTGAATAAATAGCAACAACGCGAGTTGGGCCTTGGGGCAGCAAAATTTACCAATGTCAAAAAACCACAATCATCTATCAAGGCTTTAAATAGTTTGTAGAGATAATACAACATAAACATTTTGCGCCTTTTGTGAAGTGAGTCAATATTAAAAATGTTTAAAAGTTCTGAGTAAGAGACTGCTGTGGTGTAATGATCAAAAGCCTTGAAATATAAATATCTTAAAAACCTCTTCTGAACACTTTCTAATATCTTAGAAAGATAATTTGCATGCGGATACCATATTAAAGTTCCATATTAAATTTTTGAACGAATCAATGAAAAAAACAATAATTTGAGCGAAGGAGGCTGCTGTAGAAAGTATCCAGATCTTTTTATGAAACCTAAAATTGAAGAAGATAATTTTCAGATAGATAGAATATGGCCAGGAAAACTAAATTTAGAATAAAATGTAATGCCTGAATCCATGATACAATTGTTCTGCTCAGAGCCTGATCTTTCATTCTATAATCATATTTAATGATATTTTCGTCTGTTTTTCTGGAAAAGGATAAGACATCACATTTTTCAATATTAAATTTTAAGTTATCATTACTCCAATGGACAAGCTCATCTATATCTTCTTGCAAATAATGACAGTCGCTTAAGTTTGTTATTTTTTTGTTTAATTCATCTGCATAAAGATGATTGTTTCTGTATTTAACATAGCTAACAATGTCATTAATGAAAATGATAAACAGAAGAGGTCCTAAGTTGGACTCCTGATTCTACAAGAAATTCATTTGATTTGAATCCTTCATAACTAAAGTTATTGTCTTCTATTAGACTAACATGGTGAGAAAAACATTATACTTTGCTCTATTAAATCATAATAATGTAATTTAATCAAAAGTTTTAAATGGTTCACTTTATCAAAAGCCTTTTCGAAGTCTGCACAATACTCAATATATAGTATTGTGAAAATTTTAATAAATTTGAATGTATAGATCTATTTGGGAAAAATCTGTGTTGATATACATTGATATATTTGTTAATATGAAAAAATAACCTATTGAATAAAATTGACTCAAATACCTTAGCCGGAGTATTGCAATAGAAAGATGATTCTTTATATCACGTTTTGCTCCTTTCTTTGGTATTGGGGCGACCATTTTCCATTTATCGAGAAAAGTTGAAGTAGATAAACATAGATTCAATATTTAGACAAGAGGATGAGTAAACAAATCAGCTCAAGCTTTAAAAATGTATGGTGGAATGCCGAATGCCATCTTGTCCCAGAGATTTTGTTGGTTTTAATTTCTTTAGCTCATTTAACACTTCATTGTCTGATATTACATTTACATTTAAAGATAAAGTAGACCCATTCTCCATTATTGGCTCAAGAAGCGCCAGATGACAAAGGCCAGTAGAGTTTAAATTACAAGAATAATAGACAGAAGAAAAGTATGCGGCCAGTGCCTCTGTTATCGCTGTCCCCCCTACCACTTCCCTCCATCTGAGTACATTGTTGTTGGATTGTTATCTGCCAGTCTGATTCTTTTCATTAGACTCCAAAATGATTTAGGGTTCCTACTTATGTCTAGTCAACAGATTTTACATAATTTTTAAAGTCTGTATTTACATATTTTTACATAAATATTTTAATAAGATACTTACTTGACATTTGCTCTCAAAACTGAATATTGTTCATATAAATGAAGCAATTGGTACATTTTAAATTTCTTTCTTAATCTTTCTTTACATTTTATAATATATATTAACTCCTTAATGTACCATACAGGATATCTATTATTCGAGTTTCTACATTTTGGAACATGATTTTTTAAGACAGAATATAATTTATTATAGAAAATATCAACAGACACATTAACATTATTAGATAAATATAACTCTTCCCAGTCAATATTACGAAATTCATTACACAAAGCTAAAAAATCCACTTTATTGAAATTATAACTATTAGATGCAAAATGTTTATCAGAGCTACTACATTTTTTGAAGACATGGACATTTTATAACAAATGGTGGATGATATAGATCTATTCCCACTATTGGACTATCCTCCTTGTTTACACTCAGACTATCTAAATCGGTTAATACTAAATCTAGAGAACGCCGATGCATGTTTAAAACATTATTCTTAGAAACAAAATTATATAGCTGCATAAAAAACAAAAGCTGTTTACATGTTTTATTGATGTAACAACAAAAGATTACTGTCGCTTGAAAATATTCAATGTTCTAAATATTGGGAACAGACTGAATATTAATTCAATAGACTGAAGGTTCTCTTACAGATATAAAATCCTATTGTCCTTTAGAAGAAATATACAATGCCTTACAATCATCTCATTTGAAACTAGGCCACAAAGGAAAAAAATCTATGGAGGTTGAACTGAAAACTAAATTTTGTAACATGACGACAGAAGTAATAAGGGTTTGTCTAGGTCTGTGTCAGTGATGTACGCTGAAGAAAAAATCCAAAAAGAAGAGTTTGGTTGTAAAACCTTTTTTGATCCCTAATAAGTATTATATTAAGGATATTAATTTGTTTTTCCTAGTACCTACTTAAAATTTTAGTACTTAATTTTTATAGTAGTGTAATTTTGGCGAATCTTGTTTTTACAAGAAAAATTATATCAAATGTAACTCAAAATGCATAACAGTTCCTCCTGTGTTAAAAAGTAGCTAAATTGAAAGGAAAATAATAAGTATTATATTAAGGATATTAATTTTATCCCATGTACTGACTTTAGATTTGAGTTCTTAATTTTTTATGATACTGTAATTTTGGTAAATGTAATACTGTCAAAATAAAATCAATAAAATCTAAGGCCACCTATAAAACCAGAAAAAAAGAACCAAAATTATAAACTTTATTTCGGCTACTGTGCAAAAACAATATACCCACAGGCCACAACGTGTTGTGGACAAACAGAACTACCCATAACGCGTTGTGGGTATTTCATCTTTATCCACTGACTAAGTGTCGGGTATTGAGCATACGGTATTGCCCACAACGTATTGTGAGTAGCATATTTCGGGCCATAACCCGAAATAAATTGTGCTCAACATGTTGTGGGTATTTAGCCTTATTCACTAATTACCCACCCGCGTTGTGGGTAAAAATTTCGGGCAATGGGCGAATTCGGCTATTGCGAGTAACATATATATTATACTGTGCCTACATATATAACGCTCTGTCTCTGAATGACTTTTTGATCTTGCAGTTCATCACTAGCAAGTAATATTTGGCTTCTAAGAAGTCATACTGATGTATACACAATTTGACCTATCTTATGCTTGTTAGAATAAATATCGAGATTACTGCTTGGAAATATTTTGACATTTCTTGCTGTCTTATATCACTAAGGCCCACATCAGGCATGAAAGATATTTTACTTCAAAGTAACTTTCTCAAAGAAATTTTGCACTGAATGAAATATACAGTGAAATTACACTCCAACTTATTTTGCAACAAATTTTTGTAAAATCATTTATCTAGAGGCTTCTAATGGGCAACTTATGATCTTGCTGCAGACCACAAGTTGTGAATCACTGATTTACAGTACCTGTTGTGCCTTTGACTGCAAATTTTTATTCAACATAGAGGAAAATTTTAAGCTCTGCATTAGTCCTAAATTATCCACCAATGAATACCTTAGTGCCTTTCCACAGTGGCAGGCTAGAAAACCATAGTCCTTCCCTCATTGTTCAGTTAAGTAAATGAAAACAAAACAATAAGACTAAAGAATAAACATAAAATAGTATATTTCATAACAAGAGTGGAAAGTGGGGTTTTGCATGTTCGAGACCATATGTTTGAAGTGCGAGACTTGTCGAGCACTTCGAATGGTCGAGAACATACAAAACACTTTCACTCGAGTTTTGAACGATACTTTTCACTACACTACGGAATAAAACAGGTGTTGTTGACTGTGGAAAATTTTCGGTTGTAAACAACGTTACTTTCGGTAGTAAACAATAGACAGCTGTTGAAAATATGATGTTTCGCAGGTTGTAAACACATAACGAAAACAGCTAAACTCATAGTAGTGTAGTGAAAATGTAATTTTCTGTTAGTTTTGTTTTGTTAGATTATCTTTTCCAAATTACCTATTTTTTTTATTTATTCATAAGACGCCGATCGTCAAGATATGGGCGAATATGGATTTCCAATGAGTGTGATGAGTGTATATGAGCGAATGTAGTCACTGTCACAAACTAAGGCCGACGATTCCTTAGAAAGTGTCATTAATTAATAGCCCAATGACAAATGAACAGCCGGTGGTTATCAGCTGATCCTTCTCAAAATGTATTGACTCTGATTGGGATCGAACTGAGAACCTTTAGCACATGAAGCTGGGATTGAACCAACTACGCTACCGACCAATTAACAGTTACCTAATATTAACAGTCAATATATTAATTGTTACTTTTATTAATTTAACAACATATTTTGAAAGCTAAACTATTTATTCAAAAATAAAATAAATGGTTCCAAAGAATTGGCACAAACTTTCCACCATATTAAACATTAAAAAATCAAAACTTTCAAAATTACCAGTTTGATTCCCAAATAGGTTTTTTGCCGTAACTAAAAAACTAGTCAAGCTAGAGACATGCAGTTTTTACTAAAATATTTTAAATTGCAACTCACATCTTTCCTGAAAATGTAATCAAAATCATTAAAAGCTGTTTTAGAGAAAATTCTATTTTTGTATGTTTTTTGCATGTAAAAATTAAAAAAAAAACTAAAATTTAAAAAAAGTGAAAAAATATTCTGGAGATATTGACTAAATACACTACATACAAAATTTCATAAAAATTGATCCATCTGTTTGGTCTCCAGCGAACTGCACATAAACACAGACAGACACACATACATATAGACACCAACATTTTGTTATAAAAAAAAAAAACAACTTTTTTGGGTTCAGGGAACCCTAAAATTGATTTTTAGACCAACTTGTAAAATGATTTTTTGGAGGATCACAATATTTTCTCTATGCTAACGCATATGGGAGAAAGTAAAAAGAGATAATTGTAATTGTTGATTAAATTTAATTAGTTCAGAAATCAAGTTAATTCAAATAAATTCATTGCAGTTACTGCTACACCTTTATAAGCAGTTAAATATCTGTAAATCAATATATATAAATTAGTTTTAAACATAACGCTGTGTTTAAACTAAGTTTATATCATAACTTAATTTCTCCTATTTTTCTATGTTTCATACTATATGTCACGTAATATATAAAAAAGTTAAATATTTTTGTTTATAAACAGGAAAACTTATTTAAAGACCTAAACAATGTCTGCATTGAGGAGAGAAACCTTAACCAGACTCTATGTAGAGCCAAATGTTGTAAATCCAAGAAAAAGAAAGTGAAGAATTGTGATGAGGGGGCATACAAAGAAATTATGGAACGAATTAACTGCCTCCATAGCACCTCAAAATACAAGCAGTTCAGTCAAAAAGTGTAAGTTGGTTGTTTTAAATTAATTACTGTAACTCATCATTCTGTATCAAATTATAATATTATAATTATACTTACATGCAATGTATGTAAATAAAATGTATACAATTGTGTATGTGCATACTATATAAATACTATAATTTCTCATATTTGTTTCATGATATATATATATAGATTTAGGCATACACTATGAAAATATAAACAAAGTACGTAAGAGGCGAACATTGTCACTTGTCCATATTATTTTGGATTGGTTTTCTTTACTTCTTCTATCACTTATACAACAGAGACAAAAATATATGTGCTGGCTGAAAAGCATTGATTCAGCTTTACATAAACCACATTAATTCTATTTTAATTGGCGAACTAAATGATTAACTAGTTTAACCCCGTTTTATTAAATGATTATTTATTCAGAAATTTCACACAATAAATCTCAATTTATTAAATAATATCTTAGCTACGAGTAGTTTTCCATTTAGACAAAAACTGTGTTTGGAAAATAAGTATCTGCAATCGAATTGTTGTATGGAATTTCACAAATAACAAAATATTAATAAAGATAAACAAAACAGGCATAAATATGTATCATGCATAACTTTAAATGAATAAAAGAATGAATACTGGATTCAGACAAATACACATTGTGCATACTTGAGCACACATGCACACCAACATACACACACATACATGTATACAAATACACAGAGTTTTATCACGGAGAAGGAAGGAACAGAGGTTGTATCCAATATTGTGCTGAATAGATGTCGAGTTATTAAAACTAGCGGTGTCGAGAGACAGAGTTCTCCAATGCATGGCCAGCACCATCCTCAGCTCCTTAGGCCCTTACTCCCCTCCAAATTCTGAAGAAAAAAATGTAGTGATTATTAGTACAAATTTATTCAGATTTAAATGAATGGTACTTGCCATTGAGACCCTTGCTGCTGCCACAACGTGTTACTGCAACCTCTATTTGATTTTTCTCTTTGGTTTTACTGTTTTATCCTTACTATGCTGCTGGGTTGACAAAACAATGTCTATAGAATCTTATTTTCAGGTTAATACATTTCTTTTATGTCAACTAGCTCTTCATGTTTATCCACATCCATTTTTATATGTGTTGATTTTGGAGCAGCTGAGCTAATTCCTTTAGTTAGTGCAGTTTAATTCGACAGGAGAATTATTGTTTTATATGGCTGATAGAAACTCGAACTTCTGCTAATATTCATGTTAACTATTAACTTGAGTACGGTGATGACGCATCTACAGATAAAACCCTCTGCCAATGGCCAAGTATATTTTAAATGGCGAGGGCATCATGCTTGATAAAATGGTAAACTAGAGAAAGACACATCACAATACAAACAACAGAAAGTTATTAAAAACTTCAGAGCCACTGGATTTTTTTAGTCTGCAACCCCAAAGAGTTTTTTTCTAAATATATTTATACTAGTATTCTGGACAGTTTCCATCTATTGAGGCTTTAGGTTTTAAATTTAATTTTATAATAACTTATACAAATTTGATTATTATATTTTTGTATTATTAAATTTTTTCCTTTTTTGATTGAGGTGTGCAGTTCAGATATAAAAAACTGTCAGCATAAAAAGAAGACTTGTATAAAACTTAATGGATCCAAAAGAATGGACTCATACGACCCTGAAATGTAAGTATAGTACGGTACATGAGTAAATAGAAATATATAATAAGGAGTCCGATTTAATTCAGGGCTTTACACAACAAATTAATGTCAAAGTTAGAAAGCCATCCACTAAACATCAACTACATAATTGTTTCAGTCCTTCAAATTGTAACATATTCCGGCATGCCAGTTCACCTACTTTGCCAGCTATATACAAACATTTCCTATATTTAGAACTACCCAGGGTGTATGTACAGTTTAAAGATGTGCTGTGGATGCGAACAACATCACACCCCAGAATGGTCGCTTAAAATTTCAAAACCCACCTCTACGTACTGCTTTCCAGTTGAGCAGATCAAATTTCTTGTCCTATACTAGGTGAGCCTAGCGTGGAACAGTTTTGATGGACGAAATAAGTTCCATAATAATGATCTATCAATACCTGTAGGTGGGATGAACCTCCCTCGTAGGGAATGGACACTCTTGAATCAGTTCCGAAATGGCATTGGCAGATGCAATTACTGAAAATATAAATAGGGATTGACACTAGATCAGCCATGTTATTGCAGGGAGCCTATCCAAACAATGAATCACATAGTTACAGAATGCCCCCTGTGCTATTTTACGAAGGGATTAGCCAGCATAAATAGAATCAGTGAACCAGGTCTTAAATAGCTTGGACTTTATTTGTAATCTCTACGAAATTACAAATAAAGTCATGAAAATTAAATGAAAAAATAAAGATCACAAGGCTTTTCAGTATGTTTAGTTTTTTACCTTTCATTGGATAATTAAATAAAAACCATCCTTAAAGAACTAATTTTTAGTTTATGATATGTATTGAAATTATGCCACGTTTGACACATTTTATTTATTTTCAGCATTGTTGAGGGTATTGTTGATTACATATCGGAGACTATGAATCCAGAAGTGACATGTCGATTGATAGAATTCCTCGTTAAAGAATGTGATATGAATAATCAGTAAGTTATAATTTTGCTGCCCTATACTAATTTTAATGGACATTTTTTATGAATGCCAACATTATTATAATTTAGTTTATTTGTAGTATATTGCCTCAAAAATTTATTAAAATTTTGAAAAACATTTCCTTATACAACAATTGTGTAATTTATATAAAAACAGTAGAGGAGTTCACAATGGTAGTGTATTCATTTATTTGAACACTAAAATATAACTTTCATACATTTAATAAAAATTATTATATCATACCAATTAAAGATCTGTCTGTAATATATTTGTTAAATGTTGAAGGCCAACATGATCAAACATGGAGACCACAATATATTTTAAATAAATATAATAAGGCTTAAACCATAATTTAATAACTGAATGTTAACACATTTGCAGGGAAGCTGAAGATTTCATTTATGATAACAAATTATGTGAACCTAGCAAACTACAACACATTACTAGGTCAAGCAAACACCAAACAAAGTGGGTAGGACAATTATCTCGAGCACTTTCAACAAGAACTGAACCATATTTTAATAGCCTAATACTATCACAAAGTAAACCACTAGTTAAGGAAATGACAAAGGAAATACTGAAAGGGTTAACTAATTTAACTGGTGAAGAAATTAATTTTAAACATCCTGAAACAAAAATGCAGCAATTAACAGTTCTCGCTGCAACACGCTTGGGCATTTGGATTGATGAGCTGGTAAAAGACTTGGACAAACCAACGCGTACAGTCTTATACGAGAAAGAAAAAGAAGAAGAGGTTGATAAAGAGGATAAAATGGAGGTGGGGGAAGAAGATACAGAAGAGAAGGAAGAACCAGAGGAGGAGGTGAAATTGGAGGAAAGGAAATTGGGTACAGAAGAGAAGGAAGAACCAGAGGAGGAGGGGAAATTAGAGGAGAGGAAAGAGAGTACAGAAGAGAAGGAAGAACCAGAGGAGGAGGTGAAATTGGAGGAGAGGAAATTGGTTACAGAAGAGAAGGAAGTACCTGAGGAGGAGAAAAAAGAGAGTGAAGAAGAAGGAAAGAAAGATGTTGCAGAAGAAGGGAAAGAAGAGGAAAAAGAAGATGCAGCAGAAGAAGGAAAGGAAGAGGGAAAAGAAGATGTAGCAGAAGAAGAGAAGGATGAGGAAAAAGAGGTTACACTGGAGGAAAGGAAGGAGGAACCAACAGATGCAGCTGAAGAAGGGAAGGAAGAGGGAAAAGAAGATGCAGCAGAAGAAGGGAAGGAAGAGGGAAAAGAAGATTCAGCAGAAGAAGGGAAGGAAGAGGGAAAAGAAGATGCAGTAGAAGAAGGAAAGGAAGAGGGAAAACAAGATGCAGCAGAAGAAGTAAAGGAAGAGGGAAAAGAAGATGCAGCAGAAGAAGTGAAGGAAGAGGAAAAAGAGGTTACACTGGAGGAAAGGAAGGAGGAACCAACAGATGCAGCTGAAGAAGGAAAGGAAGAGGGAAAAGAAGATGCAACAGAGGAAGGAAAGGAAGAGGGAAAAGAAGATGCAACAGAGGAAGGAAAGGAAGAGGGAAAAGAAGATGCAGCAGAAGAAGGAAAGGAAGAGGGAAAAGAAGATGCAGCAGCAGAAGGAAAGGAAGAGGGAAAAGAAGATGCAGCAGCAGAAGGGAAGGAGGAGGAAAAAGAGGTTACACTGGAGGAAAGGAAGGAGGAGGAAAAAGAGGTTACACTGGAGGAAAGGAAGGAGGAACCAACAGATGCAGCTGAAGAAGAGAAAGGGGAGGGAAAAGATATAGCTGAGGAAGAGAAAGGTGAAGAAATGGTAAAAAAAGAGCAAGAAAAGAAGGAAGAGCAAATAGAAGAAGCTAAGGAAGAGGAGAAATTAGAGGAGAGGAAATTGAGTCCAGAAGTAGAGGAGGAAGCAACAGAAATTCCAAAGAAAGAATATGAGAAAGAAAAACTGACACCTGTTCAAAGTGACATAAGTATTCAATCAAGAAAAGAATCAATCATTGACCAGTTTAGTGATATACTGGGTGTTATTAAAGGGGATATTGAAGACACACCAAACTGTAGAGAAAACGAAAGACAGAAATATATAAAAGATGCAATTAATAAGAGACTTGAACAAATTATTGGCAGTGATATGGAAAAAATGCAAATAGAAAACATAGAAGATGCTGCTTCTAAAGTTGCTTGTTGGATTGAAAAAATTATGGAATCTGTAGAAAAACCAAAAGAAGTAGTTACTCACAAAGCTGAACCTGTTTTTGCTATTAAACAAATCACTGGTAGTACATTGGCAATTCATAAACTGAGTTCTGGCACTGTAGCCGAGACAAC
Source organism: Stictocephala bisonia (assembly GCA_035578905.1). Lineage (NCBI taxonomy): Eukaryota > Metazoa > Arthropoda > Insecta > Hemiptera > Membracidae > Stictocephala > Stictocephala bisonia. The sequence continues at coordinate 1,460,935 of JAQJVL010000208.1, read as the reverse complement.
TGCTCAGGCAAGAGGGATCGAGTCCCCTCTTAAAAGGAAAATGCCAACATCTGAAAGTCCACTGAATTCAAGACCAACAGATGAATGGTTTGATTGGGTAACAAATAAAGCAAGTGTGTCTCTTAAGTGGGGTGATTGGATAGATAGCATGTTGACTGATGGAGAAAGGCAAATAGCGGATAAAAGAAAAGGCAGTCTTAAAGAGCACAGAGATTGGAAACAATGGCGAGATCAGGCTCGACACGAAGCTGAGAAATGGAAAGCTGAAACAGGCAAGATAAAGGACGAAGGAAAAATTTGGGACAAAAAACTTAACAAAGAATAAGGCAGGATGATATTTAGAAAGTATGTACTAATTTTGTTATATTGAAAATCAGCCTTTCAGAAATAAAACAACATTGTTCATTAATGATTAAATTAGCCTACATTTTATTCCAATTAATAATGAATTAAACTTAATAATACTCCATGACCAACAAATATGTATTAAACTATGAGAAACACATACATTTTTACTATCCTTAGTGCACAATTATATATCTATTATAGTTTTCCCTCCCATTATTTGCTTAGTTGGTGGTTACTGATTTAGACTTATAGGTGACAAATTGTTTTACTTCATTTTGCTTTCCATGGATTTGTCTGGTTGGCCATTCTTCTACATTTTGAAGGAAAAATTAATTTTATCTTGTTGGCCTGTCTATTTTGGTCAGGCATGAATTTAGGTCTGGGCTGGAGGCTATAATTCGGGGCTGAGCTTATGGAAAATGGATTATGAAGAAAGTTTGTAACTTAATTAAAAAGAAAATAATTTTGGGGTAAAATCTTTTTTACCCTTTCAGTACCGATGTCAGATTTATGGACATTTATTGTAACTGACTTTATTATATTATTAACAGGTTTAGCGTCATGGGTATCATTTTTGTATTCACTTACACTTGTCAATGGAACCATGATGTCAATCTGATATCCTCAATTAATTGGTAAGAATAGACGATTAAAAATTAAGTTTTAAATTTAAAACTAAGAAGAAGGCTAATGATTATGATAAAAATGGTTATTTTAAGAATATACCAGCATAGGAAATTTGGATAAAAAAATTAAAAAATGTTGGCAACTGTTACAGGTGGTGTTATTTTTATTGATTTGTGTATTATACCAAAACTTGTAATTTTAATGAATGAAAGAATGTGTGAACACTAGCGCACGTCTCCACACCATTATGTTTCTTGCAATAAATGTCACTAAGGGCTTACATATAAAAAATGATACATAATGTTGAAATTTGAAAAAAAAATAAATAACAAGCTATATCAACCTGTCCTATTTCTTTTGCCATTGAGGAACCTAATTGTAGAACTTTGTCACTGCGAGATCTGTCTCGGCACCTAAAGGGTTAATAACACACTTTTAGATACTACCCAAGATTATATAGTAGTTTTATTTTATTTCTAATAAGCCCAAAATGACTTAACTTCTTCACTTATATTCTATGGACATTAAGTAAAAAGTTCTACCACAGTCACACATTACTGCAGTGATATCAGACCTAATTTCAAATTCTGGAATGATTCTATAATCAAAACTTGTAATAGCCGTACACGTACTGAATAAAACCAAACTGACTGAAAGAAAAGTTCATTTACTTTAAAAATTGTTAAAAGTTGTTTAAAATTTATTTATTTATCCTTAAGGTTATATTCTTACAGGTGCTAAAACATCAAGATATGGACTACCAGCCATAAAGTTGCTACCCTAAAATCAAATTAAAAATTGTGAAATTCTTTTACACAGAATAGAAAAAATTATAGTGGAAAATTTTGTGGTTTTAACTCTGTACAGAACAGTGGCAAATATTTTATCCAACCCACAAAACTCTCTGTGCACACATGTATTTCAAAACAGTCATAGGTACAGACTGGGCTATAGTTCTATGCGTGTAGGAGAGGTAGTGCGATCTAGTGAATATCCCCCACTATACTTCTCCTACCTCTATTGTGTACAATCTGTTCAAAATCTTGGTCAGGTTGGCTGCTATGTTTTTATACTTGCTCAATGGTGTTTGTGTTATTGAAATTTGGTGATTTAAAAAGTGTTTTATTTAATCATTGAACATGTTTTTTTTTTTAATTTATAACTGAATTGGTTTAAATTATAAACATGAGTTTAAATTGTGATTTTACAATAACTTATTTGATTATGTGCCACGAGAATAATGTAAACAATAATAAAATAATTAAAAGATATATTTATAAAAAAACAAAATACAGCTGATTTTGTTCTATACGAGAACATAGTAATTAAAAAATATGGTAGGTATCAGGACGAGGCTGTGCAGTAGGTCCTAAGGTCGTACGATAGCTGCCTTAGGATCTACCGTATTCATACAAGACCTTGTAGGGACCAAGCATACGTACAAGACCTACCATCTACCACTCTACAGTCAAAGTTTAAAAGAACACAAGATACTGGAGGGTACACCCATCCTCTGTGCATAGGTTTTGAAATGACTTAAATCTCATACACCAAATGGACGATATTTCCTTTGAAGGATACATAAAATTGTAACAGAGCTGTTCTTATATGCATTAAGAAAAATGTCAGTAATATGTAGCATTTCAGTTTTAAAACAGATATATTTTTCTCATATACACTCTCATATAACCAATGGAATTTGTGTTTATGGTGCAACAAAGAAAGAAAATAATAATAATAAATAAATAATATAATAATGAAAATTTATTCCTTTAAAAAAAGTAAAACACAAAAACAATGACAATGTAGGAATAGAAAGTTGACCACAGTATCCAGTATTTGTGGCCAACGTTAATTCTAAAAAAGCACAATACAAACAATTTAATTGTGAGTCCAGCAGCAAAATAAAAAACTCGCACTCCGTGGCGCCTGTGTTGAAGCAAAGAACCAAAAAACATAGTAATAAAAATTATAACATAATAACATTAATTTAAAAAGGAAAAATTACAATTAGTAATTAAAGTTCTTACTTTAATAATTAATATCATATAGGCCTACTTGCTTAAACAGTATATCATATAAGACTCCTTCCAAAGTATATACAAATAAACAACTAGAGTGGCAGGTAGTAAACTTAAAAGATATATATCTAATTAATTAATTATGCAAGAGTAGCATTTAGAAAGGACACGTCATCATTAGAAAATAGCCAATGTTTTGTTTGATTTAAAAACGAATTTAAGTTAGAACAAGATTTAATATAACGTGGCAATTGATTAAAATACTTAGGAGCAACATACTGAAGACTGTTTAAAATTAGATTTATTGACTTTAGGTAACCTAAATATTCTTTGGAAATTACTTCTTGTTTGGTAAGACAGGTTTTCTGTACCAGTGTTGCCACTTCTAATATAAAATAACTTTAAGACTTTGTACACAAATAAGTGGTTAATGGGTAATATTTTCAGATGACAAAACAAAGGGTAGGAGCTCTCTCTTTTGCGACAGTTGAGTATTATTCTTACAATATGTTTTTGGGATACTCTGAGTTTTTCCAAATAGTTTTTGTAAGTTCCCCCCCAGCATTGTATACCATATAAATTTAGATTGTATAAATCCCCCCCAGCATTGTATAAATTTAGATAGGATTTTAAAAACTCAAAAAAAAGCAATTAGGATTATGCTTAACTTAAAGTCAGATGCATCTGTAAAAAAATTTGTTTAAAGAACTAAACATATTAACAGTATATGGTCAATATATTTATGAAACAATAATGTATGTTAAAAAGAATCAACAACTCAATTTAAGACATTCAAATCTGACACATAACTATAACACAAGAAAAAAAATGAAACTATATTTTTTCAACATAGATTACAGTTTTTTAAAAAGAATATATATTTTAACGGTCTCAGATTTTTGAACAAAATTCCTCATAATATAAGAACATTTGAATCTCACAACAAATTTTCTCAAGTGCTAAAACAGTTTTTAATTGATTTGACACTGTATGCAATTGATGAGTTCGAAGATTGCAACTAAAACAATATATTCTAATGTAGGTCTTTATATTTAGTTTCTTGTAAATGACACTATTCAATGTACTCTGTATGTACTTTTTATGAATAAAGATATTTTGATTTTGATTTAGGTAACTAAATCTACCAATCACGTGGAAGTATTTTCTAGGTATCATGTCCGAGATGTTTATTTTTTAGCTTGAATGTACAACTGTCATTGGAGAGGGAAATCCGTTAATGTGCATGCTCGAACTACACGCCCAGAACTATGAACTGGTAAATAGCATTGTAGCTAAAATTTTAGCCAACACCATTAAAGGCCATTTTTGAGTGAAAAAACCAGCTTTATTGTCTTCAGACACTGCAGCTATCTTTGGAGAATTATGGGAAATCTGTTTGCTCACTCAGAAAAATCTTGTTCTGTCTTATTTAAGGAATAAACTTTGTAGGTGGCTAAAATACTGACCACTGTGCTTTTACGTAACTAAACTTTATTTAACATTGAGAATGCAGTACTGTAAAGTCCATAAGCAATGCTTATCAAATGGATAGTTTGAAAGCTACATCACTGTATAAAAATGATTTGCATAATTTTAAATTTTTGTAGAGGAAGAGGCTGGGAAAATGTTAATTGCAAAATTAGGAAAATGGTAGCAACTAAGAAATAAATTAATATTATAGCTATAAAACAAAATATATGCCTTAAAATATATAGCTATTTGAGATTTAGTTCTAAAAGGCACCAATCAAATTACACTGCATTTTAAATTAGTAAATGTCGATTAAACATTTTGAAATGTTGTGTGTAAACTTTATACAAAAAGGAGTATATGCTGACTGTGTTAGTACGGATTAATTATATAGCAACTTGCATTTTTTTGTAGTATGATAAAAGAAAATCAGTTTGTATTTTTGAGAAATGACATGGAAAAGTTGACCTGTGAGGAAGTTTTTTTTATATTTTTGGTTAGGAAAGTTTCGTCAGCGGGAAAGTTATAAAAAAAGATTGGTACTTGTTTTTTTATTTGAAACTTTGTTTGACAATATGCATGATTCCGCCAATATTAAGTGATAAAGTGATAAGCCAATAAAAGTGACAATACTTGACTACCAGCGTAAGGTGGCCATCGTGATGGTGAGCCGGCCACACTCTGAATCAACCGCTATTCTGATGCTGCTGAAATGATCTATTATGAAACCTGGAGAATTGTTATTCATATAATATAAACCGTTAAAAATGCATTTATAATTTTGGGCAATGCATAATTATACTTAAAAAATCAGTAATTATTTGTTATTTACTTAAATGATGCACAAATAATTTACAACAGAGCTATACAGTCTGCATTTGGAGGATTTGTAGCCACCCACCTGTTCCAAAAATACAAGGAGTTTATTAATTTATTGCTGTTAGAGTAAAGAAAATACATGCGTGCTTCAATACACCTACATTGGGGGTATGGGTACCAGGGAGTGGTGATACCTTTCGAGCCGTTCCGACCACACCTTGCATGCGGGGTGGGTTCGGCAGACTGGTCCACACCTGCTATCAACTCTCACTTGTTAGCTGCGTAGAGCTACCCTCTGCCACTGGGTGTTGGTCCACCTAAATAACCAAGTGAGAGGGGCCCTAGACTAAGGTGTTAAGCGACCCGTACTGAAAGTCTCGTGATACTGGGGGCCTAATATTCAATACCTTTAACAGAGCCTTCTGGGAACCAGGGGGCACCCAGTTGTGATTACTCCTTACCTTCCTAAACGGGTTACTGGGGAGGTGGACTGCAGCAACCCGGTACTCGTGGGAATTGTATGGAAGCTGACACTAATACAATTGATTTGTTGACAGGTGGGGTAACTCCCGAAGGCCTGCTTATGGACAACATCAACTTGTCCTATCCGGCTCTGCCTGTAGGAGAGGAGGATGCACTGCTTCGGTCTGAGGATGAGAGTCCTCAGGGTAATCTCCAGAAGATGGACACGGGTGGTCCGCTTAAGAAGAGGATTCCCCGAGGCAAACTCCAAAGACTTTGGAAGGAGGAGGCTCTTGCCAGAGGCAAGAGAATCCTTTCGAAGGCGGAGAGGCGACAAGCTTTGGTGGAAAAGGACGGTGCGAGGAACAAGCCGTCATGTACGTCTGGCAACTCAGTAGGCCAAGATGACAAGGCAGCCTCCTCGCGGGTAGCTACCCCCAAAACCAGCCAGCAGGCTTCGTCCTCTGTCACCTCCAAAGGTCCTGATGTGAAGAGGTCGCGTTAGCAACTGACACCGAAGGAGCTTGTAGATGAGAAGAAGAGGGATAAGCAGCAAGGCAAGAGAGAGTCCCTGTGGAAAGGGGGGACCTTGGTCCCTTGGGCCTCAAAGGAGGACTGGTGCTGTGCTACATTTGTTTTTGCATACCAGGGAGTACAATGGGCATTGAAGTCCTCTGGTTGTGACAGTATCTTTCCTATCTTGCTGCAGAAGGGTGAAGAAATGTTGATACCTTGGCTACTTCGACTCTTTAGGACGAGCCTAGCCACAGGTGTCATACCACTATCATGGGAGGTCTCCAGGGTGATTTTCATTCCGAAGCCTGGGAAACCCTCCTACGATACAGCAAAGGCTTACCGCCCAATAAGTCTTTCGTCTTTTATCCTAAAGACCATGGAGAAGTTACTGAACAGGCATGTTAGAGCTGGGGTAGTAAGCAATCAACCTATGCACCCCAACCAGCATGCCTACCAAGCTGGCAGATCCTGTAAGACTGCTTTACATGCATTAGTCCGCAGGATCGAGCAAGCAATCTACCTTAAGGAGATTGCTTTGACAGTGTTCCTGGACTTTTTTTAAATATGAGGATTTCCTCGATTATGACAAAGCTGGTGTCAGGGGTACTGAAGGAGTAGTTGTACACTTGGTCGGCAATATGCTCAGCACCCGTAGAGTCCAAGCTTCCCTGTGAGGGGTGGTGAGAGAGGTACGAGCGTAAAGAGGGTGTCCACAGGGGAATGTTTTGTCATCCTTCCTGTGGAACCTGGTTGTGGATAATCTCCTCACGGCACTCGAACAAGCATGGACACATGCCTCAACCTTATGAGGAGGGCAATGTCCATGGTGGAGACATGGTTCATAGCGGAGGGGCTATCTGTTCACCCCAGTAAGACCGTTATGGTACCATTCACAAAAAACACGGAGGTTGTCAGAGTACCAAGAATCTTTGGCAACTGCATCCAGGTGTCTAAGGAAGTTAAGTATCTGAGACTATGGCTAGATGACAAACTTACCTGGAATAGACACCTTACCACGCCATAGACCACTCTCGGACCACATTGATGAGGCTGAGGCGTACCTTTAGATGCACGTGGGGATTGAACCCTCAGTTGGTACATTGGCTTTATACGAGGGTTGTCAGACCTATGCTTGTATATGGAGCCATTATTTGGTGGCCCAGGGTCAAACAAGTCACTGCTGTAAAAAACCTAACTAAGGTGTAGCGGTTATCTTGTTTGGGAATCCTTGGGGCATTTAAGGGTACACCCACCGCTGCAAAGTAGGTGCTGCTAAGTCTGCCCCCCTTGACATTTTTATCATGGGAGAGGCAAGGCTTGCAACATATGATACAACATATAGCAACTTCAAAGTAGAATGCACGCCCCCCCCCCCCCCTAAGTAGGGTAGCAGCGATTCCAGATGAAGCAATAGCGATATTTTTGTTTTTCCTGATTTTCCAGCAGTAAGTTAATGAGAAAGGTTTTGGCAGTATCTTCTAGCGCATCCAAGAAGAAAAGTTGTCCATGATCAGAATTGGTTACTATTCTGTTATAATCTTTTCTACAACATAAAGTATTCGTAATGATAAATTATTTTCTTGTGAATTATTGGAGTTAGCAAAAGATGGAAAGTCTGATTTTTGACTCTATTGACTCATCCTAAAACCTGTATATTCTAACTTAGGTAAACATTACTGAACTCAAAATTGCACAGATAGAAATTAATAAAAATTTTCACCATTAATAGCTTTACCGTTTTTTCAATACAGTGGCGAGAAAGCAGTGTTTGAAAATTCCAAATTTGGGTAGATTTTTATTTAGAGACAAAAGATTTAAGAACTCTTTCTTAGCGTGCATCTAAGAAACAATAAAAATAATTGTGGTAAGTTTCACATTCATAGGTTTTGTGGTTTTTGAGAAATCGTGATCAGTCAAACAGTGTTATTTGGCTTGTATATATATGTATATTGCTGTTTATTAATTTTCTTAGAACATTTGTGTTGTGTATCTTCATAATATTGTAACTTAATATTTAATACAATTGTAAGAAATGATCACCATGTTCTTGGTTAACATAACTCAACTCCTTTATTTTTAATATTTACAATGAAATATAACATCTGTACAAAACATATGTTTATAATAATTCTCCCACACTTAAATGTTACTTGTAAGGAGATTTAAAAAAAATGTATTTTACAAATCCATTTTAACAACTGGACGTCTAGCACGCTGAGAGCGACACAGCGGCTGAGTTGTTTCACGTTGTTCCAAGCTGGTTCCACTTGTTTTTGTTGGAGTGTTGTATGGAGTATCATTACAACTGGTAGCCTGTAAATGTGGGGTCCCTGTTGCAGTTGTACTGTGATCCTTGTTTGAAATAACTTCTGTTGTATTGGTGACTTTTAAATGTTGCTTTGGCAAACTCGAGTTTGACTTTTCTTTGACTTCTATTTCTTCTGGATCTGGAATAACTGTTGGCTGTTGTAAAGTTGGACTGTAAACATTGAACTTTGTAGGATTTATTGACAAATCAGTGTGTGGGTTTGATGTCTTGTATTGTACTTCACATTTCCTTAACTGATCTATGTGTCTCTTGATGGTGTAACCTTTGTCAAGCTCAATAATATAATGCAGCCTGCCTAATTTCTCTGCTACAGTTCCATAGAGCCAAGATCCTGAAGGAGAGTAATTCCTAGCTTGTACTCTTTCTCCCACACTTAGTGAATGTATCAGATGTGGTTGAACTGCTAAGTTCCTATCAGACCTTTGTGGTCTAATTAAATCAAGTTTTGTTCGTACATTGCGTCCAAAAATTTGTTCAGATGGCGTTTTTCCACAAGCTAAAGGAGTTGCTCGATATCTAAAAAGTAACATGTTAAGTTTATGTTGTAAGCATTCTTTTTCACCTTCCATTGATGCCAACTTTTGTTTTATTATTTGAACATAACGTTCGGCCTGCCCGTTTGTACTAGGATGGCCTGGAGCGATGAACCTTTGTTTGATACCATTTTTACTACAAAACAAATTGAATTCTGCTGAAGTAAATACAGTGGCATTGTCACTTACAAGTATTTCAGGAAGTCCATTGCGCGAAAATATTTCGCTAAGCATCTCAATCGTGGAATGGGAAGTTGGTGAAGAGTTTGATATCTTGGCTTCTGGCCACTTGGACTTTGCATCGACAAGAATCATAAAATGGTGTCCTTTATATGGACCTGCATAATCTATATGTATACGCTGCCAGTTCTCCTCTGGTTGGTCCCACACATGTAGAGGAACTTTATTTGGATTGTTCTTAATGTCACAACATGCTCACAGCTTTTGACAGTGTGCTCGATGTCTTTGTCAATATTTTTCCAATTACAGTACCTTCTAGCAAGAGCTTTCATTTTGACTATTCCAGGATATGTGATGTGTAATTCAGAAAGCATTTTAGGTTGCAGTTTCAAAGGTATGACCACTCGCTGTCCACGAAAAATTGCTCCTCTATAGAGATTAAACTCGGTACTGTGTTCTTTTCCAGATTCCAAATCTTTTTTAAGCTTTGATAGAATTGGGTCTTCATCTGTGCATTGAACAATAACTTCATGTGTAATACGGGGTAGTTCTGGTTGAAATAGCATTTATGGTTTGTTCATTTATAATGCATTCCTCATCAATGGCTCCTGGCTTATCAATAAGTGGTGATCTAGATAGGTAATCAGCATTTTTATGGTCTTCCGAACGTCTGTGTACTACTGAATAATTGAACCCGTTCAAAAATGTCGCGTAACGAAGCAATCGTGAAGCAGTAGTGGCTGGGAGTGCTTTGTTTGGATGAAAGATTGATTGTAATGGTTTATTATCTACAATTAGTGTAAACTTTCTTCCATATAAGTACTGATAAAATTTGTGGAAACACCAGAAAACAGCTGTAGCCTCCCTGTCTAACTGTGAGTAACCTTGTTCAGCTGACGACAATGATCTTGAAATGAATGCTATTGGGTGTTCTAAACCGTCAATAGTATGAGACAACACACCTGATAATCCGACTGGGCTTGCATCTGTTGCTAGAGTTAGAGGAAGATCAGGGTCGAATGGAACAAGTACTCTATCACTGGATATTTCCTGTTTCACACGATTGAAGGCATTTTCACACTTTGAATTCCATTGAAATTTAGTATTCTTTTTAAGAAGTTGATACAAAGGTTGTAGAAGTGATGATGCTTGAGGAATGAACTTTGAATAGTAAGCAGTTAAGCCAAGGAAATTCCTTAATTCGACATTTCTTGGACGTGGAGCATCTATTATAGCTTTCACTTTTAAAGGAGATTTCTTCATGCCTTCAGCACTAATGATATGGCCTAGGTAGCCAATCTCTTGTTCAACAAACGTACATTTTTCAATATTTAAGTGTAAATCCAGTTCCCGCATTCGCTGCAAACACTTTGTGAGTCTGTCTTTGCACTCTGTTAACGTAGATCCTTGGATTATTATGTCATCAAAATATGCAGCTGTGCCTTCTAGACCATCAATAGCCTCATCTATGAACTTTTGGAACTCATTTGGTGCACTCTTGATTCCAAACGCAAGTCGATTCATTAGATATGTTCCCTTATGAGTAGATATTGTTTGTAAAACTTTACTGTTTTCGTCAACCTCCAAATGTAAATATGCCTTATGAACATCAAGAGTACAATAGAACCGTCCTCCCTTCATTTTATAAAATATTTCTTCAGTCTTTGGAATTGGATAGTGTGCATCAACCACTTGAGGATTTAGGGTTAATTTGTAGTCCACACATAATCTGACATCCTCATTAGCTTTGGGTACCACAACGAGGGGTGATCCCCATTCAGAATACTCCACTTTGGTGATAACTCCCTGATTTTCAAGATTAGTCAGTTCATTTTCTACCTTTTCACGTAGTGCATACGGGGAACTGGCCTCGCTTTTTCAACCATTGGCTTTAAAGAAGCGTGTGTTTTAATGCTGCACCTGTAATTGGGAATCAACCCTATTTTATTTTGTAAAACATCCTTGAAAGACCTACATATTTCTTCTCTGAATTTGTTTGCACTGTTTGTTTCGTTAGATGAATTATCTACATTGATCTTGTTAATACTTATGTTAGGGTGTCTAAGCCACGAACGGCCCAATATTGCCACAGAAGGTGTATCAACTATAAACAGCTCTTCCATGGACTTAGTTTTGTCATATTGCACTGGAACCTTTACCACTCCTAAAGGAGTAAATCCTTCACCAGTGTAGGTACGAAAACGTACATCAGTTGGCTCTAAATCTATGTCTAATCCCATTTCCTTGTATTCCTTATGACTCATTATGCTTACGGGGCTACCAGAATCAACTTCAAAAAGTGTTGTCTTCTTACCAAGTTTGACTGGCACCATAAACTTAGAATAATCATTAATAGATGAAGTTTGATTTATATTGATTATTCTATTTATACTGTTATCTAATAGATCATCTTTGTCAAAATATTGAATCTGCTCGTTAAATTTAGTCTCTCCGCTATGCAGATATTTTACATTCTGGCTAGTATGTTTGTAATCTAAATTATGTTTTTTTATCAATGTTTGTATGCATACCTTTGATATATGGCCCAACCGGCCACAAGAAGTGCATTTGAAAGAAGAACTATCTCTTTTACATTCTCTAACAACATGATTTGTGTATCCACATCTTAAACACATTTTGTCAATTCCCAGAGCTTTAAAATTAAGATGTTTATGTAACACACTTGGTTTAGACTCAGATCTAGGTTTATTAAAAACAACGTGTTTAGAAACCTTATTTACTAAGTTCACACCAGAAGATGAAGACATTTCTTTATTTCCTTGCTTGGATGTATCCAAGGCGAGAGCGATTTCGCAAGCTTGATCAAAAGTAAGGGACTTTTCCTGTAAGAGTTTTTCTCTTATATATGCATCACTTAAGCCTCTGATAAACTGTGCCCTTAGAAATTGATTTGCATTTGAATTATTACATTTTCACATTTAAATTGACATGTAATTGTCAACTTCAGGGGCTGTAATAAATTCAGCAATAGACTCTCCATTTCCTTGAAATCGACATAGGAACCTATGTTTTGCTCAGTGTAAACATTTGGAGCTGGACATAAGTGGTGTTCCAATAGCTCTACAAGCTCTGAATATGTCTTATTAGCAGGTAAAACTGGAGCTGTCAGACTAGAGAGAAGTTGCTAATGTTTAGTTCCTATTGAATTGATCAGTATACGTGCCTTAATCTCATCACTATTATTTTTACCTGCACTCAGCTTTAGCACAAAAAAGTTTTCTAATCTTTCCTTGTAACATTTAAAAGTTTCTCTTGTGTCATCAAAATTGTCAAAATTTATGTTTGGTAAAGATGTGTCAGTTTGATTTATTTGAGATTCATTCTTTGAAGTAACTTGTGATGTTGTAACAGCATCAAGTTTGTTTACAAGAGCAGCTATTGCTTGAGTCAAGACTAAAACATTCGCATCAGCCATAATAAATAATAAAATATAGTAAAAAAACAAAAATAACAGAAAAAAAAAATGGAAATCTAATTTACCTCGTCACCAAAATTGTTGTGTATCTTCATAATATTGTAACTTAATATTTAATACAATTGTAAGAAATAATCACCATGTTCTTGGTTAACTGAACTCAACTCTTTTATTTTTAATATTTACAATGAAATATAACATCTGTACAAAACATATGTTTATAATACTCCCCCTATTAAAAACTTTAAAAAAATCGAAATTTGCATTAATCACATTTAAACTTATTAAATAGAAGTTGTTTAAAATGCAGAATAGTCTACATACATTATAACTAATATAATGTAATTTTTCTGTGCTCAGTTCATTAAATATCCTGAAATAAAATGCATAAAACCCTTCTCATAAAATAAGTGGAAAAGGTATTCTAGACAGTTTTTAGACAGTCTAATATCAATAATTCATATAAGCACTACTTCAAAACCTTTAAATGCTAGTTCAAATATTATTAAACCTTACTTTACAATGAGTAAATCTGGTTTAATCTGCTTTACAATGCTTACAATGAGTAAATCTGGTAAATCTACTTTAAATGAGCTTTCTTCTAGTTGATATTTTTATACCACATCTTCACATTTCACCATAAAGATGCGCCTCATTTCTCCGGTGTCTGAATATGGACCCTTTAAAATTCACTTGTGGTTCCCGCATCGCGGGAACTGCTGCGTTTCGTAAGTACATTGAGTTCAAAGAGTCTATATCTTCAATGCGGTGCGGACCGCAGGTCAAGTGCGGCTGACTTAGGAAACGTATCTTTCTTGTAGTTTCAATATACATACATTGTGTCTTATTGGAACATATATGCACTGCGGTTCCTACCGTACCTGCAGTCAGTGCTACCCACTTTCTTCCGGGCTGACAAGCACTGACTCTCCCACCATAGGATGTATGAAAAACCTGCGGGCCGCAACTACGGAAATTGGATGGGAATTTCCGAACTGCACATATTTAGCGGGTCCCGCATGCCGCAACCACATTGCATAAAAGGGTCCTAGCCCACAATAACACGCCTGCCTTCATTTTATTCTAGGTATTTCACCATCAGAGAATCAGTTAGATAAACTTTCTCTCATTCGGAGGGTTGGGTTGTCGGCGGGACACCTTGTTGTCATACACCTGAACGTAGCTTATTGAGTGACCACCCAGATCCTGTCGACTTGTTGAGATTATGTGTGGTAGGCTCTGATCACAGTCATCTTCATACTGAGATGACGTCCATCGACAATTTAACACTATCGACTTGGACACTCCTGAAGAAGTCAGTGTAGGATATGGCAGTTGTGCAGATGAGAGGTTTAAGTATCAGGTTTGACAGTTTGACGAAAATGAACTCAATACTCCTTGGTTTGTATTCCACTTATAATTTACCTCTCTAAGGAATAATCAACCATAGTTGATAAAAATGACTACATTCATTCATCTAAATTTATTAATTCCCCTTATTTGTCCATATCTAAATTCGGTGTCTTGGGGAATGGGAACGGTTGCTCGAGTCTGACTGTAGCGAAAGTCTGTAGTTAACTAATTTATTCATGGATGGCAGTGAATTTAACAAATTCAGATAGAAGATGCAAACTATCAAATTTAGAAAAAAAGGTGTTTTCGGTAATCTTCCAGCAATCACATGACCTTATTGAAAGTGTTCAATAAGAACTAAATACAATGTTGAAGTTGTGTTCTTTTTTTTGAAAGGTTAAGTTAAATATGATTAAATGATACTAAAAATACGTTTAACATGAGCAACCTAACATAACCTAAGTTAACAAATCCATCTAAGATCGCAGAAACTTGAAAGAAAACGTTCATAAATAGTTTATATTTGGACTATCATAACGCTATCACGGACCCTACTTCAAAACCCGGATTGTGAAATGACTGAACGGAAAATATATACTGTATGTGTAAAAAATATAAAAAATAACAGAATAATTCGTTTGTGATAATATTTAATTGTTAAAAACAGGCAAATTAGAACTGATTCTGAGAACGTGTTGTGTTTTTAAAAGTGAGTCAGAAATAGCAACCTCAAATTAGCTCTCTCAATTAAAACATTAAATTCACATAAAACTCGAACAACATAAAACGTTCAAGGCCTCTTCACTGTACGTCTTTAGATATGAATTCCCAGATTTCGAATGAATATGTACATATTTTTTAACGAGTTCATCGATCTGTAGTAAGTATAACTCGTGGAGGCTGTGCAATCTTGTTGTAGGCTGTCACTTTGAGCAACTTTAATAAATTTGTTTTGTGGAAATATTTTCTATTCTATTTCATAAATAATTAATTGTTAATGAACACCTGACTCATTGTTAACATATAGTGGATATAAAACAGCTGATTATTGATGCACAACGTATAATATTTTCTGTTAAACTTTGTTTTAGGTATGTATTGTTATATTATAGAAATTACGTTAGTTTACAAAAATTTTCACACCTAGGTTATTTATTACTCAATTTCGGTAAATAAAATATTGTTTGGTTTTTCTCTTGATTGAAAATTTTTTACCTGACTATTAACTTTTTTATAGCTATAACAGTTTTCGTGAAATTAACATTAAATACTTTAAATGGTCGCCATTTTGAAATTAATTTAGTTACAATAATGGTATTTTACTTCCTTGTTTTACCTATTTAGCTACATAAGTATACTAAATATGAAGTTTCTATCTTAAATAGATCTTGAGTTATAAAATAATTTGTAAAAAACACGTACAGACAGACAGTAAACTAGTCATCGTAGACCCATGTTTATTTTGTAAAATATGTGTGTCTTGACATAAGGAAATATTTTTTATGAAAAGTTCCAGAGAGTTCCGGGACATCCTGTCTATATTTTAAAGCTTTCAAATGCTAGCAATAACACTATAAAAAGATTAAAAATTAGACTAATAAAATCTAATTAGTCTAATTTTCTAATAATCTAAATCTAGTGTTACCTGTGTGCTATTGTCTTCTTCGTGGCAGGTGGCTTTTTGTCTTTCTTTTTGCCCTGTAGCCGTGTCAAATTTATTTATTTTTTGAATCTTGATGTTTTTGAGAATTTCCCGTTTTTGTTTAGTTTGTTGCTTCTGTAGAGTCAAGATGAGTTTTAATGTAGCCTACATTAATAAGGGGGAGCTAGTCTTTGAGGTAAAGGTTCGTGGGGCTGTGTCGGTTGCCAGTGTGGTGGTGGAGTTACGGGGGCAGCTTAGGGGCTTGTTGTAAGCTGGTCCTCCTGTTGCCTGGAGGGAAGGAATGAGCGTCTCGGAGGAACTGGTTTTGTGTAGGTCCCTTATGGAGGAAAGTGTTGACAACTTTTGTAAGAATCCTCCCTCCAGGAGTGATAGGAGCAAATTTCATGTTAGAGTGAGCCAGTTAGGTGCCAGGTTGCGGCTCATCAATTAGGCGGGGGAGCTTGACGTGGCTGATCGAACTTGGTTGCAGGAAGGTTTGGCTGTGTTCGAGCGGGTATCTCAAGCTCTTTCCGGCCTGTTGACGCCTACGGTGGAGAGGCTGCCTTCACAATTTCTTTTGTGTGCTCCATCCCTGGGACCGGTAGTAGTTCCCGAGCCAGTGACCTCGCCATGCTTACTGGAGGTGCCTCCAGTCCCGGATTTTGTAGTTTGCCCTGAGCCTATGTCCTTAGGTCATGTCACCGCCTATTACAAGTTTCCCAACCCGCTGTCTCCTTTGTTACAGGGCCTTTCTTCAGTCAACGGGTTGGATTCTGAGGCCCTGCTCTCCTTCTTTGGCCATCTTTTCAGACTCAGGGACTATCCGGAATTGGAGGAAACATCTCTTCTCCATCTGATTGTTCCCTTCTGTCGGGGTAACCTTTCTGAGAGACTTTCGGTGGTGCTGGCCCGAAAGGGGACTTTTGATGATTTTCACAGGTAGGCGCTTAACTTTTTCATTCCTGCTAGGTTGCGTGAGCACCTCACCCTCAATAAATTTTACAGACCTCAGCAGCATGGTGAGGATCTAGCTTTTGGGGGGGCAATTCGGGTGCTGCGGCTGGCTAACCTTGTCTGAGGAGGAGACAGTTCATCCTTGACGGCTCAATCCCCAAGAAAGATCTCGCCTGATCTTTGCTGCCCACCCGTTGACCTTCCGAGACCTGAAGTAGCTCTGCATCACATCGTGTAGCGTCCAGTTCTCTGATGGCCTACAGGAGGAGCATGTCAGGGGTACTGGGGTTGGGGCTGTTCAGATGACGCTGTCCAGTCCGACTCGCAGAACAGTGAGACCTCTTGTTTGTTTTGGCTGTGGGCAAGTGGGACACATTCGGCGCCACTGCCCGCAGAACCATCAGATATGAAAATGAAATGAAAATTGTCTTTATTAGGCGGAGTTAGGACTATTAAGTCCCCTCTTCCACTCAACTTTATTTCCAAAAAAAATTTTTTTAAACTATATGAAATATATACAGTAAATTCTACAGTTTCTTAAATATATATTTGATATCCTAAAACAAAAACAATAACTTATACCTAACATTTGTTGATAAAAATGGCAAAACATTACTGATATAAAAATATTATATACATAAATATTCAGAATTAATCATTTCTAATATCATATATCCATACACATACAAATCACTCATGAACCACAACCACCGCAACCCCCACCCACCCCTACAGGCCTCGCAGAAGCACGTCCTTTACCTCCAACCCGAAATGAGTGCGCTTATCAATGGTCCTGATGTTATTAGGAAGTAAATTCCATAAACGACAAGCAGAAACGGTAAAAGAGTTGATAGAGAGTGGTGTAATGAATAGGCACTGATAGTAGGGAGGCTCCCTGATGTGTATTTCTGGTGCTGATTTCAGAGATGAACTTGAAACGCTCGGACAAGTATTCAGGAGATCTAGTGTTTAAAATATTAAACACAAGAATAAGAATGTGGTATTCACGAAATTGTTTTAGTTTGAGAATATCTAACTGTTTGAAGAATGGAGAAGCATAATCGTCCCATCTTAAATTGAATACAAATCTAATGCAGAAGTTCTGTGCTCTTTGAAGCCTGTCCGAGAGCTTAACAGTCATGTAATCAATCACCACGTCACAGTAGTTGAAGTGAGGTAGAACCAGAGTTTTTACCAGCATCACTTTAACAGAAAATGGCAGATAGGAAGCACATCGTTTAAGACTGTGAATGCCAGCAAACACCCTACTGCTGGCACAGTAACGTGATCAGTCCAACCCAAAGTTTTGGTCATAGTAAGTCCTAGATTCTTTACACTGTCGGAGTAGTCGAGAGTATTGTCATTTAGTCTCAATCTAGGGAAGTCAGTGAAATTGATTTGTCGAAGTAGTCTAAAATGTCCAATAAGAATAGTTTTGGTTTTATTATCATTTAACATTAGTCCATGTCATCAGCGTACAAGTGATATTTAGAGAAGCATATGTCAGATGTTACATTATCAATGTAAAGTGAGAAAAGCAGAGGTTCCAGAATGGATCCCTGTGGCACACCTCTGATCAAAAGTTTCCATCTGGACGTGCCCTCTCCAGTACGCACACACTGGCAAAAACCTGACAAGTAGGACCCAACCCAGTCCACACAGCTATCAGAAAACCCATATTTTTAAGTTTTATAAGAAATAAGGGATATTAAACGCAGTCAAAAGCTTTAAAGAAGTCAAAAAGTGTTAGTATTGAAAGATTACTCTTGTCCATTGCATGCCGTGTATCATCGGTGATTTTCAGAAGGAGCCAAAAAAAAGGGGAGAGGGGTTGTCTCCCAGGCAACTCTCCTAACTCCTCGTTTGCATGCTGCCTCTGGAGGGAAGGTCTTATGTAAAAGGGACTGACCCACTGTATCAGGGGATGGCTGGCATGGCTACTCTGGGCATCCGGGCCAAGTCCTCAGTGTGTCCCTATGTTAACATCTGTGCAGGTGACACAGAGTTCCAAGCTCTTCTTGATTCTGGCTCGGCTCGCTGTCTCATTTCCTCTACTTCTTTCTATCAGTGGTCTGTTGAAACACACTGAGGAGTCATCTCTCGTTTGCTGGTCTGTGTCGAACTCTCCTTTGCCTGTACTTATCAAGTGCTCCTTCAAGTTTAAAATTTCAGGCTTTTCATGGGTGTGGAGCTTCCTGGTTTCTAAGGACCTTAGTGTGCCGATTATCTTGGGAGCGGATTTCATTGCTAAGCGTGGTTTGATTCTGGACTTGTAGAACCAGCATGGGTATTTCCGTTTTAATCGCAGGGTGTTGGTTCCTTCTGCAGTCCGAGAGGTAGATTTTGATCTGTGTCCTCCTGAGTTCGGTGCCATCACACTCACCTTCAGTGGGCCTAGCTTTAAATGTGCGAAAGTGGGTCACAAGGAGGCATATCAAATAAAATATATGGTATGTACCTTGTAGACTGCTGAAGCTCTGAGTGAATGAGACATGTCTTCCAGAAGTCATTAACAAGTATTTATCATAAGTTGAAAATGTTTAAAAACCACCCGTTACAAACAGGGGAAGAAAGATGAGGTAAAAACTTTAGATCTATCTACCGATCACATTATTAATCTCAAAGATGATGAAAAATGTGCTAACTAGATTTCTGCAATATCTAGCATTTAGTCAGCTTCTACATAAAGAAAAACACGTCCTTGTCATAAGAAGTACACCTCTTTAATTGTTTGGGAGTTATTTGAAGGGAAGAAAGAAAATTGTTGAAATCACACAAGATTCCTAAGAACGACTAAGAAAGCAACATCTGCTCTACTAAGCATGTCAAGAGGAGTTCACACGAATATGTCCTAGGGCCTGTTATACCTCAGATCATCCAAAATATCTTGATCGCAATATTGGTCACTCATGTAGCTGATGACACAGCTTTAATATACCAGAAATACAGCTGAAAGCCTGGAACTTTCATTTCAGATAGAACGGTTCAGGAATTTTGTATTAAAATTTACCTTGTTTTTAATTCAGGCAAAACCAAACATATAACTTTAGGACAGGACTAAAAGGCAGCTTCAGGACCAGCTAACTTCACACTCACAGCATCAACAAAATACTTGTATTGATGACTGCTTAGCATGGAAGAATGATAGTACCAACTCTCCATGCCACAAACTGGCAATATTTATATAAAAAAGATGAAGGCTATAAGCACTGCTAAAGCTAACTATTGTGCTCTTTTTGAAAGCCATTTTCTTTAGTTCTGAGGGTTAGTTCATCAAGTGATAATCTTCTAAGAGCTCCAACAGAAGCGTGCCTGAAATACTGCAACAAGATATTTGCAGACAAACTTACAACAGATTCAAAGTCTTGACAATTTCTTAATGTAAATCTTTGAGACCATTCTATATGCATTAGGACAAGGCTTAAATAGATTTGGCGATTTTCTAATAGCCAAACTACAAATGCACATGATTTCATCTTACCGTGTCTCACATAGTCAATAACACTGTACGTTGTAAAGATGAGCGGTAGGTCAATACCACTGTAAGTATAATACAGCTGAGTGGGTGGATCAAACCACTGTACAAGTATAGGTGGGCGAGTGGGTCAATACCACTGTACGTCTATGAGTGTGTGGTTGGGTTAAAAAACACTGTACGTGTATGAGTGGATGGCTGGGTTAAAAACCACTATACAAGTAAGGGTGAGCTGGTGGGTCAAAACCACTGTAGGCTTTTAGATGAACAGGTGGGTCAATGCCACTGTATGTGTATGGTTGTATAAGATGGAACCGTTTGCCAGGAAACCCTCATATCCTGTAACCAAACTATATAATTGACTTCCACTTGGACTCGAGAGAGAACCCCAAGCACCTGAAGAAGCAAATGAGAAAGCTGGCAAAATATGTGCCACGGGCATGCATAGCACATTCTAGAGAGAATCCTGTTAAAGCTGCTTGACGACCTATACAAATTTTAAATTATTTGCATTTGTTTTACTTAAGTAATTTATGCTTGTACTTATGTATGACAACATTATTTCATTTTCTGATTTAATTGTTAATCAAGAAGATTGACTCATATTTGATAAATGTTTAGATTGCAAGACCTGTTGATCATATTTTGCTGAAACTAATAAAATACAAGACCATTTTACTTTTAAAATTCATAAATTAAAATAATATTAAACAAAACATGTAAAAAAATAAATGTAATAATTTATTCACATAAAAATATGTAACATAAAACTTTTCTGTAATTAAAAACACTGTAATAAGTTTTACAGGTACAAACTCGCTGCAAACACAATGTCCCTTTTCATAAGCCTTATTGCTTCACTGAACTTGTTTTCTAAATCAGTATTGCCAATGTTCTTAGATGCTTGCACTAATTGTCTGAGGATTTCTTCCAGTCTTCTCATGCATCGAATTATACTACCTAAAACATCACAATAAAGCTTTCAATAACCCTCCAACAACCTGAAAGTGTACAATACTTTCATAGATGTATTTCATAATTTATTGGTAGTGAAGTTGGTTAAAGCCCAGCTTCACATGCTAAAGTTTCTCAGTTCGATCCCAATCAGACATAAAAAATGTTGAAAGGAATTAGCTGATAACCACCGGCTGTTAATTTGTAATGGGGGTAATAAATAATGAGTCTGCCTTATTTGCTGCCTGAGGAATAATCGACCTTAATTTGTAACAATAACTACATTCACTCTTCTACACTCATTCGAAATCCATATTCGCCCACATCTTAACGATCGGTGTCTTAAAAATAAATACAAAAATTATGGGTATTTTAAAACAAATTATTTAAGCAATAGAATTATTGAATTATTTTAACTTGTTTTAATTGGTGGTTTAAATTTGTAACTAAGAAATATAAGATATACAAAATTTTAACTAAGCAAAGGTCCACAGCCCTAATGAAAAAAGCTGATGGGAAATGTTTTTTATGTTAAAATGAAGGAGTGAAAGATCACTACAGTTCATTGTTCATATAAAGTGGGGAGCAGCCTGTAGTCGCACAATTTCCATCACCAGCTAAATGTAAACTGATATAAAATTCCGTAAATATTTATCACCTGTTAGACTCACTTATTATGAATGGTTAATATTTAAGGATACACTGCGACAATAGTCATACATTTCTGTCATTCCAGAGCAGAAATAAAGTTCTTTAACAAGATCCATTAATTTATCTAGACAAAGTTCTGAAATTTTTTATTCTGATTTAAAACATTTTAATGATACTGTATCAACATTTCAACTCAATCGGACATCACGTTTTTTAAGAATGTTTTAAAAATTGACACACTGTTTAAAAATCTGTATTTTCTTATTATTAATAAAGTAAAAAATATTAAATGTTAGCACACAAAATAAAACATGATATTACAAAGAATCAAACGACAAAAATAATGATATAATTTAATTGTTTGTAGGTCTGCTGGTTAAGTATTTGCAGACCTTCAAACTTGAGTGCACATAAATTATGTTAAGACAGTAGATGGTTGCCCTACAACTAGTCAGCTGATAACCATGCACATTGATCTAACTACTGCTGATCTCTGACCCACGTCTACTGTCACACAGATTTGTATATTTATGAAGTAAATGATTTATATCTCATCAAATAGAATAATACCAAGAGATACCTAAAATCAATGTTATATTGCATTTTAATAAAAGAAACTATGCTATAACTGGCTGAAAATCCGAACATGAAGAGAAGAAATCAACATGTTTCAGAAACAGATAATATTAGAATCCATACAGCAAGATATCCTATCTATTGATGTCACTGACTTAAAAAGTGCCTTATCTAAAAATGTTATTCATAAGTAAAATAAGAATTTTTAACCATCTAATGTTTGATTAAATTTGTTTCTAATTTATTGCTCTGATTCTTCAATTGTTTTGAAATGTCACTATCAAAATAAAGTACATCAGGTTGCTACTACATTTATAGTGTCTTACCCTCAAAAATGTCAGTCATCTTACAAACTTCTAAGAAGGATACCCCATTACACCAGCTGTGGCAAACGTCCATCAGGAAAGGCTTAAACTGTTCTACGTAATTGTCTTCATCTACATTGAGCTTTGCTTCAACACTTATTCGAGCGATCCGCCTTGCTAGCTCCTTTAAAAACAAATGAAACCATTAGTTCAATCTTAGATCTACAGCCAAGATTTGCACATTTGGCCCGCTCTCAATTTACAATAAGTCACTGTAAAACGTGCACATGTGCTCTAGAATTAGGCAACTCTACATAGTATTAAATAATGTAACTCATTTAGGTGTCTTAAAAAATATTTCAATGCCCACAGAAAAATCAAAAGCTGCTTCAATAAATTGTATACAGTCATTAAGCTTCAACTTTATAAACAATGAATGGTTCTCCTGGATATGACAGGGAAGACCATCATTATGATCCAGATCTCTGTATAATGGTCTATAATGTTTGATTAATGAAGATGACTGGGATCCGGTTTCAGGTAAACTAAAATAGGGCTGACGTTTTTATTGATCAACTCTTGATTTGTGGTCACAAACGAAATAAACTAAATGTAAATTTACATTCAAGAAATGTTCAAATGTGCAAGTCTGGTATATTTGAGTGGTATGAACTACGCCATTAGCCATAAATTTATTTTCAATTTTGCCTTGATAAAAGAAGTAAACCACCTGCTAATAGTTAACTGATGAAAAATGGATTGTTAATTGCATAGAATATGAAATATTTTATAATAGAAGACATGTAAAAAACATTTAGAGTATTAAGTACCCATATTAAATACCTTGAAAACCTCTCTCACTCGTCCAGCAAGTACCTTTCCCCTATTAATGCAATATAGGCAGCTATTAATACAGTGTTTTTCCACCCCATCTGGCATACACATGATTTCAATATCTTTCACAAGATTTGTACTTATCAAATAATGATAACAATTTATGAAGGAATTTATTTTGAAAATTAATTATCCTATGGAGGACTAAATAGGCTGAATTAAGTAAACAATAAGTACCTGCATTTGTCTAAGAGGTCCAGCCAGTTCTTGAGACATTCTAGGATTTTCTGAACTTTTCTCATCACAAACAAATGTGCTTAGAAGAGCAACACATTGGGGGACTGTCAGGTCATTGAACACACCGTTGAAAATCAGCTCAGTCATTAACAGCTCTTCACCGCTGTAATAATACAAATATTTATTTTGTTATATGCTTCATTTCTCTTTACACCTTAATCTTTTTCAATGTACTTGAAAATTGGTAAAAATGTATATATATATATATATATATATATAATGACTATCCGGATCAGATTAAAGTAAAGATAGCTTATGTCTTCAGCGATACTATCAGGCAGGGTTCCACAACTATATGCCTTATAAGAGTGTAGTGGAAAATAAGTGCTGCAAACAAAGACGCATTAATTTCCAATCCCTTTATTGAGCTTAACAATACACTTCCTGTCCCTTCTTTTTTTTTTTTTACAAAAGGAGAGGCCGATCTCCTCCTTAACCTTACTCTGCCCATTCCTCATAGACTATTGATCTGTGCGAGGAACTTAATCAGACAGAGTAAGGGGGCGAACCAGAACAGCACAAGGTGAATATTATTTTAAATCTTCCAGTCTAGGCCGGATTCCAACCAGCGCTACCTCTAACCCAAGCTCAAAGTCCTGACGCCTTAGACCACTCAGCCACCGGCTCGCCCTATGTATAGAATATTGCATTATGCACCACGTTTTCTGCACAATATTATTTGCAGTAACCTTGTCTGTCGCCAGTAGTAAGAATCAGTAACCTAGCTGAACAGTGAGAAAACTACACTTTATTTCCTTTTTTCAGCCATTATTAAAAATATAAAGCAACATTTATACACAATGAATACAAACACAAAACAATAAACTTAACAGAATATAAACTCAAATGAACAGTAGAATTAAAGACACAAAACAGTTTAAAAGGAAAACTGCATGTAATTGTATGGTTAGATTCTGACAAATATGCTAGTAAAAATACTTCAGAATTAAGAGTGGGAAAAAGCGCTATAAGTGATTATAAAATAGATATAGGTTTTTATTAATCCTGTGTTTGTCAGCAATACAGTAAATGTCATAGCCTACATTTTATCATTAGGTTATCAACTGTATTTGAAGAATCAATATTATATCATAATTCTAATTATAATACAATTTAATCATTAAAGTGTAGACATCATGTAACTTAAATTTAATATCATTGATGTTTAACTGGTCATCATCCTCACAAGGACCACTTAACCATGAATCCGGTTTATAAAGAGTTAATGCTATTAGGATCGATTCACCTTTATTGATCTGGATAGTCACGTGTCCAGTCTACATCAATCTAAGAATATAAAAATGATAAAAATTAAATTATTAGAATTCGTAGGTTATACAAATCTAATTTAAAAATATTTTGTAAACATTCTACAATCTTTAACCCTAGATCACGAATCCTGGTGCTTCATGTGCTATTTTCACACGTATACGTGATTGCGGAAGTAGGCATGTCATGTGATCTTTTGTAAAACTCAATAAAACATATGTTTATCATAAAGCAAACGCGACAAACTTGGTACAAATTGACACAGAATTTTCTGTTCTGTACATTTCAAATTTTAAATAATTTTTGTATACAATTTTATAAACATAGGAATAAAATTAAAACGTGCAACTTGAAATTCCTGCTCAATTCCCGCCCAGCGGGGGGGTCGGGAGTGGGAAAAATGGCCAATGTTATTGTATAACTATACAATAACCAATAGTCGGAATCAGGTGTACAAACTGTCAGTCTGCAATGAATGAAATACTCTAGCCAACAAAACAAATTGCAATGTTGTAGGTGCTTTGGTTGTTTTACCAAAATTGTGTTTGTATACCCGTGTTTGTTACTTCAAAAGCCAGTATTGGCGCATTACAAGCTGTTGTAAAAAGTTGTAATAAATAAATTATTTATTGCGATATAAACAAATAAAAAATTGGGTAGAAAGCCAGAAAGTTCTTGCGTCGGTTGGTGCCATCTCGAGGAAATATCGTGCTGTACGTTCGCAATGGCCATGTGACAACGATGATGTAGAAGAGCGGCTGTCAGTTTACATTTAGCCATCTTTGTTTATACACAACGCTCTCTCGACCGCTCGTATATACCATAATAAGTGTAGTGAATTAAAATAAAATGAAAGTGATGTGTAGTGAATAGTGTAGTGTAGTTCATATATAATATATTTTAGTGGAAGTGACAGTGCATAAAAGGAAATTAGTTTTAGGCATTGTTCAACAAGTCCTACCACTAATCAACATTACACTATATTTATATACAAACACTAGCACTAGCACTTCAAAATCATAATACTAACAATCCTACATACAAATAATGCAATATAGGGCTAAAAACAGGCTAGAGAACTAAGACTGAGTGAAATATTTCATTTTTTAGTGTATTTTAATTTTACAATCATGTAATATTTATGTAGGTACTAGCCTAAACATTTATTTGTTATCCAATTTGGTCAAATAAGACATGTAAAAATATGGTATTAGTTTAGCATTCTCATAATAATCTAAGGTCTTGAAAAAAAAATGTATTGTATTCGCTCAATATGACCCTTTTATTTTATTTAATGACAAAATAATGTAGTATGTTATTATCCTAAGTCAAAACTTTATTTTTGTCATGAACATATTTTTTTTTTTAATTTATATTCGGAAATATCTGTGTTATCAGTTTTTGCTATCAGAAAAAATCCCAAAAAAATTTAAATATTTTTTACTATGATTACAATATGCACAACTATTCAAGAGCCGTTTACACAATTTACGCACACTGACTTTTAGAAAATATAAATTTTATACTTTTTGGAATATATTAATATACAGTACAAATAAACATCACACAACACAAATTTATTAAAATATAAGCACAAAATGCACAAATATATTACAATACAAGTACAAAATGCACAAATATTATGGTGATCGATTTCGGTGAACCACGCTCACCTTCCTCAGACCAGAGGGATTCACAAAAGAATGACAATCACCATAATATTTGTGCATTTTGTACTTGTATTGTAATATATTTGTGCATTTTGTGCTTATATTGTAATAAATTTGTGTTGTGTGACGTTACTTGTATGTATATGTACCAACACGTATTATGCTAATTAAAAAGCTATATATATTCATATATTTTACATTTTCTTGTAGGTAATAGATTGTACTAATAAAGTACATATAGCAAAAAATTATACATACCCCTTATATATGGATTGTTATGTAATTTTTCACAGAATTTTTCGTTTCCGTGGTTCCGTTTTGTTGTGAAAACTTTTATTTCCCACAACAAACTAAAAGTATAAAACTTTGTATATGGGTACAATATGACTATTTTTCCTAAACAAAATTTTCTTGTCTATTCAATGGTAATTTTTTTATAATTTTTACATATACTATTTGATTGCCTACAATGATCATACTGTAACTTAGCACATTTTTTTTTCATTTTTGCGTTTTATGTTGAACAAACAATAGGAAAAAAAAATAGTAGTTTATATTAAATGTAACAACATATTATTATATTCCACTAAATAATAAACAATTTGGCTATCTTGGAATTATTTACAAAACTTTTTTAGTGCTCCTAAGGAGTTTTTTATAAGTTATAATTAACGTTCACAATTTTAAAATGTTTTCAATCTTTTCTAGACAATAATTGTTTAATATTTTTTTTTGTAAGTTTTGATGGTAGTATGTGAAAGTACAGTTTTTGAGAAGAAAAACGAAATGATAAAATTGACATTTGGAGCATATATAGTATTTTTGATGATTTTTACAAAAAAAGCTTGCGAAGCGCTGAAAAGAAGCACTTTGCAGTTGGGAGTTCATAATGGGTCATCTAGTATTCACCATCTAGGGTTAAACAGTAATGTTAAATATACTTTTTAAGTTTTTTGGTAAAATATTTGTTCAAACTAAGCAAATAATTTTATTATTTTGACGTTAACTAAGCGAATGAAATGGTGAAATAACGGTCTTGTATAATTGTGTCTTGGTATCACAAAACAATGCTTTTATCTCACTAAATAATTAAAACTAACAATATATAATAGTCACTAATAACCAAAGCTTTTGGTAACAATCGCGTCAAGGTGTTATCTATAATATTTACATCACCAAACATTTTGCCCATGCTTTGATGTGGAATCCTCAGTGGTATCTCTGAGTCTTTGACACAGTCGTTACCACTTTGACGTCAGCTTTAGTTATTAGTAATGAGACCGGCCACTTAAACCTAGGAAATAATGTACAATAGTTGTTTGAAAGTCATTTGTTAGTATTGGATTGTTTATGATTGGTAGAGATATATTTACTGTAGGTGGTGTTTGTTCCTTAAAATACTTGAAGCATCAGAAATCTCCAATCATTTCAACCAATTGTTTATATTTAATTCTGAAACTGAATTAGTCTCCACAAATTTTCTCAGGCTAAGAAGAAGATAAGATAGTTTGATTACATTTATTTTGTAGCTTACGGACCAAGGACAGTGGGAAAAATGTCAAAAATGTGAAAAATTACCTGGGCCCTGACACATTGGCCTAAAGGGTTTTGTGAATTTAAAATTGTCTGATCATTAAAAATCAGCTATTAAAGAAAAATAGTACTAAATATTTGTTCTGTTGTTTTTAATGTTTCTCTGGCTGTTAATTTAGTCACAAATCAAGGTTCGAGGCAGGTGTTTGTTCGTGAATTGTGCAAGGTATCTCCTAGTTTAAGAATTAATAGTGAATATCACAAAGTGAGATAGTCAACCTCATTTCCTTACCTGCTCAGTTCACAAGCTACTCTGCCTTTCATTTCTATTACATCGTCTGCCGTGCAGTATCCCATCCTCCTGAGGACTCGTTTTCTACATTTTAACTCATCCATCTGTAGCAATGACATGGCTTTCTTCAACTCTGCCTTTGTATCTTTCAGCTCTTTCCCTACCTAGAGAAAAATATTTACTGTTCGGTAAATTTCTCAAAAATAATTTACTAAATCAACACAAAATATTGTTTAATTAATAGAAAAATTGCAGTTCTCCAACCAATTGTTGCTCCAACCAGTTTTGTGACTAGTATTATTGTTGCCACAGAATGTTAAAACATATTGACTTTTTATAAAAATTCATGCAAAACCTCTTTAAGGTATTAAGATAAGTCGATTTTCAATTAAAAATTGCTTATGGATTTATCAAACTGAAATTAGATTCTAAAGTATTGGAACAAGGGCTTGCTGTACTTAACTCAATTAACCATTCTGTGCAAGATGACATTATGATAATGTCACGTCTACTAACCCAAAATTACTTTTATATTATACTATACTAAGTAGTAGATGAAGAAAATGATTATATTTCATTTACCTTGGTTATTTATAAAAATATTTTTCACAAAAATTCAATCAAAATATGTTAGAAAAAGAAATTAGAAAAAATACTATGTAATTCCGATATATCAGAAGTTTGTTGCTCTACAACTACGAACATCCGACAGATCAGAAGTACATCTCCAAGTTTAAGTCATCCACACTCATGTATTAATTCATATTCCCCTTAAATTACGCACAAAGTTGTGTTGACGTTTCATATCTAAGTATTTGATTGCTAAATATAATCAACTAAACGTCTTATAACTTAGCAAACCACATTAGTTTTGTGTAATATAAGTGTTTTGAGATTGGACCGTCCTACCCAATCTCAATTTTTTATTATCCTACCAAATCTCCTACCCATATTTTTAATATTTCCAAGTATTTTATGTGTTTTTTTCCATCAACTTAGTTATGATTTAAAATCAATTTAAAATGATACGTTTTAGAATATCCCTTGTAAAGCAACAACAACATAAATGAAAAGCCACATTTTTCTTTAGCAAAACATTAAAATTATTTACCTTAGCTTTCTCCAAATACTCCTCATAAACGTCTTCGAGACTTTCATTTTCATGCATCGGATGTTCGAAAAGCCTCTTCTCATATGTATCAATCAATGAAACTATGTTCATGAATTTATGATCTTTTATTTTCATATCAGTTTCAGGGTTTAGTAGTGGCACACCATCAGGAAACCTTTTCACAACTTGCTATGACAAATAAATAAAAAATTAAAAACCAAAAAGCAAAATAAATCAATTTTCAGGCTTAAGATTCAACAAAAGACACTTTACCATTAGTTTTCCAGTTTCACTTACCCAATCATTAAGTTTACCGTTCTCAAACCAGATGGACTCACTACGTATTTAACTGGTGTTCAACTAATACTATACAACGTATTACAATTCTTTAGACACCATAGATACATATTTGGGTGTAAGTCAAATAATGACCAGTTACAATATGGTATAAACAAACCTAGCATAGCAACTAAATGTGCTAAACCCTGTCCACCCATGCACGTACAGTGGTATTGTTCCAACCCCCATCCATTCACATATTATCAAGATTGACAATCTATAATCCACTGATTAACCCTTTTGGTGCTATGGCCTACTGCTATACCGAAAGGTGCAAGGCTAATATAGGCATAATTGCAGAGGGTTAAATAAAACAATAAAAGACATCTTTATGAATTGTATGTAATTTTACTCAGAATAGAATGTAGAATAGTTATCTACTAAAATATAAATCTTCAACTATAAATTAAAATAATAAAAATACATATAAATTATTCATGAAAAAAAACCATTTTTTTAGTTTGATATAAAATAACAATACTCAAAGTATTTTTCAAAATTGTTTAACCATACCCATGCTAAAGAACAACAATTATTGTACAGTTTTCATTTTTTTATCTCAAAAAACAAGTGAGGGATTAAAAAAAAGGGTAAAACACTACCGTTACTATAAAATGTATGAAAATCATAAAACCAACAGAGTACTACAAAACAGTTAATAAAATACATATTTGAAGAGATATCTTTATGAATGTTATATTGCTTAATTCAGAACAGAATGCAGAATAATTTATTATACTGACATACAAGTCCTAAAAAAAACCCAAAAAACAGAAGAAAACAAAATTAATACTTTTTTGTCAAATTACAATATTCAACTTAGTTTTCCTTATATTCCTGGAAAAGAATAATAAATATAATAATGTAAAAAAATACTGTTGAAAAAAAAGAATACTACAAATAGATTATAAAGATTTATTTGAATAATATATCTCTATGATTATTATGTTTTTATATTTACTACTATAAAGAAACTTTTTTTTACTTTGATCCTGATATTATATAAATGACAAAATTACGCTCAATAAATTGATGAAAAGATAAACAATTGTTTAGTGTCATTAAGTAGATCCATGGCAACAAAGTTTATAAGAACACTATTCATTATTTTGAATACAACACGGTAATATAAAACTAAAATGAACACATTATCAATATCAAAACAGTAATACAACATAATATTACTGGGGAAAATGACGCAAAAACAAACTGCAACAATATATTTATTTGTAGGCTAGATTCTGGACGTAAACAGACATTTATGTTCTTATTATGACAGCTGCGAACAATTACGGATGACCACCAGAGTCAAAACTAATACTTTGAAGCTTTTAGAACAGGAATACGATGTTAGCGGACATTCTCGTTAAATAATTACGTTGTACTTTATGAAATATGTAGTGTCGCTGTTTGCGACTACCACACTTTTAGACTAAATTGCACAATCACAATTAGCGATGTTGTAGCACTAAAAGGGTTAAACATAATCTTAACCCTTAAAGCTGAGTAATTGCTTGTAATTTTTCAATTACCGCTCAATTATTTTATTTACATAATTTTTGTTTTCTTGAAAGTTATATTTTTCTATTTTAACCAGTTTATTGTAAGGTTGAAAAAATAAATATAACCATGAGATACAATTTTTACATTTTTAGTCATCAAAATCTAAAACGTCCGTGTTAGTAATTGGAAAAATATTTACAATTCTACAGAATACAACTAGACTAGAATTATAAAAGTTGTTTACTCAAACAAGGTTAGTAATTACGTTTCGAACACAACAAACAACAAGCGACTGAGCTCTGAGTGCGGCTGAGCGGCGCATCGTCTGTCTTCACATTCCGTATATATATGCATTGAGCGCTAGCGATAACTTTGAAAATGGCAGTAATCAGTAAAAATGTTATATTTATTATAGTCATTGCCTGGTAACCAGTTCATATGATTCATAAACGAATAACAACCTAAAAATAGTGTTGACCTTGAACTGTAGAGCTTACTGCTGAGTATTTAATTTAATATAAGTTTATAAATATCAACTAGCATAAATATACAGATACTGCGTTATGGGCAATTGTATTAATGTGCATATATTCGGATTCTGCATTTTAGGGATTGATTAAATATGATTAAAGAGGAAAAGTACAAATGGAAAAAAATAAACTTTCAATATTTTTCTAGCACGCTCCTATGTAATCTGTTTGAAATTAAATAGTTACTATATTTCTGTAATTTTCTGAGTGTTTGGCTTAGGAAGTATATTTTCATGAATTAATATGTACAGAATAATTATTGTTCTTGCAGACTAATATGTTTGAAGATACTATTATGCTATTATAAAGAACAATCCCACAATTTTTGTTTAGGCACATTGCAAAGACCTCTCTTTCATCACTATAAGATAGTTTTAAAAGGAGGATTTTGATTAATATATTGAGTTAGTTTAACCAAATTGATTTTACTTTTCAAATAAATGGTTGAAATAGTATAGCCAAATATAAGAAGTATCTTGTTAAGTTTTCACCTTGATTGTTTTCAACACAGACTTTTTCTTGTCAGGCGAGTTGAGGTCGTCAGGTACGTGGACTCTGAGGGAGCTGATCTGACAGATGTGCGAGTGGTTAATAGGTACTACAACTATTTCTCCAGGGGATTCCAAAGGACAGGGCTTTGGTGGCCCATCATCATTGGGGTTTAGGACATACAACAGAATGTGTACAAATAGTATAGCACTCTCCTTTGCTGGATTTTTGCCCCGTTCATCTGCCCCTTTCTTCTCAAAATTAACCACAACACCCCACTCAAACTCCTCAGATGACGCACTTTTGACCTAGAAAATAAAATTTAGATTTTAAGTTGATGAAAGGAAAGAGTGGAAGGAAAATAAAATTAGATAATAAAAAAAAGCATAATTTGTTTAAATGTTAACACATCTTTATAACTATGCTTTTTATAATTATATATTTAATACTGCATAATGAAGTTCATTATTTAGGCCATTATTTATTAACATTATGTGGAGTGTATAAATATTAAATTACTCTTTAAGATCAATAACATATTTGTGGATTTTGAATGTAATGAAGCCAGGGAAAAGTAAGTGAAGAATATTTGGAAGGCGAGATTAGTAAATATTCAAGGGAGTGAGTAATTTAGTAAAAAATTGAAAAATAACTGCTAATAACCATAATGTTTTTGAATTCTGAAGGGGTGTTTGAGAATGGTGATGCTAAGGAACTCAAATAAAAAGAGTTCCCAATAAAAAAGTATACATTAGGAATATTTTATCATAATTTTAATTGGGGTAAAATAGTACTGTCTATAAAAAATGGTAGAGTCATATAGGTTTTATAAATCTCCCTGAGAGGGCCATAAATTCTACAGTTCAAGTAGTTAGTAGAGGAATGACTCTTTGATACAGGTGAAAGGAAATTAAATACCTTGTGTGAACCAACAAGACACAGCATCTGATCCTGAACAGGCATCTGTAGACCATGTTAGAGGAGGCTAGGCAGAAAATAACAAATAACCACCCCAAAAACTACTCCTCTGTGCCTTTCACTTTAGCATATAACCTGTGGCTTTCTTTTTTTAAGTTTGTTTCCGGATGCCAACCATGAGATCACTTTAACAGGGAGTATAGATGAGAAATCTTAGCAAAGAAGAAAGAATAATAATTATCTGATGGAGTTTAAATAGTTTAAGAGAGATGTAAAGAGCTGCAACTAAAATTTAGTTGGATTGGAGAGATAGGACATCAGCAAACTTGCCTTAGAAGATAAGTTCACTAACATCAGAGTAGTAGTAACATACACAAAAGAATCACATAATCACAAGAATTTTCAGTGTAACTGGCACTTTCTTCAGGTGAGAGAGAGAGAGAGAGGGAGAGAGGGAGAGGGGGAGAGAGGGAGAGAGGGAGGGAGGGAGGGAGGGAGGGAGGGAGGGAGGGAGGGAGGGAGGGAGGGAGGGAGGGAGGGAGGGAGGGAGGGAGGGAGGGAGGGAGGGAGAGAGGGGGAGAGAGAGAGAGAGAGAGAGAGAGAGAGAGAGAGAGAGAGAGAGAGAGAGAGAGAGAGAGAGAGAGAGAGAGAGAGAGAGAGAGAGAGAGAGAGAGAGAGAGAGAGAGAGAGAGAGAGAGAGAGAGAGAGAGAGAGAGAGAGAGAGAGAGAGAGAGAGAGAGAGAGAGAGAGAGAGAGAGAGAGAGAGAGAGAGAGAGAGAGAGAGAGAGAGAGAGAGAGAGAGAGAGAGAGAGAGAGAGAGAGAGAGAGAGAGAGAGAGAGAGAGAGAGAGAGAGAGAGAGAGAGAGAGAGAGAGAGAGAGAGAGAGAGAGAGAGAGAGAGAGAGAGAGAGAGAGAGAGAGAGAGAGAGAGAGAGAGAGAGAGAGAGAGAGAGAGAGAGAGAGAGAGAGAGAGAGAGAGAGAGAGAGAGAGAGAGAGAGAGAGAGAGAGAGAGAGAGAGAGAGAGAGAGAGAGAGAGAGAGAGAGAAGATATGATAACATTTTGAAGCTTTTATTACTAGCTTACTTTACCTTTTTTCTAATATATCAATATGTAAATAAGCAAACTCTTACTTGAAAGTAAGCCTCAGGAATAGATCACTTGTACAGTATGAATTAATACAAAATATTATTACTATTAATAAAATATGTATAATTGAGTACATTCACTTGTACATAAACTGATAAAGACAAGACATAACACATATTATAATAAAAAAATAAGTAAATACATATAGCACTTGAAAAACGATCTATTTAGTACCTTCTACAAAATCAAAATCGGCCGGATTATTCATATTGACACTTAAAACTAATAAATCACTAACATATATTAAACTAAAGTAATGATAAAAACAACTAAATACAAAGTTTCAAAGAGATGAGACGGCCAACAATGAAAACTGCTCGGCTTTACAGTAGCTGCGCGTGTATATGCACTTGTGGCGATGGGCGGCACAGCGGAAATTTACACTGTCAGACAAACACCAGTCTAATAGTGATGATTGACAGGCCAACAAAAGGTCGCCAGTCAAACAATGTGTCTCTCATGAGTCACCGCCCATAACTCAAATGCACTACTGGATTAAATTAGAAACATTACGAATTTATTATTTTTGTAATTATTACGCATATATGCGCTTACGGTGTTTAGAGTAAAGTCAATATATGCGCTTACAGTGTGATAAGGATTAAAAAATACCAGGAATGAACTGGATATGAAATAAAAGATTGATAAACGATATCGGACTGAGTCCGCCTATGGAGTGCAGCGGGAAAATAGTGATGTTGAACTCAGTTCGCCTATCAATCGTGAAAGGTTAATGATTAGATAATGGAGAAAACATAAAATATTATAATGGAGAAAAAATGGACCAAATTAAGGATGCCATAAAATAATTGTAGGGAGTGGAATCATAGTAAGATATAGGGTGAAGAAGAAACTGATGAAATAGTACTTCAATATTATACTCAAAAATCATAATTTTGAAAGGAGTTTATGGAATGTGGAAGAAGACGAAATACTGCTCAAATAACTGAAAAACCAAATTGAGATTGAAGAATTTAAACAATTTTTTCTAGAAGCTATTCTCACTATGACAATAATGAAAATTTAAATTTATAAATACAGAATACATTTAAGTTAGCCCACAAAAGTGTGTCAGCATGCCATAGACTATTGATCTATAAGATATTATCGCACACAACAAAACCCAGGGTATACAAAACTACAATCAGTCCAGTTCTCATGTATGGATCTGAAAATTGGACAAAGGTAAAAAAAAACTGAAAAGTAGATAACAATGTTTGAAAATAAAATACTGAGGAAAATGTATGAACCAATTTTTGAGAATGGAGGGTAAAACACAATCAGAAGCTATATACAGATCCTGATATTGTAGCTGAGATACAAAGACAAATGAGATGGGCAGGAACATGTTTTAAGAAAAGAGAACAGCTCCTTAGCAAAGAAAGTATTGTATAATAAACTGGAAGGTAGAACACCTCTCAGTAGACCAAAGCTGAGATGGTGGATCAAGTAGAGAAGGACCTAAAGAGACTAGGAAGAAGGAAAGATCCAAGGAGCAGGGATTTGTGGAGGCAGTGTTTTGGAGATGCAAAGTACCATCTGGGGTACAGGTGACCACAACAGTTAGTAATGTTGAAATAATAATGAATTATGTGGACAGATTTTAGATTTTATAGATGATACTGATTAATGTTGTCATTTTTATATACTTTACTGACTGGGTTAATATTTTAATATATTATTATACATTAAAATGCTGTAAGTTTTAAAAATTTAAGTAAATTACAAGAGAATAGAAATGATGTAGAAAGGTATTATATTACCTTGATAAGACGTCCGGGCTGTAAAAATGGTATCAGGTACTGAGGCCTCGTCAAAAACTCCTGAAACTGTTTACTAAGGTCATCTAACCGGTCCCTAATGTAGTGGTACGATGCTACTTCATTTTCATTTGGTATAACCATGCTGTCATATAACTCTTGCTTTTCTTTTACCTCTGAAAAAAATATTGATTAAAGCTTTACAAATCATTACATATTACAGTTCTACCTTTTTAAGTAAAAGTAAAAAGGTCCTACTGTCTTTTTGTTTGTAGGAGATCGAAATAGCTATGAATTGCTCTCTCTCTCTCTCTCTCTCTCTCTCTCTCTCTATATATATATATATATCTATATATATAATAACAACGTCTTACTTAAGCAAAAGAAACGTGACCATGACAAGTTATGCATTCTTCTTGTATTTCAATGTTGGACTATAGGAAAGTTTTACTTGAAGACAAACTTGTTTTATGGAGTAGTTTTCAATCTCTGGCAAACATGGCCTCCAGTGTCCCTAATCTTACCTTAGCTACTATTATCTTGAGATTAAATAAAACTTGAAAAATTATTCTACCAATAGCTAAAAAGCTTCCAATGAATACTTAATACAGTTGGCTATACAAATAATAGCAATATCTACTATAAATAATGGAAAAAAAATGTTTACTGTGCTATGCATGCTGCACTATAGCTGGCACTGTTACATAGTGCTGTAACCCAAATACTTTGAGGCTAAGTGTAGTGGAGATTATTGGCAATAGGTCTTCTTCTCATCTGGTGTCCACCCAATGGTTACCATCGACTTGACACTACTAGAGAGGTCTGAGGTGGTGGCTAAAGTTCAAATGTTATCTAGGGAAGAGAACTTAGGATCGGATTTGTCAGTAAGTAAAAATCAAACCAATACAATTTGGTTCAGGTTTCACGCCAAGCCGTAGGTCACTTAGCAGTTCTAGCTATTGGGAATGGTTCTTTCTTAAGTAAAGTTGACCTTAGTTAGAAAGGTAAACGTTCTCATTTACACATTTGTTTTTCATATAAACCTATCTCAATCATTGCACCTCAAAATCACCCATATCCTGTGGTTTGAAAGTCACAACCTGGACTCCAGTGGTTAAGCCATTGGTGTCCAGGTTCTAACTTCGCCTGGTACCATAAGATAAACTTTCACTTTTTTTATCTTGATGATCAGGGTCTAATAAATAAAAAAAATAAATTAAGTGTGGTAAATGAGATAGATTAATTAACTATTTATTAAAATATTAAATGTTGTTTACCGATATGACCAACCATTTTCAAATATTGGCTTTGCTAAATGAGAGTCTCAGATGGAAAATACATTACACAGAAACTGGGAAAAATTCAAAAGTACATATGTAAATGTGTAGAGATGTATGTGGAATAAAGAAGAAAATCAATAAGAAACCTTGGTTTGATGAAAAATGTAGCAATGCAGTAACAAACCGGAGAAAGGCAAAATAAAATTGGCTGAACGGCCAGCAAGAATACTTCAAAGATAATTAAAAGTCATAAGCTAAAGAAACAATAAGATTTTTGAGGAGAAAAAAAGAGAAAATGGTTTAACAAAATATTAGAAAAAGTACAAGACAGGACAGTAAACAATGCAAGGGATTTTTATTGCACCATCCGCTCCTTTAAAAAAGGCTATATTCCAAGTCCTTTTGGAATCAAGAACAAAGCTGGACAAAAATAGTGTAGAAAGAGCAAGGTATAGAAATTTGAAGAGAGTATTTCCAAGATCTTTTAAATGGAGAATTTCAAGATAGAAATGAAGATGCTTGTGAGATATATATCACAGGATAGAACCCTTGATTAGTTCCTGAAAATTAGAGGTAGTAACCAGAGCAATAAAATATTTGAAAAACAACAAAGTCCCGGGAGAAGATGAAATAACAGCAAAAATGTTAAAAGCAGGGAACCTGTGTGTTGCAAAACAAATTCACAAGTTAATCATGAAAGTATGGGAATCCGAAGATACTCCAGGAGAATGGTAAGAAGCCATTGTTGTTCCTATTCACAAGAACGGCAGTTAAAATTTAAAGATCGTCTTATTTTACCAGACGAAGTTAGAGCTAAGAAGCCCTCTCTCACACTTACCCTGGGGACCAATAGCTTGAGGGTGACTTCCGAACCACCACCAGTGACCCAAAGACTGAGCAGGCGGGTTGCATGCAAGGACGGGATCACTCAGACGGTCACCCATCCAAGGGACAGCCACACTCGAAGTTGCTTGACTCCGTTATCTTGTGAGTCAAGATGGCCTCCGTCAGAATCCTCCGGTCAAGGCCATTGGCAGTAAGTGGGAATGTAATAATTACTGGGGTATCTCACTCTTAAATGTAACATACAAAATGTTATCTAAGATAAAAACCAGAGAAAGTTATACAAGTTATTTGAGAAAAATACATACTAACCAACATTGGAGAAAATCAAGCTGGCTTTATCAAAAGAAAATATACAATAAAACAAACCTACATTTTAAAGGAAGCAAAAGCAAAACACTATGAATACAATCAATCAATTTTCTGTATTGTTATAGACTTAACTAAAGCTTACGACAGTTTAGACAGAAGAAAATTATAGTAAAACAGGGGATTCCAACAAAACTCTGCTTCTTTAAGTGTTCAAAACTCAAAATGTAAAGTTATAATGGAAGGACTAATACCGCAAACTTTCTCAGTCGATACTGGATTAATAAAAGGAGATAGGATATCCCAGATTTTGTTCTACATCACTCTGGAAGAAGCTAAAATAAGCTTAAGGTAATAAAACTTAAGAGGCATGTGGTAGACGAGAAGACCAAGAGGCAAGAGAAAATATGGGCTCACAGATAGATAATCATGTTTTTCAAAGAGTAAACAACTTTACTTACTTAGGTGTCCTATTATCTGAGAGTAACAATTACAATCTTTAAATAATCAATAGACTAAATACAACAAATAGATGTTTCCATGCACGCAATAAAGTTTTAAGCTCCAAATTACTATCCTACGACACAAAGTTAAATTATATAAAACTGTAATAAGACCAACCCTATTAAATGAATCAGAGACTTAGATATTGAGTAAAGAAACTTAAAAAGACTTGAGAATAAAGTTCTTATATAGATTTATGGCCCAACATTTGGACAAGATGGAAACTGGAGAAATAAGCACAACAAAGAAATCAGAAACCTCTACAAAGACTGAGATATAACAACTGAAGTGAGGAGCAGACGTCTCAGATATGCTGGTCATACTCTAAGAAGAGAGGATTAAGCTAATACAAAAAGAATTTTAGAACTAGCTAGAAGTTAGAAGGCCACCAGGTAGACCAAAACTGAAATGGAAAGACCAGATGGCAACAAGACTTTAGGAGGCTGGACAGACATGGATGAGTCCCAAGACAGAGAAGGCTGGAGGCTTTGTGTAGGCGAGGAAATCTCATCTGGGGTACCAATAGCCACTGAAATAAGTAAGTTTACTAAAATGTTGTAGAGTACATTTAATTAACACTCTATAATACACTACTCTTAAATATTAAAAAAAAAAAAAAAACAAATCATACTCAGATATAATTCTGGAATTGCAGCTTGATTTTGGAACTGGAAGAAAGAACGTTCCAGCATGTACTCAGGATTTATTTCTTCAACACGTAATAAATTTAGAACCATATTGTATGTAAGGTGGAAAGCTGAATTTATAGGGTCTGCTTTTCCTTGAATTATTTCTCGGCCCTCTTGAGGGCTAACTTTCTCGTCAATCATTAGAATAACGATTCCCTTATCGTCCAAACCTCGCCGACCTGCTCTACCAGACATTTGGATATACTCTCCAGAAGTGACCTATAACAATAAAACAAATACTTAAACATTTTGTGAGAGAAAAGGTAGCAATAAAAGCTTTAATACTTTAGCAAAAACCTTTTTTTCATTTTTAATTAAAAGCAATTAGGAAAAAAAAACGTTATTGAACTGTAATATTTGTTAGACATTAGACATTATTTATTCTGAATAAAACACAAAAAGATGTATATCTCATTCGTCATTACAGATAAACTTAAAATAAATAAACAACTAGTGTTAAAATAATATATACACATGACAAAGTAACAAAGACAATGTAAATCTGTTGTTTTCGGGTCAAGTAGACAGGAATTCCTGTAAACTATAAAATTCCTTGCTGATCAAATAATTCCTCACAGATTTCTTGAATCCAGCCCCTTTTAAACTTTTAATTTCAGCAGGGAGTTTGTTATAAAAAACAGGTCCAGTAAAAGATACTCCCCTTTCAGAGTGTCAGGCGATGTTGGGGAGTGCGGATATCGTCACCATGCCTGGTCGGATACCTGTGGTTTGCGCCGACAACTGGGAGATCATCAGCATTATATATCGTGGTCATGATTACCCTGAATATGAAAATGGAGGGAAGGGTAAGCAGATTAAGGAGTCGGAAAATTCCTCTACACGAATGCAGTGGAGGTAGTCCTTTCAAGATTCGGACAGCACGTTTTTGCGCCAAGAAAACCTTCAAAGCATGTGGAGACCCACCCCACACTTCAATTCCGTACGTCATGACAGAGGAGAAACATCCATAATAAACCATAATCAAGGCATTTAAATCTATGAGAGGATATAAGGTTCTGAGTGCATAACTGACTCGACTCAGCTTTCTGCACAGCTGAGATATGTGAGAAGACCATGATAAACCACTGTCCACGGTCAGACCTAGAATCTTGACCGAAGAACATTCTTTTATTTCAAACTGTTCCAAAGATATATGCTGAGGATTTTTATTTTTGGTCAGAAACTGAATAAAAACTGTTTTCTCTGAGTTCAATAAAAGATTGTTAACTGATAACCAATGTTGAAGAATTTCCATAGATTCTGTGACTCTATATTGCAGATCAGTTTGAGGACCCCCAAACAGCAGCGTTGTGTCATCCGCATAAAGTATAGATTTGGCCAAAGGAATATGTGAAACAAGATCATTTATATAAATGATGAAGAGCAAGGGCCCTAAAATGCTACCCTGGGGTACCCCATACCTGCATTCGACATATTCAGAACGGCTTCCTAAAATCTCCACGAATTGTCTTCGGCCTGCAAGGTGTTGCTGTGTTAAACTGTTTGTCTTACTAATAAATGATTGAATGTGGGATAAGTAGGTAAGCAAGCCATCTAACTACAATTGTGTATATAGAGGGGTTGTGTGGTTCATTATGAACTAAATATTTGTAAGGTGGAATCTCAGGTAAGATTAAAAAAGAAAAAGAAAATTACATAAAATGTGCATAAAACGATTATTTAAAAATATTCCACTTATGCCCCCAACAGCTGATTGACAATATTTAGAGGAAAAATATTGCTTTGTTGTTGCGATGAATTTTCCCTTATTTTAAACCTATTTTTTAAATAAAAGGTTAAAAATCTGATACAGACAAAAATTCCTAAGCATGCAAATTATTAAGGTCTTACAGTAGATTTAATTGATGTATAGGCAAACGGTAATTACAAATTCAATATGCGCTAATAAAATAAAGCTTTGTGTAATTCACAAAATTGCAATCATTACTATGCATGGCAATTCAATAAAACTAGAACGTTTAATTTATGACGTCATATTTAACCAGAATATGGTTACAAGAATGTTGTGTTGAATTTAATTTCAGGTGTTTTTCTATAAACAGATATTCTAATTCTGGATTATGTTTTTGAATACCCACAGAGAATGTATTAACCCATTTCTGCCCACTGTCGACATGAGATTTTAAATTTTTTTGAAAACAGCTTTGAGCCGTATTTAACCGTGGGATATTTTTTTCGTGTTGGTTGGTACCTCTTGCAACTGTCTGGAGCATTGACCTTCAGTGGCGCGCAAAGTGTCTTGGCTTGTGTTTGAGGTTATGTTCGTCAATTTTAACAGCGATGTCCAACAACGAAAAGTAAGTAAATACTATTATACAGTTGTTTTATTAATTATACATGAAATAATTTAATTCAAGAGATGTTTAGGTAGCTAGTTGTATATATAAATAACCCTAAGTAGTATTGAAAGTAATATTATACTTATGTAAACATTGACGTCGACAATTGTCGACAGTGAGCACGACCAGGTGGGGGTGAGGATATATGAAACCAACATGGAATTTGTTTTCTAGGCTGACCGTGGAACAAATTGCAGCCATGATGGAGGAAGAAGAGGACATTTTGGGAGCTACAATATTTATTGAGCCGCCAGAAAATGCTTTATTGAGCGAAGGAGACAGTGATGAAGAAGAACCTTCCGGTGATATCGACAAACTCTCAGGGAACCAACTTCGGGGTGGAGCTGAATTAGTGTGCAAAAAAATTACAGATGATGGGATACTACAATTCAGAATTGCTGAAAATGAAACATATTGTAGGCCTTCAAAAAACTCTACTGTCAATGACAATCTACCTACATCACCCATTTTGAATGATGACGTAATGGATTTTTTATGCATAGAAAATAAAAAGGATGGATTAGATAACTTATGTGATTTAGATATACCTACATCCCAGACTTCTACAACCTCGAATGCTCATAACAACTTGGAAAATCAAAGTACCTGCTCTGAGATTACTTCAGATTCCACAATTGATAAACAAAATAAGAACAGTGGATCTAATCAAGAAAGAAAACAGAGGAAACAAAATCATGAAGACCATATTTCAGGAAAAAAAAAAGAATTGTAAATAGTAAGTTAGTACCAGTATGTAAAAATGTAAATAGTAGGCCTAAGTTAGTATCTAAAAATGTACATAAAAATGTTAACCAATCAACAAATACAAAACAAAATAAAATAAACAGAAACTGGGAAAAACATGACATTCCCAACAAATCTTCTATTGAATTTTAACGGCCAAGTTTTTTGAGCAATGAATTTTCACCAGTTGATGCATTTGAGTATTTTTTTGATGATGATGTATGTGACTACATTGTTGAATGTACTAACCAGTTTGCAGTTGAAAAGGGTAACCTTTCATTTTCAATGAACAGAGATGAACCGAGACTTTTTTTCTCTATATTGTTTTTATCAGGTTATAATGTTTTGTCAAGGACCCGAATGTATTGGGAAACATCAGATGATGTTCACAATGTTGCTGTTGCAAAGGCTATGTCAAGGAATAGATTTGAAGACATCATGAAATATTTACATTTTTGCAAAAATGCAGAACTTTCAAAGGATGATCGGTTTGGAAAAATACGACCAGTTTTGAGTATGT
The DNA here is from genome assembly GCA_035578905.1 of Stictocephala bisonia. Lineage (NCBI taxonomy): Eukaryota > Metazoa > Arthropoda > Insecta > Hemiptera > Membracidae > Stictocephala > Stictocephala bisonia. Next base: position 1,417,343 of record JAQJVL010000208.1, on the reverse strand, counting down.
TGAATGAGAGATGGCTCTAGTATTTCCCAGGCGATGTAAATCTTTCAATCGATGTGTCGATGGTGCCATATTATGGCAGACATGGTGCCAAACAACATATTCACGGGAAGCCCATTAGATTTGGCTACAAGGTTTGGGTTATAGCCACAAGGCTTGGGTATGTCATTCATTCAATGTGAACCATACCAAGGAAAGAGCATAGCTACTAAAATTCCTGAACTTGGACTGGGGGGATCAGTTGTTATTGATTTCATATCGGAACTTCCAAAGGATAGGCATTATAGCCTTTTTTTTGATAACTTTTTTACATCTTTCCGTTTACTAGAAGCTCTTCGATCTAAAGGTTTTGATGGGACAGGTACTGTACGTGCTGAAAGAGTGGAAGGTGCTCCCTTACTTGATATAAAGTCCATGAAGAAACAACCTAGAGGATCTTACAGCCAGTTAACTGACACAAGCACAGGGATAACACTTGTACGATACAACAATAACAATGTGTTTACTATGGCCTCAACAGCAGCTGGTATAACTCCAATAGGGAAAGCGAAACGTTGGTCCAGAACAGAGAAAAAGCATATAGTCATTGATCAACCTGCTAATATAATACTGTACAATACGTATATGGGCGGTATAGACTGCATGGATGAAAATATCGCTTCATATCGGATAAATATAAGAAATGGTACTGGCCGATGATATCCTACTTACTAAGTGTCTCAATGAATAATGCTTGGCAGGTGTTCCGAATAAGTCCAAGGGGCATTGAAGAAAACCTTGATTTTCTCAGCTTTATACGGCATGTGGTGCGGTCATACTTGGCTATATATAAAACCAATCTTCCTTCTGCAGGAAGACCAAGTATGAAAGTGTCTAGCAGAGTACTTTCAGAGGTGCGTACAGTGGGTTAGGACATCACTTGCAAACAGTTGAAAAACAGGTACGATATGCACTATGCAAGAAAGCTACACGCAAAATTTGTAAAGTTTGCCAAATTGGAGTACATATAAACTGCAGTGAATCCTTCCACACTCGCTAACAACTTGTAATTTTTCAAAAAGATGGTTCTATATTACTACATTTTCCAAATTTGTTTATTATTAGTAAATGATAGGGATATTTTTTTTAATTATGTGAAATTATATATTTAAAGTAAATGCCTTCTACAACATAGCTATAATTAAATAATGTATAAAGTAAGTACTGTTGTCATTATTTTTCCTATTATTTATATAGTTTTAGTCTAGGTTCGCATAATCTAGTTGTACTACAACCCACCCCAACTGTGCTCACTGTCAACAATTGACGACACACACTACGCATTCCAACCTAGTCCCGGCCATGCCCACTGTCGACTATTGTCAACACATCATAAATTTGTCATAAATGCTTAAATAAATTAAAAAATGATATATTACCGTTCCTTTATTAGTAATTAGTCATATTTTAAAAGGATTGAGCAAAGTTGCGTAAAAATTTAATTTGGGCAGAAATGGGTTAAAATGTAGTTATAATTGATTAGTGTCAGATATCACTCACAAATCTAAAATCTTTGCCATCAAACTTGCGAGCTCCTGTAAACATGACTGTTCGGGCCGGCATGTTCAAACCCATGGCAAATGTTTCTGTTGCAAAAAGAGCTTTGATTAAACCTTCTGCAAATAATATTTCAATTGTCTCCTTCAAAATTGGAAGTAAACCTGAAATGAAACAAAAAAATCATTTTACAGTTGTTAAAAGAGGACAGGAAGAATTGAGGAATTAATGTCATTTCAAACACTTTGACATATGTCTACTATGAAGAACAGTTATTTAATTATTCAGCAGTTATTTAATTATTCACAAATAATAAATTATTATTAATTAAAATAATTAACTGCTTTTAATAAATATAATAACAATAATTATTAGAGGAGTGCTCATTAAAAAAAATATTGGCCATTTTCAGCTTGAAAAGTTCCAACAATGCAAAATATTAATAAATACTAACTGAATTTTAGTCTGAATGGTGATTTCCTGGTATTTTACATATTATAATTTACAAATATTGTTTTCAACCAGATATTGTACTTTAAAGGATATCTATTAATTCATATCTTATTGACAATAAAGAAGATATTATTTTATATAGAACTTATTGTAGCTCTCCTGAAAGCTGTGACAGATACTAACGCAGAAAATGGTAACCCTAAATTGCCAGTTAACCATTAAAAACTTATAATTTAAAAATTTTATGGGATAATCATTCACTATGATCTGCTAACTTTATTTTACCTCAGATACATTGTTTTCATTGTAGTACCAGGTTCCAAAGGTGCCGGATTTAAAAGATTTTACTATAACAAGCAATAATTTATTTTTAGTAAATAAATAGAATATGATACAAGAATGATAACTCCAGAGGTATAAAATACAATTAATTAAATTATTTACACTTTAAATAGTTCCCTAATAAAGAACTGAAAGAAGAAATAAATAAATACAATTATGTTGTTTAAGAATTCAAATAATTGTTACAGTTCCATTTCAAATGAAAAAATTAAATACTGTTATTCTTGAAGAATTACCTCCATGATGGATTCCGATGCCTCTCCTCAGCAGAGGTTTTACATTCTCCACCTGCGGTAGGGTGCGGTCTTGCTCTGATAACACATCCATCGCATTGTTGAACACTTCATCAACCATTTTCTTTTCTTCTACTGCAGAAAAACGTTTAACTCATTTGGTTATTTTCATTAGAAAAAATAAAAACAAGTAACAGATTTACAGTGATACAATACTACAATCTAATTTACAATATCGTTTTTAATAGAATTGAACCAGAACTGTAAAGTTGAAGAAAATCTATATGCAAATTTACAAATATTTATCTCTTAGTTAAAAACACTACTTTACACAATTATTTATGGCCAACAATGTCCTTAGTCACAGGAATAACACTGTATGTGTATGGGTGAATCAATAACACTGTAGCTGTATGGGTAGGCGGGTGGGTCAATACCACTGTATGTGTATGGGTGGATCAATACCACTGTAGCTGTATGGGTAGGCGGGTGGGTCAATACCACTGTACGTGTATGGGTGGGCGGGTGGGTCAATACTACTGTATGTGTGTGGGCAGGTGTGAATTATGACTGAATTGTGACAGAAATATCTGTATACTGTAAGGTTTATATTGTTCTTTTCAATAGTCTTTTTCTATTGAGACTATTGGAAAATGGAGTTAATATTCTTTAAAGATCTCTAAAACGTAGTGTTAACATTTATTCACCGACCCACCCATACACATACAATGGTACTGACCCACCTGCTTACACAGTACAGTGGTACTGATCCAACCATACATGTACAGTGGTACTGACCCACCCACACACCCATACACGTACCTTGGTACTCACCCACCTGCTTACACATACACATACAGTGGTACTGACCCACTCATACACATACAGTGGTACTGCCTCACCCACCCACCCATACACGTACAATGGTACTGACCCACCTGCTTACACATACACATACAGTGGTACCGACCCACCCACTCACCCATACACGTACAATGGTACTGACCCACCAGCTTACACATACAGTGGTACTGACCCACCCACCCACCCATACACTCCTATCAAGGAGTAGTCCCAGGTAGTCCCAAGACAAGGAGTAGCACCATGTAAGAGGTAGTCCCAGGTAAGAGGTAGCTCCGGGCAAAAGGTAGTCCTATGTAAGAGGTAGTCGCAAGACAAGGAGTAGTACCAAGTAAAAGGTAGTCCTAATAAGGAGTAGTCCCAGGTAGGAGGGAGTCTCAAGACAAGGAGGAGTAGCACCATGTAAGAGGTAGTCGCAGGTACGAGGTAGCCCCGGGCAAAAGGTAGTCCTAGGTAAGAGTTAGTCCCAAGACAAGGAGTAGTACCAAGTAAAAGGTAGTCCTAATAAGGAGTAGTCCAAGGTAGGAGGGAGTCTCAAGACAAGGAGGAGTAGCACCATGTAAGAGGTAGTCGCAGGTACGAGGTAGCCCGGGCAAGAGGTAGTCCTAGGTAAGTTAGTCCCAAGACAAGGAGTAGTACCAAGTATGTGTTAATCTTATAGTTTTTTATAGCATTATATTAATCCTGGTAGCTCAGTTGGGGATTCAAATCTCTGGTAATGCCCTCCGTAGCCCGTTGTTTTACAGCATTATATTGAATATTTTTTATTTTGTAGAAATTACTATAAAATAATGTTTATCAAGTGAAATAGTTTTTATCTGTAATTTTTACATAACTATCTATGTAATGGGAGTTTACCGGTCACCAATGGGAAATGTGGATAACACACTAAACATAATTTCACACCCTTTCTACAGCCAGAAGATGTTTGCTACATGGTCTAGTGTTCATGATGGACTTATCTTCTCTGGGAAATATACTGATTCCCTACATTTGTTGTTATATACATTATATGATTTAAATTTTAAATAAATAAACAGATGAATATAACATCAGATAATAATCCAATCTATTTTCCAATCCAAAGCAGGATTACAATACAGTATAATACCAGAGCCCAAAAAAAGCATATGATATAAGGATTAAAAGTAAGCAATATTTAGCAATATATAGTTATGGCAACACTGCAACTTATAGCTCAACTCTACTGTACTCCAATCTTTTCTATTTTTTTTTTTTTTTAATGTAAGCCAACTTTCCTGTACCAAACAAAACCTAATTAAATCAGGAACTTGCCCTATTGTGAAAAACTAACTTCACATAAATAAAATAACCTTTGTGAACTGGAGCTAAAATCCAGCTGTTCTAGCTTTACCTCTGAGGTTTGCGGGCTAAACTGGAGAATCAACATAGGCAACACTGCACTCCAGACCGCCTCAGCCCTCTTCTAATTTTTACATCCGATGACTCACAATTGGGAAGAATGTAGAAAGGTACAAATTAATTTTTTTAGTGTGAATTTAAAAATGTTTAGTCTTTAACTGGGAAGTGCTTTTTTACTGATTATAACGATCAAAAAACGAAGTCAATCAGACAATTTTAACTTAAAAAACTATTAATTTATATGAAAATTATATACGTTACCTGAAGTAATTTTTGTGAATGCAAATATACATTTAGACATAAATAGATTGAATATAACATTCTTAAAACATGAATAATATAAAAATATAATCCACTCATAAAATTAAAACAATTATTTAGCATATATGTATTGTTACCGATTACAACCAATAAAAACATCACCTAACTTAAGTACACAATGTAAATACATGAATAGTTTTGGCGATTGATTTTGGTAAACCACATATACGAGGGAATCGATTGCACAACAAGGATTCCTTTTTTTTCGTACGTTTCAAATAAAATAAATATAATTTACTTTGTGGTAGTCGTATCGCACCAGTATTTACTTTTGTGTAACATATTATATTACTACGTTCCATATCAGGATTAATCATGTTTAAAGTATAAAATGTTGGTTATATGTACCTTGAGAGTAGTCAGCTGCTACCCTGTGTCTCCATTGGATATACAAGAAACTTAATAACTGTCGTATTGAAGTAAGTAATTGTCACGGGGAAATACTTTTTAGACCATAGATCTTAAAAAAATATTCTGATAAATAATTGGAAATATACTGTTTATACATAGTGAACAAACTTTAATATTTTTTGATTCATCTAGACCGTAAACAAATTAGACGTGGGACAGGGAGGAGCCAACCGCTCAAGATACACAGTGTTGCCATGTTCTGCTCCCCCCAGAGGTAAAGTAAGAACGGTTTTAGATTAGTATGATTGAGCAGCAAATACTAAGGTACACAAGATGCCAGCCCTTTTTCAGCAGCCCGTAAACGTTAAAATATTGTCAATGACTTACATTTTTCTATGCTCAGACGGAAGTTGGGTGGTTAGTCTACAACAAAATGATCTAATAACCAACAAACTTACAAGTATTGAAGTCTAATTTGGCCATCTGCATTGCATATAGTTCACAATCCTTCTTACTAAAAGAAAATATTATAACGGGTGCAAAATTTCTTTCCATAATCATTTTAACAATTTTAAAACAGTTAGTGTCACTTCCAGTTTGGCTGCCACCTTTTCGACCCCGGAGTTGCTTATCGCCCTTCGCAAGGTCTCCTGCATTCGCTAACACAGCCATAGCTTGGTTGAAATTATCTTCTCTGAAGTTTCCCTAAAATACATTTTAACGTTTAGAAATGAAATACAACTATTTAATCTAGTACATAAAACAATTAATTTTTATATGAAGTTTTGATTAGTTACTAGAAATATAATTTATGAATACTACTTTACCTCAATTTTATGAATGTTAAATTATTCCTCCTGATATAAAATTCACACAAATATTAACTGGTGGTTATCTTGGATGCAGACGATGAAAGATCATTGTAGTGGTTGATTATGTATGTTGAACATGTCTTTCTATTAGTCTGACAGGCTGTATCTTCTTTAAATTATACATACAGCACATTAAAATTTCTCTTCCCATAAACAATACGGCTGATATAATTTCAGTTCAAACAAATTTGGCATTTATCAGCATTGATAACAATAACTGCGTTGGAGTTATCAATGAAAACAAGAACAGATTCCTGTAGTCATATTCCAAATCAGCCTTCGGACACTAAAGCCCAACATCCCACTAGAATTCAACGTTTGCTTGCAAGAACAAGCAGATTAAAACCTTAATATAAGTTACAGACTGAAGATACATATAGCATGTTGGTGACTACAAATACAAAAAAATCAAGTCATTAATCCTATTACCTCAAGTCATGTAACGTAGTTGGTTTGTAGATATAAACATGAATACTATGTAAATATATTCATAGAATTTACTTGTATCATGCTTATAATTGATATAATAGGAGAGATAAGACATCAGGAGATGTATCCAAGAAGGTCTACTTACACAACACACCAGTCCTATAAAAGACATAACTTGGTGCACAAGTTTCAGTGGTACTAGGACTTTCATCAGGTGAGGAGAAAGATAAGGAAACAGAGAATATATGATGTACCTATTGAAGAAGTCAGTGTTACTAAAAATTTGTGTAACTTGTGGTTGTGTCTTTTATCTGTTTTCCTTGAGAAGTAAGTAAGCTGATGTCCCATCCCTCATATTATGAGTTCCTGACAAAGTGTCCAATAAAGTAACGTCTAATGTTTATAATTGTCCATGATGTAAAATATTGTTTAAGCTAATTTATGTGATTAAATTACATTTTTAAACATTGTAAATCAGGTAGTTGATTTGAAATACAGGTTGAAAATTTTTATAACCAGAGGATTCTTTAAGACCTAACAATACTTATGGTTTGTTGTTAGGTGTTATCCTCTCACACCAGTGTCTGTAACTGTTGTAATAAAGTTGTATTATCCACAAATACAGCCATACATGAACGATGGTAATGGCCCACCCACCCACTTATACATGTGTAAATGGTCCATCCACTTACTCATAGATGTACAGCGGTAATGGGGCACACACGCCCACCCATACATAAACAGTGGTAATTACAATATATCTTAGCCCATACAACTCAATACCACAGTACGTGTATGGGCAGGTACGAGGGTCCTTACCACTGTACAATGGTACCTTTGTATATGTACCTTAACTGTGAACACTTTTTTACGTTCCTCTTTTATGGTTATACGGGATTGTTTGTATTCCACTTTCTCTACAGTTAATAAGTCGTCCTTGCAACATCAATATATATGCCATGTGTAATTTCTGTTGATCTTTTTGCAACTTCTTCCAACAGGTACTCTTCCCTTCTTATTTTGTATCAATCAACGACATTAAAAGTATCAGTTTCATTAACTAAACCAATATCTTCCAAAACACTTTAACGTATGGCAGCAGCTGCCCGATCTGATACACAGTAACAGTCACAGTGTAATGTAGTAGTCTGTAGCTTAATTTTCAACTGCAAAGGAGATGTTTTCTTTGAAGAGATACTAACTTTATACGCATCTTTATCAGTTTGCGTGGAAATAAAATATTTTAGTTCATGGAAATAAAATAAAACATGAGTTTCATAGATTGGAATGTTGTATGTACAATAATTTCAATGTATATGAAACTAGACAAAATTTGAAACAAGAATCTCCCTGTCATTAAGTATTTTCTTTCATATTCGAAATATCTAAAACAGCATTTTTAAAATTCAAATTCAATAGATTTGTGCAATCAGAAAATATACTCTTAGAGACATAACATTTTTTATTGTTGTTGTTTTTCATTGCTTAATGTAAGAAAATTTGACTATGGGAACTAAAGACATAAAATAAGTGCTTTTAAGTTAATTTTTGCAATTTTTGTGAAACATTCAACTGATTGTACGATAAAGTCAGATTTCCAAAATTTTTGTTTTACTTGTATGTTTTGTAACTTTTCCACATTATTGCAATACAAAATTATCAACTTGACTTTTTTCACACCGCTCTAAAATAATCATGCTTTATTAGAGTATGGATATACATACTTACTTTCCATTACAACTGTTTGTGTAAATCTGGAAAGGAGGGCCATCATCACTCTATGTATGTGTATAGGTGGGTGGGAGGGCCATTACAACTCTATGTGTAATTGTGCTTGTCTGGGAAGGTGGGCCATCATCACTGTATGTATTTGTATGATTGGGTGGAAGGGCCATCACAACTTATATGTATGTATCTGGGATGAGGAGCCATCATCAATGTAATAATATTCAAGGTTAATATAACATTCATGATCAAAAATACAAATAAGGTGCATGCTTTCAATTGAATATTTAGCGTTCATCATAAGCTACTCAGCTTATTGCTGAAAAAGTACATAAACCAAAATGAATGTTTACTTTTTCATCTACAATGAGATGGATTCCCTCTCCACCAGCTGGAAACAAGAAGTGCTGTAGTGGAACAGGCCTATAGTCAGTGTAGACCACATGGCAAGGTTGATGATGCAAGTGGCAGACCCACTCGCAGAACTGACGGGCATTGGGGATTGTGGCAGAGAGGAATACATAGTGGACATTGTCTGGCAGCAGAATCAACGTCTCTTCCCAGACTACTCCTCTTTCCTGCAATATGTAAGGATATATAAATCTATAAGTTAAGTGAAATAGACAGAAATCTACTAAGTGCTTTTCAAACATAAAAAAATACATATTCTACATCAGAACTATACCTGACTAGCATTGCAGATCTGGATGGAATATAAATATTATTATATTTTAAAGCTATCAGAGAAAACAGGATGAATAACATAAAGTCGTATTACATCGAAATTCTCCACAATTATTCCTGACTCTTGTCAGCTGCTGCTTCAGTTGAAAAGACTACTTAGGTTGAGATCTTTTTTGTGACCATCTCCATACGTCTTGGAACCTTAGCTGTGTCATTTACATAGATTACATAAAAACACAGGGTTTAGTTGCCAGTATTATATTGTAGTAGCAAAAATAATTTGTTTTATTTTCTGATTTTAGGATTTTTATCCTATATATAGGGTGTCTCAAAAGTAAAATGCCAAACTTAGGGAAATAGTTAGCTTGTTAAGAAAATAGAGCCCTAGAAAAAAAATTCTAGAAAGAAAATCAATTTGATACAATTTAAGATTTCAAAATGGTGGCCATTTAAAAATATTTTAACGCAAATTGCGGGAAAACTGCAAAAAAATTACTAAGAATGCGTTTTTGTAGATAATTTTATCACCAATCTGTCAGTATCAAAAAAGTTAGAACTGGGCAAAAAATAACCGAGACACTTTAAATGGCATTTGTGTTGAGAGGCAGCAAAAAAGCCATTTGATCGGTTGAGCCAACTCGGAGATAAACATTTTTTGTGAAAAAAACAATATGACGGATATCTGGTAACAAAGCATTTTTAGAAAAAAATGTACTCTTGATTTTCTCTTTATTTGACCTACATAACCATTTACCAAAGTTTGGCACTTTACTTTTGGGACATCCTGTATATACATATATGTATAAGGAGAGCTTGATATTCTGTTTAACCTTACTCTACCTATTCTCCATAGACTATTGATCTTTGTGGAGAACCAAGTTAAAAAGAATAGGTAAAATACAGAATTATGTTTGCCAGATTGGTTTATCCAATACTAATAACTAAAGCTTCCAGTAACGATTGTGTCAAGGTGTTATTTATAGTATTTACATCATCAACTGTAAATACCACTGTTACCCGGACGTTACCGGAAGATAGTTATTAGTAATGAAACCGGTCGCTTAATCCTACGAAATATGGTTTATCCAATATTTTCATGGGAGAGGATTGTTAGTATTATTTTGGGCATTTAAATTCAAAGTTGTTAAGTACATGATTAAAATCAATGACACCTTATGTAACGGAAAAAGGGTGTTAGGTTTCCACTATGACAGAAACAACAACTTGCTCAGAGAGAGTACTTGCAATACCTTTAATGAATTAAATTAATTGTATAATTTATATTATGACCAATCAATATGAAGTCTTATCAAAAATACTATAACAACAAATAATTACTCAAAAGAATTTAGTATCTAATACACAACTAACTCCGAGACTTGTGGAAAATAATCAAGACAAGTGAATACCTACAATACATTTACCCTATAGTAGCTTGCAAACTCAAAAATGTTCTAGAACCCCAAACACGTAGTAGCAACTCGAAACTGGTCCCAAACATCAAACAGGCAGAGTATACCCTGTCAACAAGGCGATTCCAAGGTGGGATCCTAACTCTAAAAGTATCTGCGACTATACGTCCAAGAGGAAACCTTCCTCTATATAAACTTTGACCAGCCATAAATGTAAACATCAGTTCATGGCTAGTGAATCCCCAGGCCATGAACTTAGTCGTGTAATATACATATATTTATATCTATTACTATATTATAAACTACTATCACACTTACATCACTGTAAAGCAATTAGAAAACTTATCTACGATAGAAAAATTCTTTACCTTATCTCTCATATAATGGATCTCGTCAAAAATCACCCAACCAACTTCTCGCATGACTTCTGATCCTCTGTAGAGCATGTTTCTTAAAATCTGTAAAAACGATGCCAATTATCATTAAAAAACTAAAATCTAGTTAGAAAATTTTAAATAAAATGAATTTTTACTAATTTTGATCCACACATATAAACCAAACTGAAATTTACTAAATATAACTAAACAAACTGTATGTTCAGATTAATACCTCCGTAGTCATGATGAGGCAACTGGCATTTGGGTTGATGGTAACATCTCCGGTTACGAGGCCAACATCTTGGAACTCTTCATAAAATTCCCTGTACTTTTGATTACTTAAAGCTTTAATTGGAGTTGTGTATATGACTCTTTGTTTTTCTCTCAATGATTTTGCTATAGCATACCTAAACATAAAATCAATGTTTGTTTATTTTTACAAATAACTCAAATTCCAAAATAATTTTTGAGCTACACCAAGAATTAAAACAAAAGCTTACCATTATTTGTTTAATACACTTTTTATGTTAAAAGAGCATATAAGTGTTTCAAGTAAAATATTACAAAAAGAATAAATTTTGATATAATATATTTAATTGCAGTTGAATAAAAACAGACAAATTATTTGCCAACTATTTTGCAATAAGTTTTCTAACAATAATTTAAAAACTTGCCCTTGTTGAAACTGTGAATTATTTTGAGTGAAAAAATCAATTTTATCTGAAAGCTACTTGACTTTTGAAAATGACTGAATTTAAACTTTATTCTATCTGTTTACTAAAATCTAAATAAAACTGTTTTTGGTTAGAGTGAAAGTGCATAATCAGTTAAAGACAGTAATGAATTGAAACTGTTTGTGATGGATAACTTTTCTGTATGTATATTTAATATGTAATTTGATATGTATTAAAAATCCAGATGAAATAAACGCTTTTTGAAAAATTACTGTTAGTGAAAAATGTGAATAGCAATTTTAGTGTTAAAATTAGACATTTTAGCCTCAGACAGACAATCATTATTTACATATGTGTTTTAGTCAATCTGTCTACTAGATAACTTGACTACAAGTTTCAAGTCAAAAGACTCATCATCAGGTCAAGGGGGTTTCTGTTAAGATGAACTTGAAACCCACTTCATACAAAGTTCACACACGCAAAAACACATTGACACACACTTGTGTTATCTAAAAATAATTTAGATGTCAAATTTACAAATCTATAAATAATCCACATTCACTCAATGACAAGATACATTTTGAATTCAACATTTTATTCAACACTCTCATAAAAAAAACAAAATCAATGATCACAGCTGATTCTAATGAAAACAAGATATAGATGAAGGAGGGGGATAACTTAAGTGTACTTCCACAGAACTATTAGGTGCGTAGGACAAGAACATGCACCTATATAGTTTATTGACTAAAACACGCAAGTAAATACAAAATTTAGTGTGTTGTAAGTGACACTCTTATTTTACTTTTAATACAATAAATTAAATTGTATTAGCACCCCAGGCTATTAATAAACAAATAGAATATTTTATGTGTATTAAGACATGAGTTTTTTAAATTTTACTTTAACTCAAGTCAACATTGAAAATTATTTTACAACCTGTATGCAATAATACATAGGGTGAATGAACTAAGTATCTCAATCTCGTCTCATTTTATAAAACATTTGTAATACAGATTATAAAACATGTTCTTGTTAAATATTTTAAAGAAATTCATGACTTACTCAGCAACAACAGTTTTTCCAGCAGAAGTGTGAGCCGATACAAGTACGGAACGGTCATTGTCCACACAAGCGATAGCTTCTTTTTGGAAAGGATCAAGAACAAAAGGATATTCTTTGGCTGGTTTTCCTGTTATAATTCGGAGTGGTATGTACTCTTCATCCGGTGGAATGGCGACTTCATGTAGACATGCCTCCAGTGTCTCTAATTTGTGAATTTTTATTCTGTGAGACACTTGATTAATACTGAAAAATACGGCTTATTTTTAATGCTTTTATTTTTAAACTCATACATATCAAATGTTAAAGGAAAAATACAGGGAAATGTGAGATTAGAATATGAAACATTAAATATCATACACGAGATTAAGATGCAATGATCAAAATTGATGAAGAAATATTAATGAGATAAAATATAGATGAAGAAGATTGGGTTGTTTCATTGTTCCAACCAATTATTTGTTTACTATCTGGTGAATGTAGCATACATTTTACTGTGCATGATCAGTATTGAACATTTATTTGTTTAATTATTTTATTGCCATCAGTTTACTGTTATGTACCGGGAGACCGAGCTTCGCTCAGTTGGATTTTGCAAACTGAAGGTAGCCAGGGTTTTTCTGTTATCGACTTATACCAGAAAAACCAATATGGAACCATTATCGACTTGTACCAGAAAGTGCGGTATCAAACTATTTGCTAAATCACTTTATACCATTAAATTTTTAAAGGGACATATTTAAGGGCTCTGTTCCCCTCCCAAATAAAAAATATGCTCGAAAACACAAAATTGTAAAACTAATACACCCAAGTGTGGTATCAAATTAAAGGTATTCTTCTCTTAATTACTAATATACCATTATATTTAAGATAAGACTATATTTATAGGCTCCACTTCCTGAAAAACCAAAATTCATGGTCCATACTGTTTAAGAATTCTGGCGAGACCGTAGGCCAATCTTCCTCACGAGGTGACATGCCGAAATCCACAAATGGGACTGTAGCAGGCCGAACTTTTCCCCACGAGACCATAGGCCGATTTCCACAAAGAGGCTTGTGGTAATTCTGCACTATTACTTAGCCAACTTCAAATCTTTTAACATTTTTATATGATGATGTGGGAAGTTAGAAAGTCCACGCACATTTTGGAGAAATTTGCGTCTCGGCAATTATGGTTAGGTTAGGTTATTATATTGTTGAATGAACCTGTAATAACGTATTTTCACTGTTGTAAAATGCTTTTCTCAGTCAGCAGTATTTGTAAAAACATATTCTACAATAGGCTCTGATAAGCTAACCTAACCATAACTGCCGCAGCAGATGTATATGGGCGGTCAAAGTCCATGCGCTATCACTGACATTTCAAAGACATTGCACCGCTGCAGTTATGGTTAGGTTAGGTTATTATATTGTAGAATGAACCTGTAATAACGTATTTTCACTTTTGCAAAACGCTTTTCAGTCAGCAGAATTTGTAAAAACATATTCTACAATAATCTATGATAACCTAACCTAACCATAACTGCCGCGGTGCAATGTATATGAGCGGCCTCTGTGTATACTAATTTATCACTAATGATACTAACTCTATGTTTCTGACACCTAACTTTTACTAAATATTGGTATTTAGCATCCCAAAAATGCATTATCAAAGTATGAAAAGATTTGAAGATTACTAAGTAATAGTGCAGAATCACCGGCCTTGTTGCTGAGTCTTGGCGAGGCCGCAAGCTGAGTTTCACAAAGGAGCTAAAGGTAAATGTGAAAACCTCCAAAACGAAATTTTATTAATAACCTACAAAGTAGAACAACAACAAATGATCCTCAGGATCATCTTGGAGATATGGATGCTACCTCTTCAGTTTGCAAAATTCAACTGAGCAAAACTTGGTCTCCTGATACCTATTATTTAAATAAAAATTCTGAATTTATTTATATAAATTGAATCATAAATATAATTTTATTTCTTTTTTCCGTAAATATGTATCAATGCATATTTATGAATTAAAAAAACCCTGCATGAGAAAGTTCTGAGGAAGCAGAGAAACCTCTTGCTTAATTTTGGCTAAAAGGAACTAGTTAAACTTATAAACTGAATTCCATATCTCTATCTATTATAGTTTTTGCTAGACATTAATGAATCAGTCAGGAAATATTCTTATGATACACTCTCTTTTAAACAGCTACCTTTCAACCGATCAATTCTTTAGTCGGTCCCTTAATTCAAAATAGTAACTTCTTTTTAACCGGTCATTTATCAATGAGATATCGCTTTAACCAGTCGTAATTAGCCGAAAATGTACATTGGCGACATTTGTAATATCTATTCATCATACAGACCTGCCACAACGTGTTTACTGTTGTCTAAAATATAATTATTTTTACTAGTCTATTAATAGCTGTTGTGACCTTTACCGTTCATGCAAAAATATAGTTGTATAGGTACCTTTGTTTAAATCGTGTGCCTTTGTGTTTAGTTGTGTATTTGTAAATATACTTCCCATGTTAGTGCAGTAAGTATTCTAACAAATGGATGAACTGTTATATAAAGATTTGAGCACCTCGGTTCAACCGGTCAAATTGTTAGCCGGCCAGGCCCCGAGGTGGGCAGTTAAAAGAGAGTGTACAGTACATGTAAATGTGAATATGTACACCAACTTACTTAATATCCTCAAGGATAGTTTCTGTCTTTAACTTCTTTGCAGTAGAACCAGTTTCATCATCAGAATATTCTCTTTTTTCTATGGAAATTTCTTGACTTGGTAAATTTATACTGAAAAATAAAACACATAAAGATGCTTGTAAATTTTAAAATGCATTGTATCTTAATATACACACTTCAATATATGCATTTAAAGGTACAAATGACTATATTTTCCCACTGAGTCTTGTTATGTTTACTTAATTTATAAATTATTACATTTTTGTAATCAAATGCTAAAGAAACACATGTCTTAAGAATTTCTACTAAATATCTTTACCTAATACGCTACTTAAATATCTATAGGCCTATAAATGCTGACTAATTAATGAAAGATCATGCATGTCAAAATAAATAAAAACTTCAAGGGTTTAGATGTGATCCTAGATGTTCATTTTTCAGATTGTTCATATTAACAAAATTTTATTTTAAGCTATAGATATACAAACTATGCACTTTTAAATTTAACATCAATGTCTTTTTTAGAGAAGTGGTTGGTACAGAGGGGCCGAACTATTAATTTCCATTGCTAGCTTCAATTCACAATGTTTGACCATTATTAAATTTTAATTACCGTGTTTATTAAATTTTAGTTTTATTTTAAATATATATTATTTAATATATTTATTATTTATTTCTTCTTCTTGTTTTATTTTTCAATAGATTAATTTTAACTGAAACACAAACACTTTGCTACCTACACTTTGTACTCACTACATCATTAATCTTATTTGCCACAAATCCCATTAATTTTTCCGTCGATTACAACTCAAAACACATCAATTTTTAACATCTCATCTTGAGAATGTAACTGTATTTTAGCGACTCTGCTAAGACACGGGTTCATGTAGGCACATTTCAGTCACTTTAATACCTAAAATAATGTTTCAGATAACCTATAATACCTCTTTGTTTTTGAAATTTGTTAATGATGGAGTATTAGATGAGGAAGACAAACATAGTTGGACATTTGCCATCACTACGTGAAAATTACCAATCACAACGTTTCGATTTGGTAAAACCCAAACCTTTTTCAAGTGCTAAAAACTAAATTACATCTACACAAACATGTTATAAAGCTACGTTCTTAAACTAATAAACTTATCTACATTTTAACCTAGATCATAGAATGGGGTGAACAAAATGAACTTCTACTAAATATAAAAATGTTAACAGGGTTAAATTAATATAACCAATTAGGCGCTGCCAAGGTCATCATATTAACGAAAAATGTTAAAACACAATTAAATTAATATTGAAATCAGACTGAAATGAGATTACATTAACTAATCATAAATAAAATAAATATATGGTACCTGAAAAACACTACTAATTTAAAATAACATTAAGCATGCACAAAATATTATATATGTGACTCGGAAGGACTGAGACTACTATCCAATCTAATTAACTATTACTATTACATTTTAACCTGAAAAGACAACAATTATTAGGAATAAAAAAATACAATAATCAAATATTACAAAATAATGAAGTCTTATAACCTGCAGTGATGATGGCATCTAGACGCCCCAAGCACGAAGTGAGGATGATACAATCCAAACGCAGTGTCTACGAAGTTCCCTCAAAGGTGATAAAACACGGGGACAAGACAAACATACACACTACACTTCACAAGAACCATCCACAGACTGACGTGGTCAGGGAGGTACGCTCCGGGATCGCCAGGAATGTGGTGACTCAGGAACAGGGACGTAGACTCATGGGGTGTTTTATTGTTGTAGGTGCAGGTGGTGTAGGATTCTGGTTAGATGATGTCAATGATGTCATTATTGTACTGAACTTCCTTTTTTAATGTATTTCAAGGTTCTTTTAGCGTAACTTCCAGTGGTCTTGTTGTTTCCCCTATGTATTTTTCATTGCATTCACAAGTAATGCAAGTTTCCAAAGATCTAATGAACAATGGATACCCTGTCTCTCATAAACAAATGCAAACAAATAAGAAAAATGCAAACACACACCCACTGACACAGAAAAACCTAAAGCATCCATGTCCATTCCAAATACGCCTAACCTCTCAGAAAAAAATCAGACGCATAGCTAGGAAATACACAATCAGAACATCATTCAACACACAAAACACATTAAGTTAAAATGTAATTGTAATAGTTAATTTAGATTAGATAGTAGTCTCAGTCCTTCTGAGTCACATGTATCATTTTGGTGTATGTTTAACCCTCCCGCTGTTAGTTGTCAGATACGCGACAGCAATGCCGATATTATGAGTGTTAGTTGTCGGAAAAACGACAACTACGTAGCGCTTCGGTAAAACTGCCATGAAAACGTTAAAACCTTTCATATATACTCATGTTTAGACTCGTTGCAATCGTCATTTCTCTGTGCTTCTGCCAAGGTCGGTGTGTAGACGATATTTGTTAGTCTGTGTAAATAGAGGATCGTTGAAATCTGAAACAGCTGGTGCCAAACCAGCTGTCGTCAGTTTCGTTGGTGGGAGTTTGTTGTGTTGTTGTTTTGATTTGTTTATAAATTTCAAAATAAGGTAATCCAATTTTCTTTTGCATGTGCATTTTCTGCATGTTCTTACAATTAAAATGATATACAATAAGCCATATTTATATAATAATTAATAATTTTTATGAATTTTGAATGATATAGATATACTTGCAAAACCGACAAAAATGGCCAAACAATGTAAATAGTTGATTTTATCTGTTTAGTGTTTTTTTTGTGTGTAAATATTATGTACATTAGTTATATTTCCTAAAAGCAAATAAAATTTAGGACAAAGTGGCTATTCCAGAATTTTTGTACTGTGCATATTAACTTTTCTAAGGGTAGCGCGGACTTGAAAATTTGTTTCTGAAAAAAAATTTGTTTTCAAGACTTCATCAAAAATTTCAAAATAAGGTAATCCATTTTTCTTTTGCATGTGTATTTTCTGCATGTTTTTACAATTAAAATGATATACAATAAGCCATAATTATATAATAATTAATAATTTTTATGAATTTTTAAAGATATATTTGCAAAATCAACAAAAATGGCCAAACACTGAGCAAACTTATGGTGAACAGCAGGAGGGTTAATGTTATTTTAAATTAATAGTGTTTTTCAGGTACTATTTATTTATTTATGCTTAGTTAATGTAATCTCATTTCAGTCTGATTGGAATATTAATTTGTGTTTTAACATTTTTACGTTGATGTCATGATCTTGGCAGCGCCTAATTGATTACATTAATTTCTTCCAGTTAACATTTTTTATATTTAGTAGAAGTTCATTTTGTTATACCCCATTCTAGAATCCAGGTTAAAATATAGATAAGTTTATTAGTTTAAGAACGTAGTTTTATAACATGTTTGTTTAGATGTAATTTAGTTTTTAGCACTTGAAAAAGATTTGGGTTTTACCAAATTGAAACATCGTGGTTAGTATTTTTCACTTAATGATGGCAATTGTCCAACAACCTTTGTCTTCCTCATTTTTTGTTGTATTAATACACCATTGTTTGAGTGGTAAACTTCAACACATTTAAGCTTTTACTAAATTTAAGATATTGACAAAACATTTTTAGTTAATTTGGGATCTGTTTTATGTATAATTTGATAGCCTAGGCTACTTCTTTGTGATTACAAAGATACCAAACATAAGTGGTTTTACAGTGAGTAGAAATTTTGTATATATATATATATATATATATATTATTGTATATATACAATTGGAGGGTTAATTATTATAAAAATTTCCTATTTTTATAAATTTAAACATTCTAAGTATTTAAAAGATTTACATTTTCCCCAAATTGTCTGATCTTTACCATACCTTAGTTCAGTAACGCTGCTTATATCTTTATTTACCAATTCTTCTTTAATTGGTACTGGCTGAAATTCTTCGTCAAAAACATTAAATAAATCATCGTTAAAGTCTGCCATCTTTAAAGATTAAATATGAAAACTTGCGTTTAAATTAATATCATTTAAATTTTAGGTATGGTTTTATAACCTAACCTGTACACAAGCCAGGCACAGGCGACTCTTCCTTCATGTTGATTCCAATTATTCCAAACAAAAAAATCCAGTGTGGAAGCAGACGGCCAATAAACATGTGCACTACTGATCAAATATGGCTTAAGCACTGCTAGTTTTTCCCGTGCATAAACATGGCAGATTATAGACCCCGTTGAATATGGCAATGATCACAGAAGTGGTACTATACAAAGTTTGAAAAAGTCAACTCTTAAAAAAAAGTAATACAGAATAAATTATGTCACAATTTTGTGGTTTCGAAGTTGTTTTATGAAACTGATTGGGCCTTCATAACATACGTTTACCTTTTTAACTTATTGGGCTAAATGTATTTTTTTCTAACTGCAATTCGACCATTCATTGTCAAAACTGTTATCCCGAAAAGGTGGTAAATACGTTTTGTTAGTTTTTCACGTCCACTAAACACACTTCGACCCAGAGTAATGCTTTCATTTCTGACTCCCAGAAACATATAAACTGTCTCCAAACCTTCTTCCTTTCTTCGGTTACAGACCAGAAAATTGTTAACACTGTCAATAACTTGAAGTCGTGTAAACAGTCATTTGGGCCTGACCAGATTTAAACAAATTATTGAAATAAATAGTATACATGATAGCTGTTAATATTTAACATTTATAAGAAACCACTTATTCAAAAATGGTGAATTCCCTGATTGTTAAAACATGCAATCATTCGGCATTTTCACAAGAAAGGGAGCAAGTCTGACTGTAATCGGTACGGTATAGGCCGATTTCTTTGCTTCTAACTGTTCGAATGTTCAAGAAAAGGAAAAGCCTGCTATTCTAAACCGCATCAAAAAAGTCCGATGACATTTTAGGCGGTGTTGCCATATCGTTTCTGAGAATCAATAAACCACATGTTTCATATATGACAAGTATGCGTATGTTCAATACTGTCAATTTAATTGGCGTTTTGTTTTACGCCAATTACATTTTTTTGAATTAAATTGTTTTTTTGTTATGTAGAACAACTGTATGATAATATTTAAAGACCTCTTGAACGTAGTGGTAAAATTAACTATGGTATGAATCAAGAATCATTTATTCCGTTGACAAACATGAAGTTTAATGATGATCCTTTTTTAAGGATTAACTATGTGTTAATCCTGTAATTGTTTATATCATTATAAAAATATAAATAGTTTATATTCTGTAGAAAGTACTATTAATTAATAATGTTTATCAAGTAAAATAGCTGTTTTTATCCGTAATTATATCACTATATATATATATATATATATATATATATATATATATATATATATATATATATATATATATATATATAAAATATCTATATAAAAAATATATAAAATAAAAACACGTGCATTATAACACAAACTACGTGCACGGTAACTATTTAGAAAACTATTTAGGTATCACGACGAGACTGCGCAGTAGACTGTAACGAAACTGATTTGTTTATTCTATTAAATATTGGTAACTAATAGATTTATAATTTTGTGTTGCCTGATGATGCCAGCTTTGCTGGCGAAAGGCCTCGAAAAATGTATTTTTTATTGGTGATTTTGTAAAAATTTATTAACAACGAGGAATACCAATATCAACTCTGAAATTTACAACTGGTAACTAAATTCACCAATTACATAGAAGCATTCAGTTGAATAGTTATTTACCACTTATCAGCTGGAATTATAATTATGGGAATTAGAACAGTATTTTTGTGTTTACGTTTACAATTTCGCCAATGTGACGTCATTGGAGATGTGCGTGATACCTACCGTCTTCTTTTCTATGAACCGAGGTTTATAATAACAAAGTGATAGTGTTTGTTTACAGCAATAGATGTTTAGACAAATCATCAATATTTTTAACGAATTTATATTTTACAACATTGCTGGGCGAGAAGTGACGAGGGGGTGTCACATGTCACAGAACCATGCAATGCCCCCCCAACCTTCGTGATACTTACTTACTTGATACTTGATACTTGATGATCTCCCACTAGAAGTGCAGTTGCACCGTGGTCGTCTAGTTTTGGCCTCATTTATTAAAGTACTCTTCAATTGTGTACAATGGCCTCTTCAACAAGTAGTCTCTCAAAGTCATCTTGAATTTATCTTCATCTTCAATCGCCCTTATGTTGCCTGGGACATTATTGTAGATTTTCACACAGCTGTATTTTGGTCCATTTTGTGCCAAGGATGATGACACTTGAGGTACATGGATGTGGTCTCTCTGCCTTGTTTGGTACTGATGAACTTCTTTATTTCTAATAAAAATATCTGGCTTCCTTTTCACCATGACTGCTGATTCCAATACAAAAAGTGCTGGTAGGGTAAGTATATTCAGCTGTAAAAACAATGGTGAACAGTGTGCCAAATAAGGTGCTTTGCAAATCGTCCTCACAATGCGTTTCTGCAGTAAAAACACACGTTCAGCATGTGGACTTCCTCCCCAAATTACAATGCCATACTTCAAAATGCTATGAAAACAACCATGGTAAACCTTCATCAACACTTCACGCTCCATCACACATACAAGCCTGCGAACCATATAGCACACAGCGGTGAGCCTTGAACATACTATCTCTATATGTTGCTGCCATCTTAAATTACTACTTATAGAAATTCCAAGGTATTTTACTGAATCCTTCACTGCAATGCTGGTTCCATCCAGTCTAAGTAGTGGTGAACAGTCAGGTTTCTTCTGATTGTAAAATGTTAATGCATTTGTCTTACCCTTGTTTAGCAAATGCTTATTCTCTTTACACCATTCCTGCATCTCCATCAATCCTCTCTGTCCCCTATCTCTTAGCGACTCGGAGTCACCATGAATAAGATGGCTCACATCATCGTCAAACAACCACACTTTCCCCTCTGCTATCGATCTTGGCAGGTCATTCACGTACAGCAGAAATAAAACGGGTCCCAGGTTTGAGCCTTGTGGTACTCCGGTGTTTAGAGCAGGAGAAATAGTTGAACGATAATGTCTTGTGAGACCATCAGATCCTGTGTAGCGAATATTAACCACCTGAAAGCAATCTAACAAATAGGAGTTTATCCATTTCAATGATTTTCCATCGATTCCCAAAGCATTTAATTTCCTGAACAGCTTCTTATGTGAAATGAGGTCAAAAGCCTTTGTCATGTCGTAAATGTTTTAATGTCGTAAATATTTTAATGTCGTCATGTCATGCGAATTTTAATTTATAAGGAATATAATTTAATATAAAAGTTACTAAATGAACGATGAACTTAAATGCATGTTGACTCTCTATATATATACTAATAATAATAAATTAGAATGCCATTAATCCAAAATGAAGATCAGTGCGAGTATTAGCATCCCACTTATTCGTACAATACAATTACGGGTTGACTTCTTGACTTCGACTACCTACCATCTACAAATTGGCACGGCTGACTGAATCGAGTCGTGTTTAGCGCGGCCGGCGGTCTGCCCAGCCCAGTCAGTCAGCAGTTGTCAGCTAGTGTTCATGCTCTGTTCCCGCTTTCGTGGAATCTGAGTGTTTAATAAAAGCTTCCCCAGGCTGTTCAAAGTCTTGCCATGACGTAAGTAAACAAACTGATTCAGTTACTTCTTCTTATGATGAAGGAGCCTACTCAAAAAAATTGGACCTTGGTAATATAGAGACGGGTCCAGCACGCCCAATTTTGACTACATATCCACGTTCAGACATTAAAAATTCAAAACGAGCATTTACACCATTTTATTTTAAGAAACTTGAATGGCTAGAATACAGTATAAAGAAAGATGCTGTATTCTGTTACGCTTGCAGGATGTTTTCTTCTAACAATAAAGAAGTATCTGTAACTGAAAAAGGCATAAGTAACTGGAAGAAGATAGGGGAAAAATTAGAAAAGCATGCGTCCAGTGAAAGTCACTTTTTTCCATGGTGAAGTGGCATAACTATAGAAAGTCAAAGGATACAATTGCTTCGGAAATAACACCATCTTATAAAGAGCTTATTTCTGAAAATCGTGAATATTTTAAGCAAATTTTGGACCTTTTGTTATTTTTGGCCAAACAAGGAATGCCTTTTCGCGGACACGATGAAAAAGAAACGTCAGGCAACAAGGGAAATTATTTAGAGTTATGTGAATTATACTCAACATATGATGCTAAATTCAAAGGAAAATATGAACTACATTTCAATTTAACAAGTCATGACTTTCAACACGAAATTTTCGAAATTGTTAATAAAGAGGTTTTAAGTACAATATTGAATGAAATAAACGAATCTGGATTTTATGCCTTAATGGTCGATGAAGCAAAGTCACACAGAGTTCAACAATTGTGTATTTGTATAAGATATTTGTTTGAATCAGAAACTAAAGAAAGATTGCTAACAATCAAGGATGTTTCTCTAGATCGTAGTGCTGAGTCCTTAGCAAACATTATTTTGAACTACCTTAAGGAAGTAGGTATAACTGCTACTTTAATAGGTAAATCACATGATGGCGCGAGTCCGGATTAAATAATGGGCTACAGAAAATCATCAGGGATACCCATTCTCTCGCCATGTATGTGCACTGTTTAGCACATAAGGTTAATTTGGTTCTTGTAAACTCTTGTGAAAGCAATAACTACAGTTGTTTCTTCTTTAATGTGATGCAGTCACTATATGACTTTTTTCTAACCCTGATATGCATGCGGAATACAAAATACTGTAAGAGGAGCTATAGATCAAAGTCCCAGGCCCACATGAGATCCACAAATTAAGTGACGCTAGGTGTTCGTGCAAGGCTACTGCTGTCCTTGTTAACAGAAATTTTGATGCAAATCGTGCCGTCCTCAAAAAGATTGCTAATGATCTAAGGAATTCTAAGTCTCCTCAGGCCAAAGGATTACTGGCTTCAATTACATCCATGGACTTTGTAGTATGTTTAATATTTTTATTGGAGTGTTTAACTGATATAAATATCCTCAGCAAAGCGCTTCAGAAGGAGGACTGAACTCGCATAGCAAGATGTGCGAAAGCAGCAGGAGCAATTATTATGAAGCTCGAGTCAAAAAGAAGTGAAAACGCCTGGGAGAAAAAGTGGAATGAAGTGATGGAGTTTTCAAGGATTCACGAATAGATTTATTCCCTGAAAATATTTGCATCACAACACAATCCAATGAGACTACCACAACATCTCGTTCCTTGGTAAAAGAAAGTCATTTGACTTCAAGTTCACATATTGCGCCCAAACGTCAACGAGTTATTTCAAAAATTCTTAATAAATATTTTGTCATGTCTACTGTTGGACAGTCAAGAGGAGTCGATACAGAGAGTTTGAGTGATAACAGTGAAGTGAACAGCAAGGTACAGTACCGTTGTGACCTTTATTACCCAATACTTGATATTTTGATCAGTGAACTCAAAAGAAGGTTTGCCGGTGAAGCAATGGAAGTAGCAAATGCGAGTGAAGAGTTCCTTTGCCTCAATGTAGAGAAATCTGAATCGTTTATACAGGAATATCCAGTGCCTGGATTGAACCAAACTATGCTCATATCAGAAATGAGCATCCTACTGTGCGTACTCGAGTGAGATGGTATCAACCCGAAAGAAATACCGCTTAAAGAGTTGGTTAAAATATTAAAAGAACTGGTTTTAATTCAAAATGATATTTATCCCAATTTCAAACTGCTTTTTAAGATTTGTCTTACCCTTCCATCTAATAGTGCTACTTGTGAACGATCGTTCTCAACAATGAGAAGAATTACCGTAATCAATGCCTTAGGTCATCCATGGGCCAAGAACGTTTTTCAAATTTGGCTGTCATTTATTCAGAATCTGATTTATTAAAAAGCCTCAACTTGGATAAACTTACGGATAAATATGCAAAAAAGGTAATAGAAAATTGCCTCTTATTTAATTATTAATAAAGGAGTACTAATATTGTAGTGCTAATGTGTTACCGGTAATATAAAGGTTACATTGCTTGACAATATGAGACCGTTCTATTATAGAAAGTAAATATATATATTTACTTTCTACAATAGAACGGTCTCATATTGTCAAGCAATGTAACCTTTATATTGCTATATATTGTACCTGGTTTATATTGCTATACAACCAATATTATGTTTATGTTTGATAAAAATAAACATCAATTTCATGTTCTGAGTTTAAGTATTTTTCATTCAAAAAGGTACCTAAATGTCATGTTTTTAAGCTGCAATTTTTAAAAATATCCCACAGACCCCCCGGAAAAAGTAGGATACAGGATATTTAATGCATGGTAAACTTGTTACTTGTGCCCCCCCAACATACAAGGTCTAACTCCGCCCATGTGTGATAGTTGCCATAGCTGGGAGATCACTAATTTTTTACGGTCTTGCTACCAGGCTTGTTGCTCGTTTAGAACTACCCAGGGGATACGTACAGCTTTAAAGATTTGTTGTGGACGCGAACAACATCATCCCCATAGTACAGTAATTATAAATTTACAATTATAGTACAGTAATTGTAAATTAATTGACTATATATCTAATTATAGGCTGCGGAAGATGGTGTGAGAATTGAAAAAATGTCAATGTCACCACCATTGATCACATTAAACAGTCTTATCATTATGTTAAGGGGTGAAAAGGTCCCTAAGGTTTGCGAGAAAAGTAGGGGGGGGGGGGTGAAGAGCTGACGAGAACGAGAATTGTACCTGGGCACAGTAAACTGAATGCAAGACAGCAGTGCCACGTCGTCGAACGCCCCAGACACCAGTCACCTTAGAGTGTATCTAAGGCTACCTACTTCTATCACTCAGACGATCAATTTCAAATAACAGAAGTTCAGAATAAGGCACGAAAGTTGTGTAATGTCAAAGGATTTATAATAGAGAAACCTCAAAACATCCTCTGAACATTCTCTATGTAATCGGATAAATAATTCACATGTGGGTACCAGACCACCAAAGCATATTCCAACCTTGATCTTACCAAAGAACAATACAATACAGTAGTTAGATATTTCCCTGATTATTGAACATGTTGCCCAACCTACGTATGAGACCTAAAATAGAAAATGCAGACTTACATACTGATTAGTATGATTACAAAAAGATAATTTTGAATCAAAAGTGACACCGAGATCTTTAATTGAAGTTTTTTTTGATAATACATGTCCACTAATATTATAATGCTAACTTTTTTTCTTAAAGGAGAGGCCCTCAATTCTGTTACAGCATTATAATACACAACAGATCTGCCTACACCTGTATTATACAAGTACCTACATCTGTATAATACAGACAGATGTACCTGTAACCAATGACCGTTGTGTAATGACCTGCAGGCCACCACACGTAGCATGGACTGCCCTGAAATGTCCTCGGGAGATGACCGGGTTTTCCCGTACCCCCGGGAGCCCTGGCAATGGTGAAACCCTGACAGATGACCCACCCACTCACCCATGCACTTTCAGTAGTATTGACCCACCTGCCTACCCATACACGTTCAGTGGTACTCACCAACAGTACACTGCCAGTGGTATTGGGTGGAGTAAGGTTATCTCCTCCTTAACTTTACTCTGCCCATTCCTCATAGACTATTGATCTGTGCGAGGAACTTATTCAGACAGAGTAAGGGGGCGAAACAGTACAGTAGAAGGTGAATATTAGTGATAAATCTTCCAGTCTAGGCCGGATTCGAACCAGCGCTATCTTTAACCCAAGCTTGAAGTCCTGACGTCTTACGGCCACCGGCTCGCCATATGTTATTAGGGTCTTTTTTTAGGAATGGTAAGAAGGGCACATTTATCTGTATGACATTTTAAATTGTCAATACTCCAACTGTAAAGATGATCTAAATTAGCTTGCATTAAAGAACAATTCTGTTTACTATTTATGGTATTGGGTGAAGTGAATAAAGTGAAGTAACTTCTATGGAATTGTTACTTGGTGGATTAAGTAATTTCTAAAATTGAAGTGAATAAAAAGACGTTACTTGTCCTGAGTAAATACTCGGCATAATCCGGACAAATCCGGTGAAACACAAGTTATTACTAGGCCTAGTAAATACTCGACCGAGTAGTTACTTGATTCATGTCACAGACTGTCTGTTTCCGCCCCACTCCAAATGCGTAGTTCTCTCAGTCTCTCACCACTTGACTTGCACAGTGCGAGTGCACAAACAGAGGGGTTACGTTTATCGCCACGCCATGTCTTCATCAAGTGAAGAAGAGAAGGAAGAAAACAAGTTTGATAGAGGCTTGTTCGTGAAATTATTAATAGCACATGATGTTATTTTGGAAAAATCTAAAGTGCCAGGAGTTGTGTCATCCAAAAACAAAGTGTGGGCACGTACCCGTATCGGTACCTAATCGTAAAAGTAACCTAATCGGGTTAGGTTAGGTTAGTTACATTACTGAAGAATACTCTCGTGCTTTTGGAAAACACGTGGAAACTGTACAATTGAAAAAAATGTTAAATAACATAAACACAACTGTAAAGAAGAAAATTGATTTAAAGTCTACGGGAAATAAACCCATTAAACTAAAAATTTGGGAGAAGGATTTTGTTGAACTTATCAGTAAAGAGGAAAACCCAGTGTTTTTTAAAGTTCCGGGACATATTTCTGCTGGTACACCTATTGAACAATCTGTTGGGGAAAAAGAGGCTAACGCTGATCACACAGCAACCTCTTCAACTTCAAATGTTGTACAAAAAAAAAGTAACTAACAAAAATGTGCCAATGTATGAAACTGAAGATACTAAGGATTTATCAACCCCTCAGCTCCAAAGAATTGTGCTTCTTCAGCAGATGGAATTGAATAAATTACAGATTGAAAAAGAAAAAGTTTTATTAGAAAAAACTCAAAAAGTAATGTTCGACAAATCGATTCAAACAGATATTGGTTTATACACATTTAGGTGAATTGGCAGATGAAATCTTGACATTTACACAATTATAGGCTTAAGTTTGTTTCTTATAATAAATGTTCTTACCTTAAACCTAGGCCTACTCCTATTACAAAAAAAAAAAAAATTAATAATTTATTGAACAATAAAACAGACATTTGATGTCGTTTTTCTTCTCCACGCCGTTTAGTGGCTTCGGTCTCACCCTGCTGTGTTGGAATGTTGTCTTCTTCAACAGGAGCAATCTCATCTTCTATTTCCATATCAAAGCCATCATTAAGATGTTTTGCAATGTTGTAAAGCACTGCGCATGATAATACAACTTTAGGAACCTTGTCTAACGCCACTCGCACACAATTTCCTAGTATTGGGAAACGCATTTTTAACTGTCCGAATGCCCTTTGTATGACGACTCTTTCTCTTGCATGTATTACATTAAACTGTCTCTCCATTTCGTTACGGGGAGCCTTGTATGGAGTTATTAGCCATGGAGAAATTCCGTAGCCTGAATCCCCCAACAAACATGATGATCCGTTGAACTGTGATAGCACACTTCTTACTGCACTCCGCCTCCAAATTCTTGCGTCATGGACGCAACCTGGCCATTCAGCATTGATGCTATTAAATTTTCCAGTAGCATCACATGTAGCCTGAACATTAATACTCGGGTAACCTTTCCGATTTACGTACTCATCTCCGAATGCCACTGGTTTTTTAATTTCAATGTGGGTACAATCTAGGGCACCAACTACTGTTGGCATGCGATTGTGTGTTTGCCACAACACCTTTGCTTCATTCATTTCCCCATCCGTGTTAGGGAATTTAATCCATACTGCCGACTTTTCAGTTATTTCATTCAGCACATAATCGACGGTTTTACATACCGTTGAGCGGTGAACTCCAATGTCTTCTGCTATGCCAGACTGGAAACCTGGATCTCCAACGAATCTGAAAAATATCTCCATCTTTGTTCGTGGTGACAAGCATCCTCCTCGTGTTTCATCACATGGCGGTAAGAACTCATTAGTTAGAAAATCAATATTTTCACTATCAAATCGTAACAATTCCTTGCAACTTTGAATTTGCCTCCGTTCTATGTAGTGTTTACGTTTACGAACGTTCATAAACATAGCCATAACTGCACTGTTCCAACTGAAGCACGGCCACTGGCAGACTTAAAAAATTACGAGTACTAACTCAACTTTTAAGACTTGATACTTGGTTTATTCACACCAAAGCTAAGTAATTACTTAAGTCGTCCGGATGTACTTGGTTGAGTAGCCTAAGTACTTGACCTTATTATTCACCTGAAAACGAGTAATAGCTCGAAAAATGCTAAGTTTAAGTAACTGCTTCACTTTATTCACTTCACCCATTAAAAAGTTTCAAATCATCAGCGTATAACAGGAATTCACAATTAATTAATAATCTGGTGTTTTAAAATGTCTATGAACATAGAACAAAAGCAAAGGACCCAGGTTTGAGCCCTGCGGTATTCGTATTCTACAAAGAATTCACTAGATGAAAATCCTTCAAAAGATATAAATTGCTTTCGGCCCCTGAGATATGAACAAAATAGCCTGAGAAGAGAATCTGACAACCTGAAATAATTTAATCTGGAGAGTAATGCAAGATGGTTAACTTTATCGAAGGCCTTTTCAAAATCTGTATAGATAAAATCCACCTGCCTACTATTATCAATAGCTGAAATACAATAATTAGAAAAATTTAATAAATTAAAATTAATTGACCCACCAGGAAAAAATTCGTCCTGTTTATAGGAGTTAGGACTATTAAGTCCTCTCTTCCACTAAACCTTATTTACAAAAATAACATTTTTTTAAAATTATGTGAAATTCTGGCAGTAGGACAATAAATTCCTTAAATATCTACTCATAATTCCTACTAATAAAATCAATAACTTATACATAACACTTTAAAAATTAAAATGGCTAAACTGCATTACTGATGCATAAAAATATTTTAGACAAAGTAAATATTCAGATATAAAACATCACTCGTTTTCACACATACAAATCACTCATGAACCACAACCACTGCAACCCCACCCATCCCTATAGGCCTCGCAGAAGCAGATGCCTCAATTCCAACCCGAAACAAGCATGCTTATCAATGGCCCTGATATTGTCAGGGAGCAAATTCCATAAGCGACAATCAGAAATAGTAAAAGAGTTGCTATGGAGAGTGGTGTAATGAGTAGGGAATGATAGTAGGGAGGCTCCCTGACGTGTATTTCTAGTGCTGATATCAGAGATGAACTTGAAATGCTCGGACAAGTATTCAGGAGATCTAGTGTTTAATATATTAAACATAAGAATAAGGATGTGGTATTCACGAAATTGTTTTAGTTTTAGCATGCCTAATTGTTTGACAAATGGAGTAACGTGATCGTCCCGTCTTAAATTGAAAATAAATATAATACAGTAGATGTGTGCTCTTTGAAGCTTGTCCGAGAGCTTAACAGTCATTTCATTGACCACCACGTCACAGTAGTTGAAGTGAGGCAGAACTAGAGTTTTTACCAGGATCATTTTAACAGAAAATGGTAGATAGGAAGCACACTGTTTAAGACTATGGATGCATCAAACACCCTACATATACTAGCGTAACATGATCAGTCTAACTCAAAGTTTTGGTTGAGTATATAGATTCTTTACACTGTCGTAGTAGTTGAGAGTATTGTCATTTAGTCTCAGTCTAGGAAAGTCAGTGGAATTGATTTGGCGAAGCAGTCTAAAGTGTCCAATAAGAATAGTCTTGGTTTTATCATGATTTAACATTAGTCCATGTCTCTGAGCCCAAGCAATTATTGCAGCAATATCAAGCAATTATTTGTGAAACAACTCGGTGAGACTCAGCAGTAGGGAAATGTTGGTAAATCTGCAAATCATCAGCATACAAGTGATATTTAGAGAAAAATATGTCAGATGTTACATCGTCAATGTAAAGCAAGAAAAGCAGACGTCCTAAGATGGATCCCTGCGGCATACCTCGGATCACAGGTTTCCAACTGGACATGCTCTCCCCAGTTTACACACTGGCGACGTCCCGATAAGTAGGACCCGACCCAGTCCACACAGCTATAAGAAAACCCATATTTTTTTTAGTTTCAGAAGGAGTAAGGGATGGTAAACACAGTCGAAAGCTTTAGAGAAGTCAAAAAGGGTTAATATTGAAAGATTCCTCTTGTCCAATGCATGCCTTATATCATCGGTGAATTTAAGAAGGTCTGACGTAGTGCTGTGATTAGGGGTAAACCCATATTGTAAGATAGATATTAGTTTACTGTTTGAAAGATAATTATATATTTGCTTATGAACAATTCTTTCAAGGCATTTGGACAAGGCGGGAAGAATACTTATTGGCTGTAAATCAGAGGGAGATAGAGAATTTGAAGTTTTGGGTAGAGGTTGAACAATAGCACATTTACAGGCACTTGGGAAAGTAGTTGTCATTAAAGAAAAATTAAATATTGCTGTAATGATAGGTAGTGTCATGGGTAAGGTATGTTTTATAAATTTTATTGAAATATTGTCAGCTCCGACTGCGTTACTGGTTATACTATTCAAGGCATTTAGAACTTCTCCATCAGTAGCCAAACGGAATGAGAATTTATGAAGAGGCCTTGGAAAAGGAGAACAGGTTAGTTCATCAACATAAATTTTTGCTTTTGACAAATCAATAGGAATATTAGTGAAGTAATCATTAATATCATCAAGGCTTATGTTAATGGAAACATTAGGATTTAACTTCCCAATCCCCAGCTCCATAACTTTTGTCCAGAGTGATTTAGAGGACTTTTTCTTGTCAGATAATGATCGATAATAATGTCTAATTTTAGAATTACGGATATGTTGCTGGGTTTGGTTTCTTATTCTCTTATAAGCATCCCAATCATGGGCACACTTAGATCTTTTTGCCTTCCGGAAGCATGCATCTCATTGCTTTTGCATTCTACGTATTTGATCTGTGATCCAGGTTGCGGGCTTTTTTGAAATCCTTTTTTTATAAGTGGGATGTTGATCAAGAAGCATGTTGATCAAGAAGATAGTTCATAAATACATTGAGCTTACTAACCATTGTGTCAATATTGGTTAATTGAAGAATATCATTCCATGGGAGGGACATTGCATCAAAGATAAGTGAATCAAGATTAATTCTATTATAATCTCTATATTGGACAAATTTGGCACTTTGCTTTTGAGGATGAAGGTTGTAAACACAGAAAATAAGGTCATGCTTTGAGAGTCCAGGAGCTAGAAATTGACTGTGATATCAAGCCAGGTGTCGGCTGTAGAAGTGTGATGAGTAGCTTTTAGTGGCAGTATAGTCATATTAAATGATTGAAACTTATTTGCTAAAAAGGTCTTGTAAGTAAGTAGTCCTAGTAAGTCAGTATTGTAAGTAGTAAGTAGTAAGTCAGTAGAGGTCACCCATGACAATGACATGACTGTAGCGAGGCAATAGGTCTAGCAGTGCGAGTTCATATTCTGCCAGATACCCAAGGTGAGATACCCTATAACAAACACTGACAAGGACATGTGTTACACCAACACAAACGTCAAGAAACAAGAACTCTGGTTGGGAAGTATCCGAGCGAAGTACAATGAATGAATTAAGGTTTGATTTAGAGTATATCGCAACACCACCACCAACCTTATGGACCCTGTCATTCCTAAATAATGTGTAGCTAGGAAGACATACAGAAGCATTGGTAATATTTGGTTTGAGCCAAGTTTCTCA
Organism: Stictocephala bisonia; assembly: GCA_035578905.1. NCBI lineage: Eukaryota > Metazoa > Arthropoda > Insecta > Hemiptera > Membracidae > Stictocephala > Stictocephala bisonia. The sequence goes on along the minus strand of JAQJVL010000208.1, from coordinate 1,384,314 downwards.
GATTAAAATTAAATCAAAATAAGAAGAACTGAATATGTCTCTAAACTCAACTCTCTCTCTCTACTCACCTGAAGAAAATGCCAGTGGCATTGAAGATTTGTGATATTATGTGTTTATTTTGTGTATGTTACTACTACTCTGGTGTTAGTAAACTTGTCTTCTAAGGTAAGTTTTCTGATGTCCTATCTCTCCAATATACTAATTCCTGGCCTAGTGCCCTTTAACCTAACCTAAGTTAATAATTGGTGACACTATTCTTTTGGCTAAAGAACACCTTTCTAAAACTTGGACTTTGGAAGTACATAAATATAACACAAGGTATAAATCTGAAATGACATTAAAGCACCATAAATTGGAATTTCATAATAAGACATAAAAATATATAGGATTGAAATTTTATCAAAAATTACCTCATTAGATAAAAATTGTTACATGTTTATGATCATTTAAATCTCAACTTAAAATTTATTTGACTAACAAAGCACTGTACTCTGTTAAGGAATATTTATTAACCTAATTGTAATGGTGCTTGTATAAAGTCATTTAAGATAAATTTTTAAAATGACACTATTCAATGTATGTTGTATGAGTTTTATTGATTGATTGATTGGTATACACAATTGGCCACTTGTGCCCATGTTTCTTTTTATTGTTTCATTTCTTTTTATTATAACTGCTTTAAAGTTTGTAGCAATATTAATTAATGTGTTGTTTTTACTTGTATAAATATTTTAAGTTAATATGTATTTGAAATATTGGATGTACTTTACTTTCATTTATATGTATGTTTTTGTACACAACATTTTCGACTTTTAATGAACATCATATGGAAATAAATATTGATTGGATAAGAATTTTATTGGTCACTGTTCAAGTGGTCTTAGGTTTGTTTACACAATTTGTAAACATAAAATGTAACACTTACTAAGAGTATATTAATTCATAAACATTATAAAAGTGTTATCTAAATTCTGTTTTAGTCTTTCATCATTATTAATCATGTTTCATGGCTGAGGATAGACAGATAAGTAAATGATCAAATGATGAAAAAATAAAAGTCTTTTAAGACTCTCCCAGAAGTGAAAAAAAACATCTAATTAAGGATGTATGATTATTTGTCTTCTTTTTAAAGTGCCAGACTAGTAAATTGAAACCAGTTTTTAATATTAGACCCTATGACCATTATTGGTGGAATGAACCTTCCTCATAAAGAAGTGGACTGTTAAGTCATTTTTGCATGGGTTTGGGAAGATAAAACTACTGGAAATAAAAGTGGGAATGGCAAATGATCGATCGGTTTATGTAATTGAGGAACTGAATTTCAAAGTGGATCACATGGTTAGTGACTGCCTATTGTGTTCTTTTCAGGGGGATTACTGGTCTTTATTCAATCTAGAAGCAGATTTTTTTATATTTAAAATTGTTCTTTCCTCCTCTTTTTATTTTAGTAACTGCCATTGAAAGCCATACATGTATGTTAGTTTGAGATTTGGTAAGTGTCTGTAACATAGAATAAACACCGCAATTTCTTAACCATTCTGAATATTATCAGGATAGTGATGATCAAGACATAAAATAACATTTTTAATATTTAATTGTTAAATAACTAATAACAAAATGTCACAATTCAACAAAATTTCTCATTTATACAACTTTGAATGAACTTTGTTACTTTCTTTTACTGTCTAAAAATCCAAAAAATGAGTCAAAAATTTGTTCAACGGGTCCATCTTTGAATTTGCTAAAATCGATAGAATTGCTAGAATCACTGTTACTGTGGTCGTAACTTTCACTGGAATCTGAATCGTCATGAAATCTTTTGACTCGTTTTTCCCCATCAATAGAAGAACTGAGTGATAGCTGAGAGAGTGTGCTCACCAGGAGAAATATCACAAGTGTTGCTGTAACCAATTACATACAAATCATTAGTAAATTATTATATTGAATAAATATATATTTCCTTGAAAAAAACACAATTTTTACAAAGGGATATAGTAGATCAGTTAAATACACATCCACATTTTTAAGTTTTCATGGTAGATTATAAAACAAATAAAAATAAAAAAACAAATTGGGTGTGCGTCGGACCACACGGTGGAAGTTATACTTCTTTGGCCATTCTCATACACCCAATCACGCACACAAACAGACAGGATATATAAATGAAATATAAGACATTTTTCAATATTATTCAATATATTTATCTTCAATATATTGTACGTGACTTCATTATTATATTATACACCTATATTATCATTATCAGTAATTTCTTCGATTAAATTTCTTTGATTAAGGGCAGTCGGATGGTTCAAATGGTCAAAAATATCGATTTTTTGTTTTTTACATTTTCTTATTCCTTAGATTCTAACTTTTAATTTGATATATAGTTTAACCAATTCGGACGGATAGTTTTTAAGTAATAGCCGTTTTTACTAAGCTTTGCACACCGAATTTTGGTGTAAATTGAGTTGTTGCTCCGCGCTACTAAATATTCAAGTCAATACATTTTTATAGTGCTACTTTTTCTTATCAAGGAGTTGTAACTGTTGTTTTGCAGGTTGGTATGAGTGTATCAGCTGTCTAGTAGACTGTTTTACTTCAGTATATTGGTTTGTTATTGTTTACATACTTTTGTTTATGCTGAATTCTAATTATTGAGTGTTTAGGTGAGTTGAGTATTTTGAAATAAGCTTTTATAATAGTGACTTTTAAAAATGCCTAGATTTGCTAGTGCTTTTAAAAAAAAGAAGAAAGTGTTTAGTGGTATTCGAAAACAAGAAATTCTTCAGTCTACTGTATTTGAACCTAGGCCTAGTACTTCTGCTGAGAATGAAGATCTACATACGCCTAGGCCTACATCTGATGAAAATGAGCCTAAAGTAAGCTCTTCCATGTTCAAGGTAGGATCTAACCTGCTAAAATATGATGCTTATAAGGACGAATCTTCTTGCTATGACATAATAAATTTGAAAAACATTGAGGTTATGCTAAGACAAATCGCTGTTTGTACAAAATGCCAGGGTCCAATCTCGGTTTCAACAGGCACAAGATACGGTTTCAGTGTCATGATAAAAATTCAGTGTGATGTGTGTGGGTTTGAGGTTACATCAAAGAACTCTTCCAATTTACCTAATAGCAAGAAGTCAGATATCAATGTTAGAGCTGCTTATGCATTTCGGTGTATTGGGAAAGGAGAGGAGTCGGCAAAAACGTTGTGCGGCATTATGAATTTACCCAAGCCTCCTGCATTTAAATATTATACAGAACTGTTATGTAATGCTACTAAGGAGGTTTGTTCAAATATAATGAAGGATGCTGTTGAAGAATGTGTCGTAGAAAATGATGGTGATAGGGATATTACAGTTATATTTGACGGCTCCTGGCAGAAGAGGGGCTATTCCTCATTGAACGGTGTAGTGAGCGCTATTGCTGCAAACACTGGTAAGGTGATTGATTCCAAAGTACTTAGTAAATACTGCAGATGCCCTAATAGATTGAAGAATGAGCATGGTAATAGCTGCATTGCAAATTACTCGGGAGTTAGTGGTGGAATGGAGGTCGATGGTGTTCTGACAATGTTCCGAGAGTCGCAACCAAAATACAACGTGCGTTATAAAAATTACTTAGGGGATGGAGACAGTGCCTCTTATCCATCTGTTGTGGCAGATCAGCCATATGGGCCTGCATTCTCTATTGAAAAATTAGAGTGTGTAGGCCATGTACAAAAGCGCATGGGGAGCCGCTTGAGAAAATTAAAAACCAAAATGAGCAAGATAGTTTTATCTGATGGGAAGACAGTTGGAGGTCGAGGCCGCCTTACAGATGCAGTTATCAATGAGGTTCAAATTTATTATGGCCTAGCCATTAGAAGGCATGTGAACACATCTGTAGAAGAAATGAAGAAAGGGGTGTGGGCTGAATTTTTTCACCTGGCATCATCAAACAAAAATCCTTCCCATGGTTTATGCCCACCCGGTGAGGACAGTTGGTGCAAATATAGAAAGGCGGTCGCAAAGGGTGAAACTTATGACCACAATGAGCATACCCATCTTCCTCCAGCTATTATGGCTCTTATAAAGCCTATTTTCAGGGATCTGGCTGATCCAAAGCTGCTAATCAGGTGCTTACATGGTGGCACCCAAAATCCCTCTGAATCACTAAATCATGTTATTTGGTCTAGGGTTCCAAAATCAACATTCGTCCAGAGATCTACACTGGAATTTGGGATCTATGAGGGTATTGCCACATTCAATGAAGGCAATATTATAAAATGTTTAGTTCTAGACAAATTAGGCATGTTACCAGGCAACAATTGTATAGCAGCAATGAAAAATGCGGATGAGCTCAGAATTAAAAAAGCGAACAAAGCGATTGAGGAAATCGAGAAAAAATGTCGTCAAAGTAACACACTAGCAAAGAAGAGACTGGAGGACATGTTTGAGGAGCAAGAGGACCCTGACAGACCTTTATATGGAGCTGGGATGTATTAAGGTAACTCTATTTCTTAGTTCAATTTTCATAAACCTATACTTGAGTTTATTTTGCTGTTTTCCGTAAAATAATATTTTTTATGTTTCAGTACACGTATCTCTGAAACTATAAGTGATATTCCCATAATTTTTTTTTATTTTGTTCCTTAGCCCAAATACTATATTTAAGGCAAAAAGATTTTGAAAATAACAAAATTTAATTTTTTTAATTAAATTTATATTACTAAAATACGGGTCAATATGAGGCTGATTAAAAAAAAATCGTAACTCATCAGGCATATCATATTTTTAATAACCCTCTGCAAGAAAGACAGTACTAAACATAAGGAAAAGGAGGAAAAAAAAATTATATCAATATCTATTGTAGTTTCTGAGTTGTGTGTACTGAAAACTCACCAATTTTACATTGGCGAGATACAAGCATCCGACTGCCCTTAACAATCGATTAATCGATAGTTCTTAAAAATTTGTTCTTACTTTTCAGCGTGACGCGGTTTCTCGTCCAACATCCCATCCCAAAGTGTCTAACGGGCGCAAAGAAGTATAACTTCAAAAAAAAAAAAAAAAAAAAAAAAAAAAAAAAAAAAAAGTCCTAAAGCACAGAAAATGAGCAGCAGTGGTTTTGTTTGTCAATCATAGCTAACTTTAATGAAACATTCACAAGAAAGAATTGATAAATTAAAACTGCCAAACTAAAGACAACAAAATTTAGAAATACTTCATGTTTACCCTACTATGAAAATTGATAATTTATACAAGATATCACAGAACAGTTTTTTTTTTTTTCTATAAAAGTGTTTTAATTAAATACTAAACATCAATTTAATCTTTTATTGTAAAAAATGTTCACACTTATAGTTGACAGTAAATAAAAGGGTTTAAACATTATTACTGAATTCAGAGTCATTTACATTTTAAGATACATAGATAACATTTTACTCAAGTAGAGAAAATATAATTCTTAAAAATATACATAGTAAGATTTTTTATTTTATCTACAAATTTATAGATAAACTAATATGGCTGTAGTTTTGGCTTTAAGCAGACATGAAAAACATAGATGTGAAGGAGTTTTCCTATAATTGCATCCTCATCTTGAACAAAATCTTTTCCTATCAAATGATACTTCAAATGTTGCAATACAATAATTATTATGTACCTAATCCTTGAATAAGAGGCTACATTTTTGGTGTTTTATTCATGAAGTTCCTTTAGAAGAGAAACCAGTTAGTTTGTTTTAAAGCCATTAACAAGATTTAGAATTGCAACCAACTACCATACCTTTCTTACTTAAAAAGTCTTATAGAACAAACTCGTAGTTTGTGTCTTTGTAAGATCAACTTTTACAACTTTTTACTGTGAAAATTCAGTATTGTATGTCAAATTTTATATTTGATTCAGTATTGTATGGTTTTTGATATATTTTACAATAATCATACAGATGTAAATTCTGAAATTGAGGATGATCTATTGTTTTTGTGTGCATTATAACTTCACTAAATACAGAGCAACCACTGTAAAATTGAGGATGATCTATTGTTTTTGTGTGCATTATAACTTCACTAAATACAGAGCAACCACTGTAAAATTGAGGATGATCTATTGTTTTTGTGTGCATTATAACTTCACTAAATACAGAGCAACCACTGTAAAATTGAGGATGATCTATTGTTTTTGTGTGCATTATAACTTCACTAAATACAGAGCAACCACTGTAAAATTGAGGATGATCTATTGTTTTTGTGTGCATTATAACTTCACTAAATACAGAGCAACCACTGTAAAATTGTAAGTTCCTTAATGGCTAGTCAACAGCTCTCTTGACAGGCTAGGCCGTCGAAGCATTTAGTTGGCTTTTTTATGTTGTTAAAGGGCTCATTCTATAAAGGGGCCACACTGTTATCACACTGCAGAAATATACGTGAAGATCCTGGAAAGTAGGATACGAGCTAGAGTGGAGAGAGAAATGAGAGAGGAGCAGAATGGTTTCAGATCAAGAAGATCAACTGTGGATATGATATTTTCAGTGAGCTACAGGAATGGCATTATGAATATGGAAAGGGTCTGCTTATGGCATTACAGATTATAGAAAGGCGTACGATAGTGTGTGTAGGAGCAAGGTATGGGAAGCAATGAAAAAGAAGGAGTAGAAAAAGAAACAATAAGCAGAGTGAAGGAAATGTACTGTGGAAGTGTGGGTTATGTGAAAGTGGAGGATGAGAGAACAAATTAGTACAGACAGACTACTGGGGTGAAATAAGGCAGTGCTCTTCTGTTAATTGTCATCATGGTCAACATTTTTATAAAGGTAGCAGATAAGGTTAGAGAGAATAAAATGAAGGCCATGATGTTTGTAGACAACCTGATGGTATGGGGAAACAAGAAGGAGGAGATTCAGGAGCAGCTGTATGCATGGGAAGAAACCATAGGCCTGTATGTGGTGAAATTCAATGTGAAAAATGTGAGGTCCTGAATACAACTAGAAGAAAGGATAGAACAATCAGTAGAATAATAATTTGAGATGAACCGCTAAAGGAGGTAGAAAGTTTCAAGTACTTAGGAAGCACAATCAATGCAAATGGGGGAAATGATAGAGAAATTATTTCTATGGAAATGGCAGAAGCATTTCTACGAAGTGTTAGGAGCTTAGTTTGAAACAAAAATGTACCATAAAAAAGCAAGGCAGTGCTATACTGGAGTTACTATGCAGCAGAAACATGGGTGATGAAGAAAAGAGATATAAGCAGAATACAGGCGAGTGAAATGACATTTCTGTGAAGCAGAACAGAAGTGACAAGAAGAGATAGGATGAGGAATGAAAAGGTCAAGGAAATGTTAAAAGAGGAGCCCTTGCATAGATAAATCAAGACTGAGATGGTATGAGCACTTACAGAGAATGAAAGAGAACAGGATTCCCAGGAATATGCATGAAATAGAGGTGGAAGGGAAGCGACCAAGACATAGTTGGCTGAAAAGAGTGGAAGAGGGTGTTAAGAGGAGAGGAGTGGACTGGACCAGAGTGAAAACTGACAGATGGTGGGAAGACAGAACTAGATGACAAGGCTTATGCTCCAAACGGACCCAGTCTGCTGCTGGAAACTGTGCAAGATGATGATGATGAGAAGGACTCATTCTACATGTGTATTTGCAGAAATTGCATATTGTAGGTGTTATTTTAAAGAGGGTGGAATTGGCAGTACAGGGATTAGCTATTTTCTTCACTCTGCATATGATAAGAGGCTGGAGTTGAGCTTTTTATAGAGCTGGTTTATGTGTTGCTTCCATTGACACATAACTTGTGTCAAAAATTATGCCAAGGTATTTTGTGGCGATATTAGTCTTTAGTTATGATATACCTCTTTGTCTTTTCTTTGCAAGCTATATTGCACATGGACACTTTTCTTTTCATTCAACACAAGATCATTTTTTACAATAGTTTTTGGCTTTACTATATGTTACTTGTTTCTTTAAGTCTGTCTCTGTCTTTGTCTCTTAATGTTAAAACCGAGTCACCTGCATACATGACCACTTGGCATTGGCTTAATAGAATCTGTGGTAGGTTATTCATAAGGAGAAAGAATAGGACTGGTCCAAGAACTGATCCCTGTGGCAACCTCTTTTTACTTGCATGCAGTACGGAGTAACGTGAATAATTTTTACCATTTCATGGGTATTTCAGTTCTACAAGCTGTTTTCTGTCACTAAGGTAGCTCTGAAACCAATTTGCAGCAATCCTTTGGGATTGGAATTATGATATTTTTATTATCTGCCTTTTCTAAGATGGTGTAGATAAAGCTTTAAGTTTACTATATTATGAGGTACTATATTGGGACCAGCTGTAGATAAATTAAATATTTTACAATGTTAGAACCATTGATTTTATATACACACAGATATAGTTTTCACCCAACGCTAAATTTTGTGTTTCTAATTACCAGCTGTTTTGGGATCCAGTAGTGGAGCACAAGTGTAACCCCATTAAATGTACAATAATACTGTTTAAACAGCTGTGGTTGTGGTAGCAAACCTCATTAACTAACCAAATTACTGGTACAAATATTCTTTTTACATGAGATATATTTATGTAAGTAATAATATAGTCAAGGGATTGAACCTAAAGTATTTGTAACATTTAAATCATACATTGAAACAATGATTTTGTCATTAAAATTGATTCGAAAAAATTGCACATAATAGTTTAAAACTCTCTATGACTAGATAACAGTTATTAATTCAATTTGACAGTGAATGGAACATTGGTCAAATGAGATAAAGGTTTGATATCTCTAAATATATATTCACTGTTTTCACAGTCCCATATTTTAGAGGACTGTTTGTAAGGTTTGTTTTCTGACTGTCTTTATTACGTCTTTATTTTTTAAGGCGAGGCCTAGCCAGTCCTCTCTACCACCTAACCTTGTATGTGTTTTTTTTATAAAAATTTGAATATCTCAAAAACACGTATATGGTGGGTCAATATCACCGTATATGTATGTGTGGGTGGGTGGTTTGGTGAGCCCAGTCAATACAATGCATATCACACATTTATGAATGAGTTTAATGAATGACTTTATTGATTGACCTTCTTTACATATCATTACAGAAAAGTAAAATGGAAGTCAAAACGTTCCACACAATACGTAATTAACACACATTTTTGGAGAGGGCAAATTATTAATTTCTTACATGACACTACTTTAGATTGATGGCTTTTTTTGTCAAGGTTTTCTTTATTTTGAACTCAATATACTTATGCTAGAAGTAAGATTTATTCTAATCGTCTTCATTTCATAATACCGTATGTAAATAGTATTCATGTCTCGAAGGAATAAGACGGCGCTTGCTACGCAACTTAGGTACTTGTTTCTTAGTTTTCGTGTATGTAACCCTATTCCGAAGTCTTGAAGGGTTTTTATAAACAAACTGTAAACACAGGGTGAAACCTTTTAGTCTCAAAACGTTTAAAACATTTGGTAGCTTATATTTCTTCCTCAGATCAATTAATGACTTATAAGTGTTCGCAAGTACACTTACTCATATTCATTTGACTTTACCTTTAATAAAGCATATACAAAATGTCAAAAATTATCTAGGTTCACATTTTTTATGCTTCTAACTTTAGATCTAAGGCCATTAATTTCTTGAGCATGGTTGAATACTAGCTACAACTTTAGCATAAATCTGGGACTACAAAATGACATTAATGGTAATGTTTTTGAATTGATTGCATTTCAATATACTGAAATGTTAAAAAGCACTGTTTATTAAGATAACCATAGATCATTTAAATTTGAAGCTTTATAAATATTTATATTGCAAAAATAAATAATAAAAGAATAAATAAAATTAAAAATACATTGGTCCCGTTTCAATGTCTAAACTTTTATTTACTAAATTTATAACTTTCATATTTCTACATAGAATAGAATTTTTATTTCTCAAAATACAATACAACAATAATAGTTGTTATTTCTTAAATTAAATTAAAAAAAATTAAAGAACACAACACTCACTCAGCTGACTTTACACCGATATACAATATTTATTTTGATTAATAGAGTAATATCACAAAACTAACAATATACAATTAAGACACTCTGGCAACAAGCATAATGCTGGTAATGCAAGGTCCAGCCAGCAGCAGTGCGCATCTCTGCACTGTGTACATCCACATCTGTGGTTAGTAAATTACAAATGACTTATAATGAGAGAACTGAGTATTATGCTTGTCAATTAGCTGAAAATCAGACCAAAGCTACGTGGTTCGGATTCCACATAAAACTGTAGGTCCCTTAGTTGCCCTGGCTATTGGGCTATTAATAAATGGCCCTTTCTGAGGAACGATCGAACTCAGTTAGTAACTACACAGGTCATCCACACTCATATAATAATTTATATTCGTTTTAAAATAAGCAAAAAATGGTGTCGGTGTTTCATATTGAAGAATAAATATAATTAATAATATGCCATAGCACTTTTTCTATTGTTATTATTCCATTTATTTGCAGATACAATACAATACTAGGGTAATGCATCGTTTTTGTTCTGGCTGGCTACTAGGACCGCTAGCGTCTTGCTATCTCAACAGCACTGCAATGTAATTGGCGTGACTGTATGTTGTTAGACTGTGGTAGTATTTAGTACCTCAAAGGTAAAAACTAACTTGAAATACACAAAACTTACTATATAAAAAGTAAAAAAAAAAAACAAAAAACTAACAAGTAGAAAAAATGAGAACTAACAAATAGAAACAGGAGAATGGAGAAGAAGACATAACGAAGAACTATACAATTTGTATCAAGAACCAAATATTATAGGAGTTTTAAGGAGTAGGAGATTGGAGTGGGCTGGACATGTGGTTGGAATGAGTGAGGTTAGATTTCCTAGAATGGCTATGGATATGACAGTGGAGGGAAGAAGACCAGTGGGGAGACCTCGTAAGAGATGGGTGGAGAGTAAGGAAAGACTTACAACAACTGAGAGCCAGGCCGAACTGGCGGACAACAGCAGAGAACAGACGACAATGGAGACCTAGTAGTGACATCGCGCGGTCCTCTGGGCCTCATCGCGCAAAGTAAAGTAAGTAAATAGAAAAATAAGCACATGAGTTAGAAATTCAATCACAGGTTATAAATGAATATGTTTGTTCATCAAATAAAAAATAGAATATACTGTGTTCACAGAACTTTTTTGAGATATTTAATATAGAATAAAATAGAATGATATTGTATTCCATAAAAAAAAAACAAAAAAACAGATGTACCTTATTTACAAAACGGAACTATATACGAATATATATACAAAATAATAGAATAGATACACGATAGAAAAATGTTTACTAAACAATAATATTGAAAATATATTTATGGATGATAAAATGAAAATATTGTATATATTGTATAGATTTTTTGTCAGCTACCATTATTTATTAATTTTTTTAAAATTTAAAATTATGTAAAAGCTGAGTTTTATAGTTAGAAAAAAAGTCCAATAGTCATTACACTATAACAAAAATTAAAACTAAATAAATAACAAATGATCTCCTGTCACAGAGATAAATCCAGTCCATCAAGCCATTTAAGACCTGCCTCACTGATTCTATTTATGCTTGCTAATCCCTACGTAAAATAGCGCAGGGGGCACTCTGTAACTATGTGATCCATTGTTTGGATAGACTTCCTGCGACCACATGACTGATCTACTGTCATTCCCCATTTGTATTTCCAGTTACATCTGCCTACTCCAGTTCGGAACCAATTCAATAATGTCCACTCCTTACAAGGGAGGTTCATTCCACCTACCTATTGATGGATCGTTAATAAGGAACTTATTTCGCCCATCAAAACTGTTCCACGCTATGGTCCAGCTAGTATTGGGCAATAAATTTGATCTGCTCAACTGGAAAGCAGTACATAGAGGTAGGTTTCGAGAATTTAAGCGACCTTTCTGACGTGGGAGAACCTGGCTAATTGGGAGGTGCAGGGCATTCCAGATCTTATTGAATTCTTTACGTAGTGCCTCCTGACGTCTTATTTCTAGAGGAGCTATATTGCACAGCACCAGAAGCCAAGGTAGTGGAATTGCCATGAGAGTACCACTAATAGCTCTCATGGCTCTATTAAGCTGGACATCAATCGCTTTTGTATGTGCGCTATTTAGCCATACGGGAGCACTGCATTCAGCAGCTGAATAAACCAGTGACTAGTTACACAGCAGTAGTACACAGAATGTGTGCGTTGGCTCTCCAACTTGTTCCAGCAATATGATGTAGTACATTTACCCTGGTTTTAATTTTAGCTGCTGTTTTTTGAAGATGGCTTTTAAACGTCAGCGATCGATCTAACGTTACTACCAGACTGAGGTTGATCATTGTGGTGGAGTTTTATACCGTTTAGAAAGATGTTTAATTTTCGGTACCTATTTGATTACTTAGGTGGAAGCAGGCTACTTAGGTTTTTGATGGGTTGGGATTCAGCTTCCAGGTTCTAAAATATTCTTTGAGGGTTGCAAAATGTTTGTGAGTGTTTCTTCAGTAGCTGTCAAGTCCTTATGCTGATAAGCTAAAGCAATATCATCTGCATATATAAACTTTCTTGACTTGGTGATTGGAATGTCAGCGGTGTACACATTAAATTAAATTGGAGCAAGTACAGACCCCTGTGACAGACCATCCTGTCTATATGAGCTTTCTTCATGACCTATATAAAATTTTATTAGCTTGGCACTAAGCATTGAATCTAGAAGTCGCAAAAGAAAAGGACAGGGAAGGAGGCTGTAGAACTTTAATAACAAATCTTTGCTCCATACTGTGTCATAAGCCGCTGTGAGATCAACAAAAGCTGCAGATGTTTTTAGCTTGTTTTCAAACCTATTCTCTACAAATGATGTCAGAGGCAGGATCTGGTCGCAACAACTTCGGCCAGGGTGAAATCAGCCTACTCAAGTGGAACATTAGGATCAAGAATGAGTGATATTCTGTTGTATAACAGTTTTTCCAGCAGCTTAAAACAAACACTAAAAAGAGATATAGGGCGGTAACTTTCAACTCGTTCAGGGTCTTTGCCAGGCTACTACTTTTGAACGCTTAATTGCTTTTGGCAAATTGCCTGTAGCTAGTAACTTATTGTAGATAGTTTGAAACCATTGTTTCACCTTACTACCAGCATGCATCAGAAATTCCGGAAGGATACCATCAAGACCGGCTGCTTTCCCTGCTGGTATAGCGGGAATTGACTTATCTGTCTCTTCATGAAATTTCTGGAGACTTCCAGGCGTGCCAATTGGCTCTTTTTAATTTAATTTAGCTTGTAAAGCACATGTTTGTCAGAAGGATGGCGAGCTGACTTTGATAAGCTGACGATCCGTTTAGCTATATTTTGTATTTAATACACCATAAAGCCTAACATTTTTTAACTAGATCAAAAAGAATAAAATTATCAAGTAAGAATTGTACTAACATTTAAAGAAAAAAAAGAACTAAATGCATTTTTCAAGTTAGTTGTCTTTTCTCAAAATACATAACCTTTATAAAACACTTAATTAAGTACATGTGCGCCATGTATTTTCATTTTAAAAGTGATAATTAAGGAATAAATAGATGCATAATAATATAATTAGAACTTTGTAGAGCCATGGGTAGAGTGCTAACTATTTCTAAGTCCCAACAATTGCTTTGTCATTTAAGTTATTTCAATTTTAAATCCGTAGTTCATTGAAAAATTAATTAATGGAAGAATTTGAATTGGGCAGATAGATTGGAGACGTGAATAAAATTTAGCAAATTTATAACTATATGGAACTTAATAATATGTTGTATAGTTTAAGAACAATGATACTCTTTAACTACTTTTACTGACAGCTGTTTTTGTCAGTCCATAATAGACTATTAATAATAGTAATAATGTTTATTGTCTTCACTTAATAAAACAGTATTGGACATACAATATATAAAATAGTAAATTAATATGCAATAAATATAAAATAAAATTTTAAAAAGGAGAACTACTTGATAATCTTCTTACAGTGCTTGAAATTTAAAATCTTCAATTTTCAATCTAAATCCAAACTCTAACCTATAAAATACATTAACAGTCTTTTAATTTGTAACAATACTTACACTTCATAGTGAATGTTTGAAGCAGAACTGACAATGTAGGCCTAGAACGTACTTACTCCTTGTACAAGACTGAAGGGGTAATTACATGTTAAATATTACAAAACAATTTGTAAGTGGAGCAAAATGTTACTCTAAATATTAGTTAGCCCAAATTATGAAGATAGGATTCCAGTAGATTCGTTAGTGGCAGCTTTCCCTAACTGTAATTTTAGCTATCAGACAAGATGTCCTTCTGTAAGCCACCAAAGTGTTTAAGGAGTCTTGTCTTAATTGGTTTCACAAGTGTTCATTTGTTTGACATGGTTTTTAAATTGAAATCTACATAAATATGTCAAATTGTTTAGTGGTAAGGTCACACTACATGTTTCACATGTTTGGACTCTACACACTCTCCTTACACCACTGCATCATTGCTTGCACTTGCTAGTGAACTTAAAGTTATTTCTTTATAGAATAGAATATATTATTTATTTTCCCGAATCACAAAAAACTATAGGCCTAATCATTTACAATACAGTTACTCTCATTCCTCAAGAAAGAAATAATAATGCTGAAAATATTAGACATAATATTTCTCATGCAATTTTAAAAAAGGAAACTTAATATTAATAAATCATACAGGTCATTACTGATATAAATAAATAATCAATATACATTCATGTAGATTTAGTAAAATGTAGGGTCTCTAAGCGAAAACCAGTTTAAAGGTTCCTTCAAAATTAAAATGAAATATAACAAAGCAAGCCAAATTAATTGTCTGTGATTATCAATGATTTTTTTACAATTGTTTCCAATCATAATAAGGATGCATTATTAACAATAATAATGACTATTAAATCAGATAGCATTGTTGTGTAAAAGCTTGTTGCCAAACATTTTTATACTATCGCATTTGTTTTTACATTTTATGATTTTGTAGTACTATACCAATACATACATAGATGATATTCTTAATATAATTTAAATAGTCAAAGAAATAAATTTACGAAAAGATAAACCAAAACCAACTAATTTTAAAATTTATCTTGTAAGTTTATTTTACTGTAATAAATAATTGTCTGAGAACTAATTCATTTATTACTTTAAAATGTTTATAAGGATATCTATATCAGCAAGGCTAAGTAACTGTTTTTATTAACATGTTAAATTATTAACCTCTTTCATAAGTATAACAACATAGAAAATTTACATACAAAATATCATTATTAATTTATATGTGAAAGGATGCAACAAATAAACAAAAATATATAAAACAAGTTAATGTCATTAAATTGTACAAATTGATTGCAAAATATATAAACATTGTAAAAATATTGTGATGATAGATTTCAGTAAACCACATTCACCAAACTTACACCAAATGGATTTACTAAGGAATTAATATTTGTGCAATTTGTATTTACTGTATTTTGTAATATATTTGTTATGTATTGTGTTTACTTGTATTGTATTTCTACTATATACTAACTAAGAAACTAACAATAACATGTTTTTAAATGCTGCCGTACCATCATTTTAACGTGACATTTTCAACATTGACAAGTAGTCCAGTATCTGAACATAAAAATAGTACTCTATTTAGGATAGCAATGATTCAACTGAACATTTGTAGTTAAGCTTGTCCAGCCCTTTACAACATCCTTGACAAAGATGTGTGTTGAGGGATCCAACAGTTAAAATTGAAAACAAATATTCTGAAACCTTCCAAACTCTTTCAGGAGTGAGACAAGGAGATGGATGGCCTTCCCCAAAATTGTTTAGTATTGCAATAGAAGAAACCTAAAAAAAAGAACAAAAAATGTACAGGCAGGTGTAAATCTAGGATCAAAAGTAAATACACTTACATTAGTTGATGACGTGGCACTTATTGCAGAATCAAAGAGGACCTAGGTAAACTGACAGAAATTATTATTAAGGAAGCTAATAAGATTGGTCTTAAGATAAGTAAAGTGAAATGAAATCAAAATACCTAAAAGTAGGAAGAATCCAAATTTAAAGAGATGAATCTCGGGGGGTTAATAATCTGACCTTAATAATAATGACATTTGAAAGAGAACTTGAATTCAATTACCTGGGAGTCTCATTAAACTGGAATAATGAAAGAAGTATTGAAATAGACAAGAGACTTATTGCAAAAACCAAATGCCTCTGGAGCTTATACAAAATGTTTAGTCTAAAAACACCAAGTTAAGGATAGACATAACTATAATTTAACCTGTTATTTTCTATGGCTCTGAAACATGGACACTTAAAAAGAAAAGTGAAAATAAGCTGATAGTATTTGATAACAAGGTACTGAAGAGAATTTTCGGACCCATAAAGGATCGAGACAAGTAATGTGGTGAATAAGGAAAAACGGGAGCTCCAAGAATTGTATAAAGATCCAGACATTGTGGCCACAGCAAAGAGAACAAGGCAGTAAAGTAAGATGGGCAGGCCATGTAGAAAGAAGAGGAGAAGAAAGTCTGCTCAAGAGATTACCGATGGACAAACACATGGCACTCGCCCCTTAGGAAGGCCAAAATTGAGGTGAAGAGAACATGTGCAAAAGGATCTTCAGCACATAGGTGCATCCCTTGTCTTAACAGAAGACCGGCAGCAGTGAAGGCAGGGGCGTAACGAGGGGGGGTTTTGGGGGTTGTAACCCCCCCCATCGAAAAAAGTAATAGTTGAAAGTGCATTTGTGAAATGCATGTAGGTCGATACGCTAGCTTTAACATCTGTTCAACCATTGTTCACCTGCTTTGCAGCGTATAAAATTCCCAATCGTGCCAAATACAGTAAATAGTTTTAGCGCAAGTAGCAGTAAAGATGCAATATATTTGGCGGGGATGACTCACGGTTTCTACTGTGTGTGTAGTTGATGGATCATCGTCTCCGCTTCACCCCCCCCCCACCCACCCCTCCCTCCAGTGTCAGTACAGTAATACCAACTACGCTGCCAACCTACACACTGAAAGCGCCTGCTTAGTGTTTTGCCCTTGCCTGTCGCATTAATTGTCTTGTTTTTTAGTTGCTTTCTTTTAAAGTGTATTACGATGAGTGGTACTAGCTCTAGATCTGGTGAGAAGAGAAAGGCCGGCACGTTGTTGTCTTTTTTTAAAAAGCTTAAGCCTGACCAGTGCGATTGCGATACTAGTGGAAGTGGTGATGCGTCAACTGTTGTTAATAATGAGCCGGAACCAATTGAACAGGAATCCGTGCCTTCATCAGCAGCAGTCCCAGTCCCAGACTTCAACGACATTGGATTAATTGTCAAAAACAAGGTATGTTCAAACCTCAATAAAGACTTACATTTACAATTTGAGTGTGTACTGTGCAAGCAAATTTGATTTTCAATGTTGGGTTATTTTAGGACAATTTTTGTCATTTGTTACTGTTTACAGTTCAACCTTGCCGAAAACTTTGTTTCAAAAACATTGTACTGATAACTGATGTTAATCTAATCGCTGTACTTGGTGATATGTGATAAAATCTTACATTGTTAAAATATCAAATTTGCACACGTATAAGTCTTTAACTTTAACAACTACTAGGAGATAGACACATAAAAAATTGCAAATGATATAACGTATACTTTATTATTAAACTTTTTATAACAATGGTAAATACAAATTGACTTACATATTGTCAAAATTTCTATTATATTAATTGAAATCTGTAGATCTTATCTCTCTTTCATCATCATTTTGCATGGGTATTTTATCCATATTTTTGCCCAAAATCTTACCTTCTTTTGTTATCTTATCTTTCTGATTTCTCCATTTATGAGCCTCAGTTTCTACTTGATCTCGCCATTGTTTAAAATCACTTTTCTCCTCCAGATTATCTTTATTTTTATTCTCTATTTGTTTTTCAGCATCAGTGATTTTCTTGTCTATCCACTGATCCCATTCGTTAGCAACATTTGTTGCCCAGTCAATCCATTCTTGAGCTGACTTCATGGTCATTGGGCTTTCAGAGCCAAGAATTCTTCTGGGTTTATAAGGAGGTTCAAATCCTCTTATTTTATGGGTTTGTTCTGCCACAGTACCTGAACTTAATTTTTGAACTCTAATGGTGCTATCAGTTTTCATGTTGACTTCAAAAGCTGCACCAGGGCTTTGGGGAACTTTTTTAATTGGTCTTCCTATATCCCCCACAATTTTCTCAACCCAATGAGCTACTCTAGAAGCTGCATCATCAATATCATCTGGTTGTATTCCTTCAGGACTCTTTTGAACTAAATAATCTATCCGCTTGTCAACAGCATCTTTTAAATCTTTTTGCCTATCAGTTTTTGTCCCCTTTTTAGTATCTGCTATATCTTTCTTGATTAAATCAAAAACATCTGAATACTTTTTTTTCTCTAATCTTGGCTGGGTTTCTATTGGTACAGTGGGTTTTTCAATTTTGACAAAAGTTTTAATGGGCTCTTCTGGTTTCTCAGCAGATTGTTCATCAGGTTCTGCTGAACGCTCTTCAAGTTTTACATCAGGTTTAGTGGGTTCTTGTGGTTCTTCGGCAGGTTGCTCTTCAGGTTCTGCTGAACGCTCTTCAGGTTTTACATCAGGTTCAGTGGGCTCTTCTGGTTCCTCAGCAGGTTGCCCTTCAGGTTCTTCTGAACGCTCTTCAAGTTTTTCCTCAGGTTCAGTGGGCTTTTCGGATTCCTCAGCAGATTGCTCTTCAGGTTCTGTTAAACGCTTTTCAAGTTTTTCCTCAGGTTCAGTGGGCTTTTCAGGTTCTTCAGCAGGTTGCCCTTCAGGTTCTTCTGAATGCTCATCAAGTTTTTCCTCAGGTTCAGTGGGCTTTTCAGGTTTCTCAGCAGGTTGCCCTTCAGGTTCTTCTGAACGCTCTTCAAGTTTTTCCTCAGGTTCAGTGGGCTTTTCAGGTTCCTCAGCAGGTTGCCCTTCAGGTTCTTCTGAACGCTCTTCAAGTTTTTCCTCAGGTTCAGTGGGCTTTTCAGGTTCCTCAGCAGGTTGCTCTTCAGGTTCTTCTGAACGCTCTTCAAGTTTTTCCTCAGCTTCAGTGGGCTTTTCAGGTTCCTCAGCAGGTTGCTCTTCAGGTTCTTCTGAATGCTCTTCAAGTTTTTCCTCAGGTTCGGTGGGCTTTTCAGGTACCTCAGCAGGTTGTCCTTCAGGTTCTTCTGAACGCTCTTCAAGTTTTTCCTCAGGTTCAGTGGGCTTTTCAGGTTCCTCAGCAGGTTGTCCTTCAGGTTCTTCTGAAGGCTCTACAAGTTTTTCATCAGGTTCAGAGGGTCTTTCTGCATCTTTACTTTCTTTGGGTTCTGCCGATTTTTCAGGTTCTTCTTCCTTTTGACTTGATTCTTTTTTTTCTTCATTTTCTTCTTCTATTGGTGCACTTCTTTCTTGTAATTTTACTTCATCTTCCTTTTCTTTTTTCTTATCATCTTTTTCATCCTTCCTAGATCCATCCTCCTCCTCAAATTCACCTTCTTCTCCCTCTTCTTCCTTCTTGTCTTTATGATCTACTTCCTTCTCTGGTTTTTTTAAATGTTTGTCTTTGTCTGCCATCAAATCTACAACCCATAGTGCTAGGCGATCAGCAATTAGGACCATTGTTTTTTGAACTGTTGTTTTAGGATTATGTAAAGTGGCTTTTTCCCCAGTAAGAATGGATAACTGTTCAAGAATTCTCTCAGCCACTCCAGTCACTTCAGGGGTTCGGCGTTCAACTAAAACACCAACAATATATTGTTCGATACGTTTTGAAAAAACGTCCGACAATTGTTGAACCCACTGATATTTTATGTCAGGGGCTATTATAGGTTTTTGCTCGATTTTTGGTGAACTAGGTTTATTCACTCCTATATATTTGCTATTAATAAATTCATCAGCGTCTCTGAAAAAAGCATAAATATATAAAATGTTACTGTGGGGTTACCTCAAAAAACTATATATGAATTTCCATATCTTTGGTCAACATTATAATCTTCAACTGGTGGTTCAAAGTTTTAATTAATTATTGAATTCAAATGATTTTTATTAAAATTTGAGGAATTGTGTTGTGTAATTATATCTGTTTATGTCATTATACACAGAAATAATTTAAATATGATGTAGTATAAATCTAATACTACCAGTTTCATTTATTGTATGCATTTGTTAATGCTTACGTTATTACAGTGTTGAATATTAACTGCATGTAATAAAGGTTATCTAAAATTATTACTGATACAATCACAAGACACTGATGTATGATTATGGTTTGTTGAATACTAACATACAAGATCTCTACATTTACACACGGTTGTACAGAGAACCAATTAGGATTATATAAATGCAATGAAATCCATTCATTCAGGACAAGAAGAAAATGGAAATATCATATTCCACCTTATGATAACAATAAAGATACTAAATCTCTCTTTTCAGGAAAAAAAATCTTCAATTCGCTGCCAGAATATCTGAAATGCCTAAGAGGGGAAAAATAAAATGAAACTTCATATCTTACTGATGGAGCAGCCAATATATCCAAAACAAAAACTCTATAATTTGAAAAGCAAGAAACTTTGACTTTGAATGTTGACTATATAGTTTTGACACCATTATGCTTCTTTATGATTTTGCAAATCAAGATGTTCTGATTCTGAACATAATTTTAAGACATAAGAAAATTCTTTTGTCAGGATTATAAGTAATCCTAAGAAACTTAAATAGGATGGATTGTACTGAATTAGATTTAAGTTTAGAATTTCTTATTTCTGATAACCTGGTTTTAGTTTTTAAGCAAAGCAATTAAAATATCCCCAATGATTGAAACCCTGGTCAATTGTGACCAGCAATCACATATAAAACTGTAATAATGGTTTTTGTCCTGATTTAACACGTTCACTGCGTCACGAGATCCCGGAGTCTCGTGTCGTAGGCTTACATTCACACGGTGATGAAATTCGCATTTAATTCCTTATTTGCGTTTGTGATATTTTTCGTTGTTATTAACGCATTGATGCAGGAGTTGAACTCTATGGAATCATTTTTCTTTATGAATTTAATAGTAACCTAAATCTTACACGAGGTCTATAGCTTACATGCCTCACCAGAGTAATGACGTATTAGTTATATACGGTACAAGACCTATAGATCTCGTCGATCACATTGTAGACTAAATGTCAGTATTAGCAAACAGATTGTCAGCTGTTGTTTGAATATGCGGGAGAGTTGTTCCACGTGGTTGCCGAGTTGTCTGTTTATTTACAACATAACCTCAATTTCTCAGCTGGAGTATAACTTATTACAGTACTTCCTTATATACGACACGAGATCCTTCATGTTTATACGCTATAACCACAACCTGCATAGCACTTATGACTACAGACACTTGATAGTTCTAAAATAACTAGAGTGCTCTATATTCAATTGATGACGTGATATTGTGTGCAGAACTGTTGCCCAATGAGAGCTCGTGATCTCGTCCCACACTGAATTTATGATATGCAATTAAATCCCGAGAACGTGTGACTCACAGGATGAATGGCTGAGAAATTATAACAACGCAGTGAACGTGTTAATGTAGGTTTGTAACAAAATATTGCATTGTTTCTGACTGCCTGATAGAATATTGTACTATTGTATTTGGAAAAATGAAGTCATGACAATACCTGAGGTGTTAGAATTTTGCAAGTTCTTGGAAACTATGTAGACTACAAAATACTCAATATTTTATTTCTGTAACAAGCAACTATAAAATATTTATGATATAGTGAGAAGCTTTTCTCACTAGAAATATATAAGATAAAATTAATATGAGTTAGTAGTCAGGCTAAAACTACTTAGTTTCCTTTATCAATAGAGCTCTTCAAATTTATTAATTTATCATGCTTTATATTATGGAGGCCAGATTGTAAAATAAAAACACAGAGTAATCCATAAAAAGGGGTCTTACAAAATAAAAAGGCCTTTTTGTGATAGCCACATTTATAAATTGTACTCACCTTTCAGTCATGTGAAATTCATCCATAAGAAAGTGTTTTAACTGTTGTACAATATTTGGTGTCATAATACCCCAAATATCTTGAGTGAACTCATCTTTGACACTGTAAAAAATCAAGAATTGCATTAGAATTGAGGTTGCTTAAAAAATCATTCCTTTTTTTCTACACATGAACAGTCATAAAGTTCACGTTTTACATATCTGTTACGTATCTGTTTCGACTAGCGATAAAGAATGTGAATCTGAGAAAATGTTAGGACAATTATTGGGCTGTTACTACGTGACCCACCCATACGCCCAGACATGTATAATGGAAACTATCCACCTGCCCACCCATAAACCTGTAGTGGTACTGACCTATCCGCCCACCCATACATGTCCAGTATTACTGACATAACTATACCCATCCTTACACATAGTGGTACCTACCTACCAACCCGCCCACCCATACACTATAGTATTATTGACCCACCCACCCATACATGTCCAGTGATAATGGCACAACCACCCACCCCTACAAATATAGTGGTACTGACCCACACACACACCCATACATGTAGTAGGACAATATGGTAACAGATATCCATGAGAGTAGACAGTCCACTATCCAAATTTTGTTCTCTGATCATTTTGCCCTTTTATTTGAGGTAAAGGCTTGTATTATAAAAATACCATAAAACCATCTTTCAATAAAAATATGATTAGGATAGTTAATGATGGTAATGTTAGTCATTTTGTAATACATTGAGCAGTTTGGACTGGTTGTAAGTCTACTCAGAGGATAATATTGATAACAAGTTTAAGAAATTCTTTGAACTATTTTTGTAGGCAGTTAAAATGTTTTCCCTCTTGTTAAGGTTAGGAATAACAATTTAAAAGCAGATAGCAGATGGTACACAGCTGATTTGTATTTATTTATTCATAAGACGCCGATCGTCATGGGCGAATATGGATTTCAAATGAGTGTGATGAGTGTAGATGAGCGAATGTAGTCATTGTTACAAACTAAGGCCGACTATTCCTTAGAAAGTGTCATTAATTAATAGATCAATGACAAATGAACAGCCGGTGGTTATCAGCTGATCCTTCTCAAAATGTATTGACTCTGATTGGGATCGAACTGAGAACCTTTAGCACATGAAGCTGGGATTAAACCAACTACGCTACCGACCTTAAGAATCAGTATGACAAATTGTACAACCTCTCCAAAATATATACTTTGGCCATTTGCAGCAACAATCAGTTCTAGATTATAAAAAGTTGTATAGGCAGTCTGTAAAAAATGTTACACTTGATTATTTTAAGAACAAGATCAATACATCCACCAACAAATGTAAAGTAATGTGGCAGGTTGTAAAAACGTTTACCATTGTTAATTGTAAAAATGGTCAATAACCTGTCGAAATTGAATATGATACTTTTAATAATTTTTGTGTGGGAAGTGTTCGTAAAATTAGTAACAGTATTGATAGTAGTGAAAATGAGAGTGCCTGTTATATTAAGAAATGTAATAAACCAAATATTCAATTCTCTTTTAAACATGTTAGTGTTGAATCTATGTTTAATAAAATACTTAAATTGAGTAACAGTAATTGTCTTGATATATGTATTGATATGGGTTGTTTTCTTTGATTTTTAAATTATCTGTTTGTTATATTATGAAGTATTATCTTATTTGTTTAATGTAACACTAGTTAATAATAGTAGTTTTCCTAGTCAACTAAAACAAGTTAAAGTGTTGCCAGTACATAAAAAAGGGCCTAAGAGTGAAACAAGTAATTATATACCTATATCTATTGTACCCATTTTTTCTAAACTATTCAGGTCTTTGATTCATGATCAACTGTCTTCTTGCTTTGAAGCAAATAATGCCTTTACTGATAAGCAATTTGGTTTTAGACAACATAGAAATACCTCCAATGCTATAATTAGGTTAGTTAATAAAATAGTAAATGACCTTTAAAAGAGATCTACTGTTACTTTTAGATCTTTTGATATGACCAAAGCATTTGACACCGTTCAACACAAAATGCTCTAAAGTAAGCTTTCCTACTATGGACTTAATGATTATTCTGTTGATCTTATTACATCCTGTCTCGGAGAACAAACTTAGTTTGTTTTTAGTAATGGTTCTTATTCCAAAGGCCAAATGATTAAGTATGGTGTCCCACAAGGGCCCATTTTGGGTCCCATATTTTTTAATGTCTTTTTAAATGACCTACTATCTAACTTAGACGACAATATTAATTATGGTTTTCGTATTTGTTGACGATTTTGGTTGAAAGGTTAGTTGTGAGAACAAGATTGATGTTGAAAATAATTTTGTTAAAAGCTCTGTATTATTAGAGGATTGGTGTACCTATAATAATATCTATAATAACCTGTCAATGAACAAAGATAAAACATGTGATTTACATTTTAGTTTTATAAGAAAATCAGGAGACAATGAAACCTTGATATTCTTAGGTATTATGTTAGAATCAAACCTGAGCTGGAATAGTCATGTTGAGTATGTAACAAAACAAAATTGTCTATAGGTATATATTTGCTAAGAAGGCTCAGCTCATGTGTGGATTCCGTTGTACTCCTAAGTGTTTATTATGTACATAAACATAGTATTATCAGTTATGGAATTTTGATATGGGTTTTAGCTCTCACTTAAATAAAATTTTAGCTTAACAATAAAAAGCGCTGAGAATCATATCTAAGGTTCCCAATCGCACATTGTAAACTCCTGTTTAGGCAGTTAGGAGTATTGACTATTTCTTCAATTTATATTTTAACTTCTTTATGTTATATATTTGACAACTTAAATTTTTATCCTTTAAATAGTAATTACCATAACCACAATACAAGAAATAAAAATACCTTAAGAGTACAACAATTTCGGTAAAGCGCCTCTCAAAAAACTTTTTGCTAAATGTCAGTTAAACTTTTAAATTTTTTACTGGCAGAGATTAAAGAATTATCGTCAAAGCAGTTCAAGACTAAAATTAAACAAATACTTTCAATGAGTGCCTGTATAATATAAATGATTTTTTTCTTAATAATATGGAGTAACTATTTATAGTTATTATATGTAGTTTTTTTTTTACTTAGGTCCAAAGATTTTTAGTAGATATATGTAAGTTTTCCATCCCATTTTATGTAAAACTTAAAACTTGCTCAATATGGAATTGAACTTTGTGGTATAGCTTCTCAGGCAGATAAGGTTTTTAAAATCAAAATAAGTTTTTAAGAATAATGACATTTTCATCTTGCAGGTCATCCTGCAAGCCAATTTTTAAACAATTAAAGATATTGACTATTCCTAATTTATACATACTAAACATTTTAATGATGGTGAAGACAAACTTGAGTAGTTTTTATGATGAACAAGTTGATCATGGGTATAATACTAGATTTAAAAATAATTTGCAGTACCCTAACCATCATCTGAAGCTTATTGAAAAAACACCAAACTATATGGGAAAAAAAGATCTTTAATAAACTCCCCCTTAAATACAAGACTTTAATCAACACAAACTCTTTTAAAAGCAGTCTTATCAATTTCTTGTTGGAAAAAAATTATTAGAGCATCAGTGAGTACTTATGTGATAGCGACATGTAAGCTATATTTTATAAATTAAGTATAGTTTAATATTACATAGTGGCCATGTTGTGTAGAGGATGTATAGTGGTCTCTAATGTTAGTTACATTAGACAATAATAGAACAATCTCCTCAGGTTTTATTATGTTATGTAAGTTATTACATTATTAATTTTGACAATGTCACCTGTTTTTTAGCTGTGCTATTCATGTAAAACGTTTATGTGACAATAAAGAAATTTTGATTT
This sequence comes from Stictocephala bisonia, assembly GCA_035578905.1. NCBI lineage: Eukaryota > Metazoa > Arthropoda > Insecta > Hemiptera > Membracidae > Stictocephala > Stictocephala bisonia. Next base: position 1,358,439 of record JAQJVL010000208.1, on the reverse strand, counting down.
TTTGATTTGATTATACTTCATTATTATTCATTATTCACTTCTAAGACACCGATGGTAGAGGTAGAGTGAATATGAGGGGTGAATGAGTGTAGTCATTGTTACTATCTGAGTTCGACTTAGGTCAGAAAGGACTATTTATTAGTAGCCCAATATCCAGGCCAACTATAGGACCTACAGCTTTACGTGGAATCCAAACAATGTAGTGTTGGTCTGATTTTCAGCTAACTGACAAGTCTGACACTCAGTTCTTTCCCCTATGCAACATCCGAACCTTGACTACCACCCAACATGGACACCCAAGACTTCTCTTGTAGTGTCCTCGTCGATGGCAACCATTGAGTGGACGACGCAATTAAGAGTACCAAGCATGGATAGGTATTAAGAGAACCAAGCATGGAACCTATCGCCTACAATCTCCCAAACACTTTGTCCCCAAGTAGCTGGGTTACAGCACTGCACCACTAGTGCTAACATAGACAAATTTTCTTTTTATAGACTATTTCAGTCGCCATAAACTGTAAACTCTTCTACTGATTAGTAATAGAACAACTCATAAACACTTTCTGAGAGTCATTAGAAAATAGAGAACATTTACTATGCAGTCTTAGTTTTAAAAATCTTTATAAAAGTTTGAATGTTTATATTTATGACAAGTTGGTTTAAGAATCTATTATCTATTGTTGTAAAAATTATATCAAACTGTAAAGCAGGTGTCACATTTAAAACCTAAATAAAAATTATTTCAATTTTAGTGAAATATACAAAAAATATTGGGCCATAAACAACAATTGTTTTTATTAAGAGTTTACAGAGGCTGTCGCAAGAACAATGTTATTTGCAAATCCTTTTTTTTGTTATTTATTGACCAAAAGTTGTGTATGAGTTGTTATTTTAAACGTTATCATATTGTGTTTGCTTTTGATATTTTAAATACATACGCCTAGTTTTGAAAAATAGGTGAAAATTAAAATTTCAAACTAGATATTTTTTTCTATAAACCTAATTAGGAATTTGCAAAGAAATTCCAATGTGCAATTTAATTCCTGATTAAATGCAATGTGTTTGGAAAAAATCTGTTTAAAAATAACTGTTCAGTTTGGATACACGTGATTGAATGACTGGTTCGAAAATAACGTTGTTCTTATGGGATTAAAACCAAAATGGCCGACAACCTCTACAGACTCTTAAAGTGACTGTCATATATTGCTAAGCAATAATACTATTTGTGAAAATGATTCCTGCAATGTTAATTTTCATAGGTTTAGTATTGGTTACATCCAATCTACTTATGAGAGATTATAAGGTTTTGCCGTAGTTCATAAATTGTTGCAACGTTCATCAGTTTTCTAATTTGTTTGCCATAATATATCAATGTATGTGTATTTCCAGAATGATCAATACATGGTACATCACTCTAGAGTCATTCATGTTTATCTGCATTTTATGTACTTGTTAATGTTGGTATTGGACGTAGAAAAATCTTTAAAAAAAGGTAAGAACACTATGAAAATCAATGTAAATAATAAAACAATATATACCGTGTTAAAACATACATTTCATCTCCTAAGATTTTCCTCCTCCTTGGCTTTTTTTTTATCCTAATTCTTCCATGCACAGCTTCCATTCCAGCCCATTGATACCTGGAAATATATTGCTTGGTAAAATTTGATTGTAAGGTCCAGTTTTTATCATTCTAGATGTAGAGACTGAAAGTTTTTAATTAGCATACTACGTGTTGGTATAGATACAATACAAGTGAACGCCATACAATACAAATATATTACATTATAAGTACAAAATGTGCAAACAATTAACAGCAATACAAGTACAAAATACACAAATATATTACAATTTAAGCACAAAATGCACTAATACTATGGTGATCGACTTTGGCAAACCCCGTTTACTTTCCTCAGACTAGAGGGATCCACAAAAGAATAGAAACTGGTTTTCAACTACCCTATATAGGTCTTATAACATGTGACTCTGATGCTGGCCGGAATCGCTTAAATAGCAATATTATTGGATGTTATTTTGTTTATTGTAATTACATAATAAAAAATGGCCCGTTATATAGAATGGCCCCATATAGAAACTATTAGCACTGATTTTGTACACAAATAGATTTGTCATCAAATGTTAAATTTTGAGTCACAAAATATTACCTATATTTGTGGTCCATTGTGGAGCGCTAGTGTAGTCTCATCTAAATGTAATGCAGTTTAAATCAGTTGTGGGCCTCACTAACTAACAAAATTACAGTTACAAATATTCCTATTAGATGGAATATAGATCGTAGGTGTATATACTCAGTGCTACTAGTTATACAGCTGTAATCATGTAACCTCATCTAACCTAACCTACCTACCTACCTACCTACCTACTTACCTACCTAACTATGTACCTACCCACCCTAAACTAACCTAACCAAGCCTAACCTAATTGTATTTGGGGGGCATATAACAGAATCTGACCTAAAAAAACCTTTTTAAGAATAAAAATAACTTGCTCATTCATAAGTTTTTCACAATCTATACATTTCTTTAACCCTTTCAGAGCCGTCAATTTTTTGGATGGATATTTCAAAAGTGCCATTGATTGTTACACAAAGTGTATCCAAAAGTGCCGAAGCATTTTTACTCAATTTGCAAGGGTTTGGGGAAAACACTAACTCCTTTTGTTATTGAGATAAAATTATTATTTATTATTAAAATTATTATTTATACACCAATTTAAAGCCTAATAACCAGGGAACAACACACATTGTAGATATATAAATAATAATGCCTACAAAATTAAATAAAAAGAAAAAATAACAAAAAAACTAATACCAAAACATATTTCATAATTTTTCCACTTTCTTGTCCTTTTTCCTATATTAAAAAAATAGGTAAAATATTTCTTTGTATACTGTTCAATGCACAATTTAATTGTCTATTTGTAGGTAAAATTTCATGGTTACTACTTCATTGCCAAAAAAATATAAATATTTTTATAAAACTACATGTTGACAATTTTGGTACAAATTTTGTACATATACTGCCATCAAAATAATGATATATTTGTGTTTTTACGATTTAAACTAAAATGTTTATAACAGAACAGTTTGTCACAAGCAGCATTCATATAAAACATATGCAAAAATATGCATTTTCTAATTAATTACAAATTTATCAGACATTTACGCTTCTGATACATTTTTAAACATCTGGCTTAACAGGACGTTTAAACTTCTAGCACACTCCTAAATATCTCCTTAACAGGACTGAAAGAGTTAAAAATAATTAACTCTTTCCATGCATTCACAATCCTACCCTCATAACAAACTTTTAGAATATCTACATTTACATCTATTTTATTCAAACTTAATGTATCTATTAAGTCCTTGGTAAATTTTAAATCTGCACCTACCTACAATGTATTGAAGACATTGCCCATTTTAACTTCTGCCTTAAATATGCCCTTAAGAACAAAATTGACTTTGTTGATAAGGTCAGACAAGTAAACTTGTATAATAAGACTATATCAGTCTCATTTGACAATGTAATCTGTACAGTAATATTCCAGTTGATAAAGTGATTAACTTAGGAAAGAAAGACTTTAACAACAATTTGAAACAATATGCTCTTGTCGAGTCCCATATTCGTTACGGTTTGGCCATTTGGGGAGGAACCTCAGCTGCGAACTTAAGAAGAATACTTTTCCTACAGAAAAAGGCAATTAGGACTCTGGCAGATCTTGATCCACAGCAGAGCTGCAAACAAGCATTCCAGACCCTGAAAATCCTCACTGTCCCAGGCCTGTATATTAAGGAAGTCATCCTCCACACTGACACCTTAAATCTCCAGACAGGAAAAACACTCACTCATACAACACCCGTAATGCTGACAACTACATAGTTGTCTTTACACCATAACTGCCTTTACACCATACGGCCCTGTATGAGAAGAAACCCTGCTACATTGGTCGAAGTTTGCGAACCTTCTGCCCAAGAACTTTCGACAGCTGACAGGAAATGCACTGAAGAGAGAGCTACATGACTTCCTAGTCGAAGGCAGTATGTCTTTACAACTACATACTGCCTTTACACCACACGGCCCTGTATGAGAAGAAACCCTGCTACATTGGTCGAAGTTTGCGAACCTTCTGCCCAAGAACTTTCGACAGCTGACAGGAAATGCACTGAAGAGAGAGCTACATGACTTCCTAGTCGATCGGCCAGTCTACAGCGTGGGAGAGTTCATCAACATAGCAAGGGAATAGAACATGAACCAAACCCCAAGATGAGACTAAGATGCATTGTTTGCAATCTCTCTATAACTTTATTTTGACGAAATTTCTGTACTTGATGTATATGAAAATAAATCTATTGTCTATTGTCTGTCTATATGTAAATTGAACTTTAAATTTGCTCAAACTATCTTATAACAAAATTACTTCTGTTTCAATAGCAAATTTGACTTTCAAAACCATGGTTTAGCCATGAGTAGTCCATTGTCAGCCATTTTGTACAAAGTTTTTTAAAGCATCAGGAAGACTCCATTTTAGATCAATTAAAAGGGAACATGATATTATATTTTATACATGTTATGTTGATTATATTCTGGTTTTATTTAATTATAAATCATGTAATGACTTATATAAGATGTTAAATGTATTTAATTGTCAATACCAGAGGCTTAGTATCAATGAACCAAATTAATTTTTAGATCTAATAATAATAATAATTCATGATGATAATAATTTATTAATTTTTGGAATACCATTCATTGTGGGTGCCTTAGAGTTATTCATGACAGCTCTAAATTGAACATGATTTGGAATTATTGAAGTAAAATATTTTATAGTTTTGTTTTTCTCATCCTGATATTTAGATATAGGACTGCCTTTTAGTTCTTGACATTTATTTTCCTTCATAACATTTTCTGTTATGGTTATATTATCTCCTTTTTTCAGAAATACAATTATTGTGTTGCTATTATCCCCTTTTACTACAGCTAGATCTTCATCCTGTAATATCTGTTTTACATCTAAACAATCGTTTGTTTGTATACTCAATGTTTGGGTCCATAACACAATAATGGGTCCATAACTTTAGATGTAAAACAATTTTATATGGACAGCATCTTTGAAGTAACTGCCATTTTACTACCAAATATTAATTTAATTATATCCACTCTTTACAGAACTCTAGATTCGAATGTCAACCAGTTTTTAATTGTACTTGAATCTTTTTTATTGTGTTTGAGTAAGAAATATATAGGGTTAACTTATGTAATTGCTGCTGATTTTAACATAAATATACTGTCCAGATCACTTGAGATAGAATGTTTTTTAAATTTACTTCACTCGTTTGATATGTACTGGTTAAATGAAGAGCCAACTAGGGGTGATAAATGTTTAGACAATATTGTTACAAATTTTGATAGAAAGAAAGTGAATTGTTCTGTAATAGAACCCCACTTATCTGATCATGCTGGGGTGTATGCACAATTTAAAGAATTAGTTATTAAAAACAGAGTTGATAAAAATGTGTCTGTTAAAATTAAAAGAAATTTAAATCCTGCTTCACTGTCATTTTTTAGAAACAAATTGTCTCAGATTGAATGGATGCAGTTAGGAAATTATAGTAATGTTGATCAAGCTTTTGATATTTTTAATTTATTACTGACTAATTCATTTAATGAATGCTGTAGTATTAAGGAAGTAAAAATAAGGAATGGGCCAAATATAAATATTAAATGGTATACTCCAGAGTTAAAAAAATGTAAAGAATATGTAACAACTTTTTATGATCGATATAAAAATAGCAAGGGTACACCAAATGAAATAGTTTTTAAGCAAGATTATATAGAAATGAAAAGAAGGTACAAAAATAAAATTAGCTATAGTAAAAAAGTTGCAAATGAATAATATATTATGAATTCTTCTAATCAATGTAAGGCGGCATGGAATTTGATTAAAGCTGAGTCAAATTCAAAAACATATAGTCAAGAGGTATTTGTAGACTCTGATACTTTTAATACTCATTATGTTAATGTGGTTAATAACCAAAATATATTTGGGGACAACAATGTGTCTAATAACCAGGCTCTAGAATTAGTCAAGGATTTTGTATTACATAAAAACTCGGAGGGTAAAATGTTAACTTGGCAAAAAATCAAAACTACTGACATAATAAATTGTGTAACCAATTTAAGTACCTCGTGCAGTGAAGATTATTATGGGCTGTCTAATAAGGTTTTAAAGTATATTATTGAGGTAATAGTCAACCCATTATCTTTCCTGTTTAATAAAATGTTGAAACAAGGTATTTACCCTAGGGCACTCAAAGTAACCAAGGTGATACCAGTTTACAAAAAAGGTGACAGATTGAGCCCATCAAGTTATCGACCTATTTCTCTGGTCCCAATTATTAGTAAAATTCTTGAATCATGCATAAAAGCTCAAATAAATTCTTTTTTATTAGTAATAACTTGTTCTGTGAAGAACAGTTTGGTTTTATGTCAGGCAAAAATACAATCAAAGCGGTAGAAAATGTGGTTAATAAAGTTCTCGCAAATTTTGAAAATAAACTCTTGTCATCTGCGTTACTGATTGATCTGTCAAAAGCTTTTGACTGCATAAATCCTGAGATTTTTAAACAAAAGTTACTTTGCTATGGTATAAGGGACAAGGAGCTCAGTCTATTGATATCATACTTAAGTGACAGGAAACAAATGGTTGTACAGGGAGAAGATAAATCTGTTTTTAGAAAAGTAGAGGTTGGAGTTCTACAGGGATCAGTCCTTGGGCCTCTACTTTTCATTATCTCGGTAAATGATTTTCCTTTCAATGTTCCTTGCCCTTCAATTTTATATGCGGATGATACAACGCTTGTTAATTGTAATACAAATTTAGATAAACTTATTATTGAAGAAAAACATGCCTTAGATATAGCAATAGAATGGTTCCACTCTAACTCTTTGATTGTAAATGACCAAAAAACTGAAAGTATTGTATTTTCACTGGATTATTCCATTTATAAGGAATACAAGCCTGTTAAGCTGTTAGGTATCCATATAGATAGTAGGTTAAGCTGGGACTGTCATATAGAGCATTTGTGTATAAAACTATCTAGAGTTATCTTTCTTCTTCGAAAACTAAGAACCTGTGTCACTCTTAACATGCTGATCACTGCGTATTACGCTTTTTTCCATTCCCATATGAGGTATGGGATAACTCTATGGGGTAACTCTTGTGGGGCACAAACTGTTTTTAAATGGCAGAAAAAGGCTCTAAAGGCAATTAAAAATGTATCAGCTAGGGAATCTTGTGTGCCATTGTTTAAAGAGTATAAAATAGTGACTCTCCCTAATCTTTATATTTACTGTTGCTTGATGGATATCAAGCAATCTTTGAAAAATCTTCCTACAAGACAAGAAACACATAATTATCCTACTAGGAAAAACTACATTCTCAAAACAATACCAGTAAGATTAGAAAAGACAAAATGTAGTCATGTTTTTATGAAAATCAAATTATTTAATAAATTGCCAAAAGAATTATGGTGTTTGTCCTTGAAGCAGTTTGAAATAAAAGTAAAAAGGTTTTTAAAGGAAATTGTTTTTTATTCAATAGACGAATATTTGGCCTATGATATTGATATATGCATTGTAAGTAGTTTTTAGAGGATCCGAAAGTTGTCTGAATCTTATTGTTTATTTATTATTCTTTAAGTCCTTGTTGTTATAGGTTGTTATTGCATTGTTGTTTTAATTAATTTGTTTATTATATTGTTGCCACCTCATTTAGCTTTACTATTGTTAATTTCTTAAGCATGACTTATGTAAGTTTGACTTGTAACAAATAAGGCTTGACTTTGTTAATTGCACATTTTGTGTTTAAAGACAATAAATAATTCTTGATTCTTGAATAACATAAATTTCAGAATTGCTAACTTCGACAATACTCATATTAATTACCCTTTCATGAAAAACTTGATTTCAATTCTTGACTGTATGTATTTTTGTGATGGTGTTCATTACTGATTTATGTTAATTAGCTACACATCACATTAACATAAAAATAAAAAAACGATGTGATGTGTAGGTAATTAACACAAATCAGTAAAAAACGTGATTTTCATCACTAAACAAATTGCTAATTAAATTGCCAATATTACTTACATTCTTTCATCATTGAAATTTCTTTTTAACCTCATGATATTTCCAGTCAATTATACATGAAAGTTCATCATTCAGAGCATCAGTTAGAAAAGATCAAGCCGCAATACGATATTCCTTAACAAATTAAATATGAATGTTGTAATTCTTAAACGTCTTTTTTACGATATAAATCTTTAATTAAGTTATTGTTACAGCAAGTATTTTTACAATTTCAGGTATTACTTCATGCTACAAACATTGCTTATTCAAGTAATTTTTTTTTTTTTTTTTATTCATAAGACGCCGATTGTCAAGATATGGGTGAATATGGATTTCGAATGAGTGTGATGAGTGTATATGAGCGAATGCAGTCATTGTTACAAACTAAGGCCGACTATTCCTTAGAAAGTGTCATTAATTAATAATTAATAATAATAACCAATGACAAATGAACAGCCGATGGTTATCAGCTGATCCTTCTCAAAATATATTGACTCTGATTGGGATCGAACTGAGAACCTTTAGCACATGAAGCTGGGATTGAACCAACTACGCTACCGACCAATTATAATATATTGGTAATAGTAATTGGTAATATAATCCAAAAGTAAATATTGGAAATAGTACTATGAACTTGTAATGAGTCATAACACTTCTGTAAATCATTACTTAATAATATAAGTGGATTACAGACTCTAAATTTCAGCAAAAAACTAAGCCTCTACTTTTAAAAATTAGATACCTGAAACATGAATGTAGCAAAACACCCATTCCTTCAATCACTCCAAACATGTAAAATCGTACCTACAGCTTGAATAAAATAGATGAAAATGATGATATTCTAAAATTTTGTAATAAGGGTAGTATTGTGAATGCATGGAAAGAGTTACTTATTTTTAAAGAAAAATGTATGGATCGTGTCAAATTTATGAATGAACAGGTACATTTTGGTTGTGAAGCAGTTTTTCATAATGATTTTCTGCAAATAAAAGAACAGAAGGAACAGCCAATAATATTTCAGCAGTTCCCATTTTGGCAATTCCAGCCAACGTCATGAGTCACGCTTAGCAGGACTATATAGAGTAGTTGAACACCAGTTTACATTATTTTGTGGATTCCTCTGGTCTAAGGAAGGTGAACATGCTTCCTTGGTGAATTGCCCAAAGTGATCGCATAGTATTAGGACATTTTGTACTTATATTATATAGTATATATTTGTGCACTTTGTGCTTATATTGTTATTTATTTATGTTGTTTGTTGTTCACTTGTACTGTATGTATATGGACTGATTTATAGCTGTTACTCATTCAATTATTTTGTGTGATAGTTGCCATAGCTGGGAGATAACAAATTTGTGACAGTCCAGCTGCCAGGTTTGTTGCTCGTTTAGAACTGCCGAGGGGATACTTACTTCTTTAAAGATTTGCTGTGAACCTGAACAACACCATCCCCCTTGAAAACCCCCTCTACGTACTGCTCTCCAGTTGAGCAGATCAAATTTCTTGCCCAATACTACCTGGCCATAGCGTTGAACAGTTTTGATAGACGATATAAGTTCCTTATTAATGATCTGTCAATACCTGTAGGTGGGATGAACCTCCCTCGTAGGGAATGGACACTGCTAAATAGGTTCCAGACTGGAGTGGGTAGATGTAACGATTGGAAATACAAATGGGGATTAACACTAGACCAGTCATGTGTTTGCGGGTAGTATATCCAAACAATGGATCACATAGTTACAGAGTGCCCCTTGCGCTGTTTTAAGGAGGGATTAGAGCATAAATAGAATCAGTAAGGCTGGTCTTAAGTAGCTTGATAGATTGGATTTACCTTTGTGATAAGAGATCGCTTGATATTTTTACTTTTTATTAATAGCAAATGACTTTTGGAGTTTTTCCAAGTATACAACACAGCTTTTGTATAATTTTAAATTAATAGATGATAGTTGACAAATATGAGGCTATATATATTAAATTATTTTAAAACCTAACAAATACGGACTATTACATTAGTTTCCTCTAGTGAAATAAGTTATTTAGATGACTCGAATCATTATTATTATTAATTTCTAAAATGCCGATCTCAGAGATATGGGTGAATATGAAGGGTGAATGAGTGTAGATGTAGTCATTGTACTATATGAGTTTGTCTCAGCTCAGAAAGGACTATTTATTAACAGCCCAATAGCCAGGGCAACTATAGGACCTACAGCTTTACGTGGAATCCGAAAGACGTAGTATTGGTCTGATTTTCAGCTAAAGGACAAGTGTTCTCTTCCTACATAACATCTGAACCTTGACTACCATCCAACATGGACACCCCAGACTTCTCTAGTAGTGTCCATGTTGATGACAACCATTGAGCAGACGCCGTGTCGGTATTAAGAGGACCGAGCATGAAATTTATCAGATAAACCCACTATAACAATTTTTTTTATTTGAAAATAAAACCTAATTTCATATCAACATCCACTGATTGAATTAATTTGCAAACCATATCTCACTTCTTGTAAACCAATATTATTTGGAATAGGTAAATAAAAGTATCAGATATAAATAGTAGTTTGGTTCCTCCAGAGTCATCATTTACATTATTTTCATAATTATTGCACAATTCTTATCAAATTCACAAAAATGTTTTTCCAACATCATTAAAGATTCAATGAAAATAACCTGGATTTTTCAATAATATGAATATAATACATAATATTTGTCAACAATATATCCAAAATATTTGGTAAAGTAAAAAAAAGTACATTTTTTTTGGCCACAATAAAACTGTGTCCTTCAATGTTTTCTGAATTCTTAAATCTATAATAAACAATGAGTATAGGAAATAAGAAGACTGTCTGCTTGTATGGGTCTTGTGAAGCCTGTTTTCCTATTCTGTGAAATTAGTTCATGTTCAGTTTTCACAGGTAGCGCCAGCGGTCTCTCCTTCCTCTGCGTTCCTCTCTGTCTCTCTCCAGCACACGCTGAAATGACTAATAGCTGAGCTATAGTACCCTAAATAGTCGCCCGAATGGTTATTTGAAACCAATCACCGTAAGACACCAGCACAGGCTCACGTCTACAGTAAATGCATTGACTTTGACTGCCTGTTTTTCAAACCTAAATCCACTTTTCAAAATTTATAGTTGATTTACACATTTGAACAGCAATGTAAATTTGTTAATTCATGTTCAGATATGTAAATTAGGTAATTATGGTTAAATTCACTGAAGGAAATAGCTCAAAACTGAGTTCATTAAGGACATGGTTTGTGTCCTCCACTGGTGATTCCTTACATGCCATACTATCCCTAGTCTGCCAAGAACCTTTGAAACAATACGGCTCTATAAAACATATCATTAAACTTTACTAGTATATCAGTGCAAACGTCGATGTGTGCCTTACCCTAGCACTAAAGTCACTTGAATATATCACATTATGACCTATGCTTCATGTAACAATACCATTTTGTTTTTGTTTATTTAAAAATAATTAGAAAACCTAATAGAGAGACAGAGGTAGTGTACATAATAGAGAGACAGAGGTAGTGTACATAATAGAGAGACAGAGGTAGTGTACATAATAGAGAGACAGAGGTAGTGTACATAATAGAGAGACAGAGGTAGTGTACATAATAGAGAGACAGAGGTAGTGTACATAATCCAAATATTAGAATTAACTTTACCCTTTATAATTCATTTTAAAAGAATACATTTAAATGAATACAGCAAACTGTCCAAGTTCATAAATGAAATTTTATTAGAAATAAATTTGATTCCTAAGAATATGAATGTTATTAGGCCTACTGTATATAGTTCAAAATAAAAAAAAACATGTTAATCACTTCAGTTATGTGTAAAAAAGTATTTATAAATAAATAAATCTGTACTTTGGACGGTTTTGTCTTTTAATTGATTTAAAATTAGCTAAGTTAACTACTTCAAAAGGCCACAAATTCCAATGTAGTAGTTAAAAAAATTGTTGTTGTATTTTTCCTGTCTCAGGGGAAAGTACATTACTAATTTTGATTATAAAATTGGGAAATAATTATCTCACCGGAAACCGATTACATCACCTTAATGTTTGAACTTTGATTTTTGTAAATACTAACTTTTAGTGGTGGCTAACATTTCAAAGTACTTTTCATAAACTTTAATCTTTTTAAGTACATACCCTTTGGAAGTAGATAACATTTCCAAGTACTCATCATGGATATATCTAAGTACTTACACTTTTGAAGTACATACCATTTCCAAAAAAATCATTAAGTTTAAGCTTTAATCCACCTAATTACCTATACTTTTAGAGGTAGAGAACATTTCCAAGTATTCATCGTGTGTAAGCTTTGATATATTTAAGTACTTAATACTTTAGAGATAGAGAGATAGATAACATTTCTACGTACTTCTCAAATTTAAACTTTAATTTATTCAAGTGTACTTACCCTCTAGGGGTGGCTAACATTTCCAAGTACTCATCATGTGTAAGCTTTGATCTATCTAAGATAATTTGTAGTCCATGGCACTGAACAACTGAGGGAGTATCTCTGTCGTGTTGGCTACGTCTCCTTTTTTGTTTCGCATTATTGTATCTTGGGCCCATTGTTTGCTTGTATTTGCGATGTTGCAGTCAGTCTTACTAAACTTCAACCAAGGAAGACGGATGTCTTCTTGGCTAGCTAAAATAAATACATTTCAAATAATGAAAGTATTAATTTTAAGCTAAAACAAGTATTGAAGTTATCATGATGGATTCAAAATAGCGTTCCAATGAGACGCTAAATAAAATATTTAAAAAAATTAACGACATTCTCTGTTTTAAAATACTGTACAGATGTCTGAGAAGTTAAGACATTAAATTAAATATGAAAAATAAACAGTAATTGAAGTAACATAACAGCTTCAATCAACATATCAAACAAAAATAAACAGTAATTGAAGTAACATAACAGCTTCAATCAACATATCAAACAAAAATTGTAGGTAGATGTCAAATTTGTTTAAATAAACAATAACATGTCGTAGCTACAGCTAGTCTATTGATTACAAGTTATATTTCAAACTAAACAAAATGTTGGAAGTTCTTAGAAATTTTTACTTACATGACTGTACTATGGAATTTCCTGAAAGAAAGAAATTTCTATGGTAAACAAAATAATTTTGATTCGTTTTGTAAAATCTAATCAGTGAAGTGTGTTGTGTTTTACATTATTTTGTATACTGCTAACCAAACTATTAATTTTGTTTGAAGTCTTGATTGTTTCTTATTTACCATATGTTTTATTAGTTTATTCAAAGGCTTAAAAGTATATTATATGGTTATGTTTAGAAGCCTGACCAAGACAGTATTACAGACTATTAGAGTTGCAGTACATCTTTGCTCTTTCATACATTTAAAAGAAGCACAATAATAAACAATTTTCTTCTGAAAGAAATAGTACAAATTCAATCATAAATATTTACTATAGTTGAAATGGATTTGTATATAAAACGCTCAGTACAAGTTTTACTTTAATTTTTATTTTATATAAAACATGTTTAACTGTTTTAAATATATATATATGTTTTTTTTTTGAAAAATATAAGGTCAATTCTAAAGAAACTTGGAAGGTTTTAAAAGAGATAAGTGGTCAATAAAGAAAAGTAAATTGTTCAATTGATTTAGAGGAGGATAATAAGATCATATCTGAACCTCTTGCAGTTGCTAATGCATTTAATACATATTTCTTGAACGTTACTGAAAAAATAATAAACAGCAGTCGAAAACCAAAAATCTTGATTTGCTAGATTGCAAAGATTATTTTCCTAACCAACTATTATCAAAATCGATGTTTCTAGCTCCAGTATTAGAAAATGATATAGAAAAGGCAGTAAACCTTTGAAAAATGGAATCTCACCGGGTCTTGATGGAGTAAACTTGACTGTAATCAAACAAAATTTTAAGGAAATTAGCTCTGTAATTTTGTATATAGTTAATATAAGTTTTGAGACAGGTGTTTTTCCTGAAAGGCTGAAGAACGCTATGGTCATTCCAATTTTTAAGAAAGGTACAAGGGAGGCTTGTAATAATTTATAGGCCAATATCTCTACTATCTTCTTTTGCAAAGATTATTGAAAGGATTATGAAACAGGAATCAGTTGACTTTCTGGAAAAGAATAACATACTCAGTCCGAATCATTTTGGATTTAGAGGGGGTATTAATACGGAAGCAGCATTAGTAGAATTTATGGATAAGTTATCAAAAGGTGTAAATGAAGGAAAAAAGGTTAGTGGATTATTTCTAGATATAACAAAGGCTTTCGACACAGTGATCCATAGTATTTTGCTAGAAAAATTATATAGTTGTGGGGTTAGGGGCATAGTACACAATTGGTTTAAAAGTTATTTAGAGAGGAGGATGCAATGTGTTAAAGTTAATGAAGTAGTAAGTGGAATGGGGGAAATTAAACATGGTGTGCCTCAGGGGTCGGTTTTAGGGGCTACTTTATTTTTAATATATATTAATGATTTGTGCAATGCTAAGTTAAATACTAGTAAAACTTCTTTCACCAATGATACCAGAATAGGAAACTTGTTGTCCTATTCTGAAGATTCTTAGAACTTAATTGCTACTAAGATGAGCCAGGATTTACTTTCAATTCAATTGTGGTTTTGTAAAAACGATATGGCCTTAAGCCCTGAAAAGACAAAATTTATCAATTTTACTCTTAAAAAGGCTTATAAGCAGGAAACTAAAATTATCTTAAAATGCATCAATTGTATAATTAATGGTGGAGAATGTAATGATGATTTCTGTGAATTAAAGAATGTACCTAATGTGAAATATTTAGGAATTATATTAGATGAAAAGATAAATTGGAAACAAACATAAAAATTAAAATAAATAATACAATCAGACTCTTCTATTACATTCGAAGTATGTGTAGTGATAGTTTATGGAGATCATTGTATATTTCATTAGTTCATAGCAGGTTAGAATACGGGGTGGTATGTTGGGGAGGTACATATCTCTCTAACCTAAAACCTATATTCACAGTTCAGAAACATTTTATGAGAATAATAACAAAAAGTAATCGCTTCAAACATTCGTTTCCAATTTTTTGTTCCTTGAAAATTCTTCCATTACGATATATTTATGTATATAAGGTGCTAGAATTTTTTTCTTAAGAAGTAGGAATTGTAGGGAGAATAATGAGTATACAACCAAGCTGTATAGTAATAGAAATGTGTGCGTACCGAAGCCAACCAATACTTATTTTACAAAATCATTAAATTTTTTAGCACCTACATTATTTAATAAATTGCCAAAAAATGTAAAAGATATAATTAATATAAATGTTTTTCTAAAAAAATTAAGGCTATGGCTATTCACCATTCAGAATATTGAAGAATTTTTGCTTTATATAAGTATTGTATTCAGTTTTGCCTTGTTACTCAATATTATTATAACTCTTATTTGCTTTATTTTGTATGATAAATGCTCTCAAAAAGTGTTACTTTGTTTTTTGAAATGTTATTGTAATGTACAATTTATTTTAATTTTATATTTATTAATATATATTGATTATACTCAATAAATATAAGAATAGTTATATTATATTGTACTTGTAGATGCCGTTTGAAAAATATTTCAATTGTCGAATTTTAAAAAACCCTCCAAACAGGCAAAGCCTTGGAGGAATTGAATATATCTCACTTTACTAATGAAATATTGTAGTAAATGTATGTATATGGGAAATAAATTTTTTTCTTTCTTTCTGTTTCATTCGGTTCGGTTAGTTTTCAATTCGGTTTTGGTAGTTTCTGACAAATATAAATTGAGTTTTCGGTTTATACTCGACACCTAATCGAAACCGAACAGCACCAAATACTACCTGGGTACTAATAGGCTTCATCCGGTTCTTATTAGGTGTTTATTCGTATCTAGGGAACAGACAACAACGGAGGCATTCACACATTGACGGTTCTGTTTTGGTTTCAGCCTAAAGCAAGTATTTACCTCTTTGTATTTTTGTAGTTTTGGTCATAGACACAATAAGTTGTTATTTAAAATAAGTGGTTTACTTGCTGTGGATATGGATTGGCTTATTATTGCAGTGCAATGCAAACCAACATCTAAACCGGTTGAATACATTCCCTTATAAATGTATTTTAGCGTTGAAGACAGTTCTTTAGCTTCTCATGTAATTCATGAAAAGATGTTATAGACATCCTAAAGTAATTGAAGAATTTTTCGTGTTCTTTTAGTTTTAGAAAAAAAGTTGCCCCAAATTCTAGCCGAGTAGCTGTGATGGAATGCTCCCAATAAATTCTGTTATTCCTCCTCCGTTTTTTTATTCTTCTATTTAGAAAGAACATGGCAACAAATTGTCTTCTCTTTTTTATCACTGTTTGACACCACAATACCACTATTCACTGTTCAAACTCAAAACCTAATGCACACTGAATGATAACTGTATTGTATGAAAGTTTTAATTCATTTTCGGTTGCAACCGAAAACGAACCGAATATGTGTGAAACAAGTCTAAGTGAGAGTGAAACAAACTAAAATAAGTAATCTTCATTAGTTCCTCACTAACATAAGTCTTTAACCTTCTTAACAAAAGACAGACCCTGGATAAATTTGCAATAGTATTATTTGTGTGTTCATCCAATGTAAGTTTTTATCAAGAAAGACACTTAAAGGTTTTATGGATTAGACTGTTGAACTCTTAAGGAAATAGTATTTGTTCTGTTTAATGTTCGTTCAACTGTAGAAATTTGATTCAAACCATAAATTTGCTGATTGTATTACAATATTGGAATTGTTTAAGACTTCACAGAGACTATTACCTTTCACTAGTGTGGCCTGCATGATCTTGTGAACACCAGATTACTGTTGGCACAAATGTGTGACACTATCATTACACCCTGTTTCTCACTCTAAACTACTCCAGTGACATCACACACTTATACCTGTACCTTTTCCTCTTCCTGCCTCTCACATTCCTTCGACCTTACCAAAAAATACTCCCTCATCACATGGTGATAATGGCAACCACACTTGGAATCAAATCAAATATAAGAAATAAAAAAATATGCTGGGGCTAAGCCTGAACTAGTAGGAATATGTAATAAAAATATTATTTTGAAAGTAAAAACCCTATTGAAGTTTTAGTTGAAGAAAATAATACTCAATGTAAAAATAAACGTAGTAATTATAAGTTATCAAACTGTAAATATACAAAACACACTACAAGTAATAATAGTATTGATTTAAGTGGTTCAGGTCAACAAAAAAGTAATCTAACATTTTTAATATTGTGCTAGTTGTAGAAAAGAACACTAAATCTGTAGTAAATAGTTTAAAACCAATAAAAACTAAAATTAGATTACTATATATATATATATATATATATATATATATATATATATATATATATATATATATATATATATATATATATAGTATGGTTTGTTGTCAGCTAACATTTGTTAATCTGCAATCCAAAAGTCATGACTATATATTCATTGATTATAAAATGTAAAGTGATCTCCTGTCAAAAAGCTAAGTCCAATGCATTGAGCCATCTAACACCTGCCTCACAGATTCTGTGTATGCTGACCAATCTCTCCATAAAAGAGCGCAGGGGCACTCTGTAACTATGTGATCCATTGATTGGATAGACTCCCCGCAATCACATCACTGATCTACAGTCAATCCCCATTTATACTTCCAGTAGTTACATCACCATTTCGGAACCGATTTAATAGTGTCCACTCCCTACGAGGGAGGTTCATCCCAACTACAGGTATTGACGAATCTTTAAAAAGGAACTTATTACGTCCATCAAAACTGTTCCACCCTATGGCCCAGCTAGTATTGGGCGAGAAGTTTGATCTGCTCCAATGGAAAGCAGTACGTATAGGTGGATTTTCGAGATTTTAAGCGACCGCTCTGACGTGGGAGATCCTGTATAGTGAGTAGGTGCGAGGCATCTTATTGAATTCTTTGAGTAGTGCCTCCTGACATCTTATCTCTGGAGGAGCTATATTGCACAGCACTGGGAGCCAAGGAAAGTGGAGTTGACATGAGAGTGCCACTAATAGCTATTAAGTTGGACATAGACCGCTTTAGTATGAACACTATTTAGCCATATGGAAGCACTATATTCAGCAGCTGAATAGATCAGTGACAAAGCAGTAGTACGCAGGACGTGTGCATTGGCTCCCCAAGTTGTTCCGGCAATATGATGTAATACATTTGCCCTGGTTTTAATTTTAGCTGCTGTTTTTTGATGATAGCTTTTAGGATTCAGCTTCCAGGTTCTAAAATAGTCTTCGAGCGCTGCAATGTCACTTGTAAGTGTTTCTTCAGTAGTTGTGAAGTTCTTATGTTGGTAAGCTAAAGCTATATCACCCGCATATATAAATGGTCTAGAATTTGTGATTGGGATATCAGTAGTATACACACGTTGAATAAAATTGGATCAAGTACAGACCCCTGTCCATCCTTCAGCTGTCTAAATGAGCTTTCCTCACCACCGAGATAAACTTTTACTAGCCTGGCACTAAGGATTGACTGCAAAAGTCACAATAGAATGGGACGGGGAAGGAGGCTGTAGAACTTAAACAACAAACCTTTGCTCCATACTGTGTCATAAGCTGCTGTAAGACCAATAAAAGCTTAAGATGTTTTTAACTTGTTTTCAAACCCATTCTCGATAAATGATGTTGGAGCCAGGATCTGGTTTCTTCAGCTTCGGCCAAGGCGAAAACCAGCCTGCTCAAGTAGAACATTAGAATCAAGAATGGGTGAAATTCTATTGTATAACAGCCTTTGTAGCAACTTATAACAAACACTAAGAAGAGATATTGGGCGAAAATTTTCCACTAGTTCAGGATATTTTCCAGGGTTCAGAACAGCTACTTCTTTTGATTGTTTGAATGCTTTTGGCAAATTGCCTGTAGCTAATATCTTATTTAGACTGTTTGAAGTCATTGTTTCTCTTTGCTACCAGCATACAGCAGAAATTCTAAATAGATACCGTCAAGACCGGCTGCTTTCCCTGCAGCCGTGAAATTTCTGGAGACTTCCAGGGGTGTAAAGCACATGTTTGTCAGAAGGATGGCGGGTTGACTTTAATAAGCTGACTATCCGTTTCGCTATATTAGAGGCCTTTGGGTGGAGCACTTCTCTTCGATTTGGAAATTTACCAGTATAGAGCTTCCTTGAAAGTGACCAGGCTTTTCTCCTGTTGTGGGTAAAGTTTATATCTTCAACAGTTTTAACCCATTTTTATTTTCTGGTACTGTCAAGAGAATGCAGCAGAAGATTAGCTGTGTTGGAGTTTTCGGGTGCATTAAACTCTTTGTAAAGGTCATCTGATTCCATACTCCATCCTGGTATATACTCCTTTCTGTATCCTCTTAGTATGCAAGCTTTAGCAATGGACGAGACGAGATTTGTAAAACGATCGTAATTTCTTATTGTATGAGGAATGAACCTGATGCTATCGTTAAGCCTAGTGGTAAATGCCTCTCAGTATACTTTATTAAAATTCCATCTAGGCCGTGGAAAAGATCGAATTATGGGAATTTGGATCCCCAATGAAACCAGCACTCGCCTATGTTGAGAGTGGGGAAGATAGATACATAGAGTGGGGAAAAGCATAAAGAACTCTTCTCTTAATTGGCTTTGGTCTTAATGATCGTTCACATGAGCAGAAGCTTAAGTCAGGGAGTAATCTCGATGCCAACGCGAGCTGAACAAAAAAGTGGCTGAATCTTTAGCATCAAAGATCAGGAAAAGATTATTCATTTCAGCCCAGTCAGTGAGCTTTCTGCCATTCTCATCGTCGGTATTGTAACCCCATTGGCTATGGTGACTGTTTAAGTCCCCCACATAGACTGGACTGGGACTTCAAAACTTGGCAAAATCCTATCGTCAGGCCGTTGGATGTCAGGAGGCTTGAAAACATTCACTGTTGTAGTTTCTGAAACTTGGATTGCCAATACAAAGATGTCACCATCAGAGCTCTTATGGGTAACTGACATATTTTCAATGTCATGCTTCACTTAAATTGCAATACTATTAACCCTATGCGCTGTAGAATCAACAAGTCTGTATTCGGGAATAAGGCCTCTTGCACTATTATTATCTTCGATATGGGTTTCTTGGAGTGCAAGGATATCAACATTGTTTTCATGAAGTACCATACTGATGCACTCACTCTTCGCCTTGCTTAAGCCCTCAGCGTTAAAATGTACTACGTTTAAAACAGAACCTTTTAATTTAAAATTAGCTTGGTCCTTAAAAGGGCTTTTTTTATGTTTTGTGGTAGCTGCCATAGCTGGGAGATCACAAAATCGTGACAATCAAGCTACCAGATTTGTTGCTCGTTTAGAACTATCCAGGGTGTACGTAGAGCTTTAAGGAATTGCTATGGACGCGAACAACATCACACCCCATAAGATTACTTGCAGATAGCCATGGGTGTAGCATGTCTGCTATGTTAAAGAATAAATGTAGCGAATATGTTAATGTGTTTGGTACAATTAAATCTAATGGAAAGTTAAATCAGATAATTAGTGACATTGATACTATAACTAAGGACATGAAGGGAAATGATGTTCTCATTGTATTTGGTGGCACAAATGATTTTGACAATACAAAGGATAAACCTAATTTGATTGCTGATTTCCGGTTCCGAACTGGAGTGGACAGATGTAAATACTGGAAATACAAATGAGGATTGATCAGTCATGTGAATGCGGGAGTCTATCCAAAAAATGGATCCCCCCGCTGTTTCAGAGTGCCCCTTGTGCTGTTTTACACAGGGATTAGCTAGCATAATAGAATCAGTGAGGCAGGTCTTAACCTCCTTCACTCTGCTGCTACAACCCGTCATGGATCCACACCATGCTAAGCCCCGTTCGGCCCTAAGGGTCTGCCACATCAATATACGCTCCTTTTTCTGTAGATGCACTGCCCTGTAGATGCACGCCCATTCACCCCTCCAGTCCCACTGACAGTGAATAGTGTCCCCGTGGCAGACCCCGAAGGAAGAGCTGAGGCTTTCCGAGCTTCCTTATCCGCCATCCACTCAGTACCCCACCACCCCACCTTTAACCCGGCCCACTTCAACCGAATCAATGCCTCCATAGCCCGGAACCTCGACCTCTTTACTCCCTTCCAGCTACCTTCTGCAGGTCTCCCTGACGTTGCCGCCTAGACCTACCTAGACGTTGCCGCCAGGCTTAGGACCCTGAAGAAAACTACCCCCGGTCCTGACGGCATCTCCAATTTCCTGGTTAAAAAGGACCCAGTTTTTTTTTTAAAGGCTGATTAGGGCTCTATCAATCCTCTTCTTATCCATTCTCCTTCTAGACTACCACCCAATCCTGGAAGCTGGCCCATGTCATACTGCTACCGAAACCCCAGAAAAACCCCAGAAACCCAGACAAATACCGTTCCATCATCCTCACGGCGTCCCTCTCGAAGCTCTTCGAGAAGATCCTTGTTGCCCGCCTCCACACGCATCTCAACGACATCGACCTGCTCCCGAAATCCCAGGCTGGCTTCCGTCCTGGTATCAACATTTACGACCAAATCCTCAAGGTAGTGTCCTGCATCTAGCGAAACTCCTACCGAAGTACACATACCATCATAGCCCTCATGGATGTCCACAAAGCATTCGACACCGTCTGGCACAACGGCATCAGAGCCAAACTCCCCCAACTCCAACAGCCCCCTTCCATCATCAAGTGGTTATCCAACTTCCTCGATGGTAGGACAGCCCAGGTCAGAGTAAAGGACCCTTCCAACTGTCAGCAGGGGTCCCCCAGCGATCTGCTATCAGCCCACTCCTCTACATCTTATATGTGTGAGATTTCCCTTCACCCACTCTCAGGAACCCCACCGACACCACCACTGGTCTCGCACAGTTCGCAGACGACACAGCCTTCTGGTGTGCCTCCCGAAGCCCCAAACCACTACGTAGATGACTGACTAGAATCCTCAATAATTACCTGACCTACTGTTCCAAATGGCGCATTAGGATCAATACTTCTAAAACCTAGCTCTGCTTTTTCAACTGGATCAATACTTCTAAAACCCAGCTCTGTTTTTTCAACTGGATCAATACTTCTAAAACCCAGCTCTGTTTTTTCAACTGGATCAATACTTCTAAAACCCAGCTCTGTTTTTTCAACTGGATCAATACTTCTAAAACCCAGCTCTGTTTTTTCAACTGGATCAATACTTCTAAAACCTAGCTCTGCTTTTTCAACTGGATCAATACTTCTAAAACCCAGCTCTGTTTTTTCAACTGGATCAATACTTCTAAAACCCAGCTCTGTTTTTTCAACTGGATCAATACTTCTAAAACCCAGCTCTGTTTTTTCAACTACAATGGCAGGAAGTTCCGAGTTAACCAGGAAACCCCTCCAAGACCACAGACTTACACTGACTAAAACCTTCAAGTACCTGGGAGTCATCCTAGATTCCAAGTTATCCTTCGTATCCCACTTCCGACGATCCAAGAAGACCGCCGCAATCCGTTTCAATACCCTCCGCTTCCTCAACAACCGACACCAGGGATGCTCTGTCAAGACCCTCACCTCTCTCTACACCACCGTTATCCGCCCCTTACTCACGCTCACCACCATCCCTCACAATCACCTCTCCAACTACGAGAAATCTGAGTGACGCGCCATGCGCTTAGCTTATCAGCTGGACCCCGATCACAGCTCCCGAGACCTCTACACCATATTCCATATCCCCCCCATGCGTGAGTTCCTCAACCAACTGAACCAGACCTACCTCGCCAAATCCACAGACTCCCCCATACTGGCAGAGTACTTTACGGAACCCTACACCACCAACCAAAATTTCACCATTCACCTGATCCACGGCCGTTTCTAACCCACTACCCACCTCCCGCCCAGCAACCATTAGCCACACTCCACACAATCCAATACTGACGACGGCATACTAACGCAATCCCCTCACACCCACTCCTAAAACATAGTCACCTCTCATCCCCGTTTCACCCTCAGTTAGCTCTATAATAATTTAAATTTTCCATATTTCTTACTCTGTTTGTGTGTTACAGGGACCATGTTTCCTTGGGACCTTCTTTCCGGAGACCCGAGCTGCCTGCTTGCCTCGTACAGTCACGATTGGTTTCGGCCCTATTACCCTTCACATACCTACCCTAGGCTGAAGAGGCCCTAGTGCCTATAACAGCCGTAGCTTCCAGCTACACCTTCACGATCCAGATCCAGGTCTTAAATGGCTTGATGGACTGGATTTAGCTTTGTGACAGATCATTTGTTATTTATTTTTAATTTTTACTTTAGTGTAATGACTTTTGGACGTTTTGTCCAACTATAAAACTCAGCTTTTACATAATTTTAAATAAAAAAATAAGAATAATGGGGCTGACAAAAACTATACGATATATATATATATATATGTAAAATTTGATCAACACTGTTGATAAACTGCTTGTAAAAACACGTCAACAAGGTTGATATTTGTTGCTGTACCATTTAGACATGATAATCCTTACCTCAACTCTTATATATTAGGGATAAACTATGAAATACCTAAGAAAATGTTAAACTTAAAGCATGCTTAGTTTTTGTCTCTTGACTTTGTATCGAAATATAAGACGCTATTTTTTAGTTTCTGTAGCGGTGATTCGTCACCTATATTGGAAGGGACGAAGTGTGATTACACATCCACAGATATTGAGCTCAGAAATTTTTAAAGTAATAAGATGAGGAGTGGGACTGGTAAAGATCGCACGCACCATGCAGGGTCGAGTATAGATTAAACCCTCACTTAGACGTAATTTTTTTAGGGTGGAACGGGAATCTGGGGATATAAATCAGGAATTAGTCTTTACCTGTGTAGGTCTAGGAGACACAACAAACGTTTTTCACCAAAACATCTGTGGACTTAAAACAAAACTAATTCTGACTTTTTCTAGATTTACCTACAAAATGAAAGTCCCGACATAGTTTGTCTCTCCGAGCACAATCTCACTACTGATGAATTCAAACACTTTTCTATCTGAACTACACGAATGTTGCTGCGTTCTGCAGAGGCCATAGGAAAAAGGACGGAGTCTGGGTAATTCTGCACTATTACTTAGTCAACTTCAAATCTTTTCATATTTTTATATGATGATGTGTTAGTCCTCACTTAGATAAAAAATACAAATCAAGTGTAGGAAAGCCGTCGTTCACGTTGCAAAGTTATAAGAAGGTTTAAAATCCACGCGCTATCACTGACATTTCGGAAACATCGCGCCGCGGCAGTTATGGTTAGGTTAGGTTATTATATTGTAGAATGAACCTGTAATAACGCATTTTCACTGTCGCAAACCGCTTTTCAGTCAGCAGAATTTGTAAAAACTTATTCTACAATAGGCTATCATAACATAACCTAATCTAATCCTGATGCAGTTGATATTTTCATGCCCGTTCCTGGTTATTCTGAAGGAAACTCCTCTTCTACCAATGTTGACAATAATAGTCCTGATCTTTGGGAACATTTAGACATTAAATCTACAGATCTTTCAATGTTAAAA
The DNA here is from genome assembly GCA_035578905.1 of Stictocephala bisonia. Classification (NCBI taxonomy): domain Eukaryota; kingdom Metazoa; phylum Arthropoda; class Insecta; order Hemiptera; family Membracidae; genus Stictocephala; species Stictocephala bisonia. The sequence goes on along the minus strand of JAQJVL010000208.1, from coordinate 1,333,721 downwards.
GGATGTCCTTGTAAAACCGATCATTTACCGAGAGACAGCACTGGAAAGCTTTTCGAATGCCAATATTTTCTAAAAAGCTGGCCAATTGGAAAACCACTAATAAGGACTGTATGATATGGAGTATGGAAACGATAGGCCTATTTTGCTATCGTTCCCATACTCCATATCAAAATTCCCACCTTTTCCAAAATCTTTGAGAAAATTGTCCTGAAAATGGCTCATAGACCATTTGACCTCCTCACTGACTGCCAACATGGTTTTATAAAATGTAGATCTATAGCAACAGCTTTAACAGACCTAATAGAATGTATTACTGATCATATTGACAAAGGCTAATGAACCACTGCTGAGAACTCCTTGACTACTTGAAAGAGTTGGACTGCCTTAGCCATGATATTATTATTGACAAGTTAGAGGCTCTAGGAGTTCAGGAAACTGATAGGAACTGGTTTGAAAGTTATCTCAAAGGACTTCGTTAATTGATAGGGCTCAGACTCATGGAAAATGGTGTTACTGGAACAGTAAAGGCAAAGTTGCATTCGCTTGCAAGAGGAGTACCAAGGATCGGTGCTTGGGCCTGTATTATTTATTCTCTTGAAAAAAGACTTCCCTGACTACATAAAAGATTAAAGCTCAGTGGTAATGTACGCAGACGACATGTTCCTTCTACTAAAAGGAGACACAACAGAAGACCTCAGCATCAGAACCTACACTGCCCTAAACATAGCGTATGACTACTGCCTTGCTAATAATTTGGTAGCAAACCCTACTAAAACAAAACAGATCAACTTCAGTAGAAGATATATCTAATTGTTTAATAATTTCAACATAATTGACACCACTCTCTGTACTTGATGTTCAGAAATAAAGCATAATTCTATTTTACTCTATTATATTTTTTTTATATTTTGAATACTTTATACTAAATGTATACTGTTACGGTTCTATGAGACCCTAAATAATAAAGCAATTGCATTATGTGGCTACTTTATTTACACTAATAATTAAAAAACTAAATTTTATACAATACAATGCATATTTACAAATATACATTCCACGACACTAGTTTATCATTCTAAACTAAACCACTCTTATTTACAGTAATTAATGTCACTTAACACACACAAGTTTAAGTTTGTTCAATATCTGCCACTATTCATAAACTGTCACTGTTGAGCAATTACTATTTTACTGTCACTTCCACCCCAGGCTAAAGACTGAAAATTCATACTGCCACTGACACTCCCTCAAGACCAACACTGAAGACTAAACTGATATACTGACAGGGTTGGCTTAAGGTTGTCTTTTTATATGGTGCCACTTCAATCCAGAAGTTTCCATGATGGATGGATTTCGACCTTCATTCAAGAACCCTCTAGCTTCACCATCATCATCACCGTACATCTATGGGAGGGTCGCACGGTCATCACCGCCGTTCGTCTATGGGAGAGTGGACAGGTCATCACCACTGTACGTTTTTGTGAGGGTGGGTGGTTCATAATACAGCTGTACGAGTATTGAAGGGAGGGGTTCATTACAGTTGTACATATATGGGTGGGTGGGTGGGTCATTGCCACTGTACTGTATGGGTGGGAAGGTGGGTGGTTACCACTGTATGTGTACATGTACTGAGTGTTCATCTTTGAAGTTTGTGGTGAGTTGATCTGGTGAGTGCAGTGGTATGTGGTATTCAGACCCTCGTTCTGGTGGAGTTTGAATGCTGGTTGCATAAGTTGATAACTGGGGCTCCAGACATCTCTAGAGGGTCTAGGTCAATAGTTCCGAAACTGTGCGCTGCAACGTTATGGTACACCTAAAAAATTATCCAAGGGCGTTACAACTTGTGAAAACGAGAATGTGTTTTCAGATAAAGTAGTCAGTTAAATATAGTCATGGGCGTTTATATATTAAGACTAAATAATTGTTATTTTCCTATCATACACAACACAAAAAATAACGAAATAATACTTCTTTGCATGTTAGATTTCTTACATTTTATTAACAATACAACAGCACCATTTCTTGCACGTTGCAATGTGCCACCAGAACAAAATTAATCATTAATGTGTATTACTGAAGGTAATAAGAAATTGTTTTTTAACCCAAAGCCACTTACCTCCCCCCATTCATCAATGTATAGGGTGCCGTGAAGAACAGTTGTAAATACTAAGGGAACCACGGTTCAAAAAAGTATGGGAAGCACTGGACTAGGTGAATAGCATCCAATGAGCAGATGCTGTGGCAGTATACAATAACTTTACCAAGAGCAAGTTTAGTAGATCTATTTGATTTGAATCTAAATTGCATTCGGTTAAGTTTATCACTGCTTTATAAAGAAAATACCAATTGATTGAAAATAACCTTCTCCAAAATTATACAAAGAAGCTAGACAGAAGTGAAACCGGTCTGTAACTTTAAATTTCAGGAGTATCACCATTTTCAGGGACCTTATTTAGCTGGATTGAGGAGCTAACTATGCTTGTAATGAGAATGGAATTGTACTCAATTCATTATTTTACAACAAAGGAATTTAGGAACATTATCATCACTGCATGAAAATTTAGGTTTGAATTATATAACATTTTAATACTTTCTCTCATACCAACTGACCTAAAGTTTTCAAAACTTAAATTACTTTCTCTTTTTAGTTTTCAATTTCTCTATGTATAATCATATTTATTAAAGGAATACGCTGTCTCGTCAAGTGATAATTTCATTTAATTGAAAAAGAACCTGCGAGAAGTTGTAACTTTTGTTCATAGAGATATGTATGATTTAAGAAGAAAACTAAAATGGTTATAAGGTTGCAGCTTGGAGGGTCACTGTGAGATGGTTAGCATCGTTGTCAGTTTAGATAATTACCATAATATTATCTAATAGTGTATCGCCCTCAAAATAATAATAATGATTTGATTGTTTGAAATTTTCATTTCACTTCAGGTTCTATTATGTCTATAAACACCAGCAACAAGCTTAAAATTTGCAGGAGAACTTGGTTTGGAGCGTATTGGGCAGAGGTAATTTAGAGAAAGGTTATTTTAACTTAACAATTGCCGCAAACGTTCACTTGTTAAATAAATTTAAAAAAAAAGAAAACACTAGAAAATGTTACATTAAGTGTGGAACCCACTGCACCACAAGCCCTAATTCACCGAGGAGCAGCCAGCTACGTTCAGAATTTATAATTTAATGTTCACTGTTCGGTCACTTAATAGGCAGAGAGTGAGACAGGATTGTCTCGCATTTCAGGTTCCTGCAGACACTGAACCAGCAGAAGATGCAATAAGACAAATTTACCATCGAATGCTAAAGTTAAATACTTCACCGTTCATACTAGATGTTATTATAATAACTGCGGACTTGCGGCCAATCGTCGCAGGTTTTAGTTTAGTTTCACACATGCCACTTACAAAATAAATTACTATTTGAGGGTTAATCTCTTATAAAACCATATTCACAGAATTAACCTTAGTATTAAGCATATGAACATTTTGATCAAATAATTTTCAAATATTTTACTAAAGTTTTGCTTAGCTGGTCCTGTCTATTTGTTATTCTGTCATCCTGTGCTAGAATAACTTGATCATGAATGTAGTACACAGTAATATAGGCGAATATTCAAAGTAGGCAAGTGGCATTAATTATTATAGTTTTTTAAAGGAAACATATGTGTGTAAAGTATTTTTATATTACTTTGACCTAGCAAATATGCTAGTTATTATAAAACATTAGTGAATAGCATGGTCATTAACCATTCAACTACCTTTGACACTTTATACATAACTCAAAGAATCTGCTCTATCAAAGTCAAAGGATCCGCTCTATCAGCAGATAAGTCTTTAACAACTACAAGGAGATGGATACAAAAAATGTTGCATATGATATAATGTATGTTTTATTAAATTATTTATAACAGTGGTAAATACAAATAGACTTACATATTGTCAAAACATCTATTATATTAATTGAAATCTGTAGATCTTATCTCTCTTTCAGCACCCATTTGCCAGGGTATTTTATCCATTTTTTTGTCCAAAATTTTCCCTTCTTTTGTTAGCTTATCTTTCTGGTTTCTCCATTTATGAGCCTCAGTTTCCACTTGATCTCGCCATTGCTTAAAATCTCTTTTCCCATCCAGATTACCTTTATTTTTATTCTCTATTTGTTTTTCAGCATCAGTGATTTTATTGTCTGTCCACTGATCCCATTCGTTAGCAACATTTGTTGCCCAGTCAATCCATTCTTGAGCTGACTTCATGGTCATTGGGCTTTCAGAGCCAGGAATTCTTCTGGGTCTATGAGGAGGTTCAAACCCTCTTACTATATGGGTTTGTTCTGCCACAGTCCCCGAACTTAATTTTTGAACTTTAATGGTGCTATCAGTTTTCATGTTGACTTCAAAAGCTGCACTGGGGCTTCGGGGAACTTTTTTTATTGGGCTTTCTATATCCCCCATAAACATGTCAACCCAATGAGCTACTCTAGAAGTTGCATCATCAATATCATCTGGTTGTATTCCTTCAGCACCTAGTTGAACTAATTGATCTACCCGCTTGTCAACAGCATGCTTTATTTCCCTTAGCCTATCAGTTATAGTGCCCTTATCAGTATCTTCTATGTCTTCCTTAATTAAATCAAAAATATCCACAGTTTTTTTAGGCTGAGCAGGTTTTTCAGGCTTAGTAGATTCTTTAGGTTTTTCTTCCTGTTTACTTGGCGATTTTTTTCCTTCTTTGCTTTTATCATCTGTTGTTTGCTTACTTTCTCTACCTTTACTACCCTCTTTACTTTTCTTTTTCTCATCATCTTTTTCATCCTTCCTAGATTTATCCTCTTCAGACTGTGCAGATTGTTTAGACTTTTCTTCCTGTTTACTTGATGGTTTTTTTCCATCTTTGCTCTTATCACCTGTTGTTTCCTTACTTCCTTTATCTTTACCATCCTCTTTATTTTTTTCATCATCTTTTTCATCCTTCCTAGGTTTATCCTCTTTAGATTGTGCAGATTTTTTAGACTTTTCTTCCTGTTTACTTGATGGTTTTTTTCCATCTTTGCTTCTCATCGCCTGTTGTTTCCTTACTTTCTTTATCTTTACCATCCTCTTTATTTTTTTCATCATCTTTTTCATCCTTCCTAGGTTTATCCTCTTTAGACTGTGCAGATTGTTTAGACTTTTCTTCCTCTTTACTTGATGGGTTTTTTCCATCCTTGCTTTCATCGCCTGTTGTTTCCTTACTGTCTTTATCTTTACCACTCTCTTCCTTTTTCTTTTTCTTATCATCTTTTTCATCCTTACTAGATTTATCCTCTGCAGGTTTATCAGACTTTGCAGGTTGTTTAGGCTTTTCTTCCTGTTTACTCGGTGATTTTTTTTCATCTTTGATTTTATTATCAGTTTTTTCCTTACTTTCCTTATCTTTACCACCCTCTTCCTTTTTCTTTTTCTTATCATCTTTTTCATCCTTTCTAGATTTATCCTCTGCAGGTTTTTCAGACTTTGCAGGTTGTTTAGGCTTTTCTTCCTGTTTACTTGGTGATTTTTTTTCATCTTTCTTTTTATTATCTGTTTTTTCCTTACTTTCCTTATCTTTACCACCCTCTTCCTTTTTCTTTTTCTTATCATCTTTTTCATCCTTCCTAGTTTTATCCTCTGCAGGTTTGTCAGACTTTGCAGGTTGTTTAGGCTTTTCCTCCTGTTTACTTGGTGATTTTTTTTCATCTTTCTTTTTATTATCTGTTTTTTCCTTGCTTTCTTTATTTTTACCACCGTCTTCCTTTTTCTTTTTTTCGTCATTTTTTTCATCCTTCCTAGATTTATCATCCTCCTCCTCCTCCTTATGTTTACCTTCCTTTTCTTCCTCTTCCTCCTCTAATTTTGACAAAATCTTGTATTTGCCTGCCATCAGATCTACAACCCATAGTGCTAAGCGATCAGCAATTAGGCCCATTGTTTTTTGAACTTTTGTTTTAGGATTTTGTAAAGAGGTTTTTTCCCCAGTAAGGTTGCATAACTGTTCAAGAATCTTCTCAGCCACTCTAGTTACTTCAGGGGTTCGGCGTTTCGCTAAAACACCAACAATATACTGTTCAATACATTTTGAAAATACATCTGAACATTTTTGAACCCACTGATATTTTGTGCCAGGGCCAATAATAGGTTTTTGTTCGATTCTTGCTGAGGAAGGTTTATTCAATCCCATGTATCTACTATTAATAAATTCATCAGCATCTCTGAAATAAAGCATAAAATATAAAAAAATTGCTGTGGGGTTACTTCAAAACCAATATATGACTGTCCATTTTTATGGTCAACATCGTAATCTTCACCTGATGATTCAAAGATTTAATTTGATTATTTAATCAAATATTAACTGCATGTAATAAAGGTTATCTAAAATTATTACTGATACAATCACAAGACACTGATGTATGATTATGGTTTGTTGAATACTAACATACAAGATCTCTACATTTACACACGGTTGTACAGAGAACCAGTTGGGATTACATAAATGCAATGAAATCCATTCATTCAGTACAAGAAAAATATGGAAATATCTTATTCTACCACATAATAACAATAAATATACTAAATCTCCTATTCAGGAAAAAAATCTTCAACTCGATGCCAGAATATCTGAAATGCCTAAGAGGGGGAAAAATATAAAGACAACTTCACATCTTACTAATGGAGTAACCAATATATCCAAAGCAAAAATTCTATTATTTAAAAAAAAACAAGAAACTTTAACTTTGATTGTTCACTTATATCATTTTGATACCATTATGTTTCTTTGTGATTTTTTGAAAAAGATATTCTGATTCTGAGCATAATATTTGGACGTAAGACAATTCTCTCGGCAGGATTATGAGTTATCCTAAGAAACTTAAAATAGGATGGATTGTGTACTTAAAGTATTTAGCAATTAAAGTCTCCTAACAATTGAACCCTAGGCAATTCTGACCAGCAATCAGGTTTAAAATTTTAATATTGGTTTTTGTCATGGTTTAATGTAGGTTTGTGACCAAATATTGCTTTGTTTCTGACTGCCTGATAGAATATTGAACTATTGTATTTGGAAAAATGGGGTCATGACAATACCTGAGGTGTTAGAATTTGGCAAGTTCTTGGAAACTATGTAGACTACAAAATACTCAATATTTTATTTCTGTAACAAGCAACTATAAAATATTTATGATATAGTGAGAAGCTTTTCTCACTAGAAATATATAAGATAAAATTAATATGAGTTAATAGTTAAGCTAAAACTATTTATTTTGCTTTTTCAATAGAGGGCTATAAATTTGCTAATTTATCATGCTTTATATATTATGGAGGCCAGATTGTAAAATAAAAACACAGAGCAATTCACAAAAAAGGGTCTTATAAAATAACAAGGATTTTTTTGTGATAGCCACATTTATAAACTTCTACTCACCTTTCAGGCATGTGAAATTCATCCATAAGAAAGTGTTTTAACTGTTGTACAATATTTGGTGTCATAATACCACAAATATCTTGAGTGAACTCATCTTTGACACTGTAAACAAATCAAGGATTACATTAGAATTGAGGTTGCTTAAAAAATCATTTCTTTTTTCTACATATGAACAGGCATAAAGTCTACGTTATACGTACCTGTTTCGACTAGCAATAAAGAATGTGAATCTGAGAAAATGTTAGGACAATTATTGGGCTGTTACTACCAGGACCCACCCATACGCCCAGACATGTATAATGGAAACCATCCACCTGCCCTCCCAAAAACTTGTAGTGGTATTGACTCACCTACCCTCCCATACATGTCCAGTAATACTGACATTATAACCACCCACCCTTGCACATAGTGGTACCTACCCACACGCCCACCCATACATATAGTAGTACTGACCCTCCCACCCACCTATACATGTAGTAGGCCAACAGGTTATTAATTTTTTTTAGCCAGAGTACATCCTTCAAAAGCCACCAAGTACAGCTGATAGTGAAGATAAATTTGGATTGTATCTGGATTTTGCTGTAGACTAGTTCTTATACCTTCATAAACTGTAAACCCTTCTGCTGTCTAGTAATGGAACAACTCAAACACTTTCAGAGAGTTATTAGAAAATACAGAACCTTTACTATACCTTCTTTGTTTGAAAATCTTTATAAACGTCTGAATCTGTGACACAATGGTGAAAGAATTTGTTGTTGCAACAATTTGATCAAACTGTAAAGCAGGTGTCACATTTAAAACCTAAATAAAATTATTTCAATTTTAGCTAAATGAGCTAAAAATTATTAGGCCAATACAGAGCGTATTTTAATGAATTTTCACTGGGTGACATGGGGGGAGCTAATACACTTGCATTAACTGCATAGGGCATTATCGCTACACTATACGTACCAGACCTTGATCATAACAAAGTAACTCATTAATTCTAACATTAACGAAACCTTAGTTTGTACTTTTCACAAATCTTAGTAATTTGCATGAGGCCACATTTTCAATTTAGAGGAACATCACTTAAATTGATAATTTTGTTCCTACAAATTTGCCTGCACCATCTACCTTTACAGAGCGACAAAATCTTGAAACTAGGTGACACAATGTGCCGCACATTTAACATGTTATTTAATGCACTGGGCCATTAACAACCATTGTTTATATTAAAGTGACTACATGTATTGCTAAGCAATAATACTATTTGTAAAAATGATACCTGCAAGGTTAATTTTCATAGGGTTAGTATTGATTACATCCAATCTGCTTCTGAAAGATGTAAGTTTTTGCCATAGTTTATACATTGTTGCAACGTTTGTCAGTTTTGTAATTTGTCTGCCATAATACGAGTATATCCATGCAAATCAATGTATAAGTATTTCCAGAATGATCAATACATCACTCTAGGGCTGTAACAGTACATCACTCTAGAGTCATTCATGTTTATCTGCGCTTTATGTACTTGTACTGGACGTAGAAAAATCTTTTAAAAGGAAAGAAAAGAACACCATAAATTTCAATGTAAATAAAAACAATATTTACATTTTTCAAAACTCACATGTCAACTCCTGATTTTCCCAAGAACTTCTTCCTCTTAGGCCTTTTTTTAATCCTAAGTCTTCCATGCACAGCTTCCATTCCAGCCCATTGATACCTGGAAATATAATGCTTGGTAACATTTTATTGTAAGGTCCAGTTTTGATCACTCTAGATGTAGACTGACTCACAGCTCTTACATTTTCAATTATTTTAAAGTCTAACAAAATTCCAAAATTACAATTATTTTTATCTAATGAAAAGAAGGCTTTCCGAGGACTCTCAAGATGAATCCAAAGCATAGGTTCAGGAACAAACGTGGGCTATATACAGTTGACAAAACCGTCTTATGGTCAATAATATTAGTTTGCAAAATTGTCTTAATACCCACATTTTCCCCTCAATGGACATCCTCAATTATTTTCAAGTTGCTTGATTTGAATTAGATCAAACCAAACCAAATCTAGCAACTCATATATCACTTCCTGTCAAACAATATTCTTTGGAATAGGCAATAAAAGTAAATAAATAAATAAATAAATATTTTATTGTAGAAACATTTCACAAAATGTATTACAAGCGTCAATACAATTATAACTAATTAAAAATAAGTAATTATCTACTCAAAAACCAATTCAAAAAAACTCTTCTATATTATACAGACAATTTTTAGTAAGTAAATTCTTAATTTTATACTTAAACTTATCAATAGGCAGCATTTTATAATCAATAGGAAGAAAATTAAATAATTTCAATGATACATACATAAATGTTTTTTGTGTTTTGGTATAATTACATCTAAAAATACTTAAGTTATTCTTAAATCTAGTACAATAGTCATGAGTATCACCAAGTTTTTCTAAGGTTACATAATTTTCTTTGGCGTACATTAGACATTGATATACAAATAAGGAGGGAAGACTCATTATACACAATTCAATAAAACTAGACTTACAACTACTGCGGAAAGAAAGGTTACAAATTAATCTAATAGCTCTCTTTTTTAATTTAAACAGCTTATCTGCAGATGACTGATGACCCCACAATAAGGTACCATAAGATAAAATACTGTGAATTTGAGCAAAATATACCACTCTAAGGACATTTAAGCTCAAACAAGACCTTAACCTTCTAATTAGGTAATACAGTTTACAGTCAATACAATCAACATGTACCACTACATAGATTGGGCCGAGTTACATCAAGATTAGATATGGACATGTTAAATGAGGAAAAAAGATTATTCAAGTCAATACACTCTGGAGAAAACTTAGCCCTAAAATCTACATTGAAATCAGCACAGAGAATAATGTTTAAACTTAATCTAGACACATATTCTAAAATTAGATTTAACCTACACAAGAAACTATCAAAATCTTTATCTTAGGTCTTAGGTTAGGTTGAGGTAGGTGAGGATAAGGTAAGGATAAGGTAAGGCTAATGTAGGTTAGGTTGTTCACCGACCGTTTAGTTTCGTAAAATGCTTATTGACAAATTAGTTGTTATTCATTTTCACCTTTGTTAACCAAGCGTAAGATTTCTTGGAAGTGTGCAAGTGCGCTTCGGATAAGGCCTCGGAGAACGGCCTTTGGACCAAATGAGGAAAATTAGCGACTGCCTGAACTGTACGTGCAATATATGTGCAGCCACTACATAGATTCCCTTTGCTAATTTTGGAACCAATATTTTTTATGTGACTATCCCAAGTTAGTCTAGAGTCAATAGTAAACCCTAAAAAATTTATACAATCCTCTTTACTCGACAACATATCATTGGAATAAGACAGATTCAACTCTTGAGTTTTGTTGGTATTTAAACAAAGCAAATTAGCAGAACACCAGTCCTCCACAATATTTTCAATATTTCTGCTCATAAAGTTTAAGTCTAGTTGAGATTTAGCGTTAAAACAAATGTTAAAGGTCATCAGCAAAAAGGTAGCACTCAATATAGGGACTGGAGATGTTAAATGGAAGATCATTGATGTAAATGATAAAGAGAATAGGGCCTAGGATTGAGCCTTGTGGGACTCCATGCTTTACCTGCAGAAAACTTGAATCAATGTGGCCATGACAAACTTTTTGAAATCTACAATTAAGATAAGAAAGAATAAGAAGTATAGCTTCATTATCGAAACCATAAAATTTAAGCTTTTCTATGAGTAACGTGTGTGAAACCGTATCAAAAGCTTTAGACAAATCATGTAGCTTAACATTAAGGGAGACTTTATTTTCCAGTTTTTCCAGACAATTATTAATAAAGGAAATGGCAGCCTTAACAGTACCTAATCCTGATCTATAGCCAAACTGTGAGCAGTTAAATAAGTTATTTTGTTCAAAATAGCATACAATTTGACTATTTATAACTGCTTCAAATACCTTAGAAATTGCAGGTACTATAGATATAGGCCTATAACTTTCAAAACTTGAACGGTCGCCCTTTTTATACACAGGTATTACCTTCGCATACTTAAATTCAGCTGGGAAAACAGAGTGTAAGATACAATTATTAATAATATGTGTGAAAGCTGCAGAAATATAACAAGAACCATATTTTAGCATCACAGGGCTTAGACCATAAATATATTCACATCTGCTATTTTTCATATTACAAATGACCTTCTCAACATATTCTATTTCAACTAAATTAAATTTGAACCTAAAACTAGGTTTAGATAGCTTATTAACATAGTATAAAGAAGTAAACTGACTAGGACAAGATGTAACTATTTTCAAAATCTCTTCAACCTTATTAATGAAAAAATTGTTGAAGCCAGAGGATGATAGAGATGGCTCACAACAACCTAACCTGTCTTTATTGCTACCAACCTTTTTCACAATGTCCCACATTGCCTTTGACTTATTAGTAGCATTACTAATTAAATTGTCATTAATTGTTCTCCTTACATCTATCACTAACCTACTAAGTTTTTTCTTACAGTTTTTGTACATGATCTTAATATCAGGGGAACCAGTGCTAATGTAATAGTCATATAGCATATTACACATCTCTTTCCCTCGAGTAATTTCAGGGTTTGTTACTTTAGTTTGTTTTGGTCTGGAAGACTTATTGACAGATTTTATAGGAAATGATGTATTGGCTGCAGAAGTGAGAGTAGATATTAACCATTTTACCTTTTCATCAATACTGACACAATTGTTATACAGATGATACCAGTTTATCTTTGAAAGTTCTTCTTTAAAATGAACAACATTTCCCTCACCCATAATTCTCGTGTTGCGTGTAGCATTCTTATAAACCACATGTTGATTTTTCATAATAAGTGAAGTTAAGAGAAGTGCCCAGTGGTCAGATACAACAGTTTTTATGACCTTGCATTTATCAACCAAGTCTTTGCAAGCAACAATATTATCAATACATGTACCACTACATAGATTGGGCCGAGTTACATCAAGATTAGATATGGACATGTTAAATGAGGAAAAAAGATTATTCAAGTCAATACACTCTGGAGAAAACTTAGCCCTAAAATCTACATTGAAATCAGCACAGAGAATAATGTTTAAACTTAATCTAGACACATATTCTAAAATTAGATTTAACCTACACAAGAAACTATCAAAATCTTTATCTACAGTGTTGGGCCTATACATAGCAATAACAGCAACATTATAATCTGGTAAATAGAGAGCACTAACTTCAAAAACCATTTCAATAGACATATTATTGATTTTTACAATGGGTTTATATGCTATATGGTCTTAAACAAAGATTGCACACCCCCCACCCTTTCAAGTGGGTCTACAGTACTTATTGGCCAACTCATAACCAGTTGGACTATACAAACTTATTTCATCTAGTGACAGCCAGTGTTCACTCACACAAACAATGTCTACATTTGACTCTGTCATATAATCTTCAAGAAAATTAAATTTATTAGAAATGCCTTGAACATTCCATGTAAAAAATGATAGTCCTACCTTATTTGGTCTAGGATCAAAGTTATTTAAGTTTATATGGTCACCTGTTGTTGATCTTCCATTACCGGAACTCCTAAAAAATGGCCGTCACCAAGAGGAATGGGGTCGGACTTGCAAGTTACACAGCTTTCAAGCTGCGTATTGACTATTTTAAGTATCTGGCCAGAAACATATTTTTTCCCCAACGTGTTGAGGTGTAGCCCATGTTTAGTATGAAAACGATTTCTTAAATTACTTACATCTACAAAATAACAGTTTTTGAAGTATTTACACACTTTCTTCATTTCCATGTTGGTTTTCCGTACTTCCGCATTCACACATGACCAGGCAGCTAAATCATGTCGGTGTGGTATCGAGAATACGATGACATTGGTGTGTCTCAAGGCTTGAAGTCTACGCTTCAAGGCATGTATTAAGTTGTTTGCCTCATTTTTTGCCACATCATTGGTCCCTGCAAGAATTACAACAAAGTCCTCCTTTTGAAGGTCACTTAGGTTAGGTGGGACAACATTCTGAAACTTGGCTCCAGGTTTGAAGGTGGTTGAGATCTTATGTGAGGACCTACTATTGCTAAGTTCTCTTTGTAGATTTCTACCCTGGCTATCAGCATAAACTTGAATAGAAATAGGCTTAGATTTATTGCTATGTTTAAGTACGGTACAGGTCTTGAAGAATTACTGGGCATAATTTTTGCTTGACATGCGGTAGATTTAGGCCTAGGCCTTCTGTAGCTTCTGATTTCTTGTGCCTTGGCATAGTCACTGTCATCAACGTTTTCTAAATCATGAGATATTTCAAGGAGTAACGGATCGAATTTATTGTGAAGTGGTGGAAAATCCTTCATACTCATAGCTTTTGCTGATTGAGTATTTCTACTATAATGGACATATTCCCAACCTTTTGAACAATGGTTTTCAAATGTTTGGTTATGTGAAACTGTTGCACTATTAAACAAAATTGACTTATCATCTTCAGAGGGATTTAAAATGTGTTTTAAGGTTAAATTCTCCTCTTTTAAATTATCAATATCTTTTTGAAGAACAGATATTATTTCAAAAATGTCTTGGTCGTTACAAAGTCCATTACTTACGTGGCCACCCGCCGCCATGTTTGATTCTCTTGTCAGACACAGTGGACATTTCCACTCTACATTTTCGTCTGGTATATTATTTTCAGAAATGTTCACGCACCGAAAATGATTCCATCTATCACAGATATCGCACAATATACCGTTCCTAACAATTTTATTGCATTTTTCACATTTAATATTCAAAACTACACGACTTTTAGCAGGAGCACACTTGACCTAACTTCATTACTCGGCGCCATCTTGGAATCTACTAGTATCAGATATTAATAGTAGTTTGGTTCCTCCAGAGTCATCATTTACATTATTATCATAATTATTGCACAATTCACATCATATTCATACAATTACTTTTACAACAACATTAAAGATTCAATATAATTAACCTATAGGTTATTTGTCTCAATAATAGGAATATATTACCCGAAATTTGTCAACAAAATAACACAAATGTTTGGTTAAAAAACAGTACAATGTTTTTGGTCATGAAAAATGTGTTCTACAAGACTATGCTCTGAATTCATAAATCTATAAACATTGTAGAATTATGAAGACTGTCCATTCACATGGGTCCCGTGAAGCCTGTTGGTTTCCCTGTTCTGTTGGTTTTCCTGCGCTACTGTGAAAAATAGTTCATAAGTAGCCAGTGGTCCTCTCTCTCTCTCTCTCTCTCTCTCTCTCTCTCTCTCTCCTCTCTCTCTCTCTCTCTCTCTCTCTCTCTCTCTCTCTCTCTCTCTCTCTCTCTCTCTCTCCTCTCTCTCTCTCTCTCTCTCTCTCTCTCTCTCTCTCTCTCTCTCTCTCTCTCTCTCTCTCTCTCTCTCTCTCTCTCTCTCTCTCTCTCTCTCTCTCTCTCTCTCTCTCTCTCTCTCTCTCTCTCTCTCTCTCTCTCTCTCTCTCTCTCTCTCTCTCTCTCTCTCTCTCTCTCTCTCTCTCTCTCTCTCTCTCTCTCTCTCTCTCTCTCTCTCTCTCTCTCTCTCTCTCTCTCTCTCTCTCTCTCTCTCTCTCTCTCTCTCTCTCTCTCTCTCTCTCTCTCTCTCTCTCTCTCTCTCTCTCTCTCTCTCTCTCTCTCTCTCTCTCTCTCTCTCTCTCTCTCTCCTCTCTCTCTCTCTCTCTCTCTCTCTCTCTCTCTCTCTCTCTCTCTCTCTCTCTCTCTCTCTCTCTCTCTCTCTCTCTCTCTCTCTCTCTCTCTCTCTCTCTCTCTCTCTCTCTCTCTCTCTCTCTCTCTCTCTCTCTCTCTCTCTCTCTCTCTCTCTCTCTCTCTCTCTCTCTCTCTCTCTCTCTCTCTCTCTCTCTCTCTCTCTCTCTCTCTCTCTCTCTCTCTCTCTCTCTCTCTCTCTCTCTCTCTCTCTCTCTCTCTCTCTCTCTCTCTCTCTCTCTCTCTCTCTCTCTCTCTCTCTCTCTCTCTCTCTCTCTCTCTCTCTCTCTCTCTCTCTCTCTCTCTCTCTCTCTCTCTCTCTCTCTCTCTCCTCTCTCTCTCTCTCTCTCTCTCTCTCTCTCTCTCTCTCTCTCTCTCTCTCTCTCTCTCTCTCTCTCTCTCTCTCTCTCTCTCTCTCTCTCTCTCTCTCTCTCTCTCTCTCTCTCTCTCTCTCTCTCTCTCTCTCTCTCTCTCTCTCTCTCTCTCTCTCTCTCTCTCTCTCTCTCTCTCTCTCTCTCTCTCTCTCTCTCTCTCTCTCTCTCTCTCTCTCTCTCTCTCTCTCTCTCTCTCTCTCTCTCTCTCTCTCTCTCTCTCTCTCTCTCTCTCTCTCTCTCTCTCTCTCTCTCTCTCTCTCTCTCTCTCTCTCTCTCTCTCTCTCTCTCTCTCTCTCTCTCTCTCTCTCTCTCTCTCTCTCTCTCTCTCTCTCTCTCCCCCCTCCCTCCCTCCCTCCCTCCCTCCCTCCCTCCCTCCCTCCCTCCCTCCCTCCCTCCCTCCCTCCGGTGTTTATCAGCTGATCCTTCTCAAAATATATTGACTCTAATTGGAATCGAACTGAGAACCTTTAGCACATGAAGTTGGGATTGAACCAACTACGCTTCCGACCAATTTTATTCAAGTACTTGTTATTAAACTGTAAAAAAGTGTTGTTGGATGTGTCATAAATAAGTTTATGTTGCATGTTTTTCATATTAGTAAACCTTTTGAGGCAGAGCTTGCATCTTTATTTTTTCTATTAGTTATTACCAGTGTCCGATCTGATTGAACTTTATACTGTCATTAGGTACTGATGTAAACATTTTCTTTTGGGGATCGTTTTGGGCTTTTAGATTCATATGAAGTGGGCCGACCTCTCTCTTTAACAAGTGTACTATTTCTAGCCTGACACATACTGATGCAATGTTTGCCTAGAACTGAAGGAGTGAGAATTCAACTCCACGTTTACTTTGAGCTTGATGTTTTTTGTAAAATGGCCAGCCATTTCATTATTCATATCACTGATCGTCAAGATATGGGTGTTAATGAGGGGTGAATAAGTGTGATGAGTGTAAATGAACAAGTGTAGTTATTGTTCTAACTAAGATCAAATGTTCCTCAGAAAGAGCTATTTAAACGATCACTAATATTGATTTATAAATAAAAACAATATTCTATAATAAAACTAGCTTTATGTAGTAATGTACGTTTTTTATAATTTGTTAAGTTGCAATTTGTTTTAAATCTGTTTTCCAACATAAATCTTCATAGCCTAAAAATAGGCCTTTTATTTTCTAGTGTGCTTTAATCATGTACAATTTTGTCTGTTCCTGTTTTGTTGCCATTTCTTATATCAGTTGTTATGTGTAATATTTTGTTGTGATGGCTGGACTGTGTTTAATGGCTGTGTTTGACCTTGCAGTCCAGGGTCCTTGAGTAGGACGTTTCTGCCCTCGGCCTGCCGTCCGGGGATGGTCTACCATTATACCACTGCGAGCCTGGCCTGGGGACCATGTGATTGAGCGAGCTCTGCACCTCACTGCCCTCTCTACTTCTCGGGGCAATTTTCTTCAGTCCTCAGGTCAGTGTGTTCCTTTTGTTTCCCGGCGGCTGAGCTGAGGGGTTTTGATGGAAGTGAAATATTTATAAAAGAAGAAAAAAAATGTTGGTGGAGCTGTTGATGTGGCCTAGGCCTAAGACTGAACAGTGATTAATGCAACACAGCCATTGGGGACATATTTATTTATTAAAGAAAGAAAAACTTTAAAATACACAAAGAACGTTCGCTGTTAATATTTATTGTTATTTATTTTTAATTAGTTTATTTTCTTGTTACATTTGTTTAGATTTTTATATTTGTTAGGTCCCCATTGTTAAATCCTGTTATTCTTTATTTATATGCTTAGGCCTAGTTATTGTTATTTATTTTTTTTGTTAAGTGTATTAGGGGGGGGGGGGGGTTTCGAAGTGAATTTTTACTCGAACGGTACCGTGTTATATTTTCTTTTAAATTATTTAATTTTTAAACTTTCACCACAAGGGGATTATTGTGCTTTGATTTAATTTTTAATTCGGAGCTGCCCAGGGATTCCGGCTTACTCCCTGGCCCGGTGGAATCATGGGATGTGGGCTGAATTGCCGGTTTAAGTGTTGTGATCCAAAAGTTTTCTAAATTTTCACTTTTATCTGGGGCTTAATATTTTTCTTACGTTTTGGGGTGTCTCAGGCTAAACTGCAGATAGGCCATACAATCTGTTAATTGGTAACTTTGGTATTTGTTGAGTTTGTTGTTTTTGTAGCTTTTGTGTGTTATCTTGTTAATTTTAGGGTTTGTTATTATTGATTTACGTGCGAATTAATATTGTGGCCTTCTGCCATTTTTGTTTTATTGATTTTTTGCTTGCTTGATAATAAAATTAGTTTTGCTCAGCTGCCGAGTATTATTTTGACCCTCCAACTGCCACCCGTGATCCCATCGCTCGACTTGTTTTGAGCCATCCCCCGGTTGGCACGCTTACCAGCTTTGGTGGGGGGGGGGGATGGGTCTCACCATTTAGGGTTGGCTAACATTTCAAGCTACTCTTCAAGTATGAGCGTTGATATAACTAAGTCCTTCCTCTTTTAGTGCTGGCTAACAGTTCAAAGTACTCTTCATGTATAAGCTTGGATATGACTAAGTTCTTACTCTTTTGGGGTTGGCTAAAATTTCAAAGTACTCTTCATTTCATGTATAAGCTTGCATATGACTAAGTTCTTACTCTTTCAGGGGTGGCCAACATTTCACTCCTCATGTATGAGCTTGTATATGACTAAGTTCTTACTCTTTTGGGGTTGGCTAACATTTCAAAGTACTCTTCATGTATGAGCTTGTATATGACTAAGTTCTTACTCTTTTAGGGGTGGCTAACAGTTCAAAGTACTCTTCATGTATAAGCTTGGATATGACTGAGTTCTTACTCATTTGGGGTTGGCTAAAATTTCAAAGTACTCTTCATGTATAAGCTTGCATATGACTAAGTTCTTACTCTTTTAGGGGTGGCCAACATTTCACTCTTCATGTATGAGCTTGGATATGACTACACTTCTTACCCTTAATGGGTGGCTAGCTAAAATAACTACGCTTTGCTACCATTTGCAACCCACCCTTGTAAAACCATTAACTTGGCCAATCGAGGGCGAATGCGAATGCATATAGCTCAGGAGGACACAAAATAAAAAAAGTTACTGCAAAAATATAATTTATTGAACAAAAATTTAAAAAGAGAAAAGAAATATTAGAAAATTGTCTCTATAAACGATTAAAACAACACATTGAAAATTGAAAAATAGCCGTTTTCTCGTTTTAGGGTCCATACGAATAATTTTTAGAATAATAATAAAAATATATAAGAATAACAAGAATAAATAAGTAGAGTTATCAAATTATAAGGATTAATAGAAACACAATAAACATCCGTAAACAGTAACACAAGCAACAAAATTAAACTTAAATAAATACTACACATATAAATAACACAAATGATGAATTACAAAGTAATACACCTGTAATTAGATTTTGGTAATCTAACTAGCCCGGGGCCTCGGGAACGCAAAAATAATACGGAGATTAGCCAATTTTTAAATCTAAAAAAAGAAAAAAAATAATAATAATTGTATGATTCCTCTGGTTCTTGCGGGCTTGGCAGTGCGGCTCCTAATGGAATTTTTTAATTGCAAGCCCCCAAGAACCTCGTTAATAAAACCCTACAGCTAGAAGGAAGAGAAAAATTACCAAACAACAAAATTAAAATATAATATTTTAATTACGTCTCTCTCCCCCTTTCTCTTCTTAACTTAAGTTCCCAAATGTATCTCCCCCCCAACTAAACTGTTCATTAACATTACACAAAGCCAATTTTGTCCCATTCTTAATCTTTTTTTAACTAGAAGATATAGCGTTCTGCCCGGGAGGAAAAGCAATAAAACAAGTCGAGGTCACCTGCATGCAGAAGACAACTGCCTGGGAAAATGGGGAAAATCGCAGTGAGGAAGAGAGTAATTAGGTGGCAACTCCCTCTGGCCCGAAAAAATGACACGAAAAGATGATACGTGGGTCGGCCCAGCCCGTAGGTCCTCCGATGCGTGCCCAGGCGACATCAAGGTGGAAGGGAATGCAGGTGACGATTCATCTCTCCTCCCGGACCCTGCAGCCGAAGGCCAATTATTTCCTTAGCCGGACATAGCTGACGAAGACACGATGGCCAAATGGAAAATGAAGACGACAGGAAAGACGGCCGGGAAGAAGGAAAGAAACACACAGAACGAACCAAGAAAACGACACACAAACGAAAACATAGAGGAAGGCGTGGCTATCCCAGAGACGATCGAAATCTGTACAACGGCACAGTTTAAAATTTAATTTATTTAAGTTTTTACCCTTTAGGGATTTAGGGGTGGCTATCATTTCCCAATACTCAAAATTTAATTTATCTATATACTTACCCTTTAGAGGTGGCTGACATTTCCATGAACACTTGATTTATAAACTTGAATTTATCTAAGTTTTTACCCTTTGGAGGTGGCTAACATTTCAAAGTACTCTTCATAGATGAGCTATGATATTACTTACCTTTTAGGATTAATAACACCGCTAACGGGTTTAATAAAGAACAATAACTGTCAGTCACATACATTTTGGCATGTTGTGCGTAGAGTAGTTCAAAGTTGCTCTATACGGTGGTTCTTACCCTGTAGAGCTAACATTTTGAAGTACTCTTCATGTATGAGCTTTGATATTACTTAAGTTCTCACCCTTCAGCAGTAGCTAACATTTCAAAGTACTCTTCACATGTATAAACTGATCTATCTGGGAGTACACACTCTTTCAATGTACTTTTCAGGCATTTACTTTAATCTATCTTTAAGTACTTACCCTTTAAATGTGGATAATATTTCTCAGTACTTTTCATAGGCCTATATAAACTTAATACATCTAAGTACTTACCCTCTAGGGGTGGCTAACATTTCCAAGTACTCAGCATGTGTAAGTTTTGATCTATCTAAGATAATGTCTACTTCATGGCAATGAATAAATGTGGAAGTATCAATGTCACGTTGACAGCTTCTTTTTTGTCTCCTATTTCGTGGACTCATTGCTTGCTTGTATTCGCTGTGTAGCAGTCAGAAACACTGAACTTCAATCAAGGAAGACAGACGTCTTCTCGGCTAGCTAAAATAAATACATTTCAATTATAGATAAAAGTATTACATTTTAAACCAAAATGAGAATTCAAGTGAACGTTATCAAGAGATATTCAACACATTAATTGTCAAATCAGGCAATAAATAAAATATACGAAAATAAACAACATTTTCTGTTTTAAAGTACAGATGTCTGAGATATTAAGATACCAAATTAAGTTTGAAAAATAAACACTAATTTAAGTAATATAATAGCTACATTCAACAAATCAAACAAAAATTTTAGTCATTCATGATCCTACAAAGGATGTCAATATTTATCAAATTACTAACTAAGCTTTACCTTAACATCCTTGATAGTAGAGGTTAGGCTACTGGTTTCGGAAATACAGGTCCATTATCAGACATCCTCCATCCAGTTGGATTCAACACCATTTAAAAAATACAATACACTTACACAAACAGGGGGGGGGGCCTTAAGTGGGTAAGGGACATGCGATGTGGATATCATACATTATTATAGTAAGCCTACTCATTTCAATGTCTTTCGTGTTCGTTTCCAAGTTCGTGTGTTTGTGTAAGTGTAATGCATTATTAAAATTAATTAACTTCACTAAAAATGTTATCCTTTTATTACTGTCACCATTCACTTTCTGTAAATGGTGACGAATCCAACTGGAGGATGCCTGATTATTTAGTAATAATGGTAAAGCCTAGTTAGTAGTTTGAAAAACTGTAGGCATCACATTTTTTCTAATAAACAATAAGAAGTCTGAGGCTGGTGATTACAGGTTATTTTTTAAATGAAGCACAATGTTTGATAAGTTTTAAGAAAGTTTTACTTACGTGACAGGAGTATGGAGTTTCCTGAAAGAAAGCAATATTTAGGTATACAAAATAATTTTGATCCGTTTTGTAAAATATACTTAGTGAAGTGTGTTATGTTTTACATTTACTAACAAAAATATTATTATTTGTGTTTGAATTCTTGATTGTTTTATATTTATCATATGTTTTATTCAAAGGCTTACAAATATATGATGTTGTTATGTTTGGAAATCTGTCCATGACAATATTACAAGGTATTAAGGTTGCACCAAAGGTTTTCTCTTTATACATCCTTACTATTTAATTATTTAGTACCGGGAGAACGAGCTTCGCTCAGTTGAGTTTTGTAAACTGAAGAGGTAGAATCCATATCTCCCATAGGATCCTGAGGATCGTTTGTTGTTGCTTTATATTGTAAGTTATTAATAAAATTTCGTTTTGGAGGTCCGCTCCATTTGTGTCCATTTGTGTAACTCGGCCTACGGCCTCGCGGGAGAAAGTTCGTCCTGCGGCCTCACCAAGGCATTCTGCTGGGTATATAAGCGTGAGAAGACGGTAGGTATCACGCGCATCTCCCATGACGTCACATGTGCTAAATGGCAAAAATTAACACAAAAATACTGCTCTAATTCCGTAATTAAAATTCCAGCTGATAAGTGATAAAAAACTTACTTACTATTTAGCTGAATGCCTCAATGTAATTGATAGATTTAGTTACCGGTATTTAATAGAATAAACAAATCAGCTGATTTCGCCCATGTGACGACACATTCTACTGCGCAGTCTCGTTGTGATACACGGGAAGTCTATGAGCCTCTAGGGCAGAAATAAGAATTTTTCCCAATGTTGAGACCGGCACCAATCGATTTCTCGTGGTCGAAAACCCCAAGAAAGATTAAAAAATTCATAATCCTTGGAGCAAAAAAAAAGTTCGTCTGGACGTGGCTTGTTAGGTCGTCAACATTAATACTAAATTTGTGTGTAATTAAGGTGAATGTGAATGATTAAATTAGTGTAGGATGAATGTGGACGACCTATGTAGTCTGGTTACTAACTGAGTTCGACTACTCCTCAGAAGAACCATTTATTAATAGTCCAATATCAAGGGCAAGTACACAGCATGCTATTTACTACACTCTTATGAGTAGGTGGGGGGTAACTTCCTGTACAGCAGCAAAGGCTTCTGGGGCGTCTTGCGGTACGTCCTTCATCCTATTGAGGCCCGGGCACTACAATGGTAAGGCGTTGTGTAGTCAATTCAGAGAAAGCAGTGTAGTGTGGGTAGCATCATCCTCCGTCACATCTAAAACAAAGACCTGTACCCATAAATATTCAAAGAAATTTATGGAAATTTATAATAATAGTAATAACATTAAACAGCCATTTAAGAAAAAAACCCCTCTACATTTAATCTACAATTAATCTAAAGTGGTATCGTAGACTTTCACATTTACAATACCACTTTTGCTAATTTTAGTAACCAAGTAATGAATTATTTAATAAATTGTAAATTAAGTAACATTTTTTAACATAGTATTCTTTATTCATATTTTTAATAACCGACAGTTTCGCCTTTTAAATTTAACTGTTGCCTTTTTGTCCAATGTTGTTTCGCCAATTGAGACTTTGTTCAAGATGTATAAAAATATACTTCACTCTTTCTGTCTGGGGTAAGATTACATTGTTAAGGATCAGTCGAGGATAGTCATCCATTCTTAAAGAGAATGTAACATGAGCAGACTTTGTCTCATTTTTACCTACCCTTTAATTTTAAAACCAAGTTTCAAGTTCGCTCAATCCATGTTGAAGAGTTTAATTGGTGACCACAATAGTGAGACATTTATTAGTCAGAAGATAAAAGTGCAGTGTCGTCAGCAAACGTAGCCATCATCACTCAAGGTACAGTTGGAATGTCTGCAGTAGAGAGAAAAAAATGGGTCCACGTACACTTCCTTGCGGGCTTCTGATTATATTGCGCACAAATGAACAGTCATGAAATAAAACATTTGAAGATAACATATGTTTAATTTAGGGGTGGATTAGTTTAAATTTTACACCAATTTATATATTTTATTTATTCTTTTTGCGAAAGATAGAATTTTTAATGATAAATTGTGTATTTGATGTGTTCTGTCATTCGGTGTAATTTTTTATGTAAATATGTAGTTTCTTTTGAGTTTTTTCTTTATTTTCATAATCAAGGATGACAAAAATTTCACTCATATTTTTATGACTGTGGAACTGCAACATTTGATTTATTGACCAAGAGTTGTTTGTTAATAACTTAAAAATTTTCCTTGAATCGTGAATTAAAAGTTCTCACAGTTTAAAGCAGAAATTTATTCATTTAAAATCAATAGTAGTCCTAAATTGTGAACTGAAATATACTTTTAAAAGATTCATATACCTTTATCACACACTGAATGCCTCAGTTTAGGTGCGTGACTCGCTACCACTGGCACGAAGAGTAAATAAAATCTGCTTAAATGCCTAGATAAGGATTATTTTCACACAGCAAATGTAATGTGTCCTCATTTCACAGTACTCATTTGTAAGTATATTGAATTCTATAAAATGACGGTATTACCTGAAATTACACCCCCAAGTGCACGTGTATTATTGTATATATTAATGGGCTATGAAAGTCATATTTATTTATTGCTTGACTATTTAAATAAATTAGAAGTTATGAGATATGTTACCAGTATGATTTATGTAATAAAGGAAGGCGTTTTCATTTGACATAATATTTCCTTATATAATATATAAGTTGTTATATTTTCTATAGTAATATAAAGTACTGTGCATGAGCGATATCAAATGACAACACAGCCGGCTCTATGGCTTAGTGATGTAATCCAGCTAATTGAGGACTAAGTGTTGTGGAGATTGTTGGCGATAGATTATGTTCTTAGTCCGATAAATTGCTGCCTTTAACGTGGCGACTAGTTGAGACTTCTGACGCGAGTATCAACCTTGTCAATTAAAAAAAACCAGACTAATACTACATGATTCCGATTTCACACTAAATTGTAGTATTAGACTATTAATAAACGACTCTTTCCAAATAAAAAACCACTCAGTTAGCAATTATAACTACTAGTTCATATTCACTTATCAAACTTATTCGCCATGTATTTATTCATGAGCATCACATCAATAAATTAATAAAATTATGAAAATGAGTAAATGCGAGTTTTTATTTATATAATGATAATGGTGTTTAACGCATGTTTAAAATATAAATATTTTGAACAATGTTACACAATAAATAAATAATCAATGAGTGCAAGAGTAAAAAAAAAACGAAAAGAACAATTCAAACGTTAGTTTAAATACTTTTTAGGCATTTCAAGTATTGAAACTGTACTTTGTCGCTTTCAATTATAACAAATAATATAATACTACAGTGCAAATAAAATACGACTATAAAACGATGACAGGAATTGGCGGGAGTTAGTTAGGTAATTTCCCGCGTGAGCCACGCGTAGACGCTCGGTGCTGCTCTGATCTCAATCGACGACTGCTGCACGCCAAGCCACATAATGGAACACGTAACTCAGGAAATAAAATATTAGGAAAAATAGTTCATTTGTTGTACGTTTGTGATATAAATGTAATCAGCAACAATGGAGAAACAGCTGATCACATTTTGGAAAGGGTGCAATAGTGTGTCCGTGTCGGCCGAGGTAGAATCAATACCGGGTTCTTGCGCGACTGCGCTTGCACATCGACCGGTCTCCCGGGCCACCTAGTGTGTGAGTGACCGAGGTGTGTACTATGAGCATGGACCTTGTTAATCGCCGTTTTATAATAGCAACGCGGTCTGGCCGCTTCATCTGACCGCTCTCGCGTGCCTTTCGCTCCGTAGTTCCTAGGCGTGGTCTTCCGGCCGCCTACTAACATGTCTACCTCGCTGTGGCTCGGGATGGCCCTACTCGCCGCCAGCCGACTCCCCGCCTCCTTCCAGCAGGATGAGGATATACCGCATAACGAGTAAGTCCTTCGGGGATATCCTTTTGGCAAGTTTGCTTGCAGCACTGGGGGCTGGAGAGAAGGCCTACTATAGAGCCAGAGGGACTGTTGGTCTCCCGGCCTATATAGGGTAATCATGAGTAAACAGATCGATCACAAGTACAGTAATTCATTTGATCTTTTAAAGGAGTTTATGAGTTATGTTTTAACGATTTACTCAATGAACTTCAGACACAGTTGCTACAATTGTGTGCAAACTAAACGCAGTGTATACGATTTATATTTACGGTTTTTGAAGAAAACCATTGATCATGAGCCATTTTGGAACACAACACAACTATAATTTGGGAATAAATCTGACTTCGTTTCTAGTGCTACGCAAACATTTTTCATTATTATTTTGATGGGTTTTTTAGTATAGCAGAACATGGTACAGTTTCAACAAATCTAGAAGAAATATCCAAATATTTATAAGTTAAACATTTATTTAAAAAACTTATAATTTATTCCAACTATAATGAGTTATTAGATTGGATTAAAACCATCGCATTATTATTTCTATTTTACGATGTTGTCATAAATGAATTGATTTAATATGAAAATCCTCTCTATAACCATATTGTAGATTAGGAGTTTCCACAGTGTATGAAAATTGCCATTTAATAACTATCCACAGAACCTTGCAATAACTAATTACATTAACATATTGAATAGTTGAAACTATATACAGGTGAAAGTTGTACTTATAACCTAATTATTTGGAGGGTAATACATAATAATTAGGAGAAACACCGGCACGTTTCGCGTGCCAACCTCGCCACTCGCTTCGCTTGTGTCACCTCAGCCTTCAGCCTCGGTCTGTGTCTCGTGACTACATTAACAGCTGTTTTTTAATATATAAAAATCAGACGGTTAAAAATCCTCACTAAATATAAAATTACAAACATAAACTGTTGTTATATGTATTAACTAGCTGTACCCGCCCGCTTCGCCGGTCATAATATTGAGTTTGATTTAGAACCTAATAGCTGAAAGAATTCGATCATTTTTGCTTCTTCTACCAATATTAGAATTTTTAGGAGGCATGTCATAAAAAGTAAACTGCAAAACAAATAATTATTAATTTTTAATTTTCACGTTTCACCACATCTTTTAATTACCGAGGAAAAAAGGTTAACACCGAATACAGATCACCTGATCAAGTAAAAGTAGTGTGTGCTATACTCTCAAGGTGAAATGTAGAACTACAATAAATCAAAACATATACAGTACTGTTGTTGTGAGAACTTCAATCTGCTTATGGCATGTGAAACTACATTAAACCACACAATCATATGTTTTTTGTAAACAATTCAGATTCTCCATTTGAATAACATGGGATCTTTAGGAGCCCGTGAGGCGGGACTCTGTGGACGGATCTGCATCAAACTTCACAGAAACCATTTCGGGAGTATACAGGACAACATCCTAAAGTTTCATGGCGATCGGTTGGATGGTTTGGCAGCGCATAAACTTCAAACATATATATATATATACAAACATCCTCTTTTATAAATATAGATACACTGTCTTGATGGAAATCGTTGGATTTTTAGGGCCAGTTGGGTGGGGCCAAGGTAATTTTTTTACATTTCTGATATTTTTATCACCTTACTTGGCTCTTGGTCTTGAAAATGAATGTAATCAAGCTATCTTAGTCCAAGCTCGAGAAACTTTATGAAGACCAATTCGCTTTCAGAATTAAGTAAGATTGTTCAGTGAAGAAAGTCCCACTCTCGTAGTAAAGACAAAACATTAAAAATGAGTTTCTAAAGCTAATGTGAATAGCAGTTACTAAAGGAAATCTAGAACATTCTATATTAAGAGATTTAATTTTACCCTGACATATAACATATATGTGTGTCTGCGTTTTACAACAATCAAGTGATAGCATATTTCTAACACAACTAGCTAACGATGGACAAATAGAACAAAATGTCGATCTCTCAACAATAAACTCTCCTCTCCTATGATATATAGAGCAGGGTTTTTGTCAGCTACATTTTTAAAATTTAAAATTATAGAAAAGCTGTGTTTTATACTTGGAAAAATCTCCAAAAGTCATTAGATTATAATAAAAATTAAAAATAAATAACAAGACAAAAAACAAAACAAATAAATATACCTGCCTCACTGATTCTATATATGCCAGCTAATCCCCGAATAAAATAGCGCAAGGGGAACTCTAAAACTATGTGATCCATTGTTAGGATAGACTCCCAATCACATAACTGATCTACTGTAAATCCCCATTTGTATTTCCAGTCGTTACTTCTGCCCACTCCAGTTCGGAACCGATTCAACAATGTCCACTCCTTACGAGGGAGGCTCATCCCACCTACAGGTATTGACGGATCGTTGATAAGTAATTTATATCGTCCATCAAAACTGTTCTACCCTACGGCCCAGCTAGTATTGGATGAGAAATTTGATTTGCTCAACTGGAAAGCAATACGTAGATGTGGGTTTCGAGATTTTAAGCGATCGTTTTGACGTGCGAGATCCTGAGTAATTGGGAGGTGCGGGGCATTCAAGATCTTATCGAATTCCTTAAGTAGTGCCTCCAGACGTTTTATCTCTGGAGGAGCTACATTGCACAGCACCGGGAACCAATGCAGTGAAGTTGCCATGAGAGTGCCATTAATACCTCTCATGGCTCTATTAAGATGGACATCAATAGCTTTTTTATGTGCGCTTTTTATCCATACGAGAGCACTGTATTCAGCAGCTGAATAAACCAGCGACAAAGCAGTAGTACGCAAGACGTGTGCGTTGGCTCCCCAAGTTGTTCCAGCAATATGATGTACATTTACCCTGGTTTTGATTTTAGCTGCTGTTTTTTGAAGATGGCTTTTAAACATCAGTGATCGATCTAACGTTACTCCCAGGTACTGTGGTTGGTCATTGTCGTGGAGTTTTACACCATTTAGAAAGACGTTTAATTTTCTATTAGCTAGTCGATTACATAGTGGAAGCAGGCTTCTTCGGTTGTTGATTGGTTAGATTTCAGCTTCCAGGGTCTAAAATATTCTTCAAGAGTTGCAAGATCGTTTTTTAGTGTTTCTTCTGTAGCTGTGAAATCCTTGTCTTGATAAGCTAAATCAATATCGACTGCGTATATAAATTTTCTAGACTTGGAGATTGGAATGTCAGCAGTATACACGTTAAATTGAATTGGAGCAAGTACGGACCCTGTGGCCAACCATCCTTCAGCTGTATGAGCTTTCTTCCTAAAAGAGCTTTCTTCATGACCGAGATAAACTTTGATTAGCCTGGAACTAAGCACTGATTTCAGAATTGCAAAAGAAAGGGACAGGTAAGGAGGCTATAGAACTTTAATAACATACCTTTGCTCTATACTGTGTCATAAGCCGCTGTAAGATCAATAAAAGCTTAAGATGTTTTTAACTTGTTTTCAAACCCACTCTCGATAAATGATGTCGGAGTCAGAATCTGGTCTCTTCAACTTCGGTCAGGGTGAAAACCAGCCTGCTCAAGTAGAACATTAGAATCAAGAATGGGTGATATTCTGTTGTATAACAGTCTTTCCAGGTACTTATAACAAACACTAAGAAGAGATATCGGGCGATAACTTTCCACTCGTTCGGGGTCTTTACCAGGTTTGAGAACAGCTACTACTTTTGAACGCTTAAATGTTTTGGCAAATAGCCTGTAGATAGTACAATAAGGTTATTGTAGATAGTTTGAAGCCATTGTTTCACTTTGTTACCAGCAAACATAAGAAATTCTGGTAAGATACCGTCAAGATCGGCTGCTTTCCCTGTTGGTACAGCGGAAATCGCCCTATCTAGCTCTTCCTCTATGACATTTCTGGAGACCTTCAGGGGCGCCAGTTCGATCTTTTTAATTTCATTTATCTGTAAAGCACATGTTTGTCAGAAGATTGGCGGGCTGACTTTGATGAGCTGACTATCCGTGTTTTATTAGAAACCTTCTCTATTAGTTGGAGCACTTCTCTTTGATTTGGAGATTTACCAGTGGAGAGTTTCTTTAAAAGTGACCACACTTTTCTAGTGCTGTGGGTAAAGTTTATATATTTTAACGTTTTAGCCCATTTTATATCCTGGAGAGTGCAGCAGCAGATTAGCTGTGCTGGATTTTTTGGTAGCATTAAAGTCTTTGTAAAGGTCATCTGATTCCTTACTCCATCCTTGTATATACTCCTTTCTGTATCCTCTCGGTATGCAAGTTTTAGCAATGAACAAGACGAGATTTGTGAAACGATCGTAATTTCTTATTGTAGGAGGAATAAACCTGATGCTATCTATCATCAAGCCTGGTCCATCAACATGTCCTTCTTACGTGGTTTACGTTGATTTATACTGTAAACGTACCACTTATCTTGAAAATTAGATATGGTATGTGACTAGTGGCATGTGTCTAGTGCAAAAATACGCTGTGTTTAGATTTGGTACGGCATTTACTTCAGAACTATGTAAGTTGGTTGTTTATTCCACCATCTGATTAATAATTAAACTATTATCTTACTATTATATAAAAATCTAATGGTGTCTGTGTTACTCAATCACGCAAAACGCAAAAAAATACTGAACCCATTCATCTGAAATTTTGCATGGACATTCTTAGAGTCTCTGGTTAACACATAGGCCTATCTTTATTTTAAGGTGAAGGAGCCTTTTTCACCTCGCTCCTTCCTAACCTTCTACCCTCCTTCTACTGACCTATAAATACTCACACCCTGCCAACTTTTACACACATATACACACACACACCCACACACCTACACACTTCATCCGATTACATTACACTTGCACACATTCATTATAACGCTAGTTATTTTGTTATTTGCTTTCAGTATTGGTTTATTGTTATCATTTGTTTAGTCTAGTTAGCTTTAGTCTTTTCATTGTTGAATTTTGAAAGTTTATTAGTTTAATTTATTTCATGTTCGTTGTTACTATTTATTTACTTTACCATGTTAGTTTTTTATTGTTTGTTATTTTTGATAGTCATATTGTTTATTCATAATATTTTTAGTGTACAACAGTTATTTCTGCATGTTTGTTAATCTTTGTTTAAAAAGGCATTGCCGTTGGTTCAATAAATAAATAAATAAATAAATAAAACTTCCACCAAAAAACCACCCCAGGGTTTCTAAGAAGTATTAGTGCACCCCTAAGGCAATGCCAATCTGACAATGAATTATTTATAATAGTTTCATTAATCAGCTGTTGGAATAAATAAACAACTTACATAGTTTTGAATAAATACCGGACCAAACCTAACCACAACCACGGTAACTAGAAAAGACGATAGGTATCACGACGAGGCTGCGTTGTAGACTGTGACGTCAAATGGGTGAAATCACCTGGTTTGATTATTAGATAAAATACTGATAACTAAATCTACCAATCGCATGGAAGCATTCAGCAAAGTAATAGGCAAGTTATTTACCACTTGCCTAGGAGATGCGCGACGCGCGTGATACCAACCGTCTTCTTTCCTGGGGTTACCGAGACAAAAACTCACTTTTGCATTATAAAGATGCCAGTAGGTACCTGTTTTGCATTACTGAATGCATTAAGCACAATATAAATCAACGTAAACCCCGTACGATGGACAGGTACTCTGCTAGTAAACAATAATTGTCAAATTGGTATTTACGTAGGACTTGCATTGATACATCTTAGAGCCCCTGGAGTGGCGTTTGATTGAATTTTGATTTTTGAATTTTGATGGAATTTCAAAATAAAGATAGACCTATGTGTTAACCAGATACCCTAAGAATGTCAATGCAAAATTTCAGCTGAATGGGTCCAGTAGTTTTTGCGTGATTAAGTAAAACACGCACGCACGCACGCACGCACGCACGCACGCACGCACACACACACACACGCACGCACGCACGCACGCACGCACGCACGCACACACACACACACACACACACACACACACACACACACACACACACACACACACACACACACACACACACACACACACACACACACCCACACACACACACACACACACACACACACACACACACACACACACACACACACACACACACACACACACACACACACACACACACACACACACACACACACACACACACACACACACACACACACACACACACACACACACACACACACACACACACACACACACACACACACACACACACACACACACACACACACACACACACACACACACACACACACACACACACACACACACACACACACACACACACACACACACACACACACACACACACACACACACACACACACACACACACACACACACACACACACACACACACACACACACACACACACACACACACACACACACACACACACACACACACACACACACACACACACACACACACACACACACACACACACACACACACACACACACACACACACACACACACACACACACACACACACACACACACACACACACACACACACACACACACACACACACACACACACACACACACACACACACACACACACACACACACACACACACACACACACACACACACACACACACACACACACACACACACACACACACACACACACACACACACACACACACAATTAGAATGTTATATAATAGTAAGATTAGTAAGGAGTCAGTTTGTCACTCAGAGGAAATTATACAGTGAACGTTAATGTCAGGAAAGTGTTTCAACAATGTCTTGGTACAAAGTTTCAGGTTTATGCTAATGGAAACAGCCCTCCCACGACATGCATAGATGACACGCGATGCATTATGTATATAGCAGGCATTTAAAGTGGGGGTGTAATCGAACATAAGGGTAAAAATAAATATTCATCGTATCTTATGGCCTTTGAAATGCCCCAAGTCACGCTATTAGTGACGACAGACACTCGTAGTATTGGCGCAGTTAGGGCCCATTCATTGTGTGGCATGTCTAAGCCCTAGATACTCTCTCTTTATTCTCCCTTCATTTTGTTAATATTGTTAAATATTATGTTTTGGTCGATAACAATTGAACAATTTAACAATAATTAGAACAGCTGTTACACCACCTTTAAAGAAAGAGGAAACATGATGAGGTAGTCATCGTCTCTTTTCCCCTTCCGGGGAACCTATTCTAATACTTTGTTACCATATGTCGTCCTACATTATCTTTACATATCCATGACTTGTTTTTGTTGCCATTAACTTTTCTCTATTTGCTTTTAACAACCCAAGCTTCGGCTCCATAAAGTGCTACACACTGTACCATACCTATCTGTATAGTAAGTTTAAAAAAATAATTTTAGTAATATTCTTGTCCCACGATTAAGAGTGACAGCAACCATTCGTTCTACATTGATCTGTCTTTTATTTCCATTTTTAATTAGAATCACTCCTAAATATTTACATATATCCTTAATTTCCTTATTTTCCTTCCTAATTAACTAGTAAGATATCACTTAATACTCATTATGTTCAATACTGTACACAATTGGCACGATTTTTATTCTGAGTATCGCACTTTACAACAATCGATGTGTCTTATTATAGTAGGATTGCACATGTCTTGTTTGGAATTATGAAAGATTCCTATTCATTCAAAATAAGTATCTCGGTTTCAACGTAGACACAGAAAATATCTACTCATATTATTTACATAAAAAGCAGATTGTTTTCCTCAATTGTAATATATTCTATCTTAAATGCATGATTCCTTTTATGTGCGTCTAAAAATTCTTTGGAATTTTTAAAAATAATAATAATTATTATTAGTATATTGTACTAAAAACAATCACAGTACAAGTAAACGTCACACAACACAAATGTATTACAATATAAGCACAAAATGCACAAATATTACAATACAAGTACCAAATGCACGAATATTAAGGTGATCGATTTCGGTGAACCACGCTCATCTTCATCAGACCAGAGGGATTCACAAAAGAATGGAAAATGGTGTTCAACAACCTCAATTTTCCATTCTTATTAAAAAACTATTAGTATAAAAAAAGCCTGGATTGAAAACAATGTCTCTCATTTTATAAGATTTTAGGCGTGATAAGGTGGCAGACGTCTTCGATTCTTGTCCTTAATTCATAGAGGTTTTTGGGCTTCGCGTCTTAAATTTTACTTTTGAGAAAATCCCAAAAGAATAAATCCAGAGGAGAATGTTTTTTTTTTGTTTTTGTTTTTTTGCTCCACTCTATCGAAGCGCCACGTCGACCTATCCACCTGTCGGCAAACGTTGGGTCTAGGAATGTTCGGACAAGCATATTATAATGTTGTGGAGCACCATCTTGTTGACATACAGGCTCGTAAGTGTGCCTTTACTGCCGCATTCATTGCTGGAACAATGCCGGTACGTAACACGTTCTAGTATTTAACGCCAGTTGAATTATTATAAATAAAGAAAGGCCCAATAACAGAAT
Organism: Stictocephala bisonia; assembly: GCA_035578905.1. Taxonomy (NCBI): domain Eukaryota; kingdom Metazoa; phylum Arthropoda; class Insecta; order Hemiptera; family Membracidae; genus Stictocephala; species Stictocephala bisonia. Next base: position 1,299,828 of record JAQJVL010000208.1, on the reverse strand, counting down.
TTCCCAAAATGCTGTCACAGAATTTCCCGTACATTTCATTTTTGTGACTATAGCTTATGAGCTTCAACCATCCAGCTGTCCAGTGGGGATTAATGTTTGCCAAGTAATTGTACCAAGCAGCTGTGCCAATTGACTGTTCCATGCAAAGAGAATGATGCTTCATCACAAAAACATCTGGGATACTAAATTATTATTCTCTTCAATCTTCTGCAAAATTTGCTCACAAAACTGAAGTCCTCGGTCAGGGTCGTCTTCATTTAATTCTTGATTTAGATGTACTTTGTCGGGTGGAACTTGTGACGCTTTGGCACTTTATGAACAGTATCTCGTTAGACACATCTAGTTTGAACCATTATTATTATTTAATATTAAATTTTAAATGATGTATCAATTGATAGGGGTTCCTATTTATAAATTCTGACTTACCCCAATCACTTTATCTCTATTCATAAAGTGAACGGGGGGGTGTACTTTTAAGACACCCTTATAAATTATATAACCACGTCTTATTATTGACAAACAGAGCTGGTATATGCTGAAGGGGCGCCCTATGGTTGCTCGAAGCTTCACATTTTGTTGTTTATAATTGATACACATTACACAACGTAAGTTAAAAGTATAAATAGGATCCTTAAGTGTCTTTTTAGTTTGGGGAAAAACACGACCCACTTGAGCCAAGTAGTGCGTGGGCCTGCCTAACCATTTGGAAGTTTATCCACTTATACTCCTACGTTATACTTCAGAGATTGCTTTGGCCAATATATATGTTCGTACAGTAATTTTAATAATTATACGATTTTGTATGTTAGGTGTTTTTTTTTTATTTTCAAAAAACTCATATATTAACGATGCAACAAATATAATCATCAACGAATCAATATGGCCAGTTTCAATATTATCCAAAACCTTAGAAAAGTCACAATAATATAGAATTTTAATTTATTTCAAAGATAAAATACATACTTATGTAACAAACTATATTTTCATTGTAAAACCTGTTCGTGTATAAGAGCCTAGGTTATTCCATTAAAAGCAATTTATTAGGAATTTTTAAATTGTTTATCCGGTGTTTATTTAGTTCCTTTTTACAATCATTGTTGTATGTATTAAAAAGAAAAAGGCAGAGAAAATAGTATACAATGTAAATACACACATATATAATTGTGTCATATGTGAATTTCAGCGGAATTATGCCAGGTTTAGTTGTACGTCAGAGTGTACAGACAACAATAAGGTGTGATGAGTTAAGGGGGAGGGGAGGGGTTGAAGCACTCATTCATGTATCCCCCATCATTACGCTAAGCTCTTACATCACTTTTCGATTCTAAATAAAGACACTTCAACACGTATTGACAACGGCTTTCATTTCCGAGTATAATCTCCACTCCACCACGAATCGAGTACGGCACACACCTCTCCACCTTATTATAGGCTTACTTGTTTGTTTCTTTTATACTGTTTGTCCAATTATGTCTCCGAGACTGTGTTAAGGAGACTACAGTGCTCGTACTGACAACAGCTTTCATTTTCGAGTATCATCTCTACTACAGCTCAACTCGAGCACGGCCCACAGATGTCCAAGGGTTACTTTATTGTTTCTTTTATACTGTTTGTCCAATTATGTCTCCGAGACTGTGTTAAGGAGACTACAGTAGCTCGTACTGACAACAGCTTTCATTTTCGAGTATCATCTCTATACAGCTCAACTCGAGCACGGCCCACAGATGTCCAAGGGTTACTTTATTGTTTCTTTTATACTGTTTGTCCAATTATGTCTCCGAGACTGTGTTAAGGAGACTACAGTAGCTCGTACTGACAACAGCTTTCATTGTCGAGTATCATCTCTACTACAGCTCAACTCGAGCACGGCCCACAGATGTCCAAGGGTTACTTGTTTGTTTCTTTTATACTGTTTGTCCAATTATGTCTCCGAGACTATGTTAAGGAGACTACAGTGCTCGTACTGACAACAGCTTTCATTTTCGAGTATCATCTCTACTACAGCTCAACTCGAGCACAGCCCACAGATGTCCAAGGGTTACTTGTTTGTTTCTTTTATACTGTTTGTCCAATTATGTCTCCGAGACTATGTTAAGGAGACTACATTAGCACGTACTGACAACAGCTTTCATTTTCAAGAATAATCTCTACTACAGCTCAACTCGAGCACAGCCCACATATTAGAGGCTTAATAGTTTGTTTCTCTTATTTTGTTCAACTGATTTTGTGCTCTAAAAAAAATCTGAAGTAAACATTATTTGTGTCTTAGTGCTTAACTCTTCAAGTGTAAAATTAAAAACCTACAGGGATAAGAGGCTAGAGTTGCATTTATTAAGACCTAGCAGTGATATAAATGAAGCATCTGTAAGGTTTCTATAACTTGTATGCCTTATTCAAATTCTTATTTGAGACATCGACACGGCTTGTTGTGTATTTCAAGCCATCTAGGCCTATAAGTGGTTACATGATTGCGAATGGCTTGTGTTGTCTAGTAGACTGAGATCTTGTCTGCCTGAGACTTAAACTCAGAAAGGGTAATTTATTTTATTGATAGTTTATTTAATTTAACATTGTTATTTGGCAGGACAATTTAACTATGAGACCTACAGCTTATCGTGGAAGTTTTTCTTCAAGGACACAGGAAATTAAATCAGTGAATATAATATTTTTTATGTGTCGTTATTTTGCGTTCTTTCCTATTACAGGCATACATAACATGTCTTAATTTTGTAATATTTACTATTTTTATGAACGAACTGTTTACAGGTCGATCCAAAAGCACCTTATCACTTGGAGATTTTAAATTTTCACTTGAAGAGTTAAGCACTAAGACAAAAATAATTTTTACTTAAAACTATTAATCTAAAAAATGGTTTTTTAGATTTTAAATTTCAATTTTATTTAAAACTTTTCTTTTCTCCTTATTTAAAAAAAAATATTTTTTTGTGGCTGGTAAAGAAAGCCATATGATGTATATCTCGCCATGATTACTCAGTAACTCTGAACTTTCTTGGTTCAGGTTAGTCTTGGAATTTCAATATCTTGGAAAATCCTTTTGCCTTCAATTCAAGGTTTCGCTTAACCTTGTTGGATTTCAATTCTTATGTTTTATAACCTTTATGTGACCGCGAAACAACAATTTGGCTGTTAAAAATGCCAATTCGCCCATCTCCTGCAGGTTCTATGGGGAGTTGTTGGGATTTAAAAAGTTTGTGGTGGAGTAATTACACTCCATCAAGACACTCTATTAAGCCAATAATATTCTATTATTTGTAACCATATTTAGTAATAACTGTCGGCACTAGTGGCGTATTGCTTCAAAGCAGCTACTTGGAACTTTGTATTGACGTGTAAACTACTAGGGAAGTTTGGAATGTCTAACTTAGGTGGTAGCAGAGTCAGGATAACTAAGTATCGGGGTTGTCGGTTAGCTGAGAATCAGACCAACACTCTGTGGTTCGGATTCCACGTAAAACCGTACTTGTCCTGACTATTAATAAATGCTTTTCCTAAGCAATAGTCCAACTTAGTCAATAAAAAAATTACTTCATTCGTTCATCTACACTCAACACACACTTCCGCTCCTCATATTCACCCATATATCTACGACCGACATCTTACTAACGAATATTACCATACATATCGGTGTTACATTATATATTCTTATCGATCGATGGAAATATATCTATTTTATTCAATCATATTATTTTATTCCTCAAGTATCTCCTTAATTGAAATAAAAGTTATGTTAATTGTTATAGAATCTTCAGCAAATATATCGCAAGTTTAATTCTCTTCCCCCTTCCACCCGGAAGTTGAGAGGGGTGGGGTCACGTTAGGGCAGATCAGCGCGTAGGTTTAACGTGCTGACGTAGCACATTGAGGTTAACTGCCCACCCACCCACTGGACTTCTCTAGTGTCGATGAATAAACAATAAAATGCACTCATGGCAAACAGTTAAACTTTACGTGTTGTGATTTTAGTTTTCAATTGAACAACTGTGAACTCCATATTGTAAAATTATTATTGCTACTCTTTAGTTAGTTCTTTTTGGAAACAACCTCTTTTACTCATATAAAAAAGTTATTATAAACTTCACTGCCAAGGTTAGTAATCACGTGTATCGATAAGCTGATGAAAATTGGAAGCCAATCAGACTAATAAAATAAATTCAAATTTTCTCATTAAAATTGGGCCAGTCCATAACTATGACAGAAATTTAAAATTTCATTAAAAAAATTTATTGACAAAACCATTTTAGGCCTCCTACTTAGAAACAAGTTTGAATTAGGCAGTTTGATCAAATAATGTCATTAATAATATGAAATACCAATTACTAGACTGTGCACATTTGTTCATTGACATATCATAATATCATGTACACTCAACTAACTTTAAGTTCAGATACTCTTCAGTAGTGATATACAACTGTAGAAAAATAGTATTTTAACGAATAGATCATTTATTACTATTTCAATATTATTAATTCAATAGTAATTCAATAACACTATTACAAATTTACTATTATTTCAATAGCTTTCTTGGATATATTGATAAGAACTGACTTATTTTTACTTCTGCTAATTTGATTTATGATTACTTAAACTTCCGGTCAGCATCAAATCAAGCAAATTAGTTGTGGTATCATGAATAGGTTAATCGTGATTAGACAATATTTCCTTTTCTATGAGTTTTAATCAGTTTGACATCGAGTGCTTTTTAAACAAGCAATAACAAGTTACTGAGAACATACTAGTTTAGTTTACTAGCAATAACAAGTTACTGAGAACATACTAGTTTAGTTTACTAGCAATAACAAGTTACTGAGAACATACTAGTTTAGTTTACTAGCAATAACAAGTTACTGAGAACATACTATTACTAGCAATAACAAGTTACTGAGAACATACTAGTTTAGTTTACTAGCAATAACAAGTTACGAGAACTACTTTAGATTAGTGTCCTGTCACATGAGCCTGGTCAGTACCGTTACTGAAGTCGGTCGTTTAACCTATATGCTCTTCGATGTGAGGTGAGAGCGAGGCTCCGCCTATATTCGAGGGCGCCGGCCAACAAAGAAAGGGTGTCCACGTGGACTTCATTCGCCCCTACACAACAAGACTGATGTATTGCCTTTCCCGGTCAGTCAACCAGACTCTGGCAATCAGTTTGCTCATATGTTCTACTTGTGTCGTGAACATGTGAACGTATCAGCCTAGTACCTACGTTACACCAGCAGTGTGTAGAGCTTCACTCTCAACTCTCGCTGAAGAGCATATAGTCAAAGTAACGTGACCTTATATGAACCTCTACGCACATACGAACTTTGCAATGCGCAAGAACCCACACATCATTGGAAACCCATCTCTGCGCGTTACATCGTTTTAAGGATAACGCAATGAGAAAAGTCTCTAGGGTAAAAGTTGCTTTTGATACATGTAATGTAGAAACCTTTATTATTTTCCTTTTACATTTTTAAGGCAAAGCAAACATGAACGAAGAATCTAGATAAGCCGAAATATGCTGTACATCGTGCGTAGACACGTCTTGTGGATGAGTTGGGTGATACAGACACACGCAGTCTTGTATGTTTTAACTAGTAAAAAGAAAATGTATTAATTAAAAATGAATTTTACAATATTGAAGAATTTCTTATGCACTTTTTGGAGCTCAATGCTATTTAATGAATGCAATTAACCAGTTAGTGAGGAACCAATATCTCTGAAACTACTGCATCAATTGTTCTGAAATTTCAAAAATATATCGTAGAGTACTTAACTAACAAGATGTACTATTTACAAGAAAAAACAACAGAATTTATAAATGTTATTTACAGAAATTTGTTATAATGGCGTAACTTTAACAATACTATATCATTATTCTTTTTCAATACAATTTAGATTTTTTTCTGTAGGCATATTTAAAAAACCCTAAGAAACTTTATAGATACTATAGTAATAAACACTTTGGATAACTGATTTTTAAGAAAATTGTACCAGTCTTTAAAAATTTACGGAAATCAGCAATTTAAGTAGAACTTTACTTCAAAACTCTTCTGGTACGTGTTCTCGTCCTGTTTGTCTTTTTGTGCCTCCTAAGCAGTCTTACTTCAGCCAGAAATAGCAATGTGGCTTACCACACCAACTTGCAATGTACCACAGAGTAAACTGTTCGTAAACATGTATAAAATCTCATTTTGTAGTGTCGTTTGATTACGGCCTCAGTTACTACCTGAGTTAATACAAGCCCTACAAGTACAAACTCTCCCCGCTTGTATATTTTTTGTGAGTTTACACTCTTTTTTCGGCACATAAAAAAGACTTAAAATTTCATTCAGAGTTTTGATAAACGATAAAAATGTAAATTATTTCTAAAAGTGTTAATACCACTTATTACGCATAAAACACGGGTTGATTTAATTTGATTTATTTCAAAAGCCACGACGAGTCAAAATAATTAATGGATGATTTATTCAAATCGTGAATATTTTATATGTATCACCAAATGTATTAGAAAAAAACATGGAATTAAAGTTGAATTATAAATTGGAGCCCAACAGTTCTCAAGAGTGTGTAGAGGTGGTCGCCGTATTACATTTATACCCCAAAAGAGTAATGTCAATATTATGCAACATTATGACTTGTCAGAAAATTGTAATTTTTACATCGTTAGAAAAACCGTAAAACTTAAGAACAATTTGATTTTCATTTGTATTTTCATATAAATCATAAACTAAAACTCAATATTTTTTATCAAAAGTTAATATTTGTATAAAGTTAAAAAGTAGGCCTGTATCCAAAAGTCACTTTTGTAAAGAGCTCAAATTTCCTGAGAATAAAGTTAATCAGGAAGTCGTCAGGGAAGTTAAAGACTCTTTAAATTAATTATCGTAACTGGCAAGCCAAGAGGCGTGACGAAGTTTCCGTGCAAATCAGGGGGCTCAGTTGTTGCAATTAAGGTAAATAAATATCTTATCAGGCTAAGCTCATCATCGCCCTCATTAAAAGAAATGTTCCTACTAATGTAGCCTACCCGTCACCCTATACGACTCCAACAAAGAAACGGAAGAGAACCAAGACTCCGGGAGAACAGCTAATCCGGCCTACGTGTACAAAAACAGGAAACTAAAATTAAAATATATAATTAGACCTCATCTAGGTCTGGCTAGAGCCGTAAGGGTTAGCTAAGATAAATAATAAAATAAATGATGTAATATTAATTTAAGAATTAAAAGTACTAATTAGGTAAAAATAAATCCTAGCAAAGTAATTTTAAATGACTAACTTTGGTTGCCTGTGTCTAAGATAAAAAAGTATCACGCCATTTTAATACGTAGGAAGTGATTGAAATCACCGCAACAGCACGTGCGGTTATGACTGTTCCTGCTCGAAACGATAAGTGCAAAATATGATAAAGTAATAAAAGTAACTTATCGCCTTAGTTCCAACTAAGCGATGAAAACAGCAAATAAAAAGCACAAATGATATTAAAACAAAATAAAAACTAACCAACTTACAAAAGAATATAAACGGAATAACGTCTAGCTGAGCAAGTCAGCTCGGTCGAGCATATCAAAGTAACGTTGTAGCGAAAGAAGTGGTCACAGCCACATGGTACAAGAGTGAGGTCCTGCAAGTCAGCTCGGTCGAGCATATCAAAGTAACGTTGTAGCTAACGAACTGGTCACAGCCACATGGTACAAGAGTGAGGTCCTGCAAGTCAGCTCGGTCGAGCATATCTAAGTAACGTTGTAGCGAACGAACTGGTCACAGCCACATGGTACAAGAGTGAGGTCCTGCAAGTCAGCTCGGTCGAGCATATCAAAGTAACGTTGTAACGAACGAACTGGTCACAGCCACATGGTACAAGAGTGAGGTCCTGCAAGTCAGCTCGGTCGAGCATATCAAAGTAACGTTGTAACGAACGAACTGGTAACAGCCACATGGTACAAGAGTGAGGTCCTGCAAGTCAGCTCGGTCAAGCATATCAAAGTAACGTTGTAGCGAACGAACTGGTCACAGCCACATGGTACAAGAGTGAGGTCCTGCAAGTCAGCTCGGTCGAACATATCAAAGTAACGTTGTAACGAACGAACTGGTCACAGCCACATGGTACAAGAGTAAGGTCCTGCAAGTCAGCTCGGTCGAGCCTATCAAAGTAACGTTGTAGCGAACGAACTGGTCACAGCCACATGGTACAAGAGTGAGGTCCTGCAAGTCGGCTCGGTCGAGCATATCAAAGTAACGTTGTAGCGAACAAACTGGTCACAGCCACATGGTACAAGAGTGAGGTCCTGCAAGTCAGCTCGGTCGAGCATATCAAAGTAACGTTGTAGCGAACGAACTGGTCACAGCCACATGGTACAAGAGTGAGGTCCTGCAAGTCAGCTCGGTCGAGCATATCTAAGTAACGTTGTAGCGAACGAACTGGTCACAGCCACATGGTACAAGAGTGAGGTCCTGCAAGTCAGCTCGGTCGAGGATATCAAAGTAACGTTGTAGCGAACGAACTGGTCACAGCCACATGGTACAAGAGTGAGGTCCTGCAAGTCAGCTCGGTCGAGCATATCAAAGTAACGTTGTAACGAACGAACTGGTCACAGCCACATGGTACAAGAGTGAGGTCCTGCAAGTCAGCTCGGTCGAGCATATCAAAGTAACGTTGTAGCGAACAAACTGGTCACAGCCACATGGTACAAGAGTGAGGTCCTGCAAGTCAGCTCGGTCGAGCATATCAAAGTAACGTTGTAGCGAACGAAATGGTCACAGCCAAATGGTACAAGAGTGAGGTCCTGCAAGTCAGCTCGGTTGAGCGTATCAAAGTAACGTTGTAACGAACGAACTGGTCACAGCCACATGGTACAAGAGTGAGGTCCTGCAAGTCAGCTCGGTCGAGCATATCAAAGTAACGTTGTAACGAACGAACTGGTCACAGCCACATGGTACAAGAGTGAGGTCCTGCAAGTCAGCTCGGTCGAGCATATCAATGTAACGTTGTAACGACCGAACTGGTCACAGCCACATGGTACAAGAGTGAGGTCCTGCAAGTCAGCTCGGTCGAGCGTATCAAAGTAACGTTGTAACGAACGAACTGGTCACAGCCACATGGTATAAGAGTGAGGTCCTGCAAGTCAGCTCGGTCGAGCTTATCAAAGTAACGTTGTAGCGAACGAACTGGTCACAGCCACATGGTACAAGAGTGAGGTCCTGCAAGTCAGCTCGGTCGAGCATATCAAAGTAACGTTGTAGCGAAAGAACTGGTCACAGCCACATGGTACAAGAGTGAGGTCCTGCAAGTCAGCTCGGTCGAGCATATCAAAGTAACGTTGTAGCTAATGAACTGGTCACAGCCACATGGTACAAGAGTGAGGTCCTGCAAGTCAGCTCGGTCGAGCATATCAAAGTAACGTTGTAACGAACGAACTGGTCACAGCCACATGGTACAAGAGAGAGGTCCTGCAAGTCAGCTCGGTCGAGCATATCAAAGTAACGTTGTAGCGAACGAACTGGTCACATCCACATGGTACAAGAGTGAGGTCCTGCAAGTCAGCTCGGTCGAGCATATCAAAGTAACGTTGTAGCGAACGAACTGGTCACAGCCACATGGTACAAGAGTGAGGTCCTGCAAGTCAGCTCGGTCGAGCATATCAAAGTAACGTTGTAGCGAACGAACTGGTAACAGCCACATGGTACAAGAGTGAGGTCCTGCAAGTCAGCACGGTCGAGCATATCTAAGTAACGTTGTATCGAACGAACTGGTCACAGCCACATGGTACAAGAGTGAGGTCCTGCAAGTCAGCTCGGTCGAGCATATCAAAGTAACGTTGTAACGAACGAACTGGTAATAGCCACATGGTACAAGAGTGAGGTCCTGCAAGTCAGCTCGGTCGAGCATATCAAAGTAACCTTGTAACGAACGAACTGGTCACAGCCACATAGTACAAGAGTGAGGTCCTGCAAGTCAGCTCGGTCGAGCATACCAAAGTAACGTTGTAGCGAACAAACTGGTCACAGCCACATGGTACAAGAGTGAGGTCCTGCAAGTCAGCTCGGTCGAGGATATCAAAGTAACGTTGTAGCGAACGAACTGGTCACAGCCACATGGTACAAGAGTGAGGCCCTGCAAGTCAGCTCGGTCGAGCATATCAAAGTAACGTTGTAACGAACGAACTGGTCACAGCCACATGGTACAAGAGTGAGGTCCTGCAAGTCAGCTCGGTCGAGCATATCAAAGTAACGTTGTAGCGAACAAACTGGTCACAGCCACATGGTACAAGAGTGAGGTCCTGCAAGTCAGCTCGGTCGAGCATATCAAAGTAACGTTGTAGCGAACGAAATGGTCACAGCCACATGGTACAAGAGTGAGGTCCTGCAAGTCAGCTCGGTCGAGCGTATCAAAGTAACGTTGTAACGAACGAACTGGTCACAGCCACATGGTACAAGAGTGAGGTCCTGCAAGTCAGCTCGGTCGAGCATATCAAAGTAACGTTGTAACGAACGAACCTGTCACAGCCACATGGTACAAGAGTGAGGTCCTGCAAGTCAGCTCGGTCGAGCGTATCAAAGTAACGTTGTAACGAACGAACTGGTCACAGCCACATGGTATAAGAGTGAGGTCCTGCAAGTCAGCTCGGTCGAGCTTATCAAAGTAACGTTGTAGCGAACGACCTGGTCACAGCCACATGGTACAAGAGTGAGGTCCTGCAAGTCAGCTCGGTCGAGCATATCAAAGTAACGTTGTAGCGAACGAACTGGTCACAGCCACATGGTACAAGAGTGAGGTCCTGCAAGTCAGCTCGGTCGAGCATATCAAAGTAACGTTGTAGCGAACGAACTGGTAACAGCCACATGGTACGAGAGTGAGGTCCTGCAAGTCAGCTCGGTCGAGCATATCAAAGTAACGTTGTAACGAACGAACTGGTAACAGCCACATGGTACAAGAGTGAGGTCCTGCAAGTCAGCTTGGTCGAGCATATCAAAGTAACGTTGTAACGAACGAACTGGTCACAGCCACATGGTACAAGATTGAGGTCCTGCAAGTCAGCTCGGTCTAGTATATCAAAGTAACGTTGTAACGAACGAACTGGTCACAGGCACATGGTACAAGAGTGAGGCCCTGCAAGTCAGCTCGGTCGAGCATATCTAAGTAACGTTGTAGCGAACGAACTGGTCACAGCCACATGGTACAAGAGTGAGGTCCTGCAAGTCAGCTCGGTCGAGCATATCAAAGTAACGTTGTAACGAACGAACTGGTCACAGCCACATGGTACAAGAGTGAGGTCCTGCAAGTCAGCTCGGTGGAGCATATCAAAGTAACGTTGTAGCGAACGAACTGGTCACAGCTACATGGTACAAAAGTGAGGTCCTGCAAGTCAGCTCGGTTGAGCATATCAAAGTAACGTTGAAGCGAACGAACTGGTAACAGCCACATGGTACAAGAGTGAGGTCCTGCAAGTCAGCTCGGTCGAGCATATCAAAGTAACGTTGTAACGAACGAACTGGTAACAGCCACATGGTACAAGAGTGAGGTCCTGCAAGTCAGCTCGGTCGAGCATATCTAAGTAACGTTGTAGCGAACGAACTGGTCACAGCCACATGGTACAAGAGTGAGGTCCTGCAAGTCAGCTCGGTGGAGCATATCAAAGTAACGTTGTAGCGAACGAACTGGTCACAGCTACATGGTACAAAAGTGAGGTCCTGCAAGTCAGCTCGGTTGAGCATATCAAAGTAACGTTGAAGCGAACGAACTGGTAACAGCCACATGGTACAAGAGTGAGGTCCTGCAAGTCAGCTCGGTCGAGCATATCAAAGTAACGTTGTAACGAACGAACTGGTAACAGCCACATGGTACAAGAGTGAGGTCCTGCAAGTCAGCTCGGTCGAGCATATCTAAGTAACGTTGTAGCGAACGAACTGGTCACAGCCACATGGTACAAGAGTGAGGTCCTGCAAGTCAGCTCGGTCGAGCATATCAAAGTAACGTTGTAACGAACGAACTGGTCACAGCCACATGGTACAAGAGTGAGGTCCTGCAAGTCAGCTCGGTCGAGCATATCAAAGTAACGTTGTAGCGAACGAACTGGTCACATCCACATGGTACAAGACTGAGGTCCTGCAAGTCAGCTCGGTCGAGCATATCAAAGTAACGTTGTAGCGAATGAACTGGTCACAGCCAAATGGTACAACAGTGAGATCCTGCAAGTCAGCTCGGTCGAGCATATCAAAGTAACGTTGTAACGAACGAACTGGTCTCAGCCACATGGTACAAGAGTGAGGTCCTGCAAGTCAGCTCGGTCGAGCATATCAAAGTAACGTTGTAGCGAACGAACTGGTCACAGCCACATGGTACAAGAGTGAGGTCCTGCAAGTCAGCTCGGTCGAGCATATCAAAGTAACGTTGTAGCGAACGAACTGGTCTCAGCCACATGGTACAAGAGTGAGGTCCTGCAAGTCAGCTCGGTCGAGCATATCAAAGTAACGTTGTAGCGAACGAACTAGTCACAGCCACATGGTACAAGAGTGAGGTCCTGCAAGTCAGCTCGGTCGAGCATATCAAAGTAACGTTGTAGCGAACGAACTAGTCTCAGCCACATGGTACAAGAGTGAGGTCCTGCAAGTCAGCTCGGTCGAGCATATCAAAGTAACGTTGTAGCGAACGAACTGGTCACAGCCACATGGTACAAGAGTGAGGCCCTGCAAGTCAGCTCGGTCGAGCTTATCAAAGTAACGTTGTAGCGAACGAACTGGTCACAGCCACATGGTACAAGAGTGAGGTCCTGCAAGTCAGCTCGGTCGAGCATATCAAAGTAACGTTGTAGCGAACGAACTGGTCACAGCCACATGGTACAAGAGTGAGGTCCTGCAAGTCAGCTCGGTCGAACATATCAAAGTAACGTTGTAGCGAACGAACTGGTCACAGCCACATGGTACAAGAGTGAGGTCCTACAAGTCAGCTCGGTCGAGCATATCAAAGTAACGTTGTAGCGAACGAACTGGTCACAGCCACATGGTACAAGAGTGAGGTCCTGCAAGTCAGCTCGGTCGAGCATATCAAAGTAACGTTGTAGCGAACGAACTGGTCACAGCCACATGGTACAAGAGTGAGGTCCTGCAAGTCAGCTCGGTCGAGCATATCAAAGTAACGTTGTAACGAACGATCTGGTCACAGCCACATGGTACAAGAGTGAGGTCCTGCAAGTCAGCTCGGTCGAGCATATCAAAGTAACGTTGTAGCGAACGAACTGGTCACAGCCACATGGTACAAGAGTGAGGCCCTGCAAGTCAGCTCGGTCGAGCATATCAAAGTAACGTTGTAACGAACGAACTGGTCACAGCCACATGGTACAAGAGTGAGGTCCTGCAAGCGTCCACTCGGATATCACAGCTGATTTCAACAGTACTAAAGAAATAATAAAGACGTCTGGATCAAGATCGTCAAAACAAAAAGAAGTCTAATGGACTTTCTTCGATGTTGTCTGCTATTCTAATATATATTTAATGTTCGCATTTTCAGAATCAAGTATTTCGGGTTTTAATTTGACAAGATTTTGTTACGTATTATTGTTAAACTGATTTTTGTTCTAGATCTAAAGAAATTCACAGTTTTTTTTTTAATACACGCCGAACCAAATTCTTTGAATCAGACTAGATATTCTAGATATTATTCTTCATGCCCTTTTCTTACTGGATGGATATATAATTTAATGTTATAAGTTTAACAAACACTCCAGTAAATAAATTTTAATTGTGTAAGGCCTTTCGGTAACAATGAATGGCCTTACACAATTAAAATGTATTTACTGGAGTGTTTGTTAATCTTATAACATTAAATTCTAGATATTCTTGACTTTACTGCCGACGAGTGATTGAAGGAAGCAAGCACAGTTAAAGATTAGGCATCTTGGATTAAAACAAAGGTTTCAGCGAGGCCATCAGCAATTTCCTATCAGAGGTAGACTCTGAAGGTTGAAGAGCAGGTTCAGTGGTTTGAGAAAATTATTTGACCATAAAAGCTAAACTCTAAAGTGGAAACTGAGCAGAATTCGAATAATGTGCAGACGATATTGCCCTGATGATATTCATGCTATTGGAATCAGGCATATCAAAAACTGAAAGAACACTAAGCTTACACTTGATCAACTCGTATCTAACAGTTCTTTATAACTTGGAAGCTAAAGACTAACCAAACAAAAATAGAAGTAGTCTGCTTTAATTTTAATTATAGAATAGCTTACCAGAAACCAGATTCGACAGTGTTATGCTGAAGTATAATGAGCATTAATAGAATCTAGGCCAAACTTGCTAGATCATCTAGGAGTGCTTACACGTGGACCGAGGAAGTGTTCTTGGTTTATTATGGTGGTCTGAAGTGTCCACTTCAGAATATATTGTTCTTGAATTTTTAACTAGCATGCATGTTGCATGTGCAAGAGGTCGATGTCCAGCTGAATAGGGCACTGAAGATTGTTGCGATTCCTTCATTGCAATTACTGTACTATCACTTTTGGAGCTGTACAACAACTCTTCTTGAAGTTAAAGCAATAGAATATGACCGCTTAGGAAGTTGAGACATATCTTGCCAGATACCCCACATCTTTCTGGGAAATTGAAACCAGAAAACTAAATCTTCAACTAGCTTTCCAGTAGATTTTAATTTGATTTTCCAACTGGCGTTGATTTGGGATATGTTTGACGGTTGGGTCAAGTTTCTAGAATCAGACCTTTTGATCGTAAGAGGTATGAATCTTCCTTATAAGTAATTTACTAACAATTCACTTTCATATAGGTGTGATACTAAATATAGCTAATACTGTAAATATAAGTGGGGAAAGGTAAATGATCATTCATGTGATTGTGGAGCTAAAACTGAAACTGTTGATCACATAGGCAGTAACTGCTATTGTGCTATTGTAAGGGGGGATTGCTGGGCTGCATTCAATTGGACATTAAATAGTTGGGAACGTTGGATTTAGTTTTGTGATGAGATATATTTAACACTACGAAATACGTAATTTTTTAATATATTTTTAATTGTTAACTTTTAATTACTAAAATAATGTATTAGTTATGTGTGCATGTGTCTAAAATGAAGATTTACTTTTGATTTGACTCGTTAATTGTGTATATGCTGTACGTGTTTGTCTAAATCGTTACAAAATCAATCAACCGAGTTTCTGTCATTAAAAATTAAATTGACATTTAAAAAATCCTCTAGGGTAGTTCATAAAACAAATTCCCTCATTTAAACTCATTCCCAAACCCACTTCCACCAATCTCTGCCTTCCTTATTCATTTTTATGGGGGTTAAATAAGTATTTATAAGAACGTGTTAGCTGGAATTTGAATAGACGAGTGGTTGTGAATGTTGAAAACACGTGAGTTTGATCGCACATAAACACTATTCAGGTGACGCTTGGGTGATGAAATATTTAGAAGGCTGTGGTTACAGGCGAGACGTATGCTCTTTAAATATTGAGTCATTTTGACATGCAATTTCGTTCAGTTTGTTTCTATTCGAAGTTTTCTCTTTTAATAAGTTCTGTCTTCAGTAGCACCTGTATGACTTGTTATGTACAACCTATAATTTTGTAACAATGGCAATGTTCTTGTTATATTCCGTTCAATATTCTGAATTATTTTCATGTCTTCCACCAATTTTGCTGAACCAAATAAATTTTCCATCGTTATTTACTTCAGATGTTACTCATTGCTGTTATGATAGAACAAGTGATGTGAAGTAAATTGTATAGAAGTAAACTTTGATATTGTAATTGGGCCGGACAGTAAGTGACGTAGGGGTTCCAGCAGCAGAGGAGACTCTTGCCTCTGCTGAGCTGTCTTACAGCAAGGGTGTGACTAATTTCCTCCTTAAAATTTTAAACTTCTGCAACAGTATTTAGTTGAAAAAATGAACTGTACAAGTTTGTTTAGTTGCTATTTATTGTTAAAAAAAGTTCAAGTTCGACTTATTTTACCAGGCGAAGTTAGGGATAAGAATTCCTCTTTAATACTTAACCTGGGGACCAACGGCTTTACGTGACTTCGAAACCACGGGAGCGGCAGGGCAAAAACTGTTAGTGGTCATATCGGGAATCGAACCTGGACATATTGCGTGGTAAGCCCATGCCTTGGCCCCTTAGCAGCTACGACCACTCTATGATGATTTGTTGTTTACATTATTATTCACTATGTTATTGTTAAATGTTATTTGGATAATAAATAATGATTTAATTTAATCGTTCCAAGCTTGATAAGATGTTGTTAATCAAGCCAACCAATGGGTCACTGCTGCAAATAGGGGTGGGGGGGCTAGCCATAGGGGTTGCCATGAAAACTTTTAAATAGAATTACAGAGTGGTGAAATAATATTTTTTTTCTCACAGACATCACTCAATGCGTCTTACTTACACCATTCAGTAGGTTTTTTCTTAAGCGACCCAACTATAAACAAAATATTTTATATAAGTGTAATTTTAAAGAAATCCAGCTCTATTTTTAATAAATCATTAGAACATTTTACATTAACTTATGTCTAAGATCAAACCCAACAGGTTTCTTATTTTATGATTCACAAAATGGCACAATATAATATTGATTTACCCATCCACTAGTAATGAAGTGTGGAGGGAATTTATAAGTTAAGGATGTACTTAAATTAGCAGTTTCATTAAAGGGTAGGAATAATGTACAAGTGTAGTGACTAGTGGGTGTATGGTATAGGGATGACTGGCAAATAATAAGAGGGACAGCTACCGAAATTGGCATGTAGAAATGTAAATGTGAATCGTCCTCAGGGATAAACTGGTTGGGGTAAGGAACTGAGATATTCATTGGTGCATCTAAATGAACATTTGTTATGTTCCTTGAATTTATATCTACTAGGGGACGCTTCTCGTGCTAACCCGGACACTAATTGCGCTCGTGTCACCTCAGCCTTCGGTCTCGCTCTGTGATTTTTGACAATACTAACCTTTGGATGACTATTAATAGCAACATAAAAAATATTTATTATTTTTTAAAGCTGATTATTATTCTGTAAAAAGGATAAGGTATTTTAAAATCCACACAAAATATACGCAATGTTTAAAACAGTATAAACATTATAACATCTGTTATACGTATTAATAAAAACATTTTAAAGATATAAAATCATTTGGATTTTTAAGAGACATCGTGGTGGAGCCCTGGTTATTTTTTAATTTGCTGAAATATGCTTCATTATCCTTAACCCATGGGCTTTAAAAAATGATTCTAAGCGGTAGATAGACCACTAAGAAAGTGAACTACTGAACGCACTGATGCAAGAGAGATGCAATGAGTGGTGGAAGTGAGATAGAAAACTATTCTTTCCCCATTGCGTTATTACACCTAACAATTGTCATGGCAACTAGGATGGCAATAGACGCATGCTGGAGGTGCAATAGCAAGCCCCACCCACTACGTAATTATCAGCAGTAACCATAGTTTGGTTTGTTTGATTAACACGAACGTATCACATCAAGCTTCAAACGATTAAATTATATCATTATTTAGTGATCAAACCACAGTTAATAGTAATAACACAATGAATAATAAAAATCAGCTAAACAAACTTATACAGTTAATTGCGGATAGTTTTTCAAATGTTTTTGCGGAACACTTGAAGATGAAAGATTGTCGCGTTCGTGATGTACGGCAGCTAATTCGTGAAACGAAACCCATACACTGCTGAAACCCCTATTTGCGCTAAATATGACACGCGGGTCAGTTTGTGTTCGGCCCAATAATATATTATTTTATTCCTAGCTCGAAAAATTTCACGTGGACCGAATTACTTTCGGAATTTAAAATATAGATACTTATGTTTAGAAAAAATAGTATACATTTTTTGCGGAATAATTTGTAAGCTGACAAAGACACCAGGATGAAAGCGTACGTTTTTCAAGCCCCTCACACTTGAATCATAGTAGACAAATGGCCCGTTCTCTTGATCTAATATTTAATACAGTCACCGGAGCCCGGCCAAAGACCTGCTTAATGGTGGGTTTGTCTCCATAATGCCGTCTTTGACTTTTGAAAGCCCAAACGTACTCTTTTCATGGTAGGAAATGTGCTTTGAAGACCATAGCGTAATTAGAGAGTAAGAGTTTTGTAAAATTTTTAATATTTTAAGCCCTAGTTTTAAAATAACCATCTTTTTACCAAATACATCTTGTCAATGAAACTGGCGTCAACTCATTGTAAGAATAATAGTTCTGTAAATTCTAGTTACTTCAAATAAATTGATTTAAAATAATAACATTTCCTCTACATTTTCTGAACTATTGAAGGAACGTTTATATTAAGTTTGTGAATCCAATCGTCCGAGGATGGCAAACGCGGTTAAATGAATTAGACAGTATTACTGTATTTTTAAAAATTTGATCAAATTTGGTTTTGTGAGATATGATTTGTATAGTAAAGTGTCACAAGTTAAAAATCTCACTCCAG
Organism: Stictocephala bisonia; assembly: GCA_035578905.1. Classification (NCBI taxonomy): domain Eukaryota; kingdom Metazoa; phylum Arthropoda; class Insecta; order Hemiptera; family Membracidae; genus Stictocephala; species Stictocephala bisonia. The sequence continues at coordinate 1,281,360 of JAQJVL010000208.1, read as the reverse complement.
CGAATAATTTTGTCGTACTCGAGCGTTCGACCTTCTACCTGGCGTTGACTGTGAAACTACTTGCAACTCCGCGACTATCAGACGACTGGTTGTTGTCTGTCCGTCCGTCCTTGAACCATTGTGTGAGTTGAAGAATGGTGGCAATTTACTCTCTCTTCCATCGATTGGACACCAGGCAGAGTGTTTATCACTAGCTGACGTTCACGTTTTGCAGTCGAACATTACTTCACTTGAAAACGTTTCTGGTTTGCAGTTTTCAAACAAGTATATTTCAAATGTCATGCTTTATAGGATAAGGGTGGCCTCATGGCATTTTATTTTTACAACTGGTTTAGGTTTATTAAAAACAGAATTAAATTAGAATAATAGTTATTTCTATTTAAAAAAATAAATGAGAAGATCAAATTAAAATCTTATCCCAGATTGCTCTAGAAAATTCTGTTCTCCTTTAAAAAAATTGTGAAGTGTAAAACTAAGGTCTCAAATAAATCTATAATCTTTATTTGAGTTTAATATTGACCTCATGGAGAATCAACTCCAATATGGTGGCAGGTACAGAAGACTCTTAAGTAAGTGGGTTATTTATTCATTTTCCTGTACTTTCAGATTTCTGAAGCATATCACGGATTCTGTCAGTCTAGACTTCTTAGCATTCATGAATCAGTTAGAGTTCAGATCATCTTTATGTATCATATTAAAATAAGGATAAATTTATTTTATTTTACAATGAAATAAATATATTACCTTTCATCTTAAGTACTAAAGTATAAACGTTGTTTAATGTTGGCGTAAAACTATGAGGCTAGAACTGCAGCCTGTATTATAGTAAGTGTGATAGTTGAATACTGCCTTCTCCCATATGCGTTAGCATTGAGAAAGTATTGTAATCGTCCAAAAACATTTGTTACAAGTTGGTATAAAAATCCATTTTAGGGTCCCCTGAACCCAAAAGGTGGGACTTCGAAAAAAAGTTGTGTCTGTCCGTATGTGTGTACGTCTGTGTGTATATGCAGATACCTGGAGGCCAAACGGATGGTTAAATTTTTATGAAATTTGCTATGTAGGTGTATTTAGCCAATATCTCCAGAACTTTTTTCATTTTTTGGAAATTTTAGTTTATTTTTTATTTTTATGGTCAAACAACAAACATAAACAGAATTTTCTTAACAGCGGTTCTAACGATTTTGATTAGTAAAAACCGCACGTCACTAGCTTGACTAGTTTTTGAGGTATACCATTTTTTTACAGGTGAAAACATTTGAAATGCATTTTCAAGCTTTATTCTAACGATTTTGAAAAATGTTCAGTAAAGATACAAATTACAGTTACAGATATTTTACTTACCACCCCACTAAGTTGGAGCTGGAGGCGAATGGCCGAAAGCCACAACTCAAGTTTTTGAAGAATATATTTTTCCATACTTTTATTTTAATAAAAATTAAATATAAATGTTTCGTTTGTAAATTCCTTATAAATGTAATTAATCAGACATATGTTTTTATTTAGGCGTGTTTTTAATTCTTTAATTTTCATTTTTTATACAATCTGACGTAACAAAGGGAAAGTGAGAACTTAAGTGCCAGTTACCTGGTATCATTTATTTCTATTATGTATGAGAAATGTATTACATGAATACATTTTTTAATAGTATTTATTTAAAATGTATGAATAGCAAATGTACTGCATATTCAAAATCAACTAAATAATGAAAGAGAATGAATTTAGTCAACAAGATGATTTTATTGTAATCAGTTCCTATAATTCCTTAAACGGTCTAATAAGGTTTAAATAATATTAAATCGTTTCGAGGTGTTATACTGCGGCCAGGTACAACGACAAGGGTCTTGAGTTCGAATCCAGGTGGTGTGGGACCCACCTTAAATATACGGAGTTTAGAAATTGATGGGATCAATGTTTTTATTATAGTTACTTGGAACAAATCCTGTTTAAAAAATTTTACTTTGTAATAAGAGGAGGAGGAGATGTTTTTCTTTTGAGTTGATTGCATAGGCATTGTTTTTATTATTAATTATTTTGTGAGTCCCTCTGGTCTGAGGAAGGTAAACGTGGTTTGTCGAAATCGATCACCATAATTTTAGCGCATTTTATACTTAAATTGTTAATATTCGTGCAATTTGTACTTGTATTGTAATATATTTATGGATTTTCTGCTTGTATTGTAATATATTTATGTTGTGTGGCGTTCACTTGTACTGTATATGTACCAACACGTATTATGCCAATTAAAAACTATTTAATTTTATTTCAAAAGTGAAAAAGGCATGTAACATTTGTAAAGGATAATTTAATATAGCTAATGACAACTGATTAAAATAACTAATATAAAAAATGAAAATATGACCATGGAAATGTAAATCAAAATATAAAGTAATAAAAAATAAAATCTACAAAAACCAATTTGAATGTAAGGGATATATGAGAAATTTACAGCAAACAAAATAATGCAAGTACAAAATAAATCAACTAAAAGTATTAAGTCAACAATACGAATTGATTCTTTATTCAGTTCTTGTGTCACAGCAAGAGAGGATTTATTGGAGAATGGTCGGCGTGACGGTAGGGAATGGTTATTCTGATTTGCTTCGATTCTTACTAGATTGCTGTTTCACATGCAAACACCATTTTAACCAGACCAGAATATATTAATATTATAGGCTTGGGACCTCGTCATGTAAGTTTGGTTTACATCACTAATACAAAATGACAAACAACCGTTTAACCAGATCAGACTGTATTAGTCTTTATAGACTTGGGACCTCTTCATGTAAGTTTGGTCTTCGTCACTAATACTATATGACAAACAACCGTTTAACCAGATCAGACTGTATTAGTCTTTATAGACTTGGGACCTCTTCATGTAAGTTTGGTCTTCGTCACTAATACTATATGACAAACAACAGTTTAACCAGACCAGACTTTATTAGTTTTATAGACTTGGGCCCTTGTCATGTAAGTTTGGTCTCCGTCACTAATACAATATGACAAACAACCCTTTAACCTGATCAGACTGTATTAGTTTTTATAACTTGGGACCTCTTCATGTAAGTTTAGTCTCCGTCACTAATACAATATGACAAACAACCCTTTAACCTGATCAGACTGTATTAGTTTTTATAACTTGGGACCTCTTCATGTAAGTTTGGTCTTCGTCACTAATACTATATGACAAACAACCGTTTAACCAGATCAGACTGTATTAGTCTATATAGACTTGGGACCTCGTCATGTAAGGTCTCCAACACTAATACAATATGACAAACAACTGTTTAACCTGATCAGACTGTATTAGTCTATATAGACTTGGGACCTCGTCATGTAAGTTTGGTCTCCAACACTAATACAATATGACAAACAACCGTTTAACCTGATCAGACTGTATTAGTCTATATAGACTTGGGACCTCGTCATGTAAGTTTGGTCTCCAACACTAATACAATATGACAAACAACCGTTTAACCTGATCAGACTGTATTAGTCTTTATAGATTTGGGATCACTTCATGTATGTTCGGTCTCCAACACTAATACAATATGACAAACAACCGTTTAACCTGATCAGACTGTATTAGTCTTTATAGATTTGGGATCACTTCATGTATGTTCGGTCTCCACCCCATCCTCAGTGTTTCTACAGCCAGGACACTTAGATTAGTCTTAGTGAATAACTGTCTTTAAATTAAAAGTTTAGATTTTTGATCATTTACAATCTACACCAAACCTGTTACGTCCTAGTGTAAAGAAACTGTTGGGAGTTATCAGTGTTATTGATTACACGCCCTTTGATCGGCATAAAGGCATTAGCCGGGCAGGAGCAATCATCACTCAAGATAAGCCAGGGTGGGGGGGGGATGAAAAGACTTACAGGAAACATGCAACATCACAGTCTGAATTTCCACCATCGGTGTTTGTAACTTTGCAGTCCTGGACAGAGGCAAACTTGGTACCTCACAGCTTTACCAAAGCCTAATTTAGTACGGAATACGTATAAAAAACATTTACAACGTGCTTTTATTTATGTGTGTTAAGATAGTTTTTATAGTACTGTTCTTCATATAGGTAAACTCAAGCAGCCGATTTAATAATTGATTCGTATATGAGTAAAATAAACAACTTTCTTTTTATGTTTCAGAGTGAAAAATTGGGCCCTTAAATTTGGAGTTGATCTTTGGGAGTTTGGAAGACAATTTACTAAAATGAACGAAATCCAAAGGGTAAGATTTTTTATTTTCATAATTTTTACTCTCAAATATTGTTTCTTAGCATATGCTTTCTATCTTTATAGGAAGTAACATTTTATTCAGCCTGATTTTAGTATGATTATTTTAGATTTGTTTCAAGTTAAGTAACTGTATAAATAATAAAACTGTATATAACTGTAATCCTTTTTTACAGATAGGGAGCTGTTAGAGGTCACTCTTATAACTGTAAAGTGAAAACTATACAAAATACTCAATATAACCATGATTTAGGTGATTATTTTCACCCAGTTTATGTGTCAAAAGCAACCATTAACATTTTAAATAAACAGAGTTCTTTATAGAATAACCTCATGCTTGGAGTATGCTTGAAGTATATGTGTGTACACAGAGAATACAAAATAAAGGCTACATATTTACCCCATTTAAGCAACGAGCACTTTTTCTTTTTTTTTAAGGAGAGGCCGATCTCCTTCTTAACCTTACTCTGCCCATACCCCATGGACTACTGATCTGTGCGAAGAACTTATTCAGACTCAGTACAGGAGAAGGTGAATATTACTGATAACTCTCCCAGTCTAGGCCGGATTCGAACCTGTTGTATCTCTAACCCAAGCCCAAAGTCCTGACGCCTCAGACCGCTTGACCACCGGCTCGCCAACTCTCTCTACTGGCCATTGAGTCGTTCACTATGACCGTAAAAACAATCAGTGTTTCTTTATTTTCTGTGATATTTTGCAGGAAAGAGTTCTAAGTATTGTAACAAATTCTTAGTGTAACAAAAGGGTTGGGCTTTACTAAACCCTAATACAGACAAAACCGCATACTCTCCCAAAGTGGACATGGTATAATAGAGTTGATATTTTTATAAAAAACAACTTCGGACGGAATAAGTCTAGTTGTTCCAAACAGAACTTTGCTCCAAAAGGCTATACGAAGCACTAGAGACAGAATTTTGTCCAAATATAACAAGATGGAACCTAATTCATTCTAAAAGTATGCTAAGATGTTTTACATAAACATGAACTTGGCAGGACCTCCTAGTTTCTTAAAGTATACAAAATATCTATGTAATAAACTATCTATGTAATATCAGTTAACTTGTTTAAGTTTGCCACTTATACACTAGGTGAATTATTTGCCCGCCAATTGCCATTGTTTCTAATACAATTATTCTTAAGAATATGTTAAATTTATTACATTACTATGTACTATATACTAATTTATTTGATGTATTACATTTTACAGTTAAGATGGACCCCACTGACAAGTATTATTTGTTACTTAGCGGGGCCATAATGATGTAAAATATTTGGAATAATCAAATCAAATCAAATATAAAGGATAGTACTTTACATCGAGGATTTAAACGAGACCACTAACCTCACAAAGTATAAACGAAGTAGGATTAGCAGCATTTATATATGACCTCATATGATGATCATCTATCCTCCCCAAATACACGTAGAATGGAGTTATAAAAACATCCCTGAATGGGACATCCTACCCTCATATAGTACATTAGATCGTTTTGGTGGTCGATATTTTTCATAAAAATTTGTCTACACTGAGGATCCTACCCCCCCCCCTCAAGTAGGTTAGGGGTAACAAGAAGATATTTTTGGACAATAGTGACTCTAAACAGGATTTCCTAATCTCCCAAAGTACAGATAGAATCAAGATGGCTCTTGATATAAAAACGACCCCCCTCCAAAAAAAAGGATGTTACGGAGCCCTACGTAAACGTAACTCCAGTTACAAAGGAGACAGCACTTATAAACATTTCTCTACTAACCCTCCTACCCTTCCCCCAAATTAACGTGGTTTAAGAGAATAGCACTTTTTATTTATGATTGTTTGAACAGGACCTTTCCAAAGAACGCAGGGTAGACAAATTATTGGTCTACATCTAAAATCTCCTGCCACCGTCAAGTAATTAAGGATATAACAATTTCCATTTTAACTGCTTTATTTCCTACCCTATATGGGCTCTACATTATCTTTGATATCTGTTAGGGTCACGTAGTTTCGTAGATCACAGATTTTTTCCAGTCTTATCCAATCTCAAGTGATTTCTTCATTTCACCGTAGTTTCATAGGAACACAATTTTTCATGAGATATTGGTAACACTTTTGTATATTTGGTTAGGTAAAATCTAATCGATATAGTTTTACTCATACATTTAATGAAGTTTTTTGTGGTGCAGTCCTGTAACCCAGCTACTTGGGAACATAATGTTGTGGATAGTTTAGGTAATATGTTATATGTTCGGTTATCTGAAAACTGAAATGGCATTCGATCAGAAGTTTCCATTCGACTTAGAAACTACTATAAAAATCTGGGGTGTGCAACCCACCCTCGTAAAATCATTGACTGGGCGAGGATGGGTGTGAAGGCACCAGACTCAGGAGGGTACAGAAAAAAACACACAAGTTATGGTCAAATAATAGTTTATATATATATATATATTTATGAAAAAAGTAAGAAAAATTTAAACAAAAACAAAAAACATTGAAATTGAAAAATAGACGATTGCCCGTTTTAGGGGTCATAGGAATTAAGGCCTCACCTAAATAAACAAAGATTTAAAAAATGTAGCCTAACAATAATAAAAATAAATAACGAATAGCAAGAATAACTAGAAACATAATGAACATCTGAAAACAATAAGACATGCAAGAAACCAAAAGTGAATAAATACTACACATATAAATAACGTAAGTTATGAACAAAAAAAGAATAACTAAAATTTAATTTTAACAGAGCTTACTTGACCAGAAAAAAATTAATAATTCCACTGAATCCTGCGGACCAGGCCCCTAATTAAAAGAAATTTCATAACTAGCGCCCAATAACTCCAGCTCAACAACAAAACTCTACAGCTAAAAGAAAGATAAAAATAAAAAAAAAATGTAAATAAAACCGAAATCACTTCTCTCTCCTTTAAAAAAAAAGCCCTATACCTTCTTCCTCTTGTGAGACAAAATCACAAACGGTGGCCGAGAGGGGCGAGGAAAAAATAGAAAGGAGTTCAACTGCATGCCTGTAGAAGTCGCATCTTCTGCCTGGAGTTTCAGTCAACAGTGCAGCGAGGAAGGGGGTAGGTGGCTGCTCCCTCTGGGCCGCAAAGAAGGCCTACTAGTACATTGCGTCCTCTTCTAGTAGTGGACGACCCAGCCCGTAAGTCCTCCGCTGCGTCCCCAAGTGACACGAGGGTGGAAGGCAATGCAGGTGATGATCCATCTCTCCTCTCGGACCAAAACCTGGCCAAGAAATGAAAACGACGATAAGACAGACGAACGAGAAAGAAGACCGTGAAGAAGGAATGAAAAACATACACACACATAACAAAAGCAAACATAGAGGAATGCGTGGCTATCCCAGAGACAACGCAATCAGTGCTTCGGCACAGGTGTCTGTGTTGGGTGGTAGTCAGGGTCCGGATGTTCTGTAGGGAAGAGAACTGAGTATCAAGCTTCTCAGTTAGCTTAAAATCGGACTAATACTAAGTGTTTCAGATTCCATGTAAAGTCCTGGGTCCCTTAGTTACACTGGCTATTGGATGGTTAATAAACAGCTCTTTCTAAGGAACAGACGGCTCTAGTTAGTAACAATGACTACACTCGTTAATCTGCACTCATCAGGCTCTTTCACTCCTTACAGAATTGGTCGGTAGCGTATTTGGTTCAATCTCAGCTTCATGTGCTAAAGGTTCTCAGTTCGATCCCAATCAGAGTCAATACATTTTGAGAAGGATCAGCTGATAACCACCGGCTGTTCATTTGTCATTGGGCTATTAATTAATGACACTTTCTAAGGAATAGTCGGCCTTAGTTTGTAACAATGACTACATTTGCTCATCTACACTCATCACACTCATTCGAAATCCATATTCGCCCATATCTTGACGATCGGCGTCTTAAGAATAAATAAATACATTCACACATATCTCTAAGAATGGCGTCTTAATAATGAATAATAAATAAAATATGGACAACATTTGAATAAATTCTTGAACTATATCCATTGAGTAATAATTACTTTTATCTTCCAATTATTTTCAATTATTTGTCCAATTATTAAGTCGAAATGAATCTACGCACATTGTATAGGAGACTCTTAACTTGTAATCGGCAGTCTGAGAAGTTCAACGATCGATCTACCCAGTCACTCTATTCACTTCAACCAAACATGTATTCACTCTACGGGTGAATTTATTCTGCTCAGAAGTCCCAATAAGAGTGTACGAATACAAAGGGAATATAAAGCAGTCTTCTAAACTCCTATGTCGGACTACATAAATCATCTACAGCTGGCACGGATCTTCGTTTAAAATATTTCTTTTTTTATTATATTTGAAATTGAATGTTAATCAGAACTGATGTCTTTATTAGTTAAGATACGTTAACAGACCAAAGTCCTTTTCTCGTTATGTATGCACTCTTCAGAACTAATAAGTAACCGTTGAACTATTTTTTGTTTGCCCAACCCCAATACACAATTGTGTGGGAAGTGATTAAGCGGATCTTTTTTAGTCGTACGTGTATGTAGGATGTGTGAAGTGAGGGGGTGGGACCGTTAGTCACGTCTGCTTATCCAGACACTATTGATAGTACTACCCCTCCCCATTACAGTGAACTATTGATGGTCCATCTATTCATGACATTATGGATCACTTATCGATGGCCTTACCCCCCCCCCCCTTCTGAACAGACGGCTATTTATGACCACCCCCTCTCTCTAGACACGACTATCGATGCCCACCCATCCATATTTTCACACGATAATCATAGTCCACCCCCTCTCTACATACAACTCTCGATGATCCACCCACCCACCTCTTTAGACGCCTGTCGATGGCCTATCCACTCCTCCTACAGACGGTAGCCCACCAAAATCTCGCTTCGGACGACTATCATTGGTCTTTTAACTCCCCTTCACGGACAATTACCGGTGGTATAACCAACCTCTCTCCACAGAAGACGATCGATGGCCCATACACCTCTCTCACAGATAACCATTTATGGCCCATCCACCCCTCTCTACGGACAATTATCGATGGTCAATCCAACTTCTCTTCACAAAAGTATATCGACGGACCATCCACACTTCTCTTCGTACGACTATGAATAGTATTTTTTCTCCTTTCTACAATAAGAACTACTACCGATGACTTATCCTATCCACTTCTCTCTACAGATGAAAGCCCACCTTCCTTTTTTCGTCTATTTTAAGCAAACGACTAGTTTTAGTGAAGCTCTTAACATTAATCAACACAGATTTTCGAAACATTTGTTTGGCAATTTGTGAAGGTGATTCGAAGATGTACCTGCTTATTGGCGAAAAACGTAAAAATATTCGTTTTAAAAATGTACACGTTTACGCATTATGAAAATTATTTTTCTATGCTGTAGATAGATCTAACAAGAAGTAATATACACTTATAAATTTGTAAAAAAAGAGCACGCAAACATTTTTAACGATTTAGTTTGTCTAAATTGATTGTGAAATTAAATGTTCTGATTTATCTGGAAACTACTAACCAACTTAATTTTAAATCATAATCCGTCCATTTTAGATCATAATCCATGGACTACTACCGTCCATCGTTGAACGTATATTTAAATTAAATTTTGGTTGTCACGTACAATGTATAGTAGACGAGCTTCATCGCTACCTCTCAGAATTATCATACCAAACATATATACAAAATATTAGAAATTTGCGAATGTTCGGGTGTTTTACTTAAGTTTGCGTTGAAAACGATAAATATTTTACTCAGAATGTTAACGATAAAACTGAGAACAGAGAAGTAAAGCTGGAATCACACGATAGAAGATCCCTTCAGGCCAGCACTTCTCATAATTCCCTGTCATTACAATTTTGAAATGCCGACTTTTATTGCATTCTAAGTTTTTACTGTCAGAGTTTCTGCTTGGAATATTCTTCTCGACAAATCCTCTGCTATTCATTAAAGTATCTGTGTCTTGTTAAACACAGTTTTGGAGCACAACGTATTAAATCTGTTCATAACGAAACTTTCCTAGCTGCCTAGCGTATTTTTGTGATTGTGATTTCAGTTGGATAAAATTAAATATAATATATAGTAAAAAATAAATTTAATACTGGGAACAGTTTTTCATTGTCTAAACATGAACTTTAAAACATTATATGTTAAAGATATGTATGTACTAAGTCTTATATTTACTTATATTTAGGTTTGCAATATCATTTTAAATAATATCAGTAGCATATGGAGCTATACTCTCTCATGACAAGAAGCTTACAATCTTAAAGATCATGCACGTTTATAAGTTTATATATTATATACAGGGCGTTCAATAAAACGTGTTATTGTAAATATAAAAATGAGCAAAACACTTCATATGAAGGTATGTCCTAAAACCTTTAGTTTTCCGTCTATCTGTCTTTATGCGTTTTTTACATAACAACTTATAACTTTAGATCCACTGAAGGTACAAGTGTGAAACTTCATGATTGTACTAAACTATAGTAGTTCCATTTGAAAAAATATATAAAAAAATAAATCTTTACCCGTTTCAAAATGGCAGACATTTAGTTTTTTATAACTTAAATATCTAAACACTAACTAATTTTACAAATAAAATACTTGAATAATGTTTTTTAGTAAATCTTATTATAATATTCACACTGTTTCAACAAAAACGGATAAAAACAGTTGAGTTATAATGCAAAACGTAAAAAAATGTTTTGCAGCATTAACCAAAGGTTAGTGTGGTTTTAAATATATGTGTACTTTGAACAGCTGATTTCATGTCAATCTGATGTTTCATATGAACCTAATAATAATAACATAAATAAACAGCTGTTCATATGAAACATCAGATTGACATGAAATCAGCTGTTCAAAGTACACACATATTTAATTTAAAATCGTACTAACCTTTGGTTAGTGCTGTAAAATATTGTTTTACGTTTTGCATCACAACTCAGCTGTTTTTTATCCGTTATTGCTGAAACAAACAGTATGAATATTATAGTAAGATATAATAAAAAACATTATTCGAGTATTTTATTTGTAAAATTAGTCAGTTTTTAGATATTTCAGTTATAAAAAACTAAATGTCTGCCATTTTGAAACGGGTGAAGATTTACTTTTTATATATTTTTTCAAATAGAACTACTATAGGGTGAAGTTTTACACTTGTACTTTGAGTGGATCTACAGTTATGAATTTTTATGTAAAAATCACATAAAGACAGATAGATGGAAAACTAAAGGTTTTAAGGCATACCTTAATATGAAGTTTTTTGCTCATTTTTAAGTGTACAATAACATCCCAAATTATTGAAACAGTTTTACTGGACACCCTGTATACTTAAGATATATGTCTGGCCTCGAGTAAAAAAGGACAACCATGACTTGAAAGATCAATGTTTAGCTTCAAATGTAAGTCAGCGTACGTGTTCTCTGTTAACAGTCCAGTGGTGAGTTAAATACTTTATTATTTATTAAAGGTCTCTATTATTGTATATAATACATTAGTAGAACACAATTCCGCAAACCCGACCTTAAAAAGATCACCCTCGACAAAATTGCGGCTGTTTAAATTTAGAAACTTGAGCTTCATAAACTATTGATTAGTTTAGAACCATTGTAGATTAAAACAAAAACCTGCAAAACATCGAAACCCTGCATAAACATCTAATTATAAAGCAAGCTTTAATAGTTTATCACATCAGGGGGATATTCCCCTAGGAATTATAACAATATTTTAATCAGAGGACAGGTCAAATTGTATATCAAACTAAAAATCTCTACAAAGAGAAAACGATGTTACAAATCCGGCCATAAAGGTCCTTCCTAAATCAAATCAAAATCACTTTATTTCCACATAGTACAAAATAAAATAAACATATAAAGAAAATACAAAATATACCTTACAAACCAAGTATTCTAGCAAAATATCACTTTTTTCCATAATTTACAACATCATAAAACAGATAAATAACTTAAATAACCACTCAAAAATATAACATAATGTAAAATAATTCGGTCTTATCAATTACCGAATTGAATAGAATATTGAATAGAATAGAAATTGAATCCGAAAGTAGAGAAATAACTAAATTAATATAAATAAATAAATTAATACAACTTAATATTTTGCTTGATTATAAAAATGACATTTATGAAAGGAAATGAGCCTACATGGGCGCCAAAGGCCTGTGCGTAGGATCGAGTTGTTGTTTTTTTCTTTTTTTAATTAAATTTAAGTATTAAATATATCCTGTGAAATTACGAAGTGCAATTTATAAAACTAATGTGTTAATTTGGAATAAACTATTTATGTGATATTATATTAAATACTGAATCCAAAATTAAAATTGACGTGATAAAATAATACGAAATTAAAAGAGAAAAAAGTGAAGATAATGTGCTGAAATAAAATTGAAATATTTGTACAAAATTAAGCTAATGGAATGAATATTGTCTTAGGCTTCCTTTCTTTCTATGGACTACAATAGCAACATATTGAGAGCCAATCCTGGATATAAAAGAAGATTTTCCAATTAGGAAATGTCTTTTAAATCCTATGGGAATCTTCCATGACAACCATAACAGCACATGTAGCTATAAAATGTTTAGTTAAATATATTTTAATGAAACGTTAAAGAGTAGCGTAGAGAAAATGACTTTAAGAATTTTAAAATAATAAGTTAATAAAAATTTTCGTTCCAAATAATTGCAGTTAGAATTAGGTTATTGAGAATATATATTCTACAATTTTGAGACAGTAAATCATAATAATCCGAAATATTTATGGACTCATATTTATACAGATGGATAAAGACTAACTCAACAATCTTCGGTAGGCGATAGAGTTGTATCTGAACTACATTCAAAATATCAAACACTTAATTCATCTAAAACTTCCTTTGATTGTGAAATGGCTGTAATAAATTAGCTCTAAATAAATTAGTTCAAGAATACATACAATCTAAAAACATTGTCTTATTTAGTGACACTAAATCAGCAATTAAATAGATTTGAACGATTAAAAGATTGAACCAAAAGAATTGATGGAATGCAGAAACTTATAAAATTTAAATGATCAAAATAGAAATTTTATTTTCTTATGGATTCCTTCACATTGTAATTATTATTAGAGTAAATGAGTTAGCTGACAAACTGGCTAGACATGGAGCAAAATAAAATCTACCCTATCAAACAATAAAACTTCATTCTATAATGCTAATAGCAAAATTAAATATTATATAACAAATCATTTCTTTACAAAATGAAATAAAAAAAACAAATCATGAGAGGATTTAAATGATATTCCAGATTTTTGAGAAAAAAATGCTGTTGCTGCTTTTCGTCTAAAACAGTCTATCTTCATCGCTTTGAAATATAATATATTATGAACATCCAAACTGTATCTTATATAAATCATCTTATTTTATGTACAAAAGCCAAATTATGTACTGTTCAAAATTAACAAAAAATAATTTATACTGTAGATATTGGGAAGCCAGGTCACTAATGAGCTAATGACTTTGACAAATAATTTTCTGTTAAAAAAAATTGGATTGTTAAAAAAATTAAAAATTACAGGATAACTTTTAATTATTAACTATTAAAAAAATTGGAACAGTAAGGAATTCCGTTATTATCTCTACAACTGTGATAAAATTGCAAACAACTTATTTGTAACTATGTAAAAATTTTTGTAACTAACGGCAATTTTTTTAGTTCAAAATTCAGCATGTCAACGAATACTTACTATGTTTAAACAATTGTTGAAATGTGGGTCAACATGAGCTTGGACATCGTACTGTGTCTGTTAAAGAAATAAGTGGTTGTTATTTTGGTGGTAGTTATGTAATCTCACCCAGGGGTGAAGTGGGCCATTTTAGGGGGGGGGGCACGTGGTCCCATCAGCTGGTTAAACACTTTATAAAGGGCTTGTTCACTCCTGGCTTTGACTGATTTTTTCACTATTTAGAGCGTCCATTTAATCACCATTATTATTATTGTTTATTAGACGCCAATCTTCAAGATATTTTAGTTATTCTTAAAAATATATTTTCTTTTTAAAGGAGAGGCAAATCTCCTTAACCTTACAATGGCCATTCCTCATAGACTATTGGTCTGTGCGAGGAACTTATTCAGACAGAGTAAGGGGGAGAACCAGTACAGAGAAGGTGAAAGTTACTGGTAAGTCTATGCCATATTCGAACCAGCACTATCTCGAGCCTAAGCTCAAAGTCCTGACACCTTAGACCGCTCGCCCACCGGCTCGCCCTATAAGGGGCGAAAGAGTGTAGATGAACGAGTGTAAACGAATTGGTCCTAAATAAGATCCACTGTTCCTTAGAGAGAGCCATTTATTAATAGCCCAATATCCAGGGCAACAGCTTTACGTGGAATCCGAACCACGTAGCATTGGTCTGATTTTCAATTTATTAGCTTGATTCTCAATTCCCTTCCCTACACAATATCAGGACCTAGACTATCACTCCAATACCTCCGATTTCCCTAGCAGTGTCAACGTCGATGGCAACCATTAAGTGGTTGCCACGTTCGTATTAAGAGAACCGAGCACATAACTTATCGCCTACAATCTCCACAACACTTTGTCCCCTAGTAGCTGGGTTGCAGCTCTGTGGCACAAGTTCATACTGTAGCAAAACACAATATCCGCAATAGCTCATTTTCATTGTGAAATTTAGTTAGTGTGCCTTTATATGTACCTGTGCAAAGTCTGGTGCACAATGGGTGCCTTAGACCCAGCTGAATACCCTTTGTATTATTAACACATTCTATTATTTGAGAGCAATCTTCATGCATTTTTGGTGAACTTGGTGAAAGGCCTTTATAGGCGTTGTCCTGAAAGGCAATGTCATGCAAACATCCTCATTTATGAAGGATCGGGGGACAAAACACCAGAGACGTTGTGTAGAACTCGAAAGGCCTGCAACATGTAGAGAGCATTAGGCAATTAAAATGGATTATAGTGATCCACTAACTTACAGTTAATTTTATTAATTAGTTATTATGGGCATTATTATGGGCATTATTTGGGCGACCCGATGGCCGAGAAGTCGAATGCTCTAAGTCAGGACTTTAACCTTGAATTTGAGATGGTGCCTAATGTCCTTGTAGTTAATATTCACCTTGTACTGTATTGGCTCTCCCTTTTAAACTATCTGGATCCCCGCACAGATCATTAGTTTTTGGGGAATGGGCTCAATTAAGAAAAAGGAAGATCAGTTCCTTTTCATAAATAACACTATTTTTTTAAAAAGAATTTCATGGAAAATTAGTAAATATTTTTAATCTTGTTGGTCATATTTTGGATGTAAGAACTATACGCAGGATTTTCAGAATGTCTGGAACATCATTACATTTGTTAACCATTATAAGTAATTTAACATATTAGGAAATTAAACTTGACACATCACTGCTATACAAAAAATATACTTTTTGAAACTATTATAAATTTTTTATCACTTCAGGAGGATGGACCACAGTGATTGAGAAGAAGATTTTAAATGATAGCATCGGTAGAGTTTCATCTCAAATTAAAGATCTCCATTAAGGAAATATATTGGTACAAAGCTAACACCAAAAGTTAAACCTATATAAGAAGGGAGCAGATTAAATGCACAGCCTCGAAAAAAATGGTTTACTTTGTAAAACATTGATGCTGTGCCTAAGAACCTCAATTAATTGTAACTCATCTACTTGGGACCAAAGTGTTTGGGAGATTGTAAGCGATAGGTTCCACCCTCGGTCCTCTTAATACCAACAAGTCGTCCACTCAAAGGTTGCCATTGACGTGGACACTACTAGAGAAGTCTGGAGTGTCCATGTTGGATGGTAGTCAAGGTTAAGATGTAGTGTAGGGAAGAGATCAGACCAACACTACGAGGTTCGGATTCCACGTAAAGCTGTAGGTCTAATAGTTGCCCTGGCTATTGAGCTAAGTCGAGCTCAGATAGTAACAATGACTACTCGTTCATCTAAACACATCACACTCATTCACCCTTTATTCTCCTATATCTCTACGATCGGAGACTTAAGAATAAAAAATAAATAAAATAAAAAAATTGTTTATCACACCAGGAGAGATTATCCCCAAGAAATCAGAAAAATAAGACGGTTGCATATAAAACTAAAAGTATTTGTTGGTAAAAAACAATGATACAAATCTGACACTAAAAATTCCAATATCAGCGGTGAAAATGTACAACCGATAACCCCAGTTTATTAATTATAAACTGGGGTTATCGGTTGTACAACATTACTAGTACAGTTAATAATACGTCACTTCCTGTTTGGAAAGTTATTCTTAATATCCAGATTGAATTCTCAATATTTTACTCTAGTAACCATAGTTAGTTCCACGAAAGAAAGAAAAACCCAAAATATTTTTAGTTAACTTATTTTTGTACATTGTCTAGTTTGGAATTATGGCTTACCTAACGATCTTGAGCTGATCATAGAAAAGATCAACATAATTTTAATCTGCAAATGAATTGATTATACTTTCAATAAGTGTTCAACCTAGGTTTTAACACAATGTTCGATTTTTTACTCTATGCAGTTAAACGCTTAACTAACTGGTATGCACTAAAATTATGCATATGGGGCTGATACTATAATGTAAATCACACGAAAGAGTACAAAATAATTTATGAATAATGAATTTATTTCACAAATAAAAAACACTATTCAAATACAGAAGTGTACTTGGAATATAAGTAAGCCACATTTACCAGTATAGGCGGTTTACTATACATATAAACAAAATGTTGTAACTAATAACAGACAGTTGGGAGTCCTTTGGGGGTAGATTTGAAGATTGTCAACAGAGTAAATGGTTATGTAATTATTAATAAAATTTGAATAATTCAATAACTTTGAACAATCATTTCAATACTTTTTGCTTTAATTTAATAACTTGCTTAGTTATAGTGTTTTTGTATATATACCTTTGAGCGAACACATTAAGTTGATCTATAGTATCAGACAATTTTGAAGAAAATCTATTGGGATCATTGTGTTGGCATGAATCAGAACAATTTCTTCATACTTCCCGTGATTATCATCGTACCAAAACTGCTTACTATGGCTGAATGTTATCCAATTCTATCTAAACAAAATATTATATTGCTCGTTTCATTATTTAGACATTTTAAATTCGAACAAACGAATTTACATATGTTTTATTAACGTATTTTTTACTGATCTCACATATAAACATCAACATAGGTTGGCATGAAAATAAATTTGAGGCCTGAGTTGCCAACAAAAAATATAGGAAGTTCCATTTTGTTTATTCCTTTTTTAAGAGACGTAGCAAATGACAGACTGACCCAAACAACTCAACCTCATCCATGTTAGTGACCCAGTGTCTAGATAGACCCAGGAACTATTTTATCGCCACTAAGATTCTACCAGTTATGAATTACACAGTCCTAACCAAAAGAGTTCGTCGGGTTGGTAATGACAGACTGACCCAAACTACTCAACCTCATCCATGTTAGTGACCCAGTGTCTAGACAGCCCCAGGAACTATTTTATCACCACTAAGATTCTACCAGTTATGAATTACACATTCCTAACCAAAAGAGTTCGTCGGGTTGGTAATGACAGACTGACCCAATCTACTCAACCTCATCCATGTTAGTGACCCAGTGTCTAGATAGACCCAGGAACTATTTTATCACCACTAAGATTCTACCAGTTATGAATTACACATTCCTAACCAAAAGAGTTCGTCGGGTTGGTAATGACAGACTGACCCAATCTACTCAACCTCATCCATGTTAGTGACCCAGTGTCTAGATAGACCCAGGAACTATTTTATCACCACTAAGATTCTACCAGTTATGAATTACACATTCCTAACCAAAAGAGTTCGTCGGGTTGGTAATGACAGACTGACCCAATCTACTCAACCTCATCCATGTTAGTGACCCAGTGTCTAGACAGCACCAGGAACTATTTTATCACCACTAAGATTCTACCAGTTATGAATTACACATTCCTAACCAAAAGAGTTCGTCGGGTTGGTAATGACAGACTGACCCAATCTACTCAACCTCATCCATGTTAGTGACCCAGTGTCTAGACAGCACCAGGAACTATTTTATCGCCACTAAGATTCTACCAGCTATGAATTCCACAGTCCTATCCCAAAGAGTTCGTCGGGTTGGAAATGTCAATTCTGATCACGTTAACTTTTTCAATGATGGTGAAATTACACTCAAGAAGTATTTCTCCTGATTTGATTGTTTGGGTGATTCTGTCTATATTTTGGTGTTATGAGAAGTAGTTTTAATATTGGACATGAGGTTTGATTTTATGTCTGCCCTTTTGCGTGACACATCTCAAACTTGTTTATGGCTATGGATTACTAGTATTTAATTATACGTCTCATTGTTATATTATTTACTATGTGATCACCTAAGCTTTGTTACGTCTGTTGTTTACTTGTTGTTATATTACTTATATTATTATGTGTTTAATATCCTTTCCCATTTTCATGGTTTACCTTTTTTACTACTCGTAGTTTATGTGTAATTAAAAAATATGGTGTTCTTTCACGTATAAAATAAAATTAACCTTGTAACCCACAGCACAATTAAAAATATAAATTAAAGACCTACAATTAGTATAAAATGTAGCAGGATCTGTATAAGAACTTCTTATTCAATGTGAACGCTGCCCTGATTTAGAATACCTATTAGGGGAGCCAACTCCGAGTTACCCCTTCCTCCTTTCCCCAATCCTCGACCCCACAATCCCTCTCAACATCTATTAATCCAGACCTTGTTTCTTTATGATTTGCTGTGGTATATTTTTTTCATTACAACGAAGATTACCTTCCTCTGTGGAATATGCATTTCCTAGAGAAGTTTTTCTTTTCTTCTCAAAATGAAAAACAAATTATTTTAGTTCTACAAATTTCCTGGAACGTTTAACCCATCAGACCAATGCCCCTGTATTTCAACAAATTGCACGTACACTCAGACAGTTGGGAGTCCTTTGGGAGTAGATTTGAAGATTTTCGACTGAGTAAATATTTATGTGATTATTAATAACATTTCAATAATTCAATAACTTTAAGCTATCATTTCAATACTTTTTGCTTTAATTTAATAACTTGCTTAGTTATAATGTTTTTGTAATTTTCTTTCAAAATCTGAAAATACTTGTCATTCAGAAATCTGTATTGTAGCCTCCGATAGCCGTGTTCAATTGTTCAAGTTCGTTATGAAATAGTTACAAAAAAGGCATTCTGATTTTTATGCAGATAGTTTTATTAATAACAAATATTTTGCTATGAGCAGATTTTATAATTTTTATTCAATTTTAAAAGGCTTTGCTTAGTGAAAGTTTGGGAAAAGTACCTAAATCCTTGAGAGTCCAGGTAAATAGAGTTTTATTGTAAATGTTTTGATGTTTTTAAATTCAATATTTATTCGATATTAATTTACGTTAATATGTAAAATGTACTTGTATTGTGTGATATAATTTAATAATTTCTCTAAAAATGTATCATATATCAACCAATGAATGAACATTATTGTAACTGACTATACGAAATTGTGTAAATAAAATCTTAAATAACTTTTTATCATTAATGATATTAAATGTATACTGTTTTTATAACGCTATTATATATTTGATAAATTAAAATTAATTTATTTATTTTCAGAAATACCATGATTTAGATGCTGAGGTTGCTAGGAAGGATGGACTTCTCCTGGTGAGGGAATTGGCTGCAGAAGTGAAAAATATGATGGATATAAAAATGAATGCTGTGATGGTAAGTACAATTATCTTGTATGTATCTTATAAAATAAAATAAAAAATCCGTGAGTCTTTTATCTCAACTTGTTGCCAAATTATATAAAGGTTATGTACAATTTTACCAGTGGCCTTGACCGGAAGGTTGCAACATAATTGTAAAATAACGGCGTCAAGCAATATCGATCGAGGATGTTCCTTGGATGTGTGACCAGTGAGATATCCCGTCCTTTCACTCAGCCCGCCTGCTCAGTCACTGGAGGTGGTTCGGAAGTCACCTGTATGTCGTTGGTCCCCAGGTTAAGTGTTAGTAAAGGCTATTAGCCCTAGTTGAATAAAGTCGTCTGGTTAAGTAAAACCTCCTTTAACCTTAAGGTTAAAGGAGGTTAAAGGTATATAAATAATAAAGGAATAATCAATATCACTGTACGTGTATGAGTGCGCTCGTGTGCGTGAGTGCGCGCGTGCGTGTGTGTGTTTTACTCATTGACACAAAAACTAATGGACCCACTCAACTGAAATTTTCCTAGACAAAGGAATATACCAGTATAACATGTATATAATATTCAGTTGTAAAGTAAAAATACAAACGTAATTAATTATTACTAGTAATTAGTTCAACGAAAATATGGCAGCTAATATTGATTTTTTATTGCAAAATATAAAACTTAGATATCTTAAAAAAAACAAAACAACAATACAATTTATTATCATTTCACTAGTTCCGAATCCATTTTCGATTTCAAAATTTTATTCTAAAACAATGATACAGGAGTTGTACAGAATTAATAACACGCGGCGTTTCTACCGGCATCAGGTCTCATCAGTGGGTACTGCCGTATACTGATGGTAAAATAAATGCTTATACCATCACTACGTCCACTCATCGCGGCACACAAGGTCATTGTGCCTGCACTGACGCCGTTCCGGTTCCGGTATCTTCTTTTACTGGAACGGGACAGCGTAGTAGAAAAGAATAAAATTTTACGTTTCCACCGCACAGAAAAAAATCGTTGTCTTTTCTATTTATTTTCTTAATCCCGTTCCAGTAAAAGAAAATTACGGAGCGGCGTCAGGGCAAGCATGATGAACCTGTCTGCCTGGAGGTGTGTGCTGAGTAGAGGGTGTAGGGGTATAAGGCAATACCCACTGATGAGTCCTGATGCCCGTTGAAACGCCACATGTAGTAACTCATTATAACTAGGTTATCCGCCACATTAACCTAAAAATAAACGTGTTACTGGAGTTCTGAAGAAAGATTTCAGGAGCTAAAAATAGTTTTCTACGGTTATTCAACTAGCACGCCGTCACCCAGGTTCGTCCACACTTAAAAGATTGGTGTTTTATCTATAGCCAAATAAATTACAATATGTACTTAGTATGCGTTATCCATGAACTAACTAAACTACTCTAATCATAGCTAACTCCATAACCCAACAATTAGCAATAACCACCTCACAGTCACCACAGAGAAAAAATACAGAGGTCGCCTTCTTTTGACAATAGCGAACACATTAGTGGCAGTTGCCACTACTGTCGGTGCAGAAATTATGTGCACCCGAGTTTGAAGGACGTTTACCAAGAAACTAAGAGGCCTACGACAAATCCAATCATACCAATGCTTTTACCGTTCATTGGAATGATGATAGCAAATGGAATGATTCTATATGAAACATTCCATTTAAAAATGTATTATTAATTTTAATAAAACTTGTTATCCTAGTTGAAAAGAGTACCGTAATTTTTATTAGTTTTCACTATGCATCAACTTTTATTACTAAAATACTCGCGAATGTATCACGATGATGTTATGATAGATAGTTGACATTAATGTTTTCTATAAGTTCGATAATTTCAGAATTTTAACTTAAACAGTTCTTATACATTTCATGAAAGAACGTTTTCTTGGCTTCTAGCCCTAATTTCGCCCTAATTAATTCCCTAAGTCGAATAATTAATTACTTTGTCACGTTGTAATCCTTGTAAAATGTATAGTTATGATACAATACTTTCATTTACGTAGTTTAATGAAGTGATTTAACTTGCTTCTTAGTGCAATTGAACCATTGTTGTGATCAACTTTTAGTTTTTCAATTGAGTAATTGGTCCTATGGAATGTAAATTCACCAGAAAAGTTACATATCAGTTTAGTCATGAAATCTCTCATTTTAATAGCAATTAGAGTAAGATTCTTCTCAGCTACATAAGATAAATATTAATGTAAACTAGAAATAAAGTTAGTTAAAAAATGTAGTTTAAAACGTAATGAAGAATTGGGAAAAAATCTACATTTTCTTTATAAGGAGCTTGCCTTGTTCTTCATAACTATCCAACTGGGGGGGGGGGGGAAGGGAGACTGTAGGTAGTAGTGTGGAGAAATATCATGCAAACGTAGTATCCGAGCACAACTAAATTATAAAAGTGAATAAATATATTGACTGTTTGTTATCAAGGTCAAATTATTTACTAGAAAAGACTAAAGTAATTAGGCTTTTTTATGAAAATGTGAAAGAAGCATACGACATTTACATTCATTTTTACATGAATATTGGTGACCTTTTTTTTCTATCAAAATAGACTATCTTTTTTAAGGACCGTGTAAGTGACAGATTTTTGTGCAAGAGTAACTGCTTGCCAAACTCACATGAAACTACAAAATAGTAAGTATATTAATGACAAGTCATTAATGGTTTTTATCCCAATGAGAACTAGGTGAGATGTTAGCGTGTAGTGAGAATTTTGGGGAACGTGGCAAGATCTGTGGATATTAAACCCTTACACCCTCCCGACTCTCTTCACTGGCCAATATAGTATGTGCCCCATTACGGCTCCACAAACTGCTGATTGCTATGATTACTCAGAGGGTAATCCCCTGAGGTCCACGTCGACGTCCCAATCCCGGGACTATCTTCACGGGCCAACAATGCAAAAGCCCCGTTACGGCTCCACAAACTGCTGATTGCCATGATTACTCAGACGGTAATCCCCTTGACGTCCACGTCGACGTCCCAATCCCGGGACTATCTTCACGGGCCAACAATGCATGAGCCCCTTTACGGCTCCACAAACTGCTGATTGCTATGATTACTCAGAGGGTAATCCCCTTGACGTCCACGTCGACGTCCCAATCCCGGGACTATCTTCACGGGCCAACAATGCATGAGCCCCTTTACGGCTCCACAAACTGCTGATTTCCATTATTACTCAGAGGGTAATCCCCTTGACGTCCACGTCGACGTCCCAATCCCGAGACTATCTTCACGGGCCAACAATGCCTGAGCCCAATTACGGCTCCACAAACTGCTGATTGCCATGATTACTTAGAGGGTAATCCCCTTGAGGTCCACGTCGACGTCCCAATACCTGGACTGTTTATCAAAGCAGGTGAAATAACTGATTAAAAAAATTGTAAACAGACTTATTTATATTTATATTTTAGTTGCGTAGTGCTGTAGCCCAGCTACTTACTTAGGGACAAAGTGTTCTTGAGACTGTAGGTGACAGGCTCTATGCTCGTTCCTCCAGATAGGCATATGAGTTAATGAAAAATCCTATGAATGTCCTTACAAAATTTCAGCTGAATGGGTCCGTTAGTTTTTGCGTGATGAGTCACACACACACATAGACAGACAAACACTGTTAAATTTTTTATATTATTAAGAATTTTAGAGTGGAAGCTTATGCAATATTATTGTAAATAATTAAAACGGCTTTTAATTAAAAACATTTTTATTTGCAGTGTTAATTTTAGTTCACTTATAATTTTGAGGGAATAAAGATTTTGTATAAAATATGTGAACGAAAAAAAGTCTTTATGGAATTCTATTATAAATACTAGCCCCATTTCATGGCATTAGACAACATTCACATTAAAAAATGACAGCTTATAAACAAAAATAAGACAAAACAACTATTCGGTTGTTGTACCATAAATTACAGTTGATCTACTGACATTAACTTAATCACAGGCCGAGTCTGAAGGCCGAACTGTCACTCGCTGCACTCGGGACCGTCCAGTAGTATGTCCAATATGTTATTTCCTAGTAAATTGGTCGGTAGCGTAGTTGGTTCAATCCCAGCTTCATGTGCTAAATGTTCTCAGTTCGATCCCAATCAG
Organism: Stictocephala bisonia; assembly: GCA_035578905.1. Taxonomy (NCBI): domain Eukaryota; kingdom Metazoa; phylum Arthropoda; class Insecta; order Hemiptera; family Membracidae; genus Stictocephala; species Stictocephala bisonia. The sequence goes on along the minus strand of JAQJVL010000208.1, from coordinate 1,257,219 downwards.
AGTCAATACATTTTGAGAAGGATCAGCTGATAACCACCGGCTGTTCATTTGTCATTGGGCTATTAATTAATGACACTTTCTAAGGAATAGTCAGCCTTAGTTTTTAACAATGACTACATTCGCTCATCTACACTCATCACACTCATTTGAAATCCATATTCGCCCATATCTTGAAGATCGGTGTCTTATGAATAAATAGATAAATAAAATATTGTTATATTCATTTTACCTTCGATGTCTTCTGAAGTCAAAATCTCATCGCCTATCAAGGACGGAATATGTTCTCGTGCCAATAGCCTATTCTGTTTTATTGACATTAAAACTCGATGGAGCACTAGAATCGACAACCTGCGTCAGGGATGAGATGATGGCCAAATCTATCCCAACGGGCGTCAAAATGATGACTGACGTGGAGGTAATTAACGCTTGGTGCAGAGGCAAGGGAGAGGGAGCTCCACCGCACCCTAATCGATCTCCACCATTCTTATCACTGTACCCCCACGACTAAGTAACAAAGTGAACGAGTAGTGGAACCTTACCTATCTCATGAAGACATAGAAAGTAGGGTAAGTTCGAAATCATAGTTATATCAGAGGTCCTTTTTAATTTAAACTCGTCTGGACAGTTCTGGAAGGATAAGGTAGACCACAAATGAATTATAGTGTAGTAGATTACATTACAGCAGGTGTGTTATTTTCCAATTTCCTGTTTTCTTACTCTGGGGTGGGAACTAATCGGAGTCCATCGAAAATATGACTCGTGTCACAACAGACTTAGTTAATATGAATTTTCTCACAACTGGAAATGTGGTTACTATTCATTGTATCACAAGTGTATTGGTTAATATGGATTGTATTACAACATACTATGTTAATATGGATTGTGACTAAACAGACTTGATGAATATGGATTGTGACTCAACAGACTTGGTGAATATAGATTGTGACTCAACAGACTTGGTGAATATGGATTGTATTACAACATGCTATGTTAATATGGATTGTGACTCAACAGACCTGGTGAATATGGATTGTGACTCAACAGACTTGGTGAATATGGATTGTAACTAAACAGACTTGGCTAATGTGTATTTTGCTTTAACTGATTTGTTTAAAATGAACTGTATCACAGCAGAAAATGTAGTTACTATATACTGTGTCACAACTGACTTGGTTCATATGGATTGTATCACAACATACTTGGTTTGTATGGCTTATGACTCAACAGACTTGGTGAATATGGATTGTGACTAAACAGACTTGGTTAATATGGATTGTGACTCGGCAGACTTGGTGAATATGGATTGTGACTCGACAGACTTGGTGAATATGGATTGTGACTCAACAGACTTGGTGAATATGGATTGTGACTAAACATACTTGGCTAATGTGTATTTTGCTTTAACTGATTTGTTTAAAATGAACTGTATCACAGCAGAAAATGTAGTTACTATATACTGTGTCACAACAGACTTGGTTCATATGGATTGTATCACAACATACTTGGTTTGTATGGCTTATGACTCAACAGACTTGGTGAATATGGATTGTGACTCGACAGACTTGGTTAATAAGGATTGTGACTAAACAGACTTGGTTAATATGGATTGTGACTCGGCAGACTTGGTGAATATGGATTGTGACTCAACAGACTTGGTGAATATGGATTGTGACTCAACAGACTTGGTGAATATGGATTGTGACTAAACAGACTTGGCTAATGTGTATTTTGCTTTAACTGATTTGTTTAAAATGAACTGTATCACAGCAGAAAATGTAGTTACTATATACTGTGTCACAACTGACTTGGTTCATATGGATTGTATCACAACATACTTGATTTGTATGGCTTATGACTCAACAGACTTGGTGAATATGGATTGTGACTCAACAGACTTGGTTAATATGGATTGTGACTCGGCAGACTTGGTTAATAGGGATTGTGATTCAACAGAATTAGTCGTTTATAATTTATATGTTTACTGCTATCCTAAGTCCAAGAACATTTGGGACATTAATTGGATATAAGGGAGATGAAGCTAAAAGATAAATATTAAAGAAACCTGTATGAATAACACAATAAAAATGACATTTATATAAGTGAAGCCTAGTTAACGATGTAGTCGTATAGATATGAGCGTGAGCTTGTAATAATATTTTATTTTGAGATGATGAACACAGAATTAAATCAAAGCATTCCTAAATATATTAACAGTACAGCTGTGTCAATTTGATTGAAAGCATATAACAGCTGATTGGTGATTTAAATTAAGAAGATAAATTTAAGAAATAATACATTCTGCTGGTGTACGACATTGTTGAAAACAGTAGTAAACCCATTTGTTTCATAAGCACATGGATAAATTTCTCATGCAATGTTAAATTTTTTGTCTAAAATTATCAGCAGTTTTGTGATACATTGTGGAATGCTAGTGTAGTTCCATGTAAATGTAATGCAGTTTAAATCAGATGTGGTTGCGGGCCTCAATAGCTAACAAAATTACTACCATGAATATTCCTATTAGATGGAATATATATTTGTAAGTAATAATATGGTTAGCGGTAAAACTAAAATATGATCACAGTTTAAAATAATAGTATTAGCTTATTATATTTTATTCTTAGTTAAAATTAAAAACTATGATTTACTCAGCAAAATCGGTATTACTATATTTTACTTGGTTTTGGTACGTGGTAGTACAACCATTCAATTTGCAAGCACACAGTTAAATTTCTCATCCAATTTTAAATCCTATGTCTCAAATTATCATCTGATTTTTGGTCCATTGTAGAGCACTAGTGTAGTCTCATTTAAATGTTATGCAATTTAAACCAGCTATGGTAAAAGACCTCACTAACTAACCAAATTACTGGCACAAACATTACTATTACATGAGATGTCTATTTGTAAGTAATAATATAAATAAAGGTACAAATACAATAAAGAAACAAAGGTCATGAGCACAGTTATATGCCACCATGATTTCCTTAATTTTGTAAAACAAAGTTCTCCAAATGTTGTAGAAGATAAAATGAACGCTGATTCAAGTAGCATTGTTGAAGTCGTTGCAATATTGAACTGAATGAAGAAGAACTGTTGGAATAATATACGCACTTCATTGTTGGCCAACAATGCTAGAGTCGTGTTTTGTCTCCCTTAGTCAATGAGGATACAAATACACGCTTCAATTACTGCGAGTTTTGTTTGTTTCAATTTTGATTCATTCAAAGTAAATATCCGATTAATTTTAGTATAAAGTTAAATATACTTGACAGGATACAGTAAGAACATGTAAAGGGAAATTTAATAAAAGTTAAATACCTAAATAAGTAACATCTGTGGATTGACATATTTTAAATTTAACGAATAGTTGAGTTATCTGTTAGTCAGTTTTTTAAAAGTAAATTATGTATACATTTAGTTAACTGGTCAAGAAACTCAATAATGTGACCAGACAATTCTTGTTTCTACGGTCAATTATTTTATAAATATTTAAGCAGTATATCTTGTTAAGTATTTATAATGTACACTCATATGCCAGACACGTATTTCAGCACACTTAAAAAATACAAAATACTTCATATTTTCCCTTTTTATGTTAAATATATTTTTAAAGGGGAAAGGGGTTTAAGATGAACATATAAAAATAAAAGTGTAAACATAAAAACTTGGTGTCGTTGTCAGAAACGCCACGAGCATCAAACCATTTTATAAGTTTGAGATAAAATAAAAACTTTTTTGAATATATAAAAACGTTTATTTAATACGCTAACTGAATTAACACGATCAAATAGGGTAAAAAAGTTCTTCTTGGAAATCTTAATATTCGGACACCAGTGACCCCATAACCAAAATATGCATATATTTCCATATTCTGCATCTACAAGGGGAGGAAACAAGCAGTATGGGAGGACCAAGTCACAAACAAGAAAAAAAAAGAAAAAAGAAAAAACTGGGACATTTTCTGTTAATTCACAACCACTACTTTTTCTGTTACTTCAATACCACTACTTTTTTATTGCAATTGCGGTTAGGTTAGGTTACGTTTTCAGGTTAGGTTAGGTAGGTACTAAAGTTGATTACAAACTGGTAAATTCAATGATTGACTTACAGCCGAATGCGCTCTCTGTGTGTAAGTTCTTAGAAAGCGATAAGACAAGGCCAGCGATATCAGATTCCTAGCGGATAAGGAATACCACAGTGGACGTAAAAACGATTGGAGAACAGTTTTTAGAGCAATATATTATTTGTCAGGTGGTAGTGCATTAACGAAAGCAAAAAAGGTAGTGGTAGTGAATTAACGGAAAAGATCAAAAAGTTGTTAAAGAACAACTTATGTTTTGAATTAAACATACAACTGGTAAAGTGTTTGGTTTTGGCATTTTTCTAAATTATGGCATTGGCTATAGAAGCAGACAGACCAAAGCAATCCATTTACTGCAGCCGCACGCTTGTGCTACTATCTAACAGAGAATGTTGTCAAATTAGTGCTTGGATGGCTGTTTGGTGTACCTATAGATAAGCTGTTAGTTACTTCAGTGAGTTCTGAAAAGTGAAGAGAGGGAGACCGCTGGTGCTACCTGTGAGACAGAACAAGAACTAATTGCATTGGGCAGAAAAACCGACTTCACAGAGTCCATATTATCAGTCAGTCCTCTTATTTCTATACTAAATAATTGGTCGGTAGCGTAGTTGGTTTAATCCCAGCTTCATGTGCTAAAGGTTGTCAGTTCGATCCCAATCAGAGTCAATACATTTTGAGAAGGATCAGCTGATAACCACCGGCTGTTCATTTGTCATTGGGCTATTACTTAATTAATGACACTTTCTAAGGAATAGTCGGCCTTATTTTGTAACAATGAATACATTCGCTCATATACACTCATCACACTCATTCGAAATGCATATTCGCCCATATCTTGACGATCGGCGTCTTACGAATAAATAAAAATAAATAAATAAATGGTTGTGCTAGCTTTACTTTTTTAGCTCTTGATTTTGCTTGAATTTTTAATCAGCATATGAATGGTATAATATGTCGTAATTATTAAAAAAAAAAATATGTGGAATTCCAAAAGTGGTTTATATATTCATACTAATTCATTATTTATGGCAGTAATAGTAAAGTACCACTCTTAGAAATAATAGTTTTAATATTGTAGGCTATAATGGTCTAGATAAAACATGTCGTCTTAAGGTGGCTGCCAAAAACATTGTTTTCTATTTAAACCGTTCGGTTCGTAATATGGATCGTATTTTAACACTCGAAGTGTCATTTTATAGGCGAAGAACTGTTCTAGTGGACCATGAGCATTTTTATAAAAATTTTTAAAAATTTTATATTTTGTCACAGTTAAATAGTTGAAAGTTTAAATGTCATTCTTGACGATTTTAAATTTAAAACTCTTAACATAAAATTATGGTCCATATTGGACCTTTAATAATCCTACTTTGTTTACTTTAACTCGTTATAATAATATACATGAACCTTACAGCTAGAACAGCATGTTTTAGCCCACTGGCGGTGAGATTGTATGTCTACTACAGGGCTGTCGACTTGCTTGGCAGATTGGGAAGCATAGGAGAATGGAAGTGCCTTCAATTGTGTTCCGGCAATTCAGATACAGCACTCATATTGCCTATACACTTTACGACGGCGTTTTATTATCGTCAATCGATAATATCATCACTGGTAATACAGATGGATTATTATTATTATAGCTAAGAGCTACTTAATTCTTTTTATACTTGCCGCCATCTTGGATTTGACTATCCATATTGCCAATGTAAAATCCAAATTACGGGTTTTAAAGGGCAGAATTGCCTTGAGCTTTTTGGGACCATATTTTAATAACATCCAGTGATTTATTATTTTAATACAAGTATATATTTGTTTAATTTAATATTTGTAATTAAATTAATATTAATAATATATAAAATTTGATATTTGGAAGCTCGAAAAAGTTATTCACTATAGAAGACTGTTAAACATGTAAGTGATGATTTATTCACTATAGAAGATTGTTAAACATGTAAGTGATGATTTATTCACTATAGAAGACTGTTAAACATGTAAGTGATGATTTATTCACTATAGAAGACTGTTAAACATGTAAGTGATGATTTATTCACAATAGAAGACTGTTAAACATGTAAGTGATGATTTATTCACTATAGAAGACTGTTAAACATGTAAGTGATGATTTATTATTCGAACGAAAAAGATTTAAAGTTCGTTTTTTCTAATCCAGTGACTTATTATACTGTACGTAATGTATTTTTACTAGAAGTGCGAGAGAGGTAGTGGTAATTGTCATAGGTAAGTGCAGTACTCGTATAATCAGCTTAAAAATAGTTCATACGAAGATGGACTTGCACCACCAAGTTGGAAAATGTGTGATGTACAGTTGTTAATTTACTATCCCTAACATTCATTAATAAATAAAGATTATAAAATGATGTTTAGTGTTTTTTTTTTTTTTTTTTTTTAACTAAATATGCACATATGTATGGAATAAACTTTACCTATCCAATGTGATATAATATTGAATTGAAATCAACTTAAAATTAAATAGAAATAAAAATAAATACATTAGGCTAGTTGTTTTAAGTTTCGAGTTTATCTTTTTTATAAGTACAATATACCAACTTTTCCGACGCAACGCAGCGTTGGAGGCCAAACCCATCCTTGTAGATCAAGCTACCCTTGGATGTCAACCCAACCTTGGAGGTCAAACCCCATGAATTTCAACCCACTCTTGGAGGTCAAACCCGTCCTTGTAGATCAAGCTACCCTTGTATGTAAACCCATCTTTGGAGGACAAATCACCCTTGAAGGTCAACCAATCCTTAGAGGTCAGCTCACCCTTGGAGGTTAACCCATCCTTGGAGGTCAAACCACCCTGGAGGTCATCTCTTAATTGGAAGTCAATCCATCCTCAGAGGCCAACGCTCACTTGGAGGTCAACCCACTCTTTAAAGTCGACCCTTCTTTGAGGTCAAGCCATCATTGGGGGTTCACCCTCATTTGGAGGTCAAGCCACCTTCCTGAGGTCATCCCTCACTTGGAGGTCAATCCATCCTTGGAGGTCAACCCTCATTTGGAGGTCGACTCACTCTTGAAAGTCAACGCTGACTTGAAACTCAAGCCACATTTGAAAAGTTAAACCATCCTTGAGATCAAATCTAACTTGGAGATCAACCCGGCCTTGGAGGCCAGTGCATCCTTGGAGGTCAACCCATTCTTGGAGGTCAACCCTCCCTTGAAGTCAACCCACCCTTCAATGGCACGAATATCATCAGTATTACCCTCTTCCTTATGTATTTGCCTACTAACCACCTGCTTTCCGTGAGACATAATAGCTCACATAATGTATCTTCTGGAATAAGTTTATTATTTCGTCATCTGTGTATGAGCTGTAAACTACAATGCTGTGATTCAGTAAACACGATGTAATCACGAACTATTGCGTGTCTCGGATCCCGCTTACACTCTTGATGGTTTACCATCTAGACTTAAATAACTTCATGAATTGTATATTGCTTCCGGTAGTAAAATGAAGCACATAATTAACTTTCTACTGTTTACAATGGTGATATTTTATGCTGCCGTTAAACGGATTATGCCAGAGTCGTTTTATTCCCTCCACCTAAATATTTCGTATTTTTCAATTAAATTTTACTATACACTTATGTACCCAATAGGACTTCGTGAAGTACAGTTAACGCTGTTTAGGTTATTTTGTTTGTTGTTCTCAGACTGATTTCATTCTTTCCGAATTAGCTGATTTCCATCATCAAATCAGGTTATACCAGTTATGTTTCCTGCCATCCTCTGGTCAACTTTCCAGTAAAAATGGGGTTTCCTAAATTATTTCATATTCAAAATATTATTTTGTGTTATACATGCTGCTTCTGAGTCGTTTTTATTGCGCCAATCTATTTATTTTTTTCTGCGTTGACCCTACTTTGATTTTAATAAAGCTCTAAAATGTGGTTTAGTTAGATACGTTGCCGAAATAATCAGCCTATCTAACCTAAATAAACATTTCCCATTCATTCTGTACAATTTCACATACATACATACACAGTTGCAGTCCCATTCTCATTCATACGTAAGTAATAACCGTTCCACTCCAGGTGTAAGTTGTGCCCAGTCATGTGTACAAAAAGCCTTCAGTATTATGTAATTATCACCTAAAGATATGTAAACGTAAGCTTCAAATGTAACATACTTACGAATATTGTAGTCAAGTAACACTGTACAATGAGAGGGGTTGAGAAGGGAAAAGTTGATACAGTAGAGGGGAGGAGGCGAGGGTGTGCTAAGGGCAAGACGCCTGCCAGGATATGCGAGTTTGGAATTCCATTGTCAACCCCATTCCTGGTTGAGAATTCCTTTATAAAACAACAAGTGACAGTCTCAATAGTGGCACTAGGGGGTGAAATAGGCTTCCTTTTCGATCCTGGCCAGACGGAAATATATATAATACATATTAGTGTATTGGAAACTGGTGGATATCACGTCCATATAACAAGTAATGTTCGAATATAAATAAATAGATGCGGTATACAGTTTTAAGACGATTTTTTAAAATATTTTTCTTCTGGAAATAAAAATTTAAGTTTTGTGTTTAGTTATCATTTTATATAATACTTAATATCTTTATTTAATTTATTATAAGAATATTAAGTTCATATTTTACATATCTCATCTATACGACATGTTAAAAAAACATTTTTGTAATAACACATCGGAAAATAAATACACGTTTTTCCTGTAGGACAAAATAAATACAATGTATTTTTTAAGCAATTATTTCATTTATTGTTCATTTTAAAAGAGCTACTATTTACCATTACATTTTAAACTGTCCCAAACGTCTACACTTCTAACTTAATTTCTAAATTCTTTAAGGGTTTACTATATGACTGTAAAATGTTAGTTTTGTGTTTTAAATTAAGTCTACTAAGGTAATCGTTTCTAGAGGCAAATAGTTATTCAAAATTATTTAGTAATTTTAATAATAATTTAAGAGACAACATTATTGGATGGGGTTTACATAACGACCGCTACCAGCTGCTTTGTCCCTATTTTTTTAAAGCACATTCCACCTGTACTTATTTCAAAATGTTTCGGTACTCCTGTAAAAGTCTATTTTCCAAGAAGAAAATGTAAAATTAAAAAAAAGGACCATAGTAGTTCCTGAGAAGAAAGGGATGGAATGTGACGAGAGAGAGAGAGGGTTGAGAACTAACCTCTCGTGTAAGACGAGCTCCACACACAATTGGCTTGCTCTCTACAAGGAAGGGTAATTGTGTATGGTGAGCCCCATCGTAGTTCCCAAGAAGAAAGAGATGGCATGTGACGTGGGAGAGATGGTTGAGAACTAACTTCTCGTGTAAGACGAGCTCCACACACAATTGGCTTGCTCTCTACAAGGAAGGGTAATTGTGTATGGTGAGCCCCATCGTAGTTCCTAAGAAGAAAGAGATGGCATGTGACGAGGATGAGAGGGTTGAGAACTAACCTCTCGTGTAAGACGTGCTCCATACACAATTGGCTTGCTCTCTACAAGGAAGGGTAATTGTGTATGGTGAGCCCCATCGTAGTTCCCAAGAAGAAAGAGATGGCATGTGACGAGGATGAGAGGGTTGAGAACTAACCTCTCGTGTAAGACGTGCTCCACACACAATTGGCCTGCTCTCTCTAAGGAAGGATAATTCTGTGTGCTCGGCCCCACCCTAGTTTGTACAGTGCCACCTCTTGTTCTTGCTGTTTGAGTCTCTCCACAATTAACTCAAGACTCTTTTACTATATACTTCATGCCTACTGCTTTATCCTACGTCATTGGGTTCCTATTTTTTTTTCGAAACTATTCTTAAAGGCATTTTCACTGTTGATATTCGTGTTTTTTTTTAATGAAACTGTCATTAATTTCAATATTTGATGTTCTAAGGATATTTAAAACATCATATATGTAAATTGATTTATATGTTCCTTATCATTACACACAAGATGGGTTTTTTACCCCTTAATAGTTGTTTCTGGTTTTAGCCTTACTAAGTCAAAATTCCAGATGTCTTAAAAAATGCACATAGCCTTCTTTCCAAAATAACTGTGTTAAGCTGTCAATATTATTTAATTTCTTTAGTAGAAGTTAACAAAATCATCATGAGTATGTTAGAAAAATCGTAGGAATTCGTTGAAACAGCTATCTTAAATTAATCTTGTTACTTTTTTACAATAATTAAATTACTTTAATGTTTATTATATATATATATATATATATAATATCATAAAGAATATATTATAATATATTATGCATAAAGAAATTGTATAATGTATTTTTAAAAGATTATCATTTTATATCTTCAAAGTAGTCCTTGCAAAAATGATTACATTTTCAATGTAATAGCTATTTTAATATTTTACAATATAATGTTGTAACTAAAACCTGATTGTCCTGAACTATGGACATGTTAAGATTAGGTAGGTGATACACTTTTCAGGGATTGTAAAATTGTTGCTTAAAAAACAATTGTTGTTCGAACAATTATTATTTTTTTGAGCAATAGCTTATTTTAAAACTATTAAATTATTGTATTTCAGTATAAATTAAAACAAGACATGTAAAATACTAACAATATGACAAAACACCTTTTTATCATGTGTAGGTAAAGAAACCAAAAAGGGTTTTGAATTTATTTTGACCAGCCCTCCGCTTGGTCGAGAAGGACAAAACAGGCGCTACGATAAAGCAATTTCCATTAAGAATATTGTGTTTTTGTTTTTCCTTGGGGTCGGTAGGGGGGAGTACAGTATGGATCCACCCTCCGCCAGCCCAGCTCTCCTCTCATACTCAGTACTTACTGTTATAAGATGTCATAGCAGGGTCACATTTAAACTGGATTTGTACAACGTATAAAAATGATCACATACAGGCATATAGTAATAAAATGTAACTAAATACTTTTTCTCTAATAAAAACGAAGTGTGATTGTAAAATTACATCAGTTATTGATTCATATCACCCACGTAGTAGGTGTATGTTTAGAAAATATTCCTTTAGTAAACCATATGATTGATTCCAGATGAAAATTCAATTTAAAAGGAAAGGGTAGTAAATTAAAACTGTTCTGATGACATTGCTGAAAAACATTTTTTTAAACTGAAGATAGTAATTTGTATTTATAAGACTGTCAAATGAATTCTTTCTTTATATCCTATTTGGGTTTCCCTTTTCCTGGTGGAAATGGTAATTTCAACAAATTTATTTGTTTTAAAACAGATACTAAACAATAATATGTCGAGTAAAAGATTTACGTAGCTCTTTATTATTTCAGGATTTTAAATTACCCTTCACCACTCTACGCCCTCACAAGTCACACCAAGTGAGATGGTGAGGCCCTGAACTCAGGTTTTTAATAATAAAAATTAAGTATTCTAAACTCTTGCAGCAAAATCGTTCTTCTAGAAAAATAGATATCTTCAATTTAAAAGACAGTTAATTTACAAATAACTCTTAAAATTTATGATGTTGGACCATCATTTTTGCGTGCTAGATTAAAAAAAAAATACATACATTCAAGTGTCAACCAAAATGTTTTAATATTTTTTAATTTCATGGTTCTTTGAACCCAAAACCAGCCTCCATTGAAAAGTGTCTACAAACGCAGCTACCTGTAAAAAAACGTTAAGATGAATAATATTATTATTTTATTTCATTTTCATACTACAAAATAGCTAAAACACCAATTAAATTGTACTAATACATTATACATTATATGAAACAACAAAAATAAAAATGCATGGGAAATAAGTCTTTCACAAAAATTAATGTTCCACTACAAAAATGAAATAAATCTAATAAGCAACCAACAACAAGGAACAAATACATATCCTTAAGGGAAAATATAATAAACATATTAAAGAATTAAAAATATCTTCTACTATATTATTCTCAATACATAATTAATACATCTGACAACGAAGTGAACCTGTATTATTTATTAGCAGATAAAATAAAAGAAACAATTACAGTAGTCACAAATGCTCACACGTTATTCAACAATAGCAACTCTACAAAATTTACGATTATGTCTAGAAATATCTTTTTAGATTAGTACAGATTATGTCTATAAATATGTCTCATGTTATCGACGTGATTATGGCTAAATTTTTTTACATATGTTGATACATTTGAAATATGTCGTTTCTATGCCTATGATCTGGGTGAAGTTCGATAATGGCAACAACTGGAAGATGGAGTAAGAAGGGAAACGTTTTGGATTTACATTTATATTCTTATCGCCAGCATGTTGTCACAGTTTTCTACATATGGAATGGAAAATGAATTTTAGTCGTTTGTTTACTGAACCCTCTACCTGGTTTACACGTTCAAGCATAAATTCGATGTAAATTCACATAGCAGGTTAGTGCCAAAATCGGATCATAGGCGGAAGAATGTGAATTAACAAATATATATGTGTGTATGTGGTGTGTGTGTGTGTGTGTGTGTGTGTGTGTGTGTGTGTGTGTGTGTGTGTGTGTGTGTGTGTGTGTGTGTGTGTGTGTGTGTGTGTGTGTGTGTGTGTGTGTGTGTGTGTGTGTGTGTGTGTGTGTGTGTGTGTGTGTGTGTGTGTGTGTGTGTGTGTGTGTGTGTGTGTGTGTGTGTGTGTGTGTGTGTGTGTGTGTGTGTGTTTGCAAATAAACAAATATATTATGCATGCATACAATATACATATGTATGTCGTATGCATGATTATTGTTTTGATACATGAAATGAAAATAGACTATGTTGTTTGTCATGATCTATGGATAACACGGAAAGCTCTTTGCAGACGTATTAAAGTTTATAAATGGAGTTTATAATCTGACCATCTTCATGTATAAAAAATGAAAAAGATTAATTTCAATTTATTTAAAAAATATGTTAGTAATCAATGTACTGTACATGATAACTACGAATACTTAATAATAAATAAATTAATCGTCACCTACAAAGACTACAGATCTGTGAGTGGGAAGGAGTGGTGAAGGTTCATATATTAAAAAGAAATGATAAAATCAAGAGTGTTATGAAGAAGATAAAATAAAAAAAATAAATGAATAAGTAACTACACTTATTAAAAAAAAAAAAAAAAAAAAAAAAAGAAAAAGAACTATGAATTGAATTCACATAGTTAAAAAATAATAATACAAATAAATAATAAGAATAGTGAAACAACCTAAGGTACCAAATGTGAGGGAAAAAATGGCAGAAGGAAGAAAGAAGGCCATATCTGAAAGAATAAGGGAGAAATATATCCGACGAACGCCGAAATATATTCAAGGAGACAGCCCTCTAAGTGTATGGGTGGGAGGATGGGTCAGTACCACTCTAAGTGTATGGGTGGGAGGATGGGTCAGTACCACTCTAAGTGTATGGGTGGGAGGGTGGGTCAATATCACTGTACGTGTGTGGGTGGGAGGATGGGTCAGTACCACTCTAAGTGTATGGGTGGGTGGGTGGGTCAATACCACTGTACGTGTGTGGGTGGGAGGGTGGGTATATACCACTGTACCTGTATGGGTGGGAGGGTGGGTCTATACCACTGTACCTGTATGGGTGGGATGGTGGATATATATACCACTGTACCTGTATGGGTGGGAGGGTGGGTCTATACCACTGTATGTGTGTAGGTGGGAGGGTGGGTCTATACCACTGTACGTGTGTGGGTGGGAGGGTGGATATATACCACTGTACCTGTATGGGTGGGAGGGTGGGTTCTAAGGAGTTGACTAAGAAGACCAAAGGGTAACACTAGCAAACTGAGAGTGACACTGTTTTGAGATGATTATACAGTCCCTCTCACCCATACACGTACAGTGGTAATGACCCACCCACCCACTCATACGCATACAGTGTCAATGACCCACCTGCCCACCCATGCACGTACAGCGGCAATGACCCACCCGTCCACCCATGCACGTACAGTGGTAATGACCTACCCAGCCATACATGTACAGTGGTAACCTAAGAATGTTAACTAATAATCATTAAAATGAAGGAGTCAAAGAGAGCGTTATATCTAGGTGTACTTGAAAGGAAGAATTATTCCTGAAAAATCAACTTTGAATTGAATCAGTTCGAAAAAGGGATAAGAAATAAGAGGCCGTCCGGAAAGCAGACAATGTGAAACTTGGCGGGCACAGCCGGTCGTCTCAAAACTTGGCAACAAAAACTGCCCGGGGCTATCGAATATCACAAGTTTGGTTGAAAACCCTTGTCCTATACGACCCTTCCATGGTCCACTTTCATCAACAAATCGCATAACACGTTAGCAGATGAAATTAACACGTGTACTCCATGGCATTTATTATTTAACGAATTGTTTGCTGCGTTTAGTTGATTTATTTACTGTGAAAAAACACTGTAATCGTTAATTAAACTTTATACAATCTTTTAACTTTCAGATCGGACATTTTTTGGGGACAGTCAGTAAAAATTTATTTTTGTTGGGATGTTGAGTTAAAACTTAACCTGACCTATATAACCTAACGAAACTAAGCTAACTTATACAACGTAACAAAACTACCGGACTTACCAAACCTAAACCTAACGAATCTAAGCTAACTTATACAACGTAACAAAACTACCGTACTTACCTAACCTAAACCTAACGAATCTAAGCTAACTTATACAACGTAACAAAACTACCGGACTTACCAAACCTAAACCTAACGAATCTAAGCTAACTTATACAACGTAACAAAACTACCGTACTTACCAAACCTAAACCTAACTAAACTAAGCTAACTTATACAACGTAACAAAACTACCGGACTTACCAAACCTAAACCTAACGAATCTAAGCTAACTTATACAACGTAACAAAAGTACCGTACTTACCAAACCTAAACCTAACGAATCTAAGCTAACTTATACAACGTAACATAACAACCGGACTTACCAAACGTAAATCTAACGAAATTAAGCTAACTTATACAACGTAACAAAACTACCGGACTTACCAAACCTAAACCTAACGAATCTAAGTTAACTTATACAACGTAACAAAACTACCGTACTTACCAAACGTAAACCTAACGAATCTAAGTTAACTTATACAACGTAACAAAACTACCGTACTTACCAAACCTAAACCTAACGAATCTAAGTTAACTTATACAACGTAACAAAACTACCGGACTTACCAAACCTAAACCTAACTAAACTAAGCTAACTTATACAACGTAACAAAACTACCGGACTTACCAAACCTAAACCTAACGAATCTAAGCTAACTTATACAACGTAACAAAACTACCGTACTTACCAAACCTAAACCTAACTAAACTAAGCTAACTTATCCAACGTAACAAAACTACCGTACGTACCAAACCTAAACCTAACAAAGAAAAATACCTATTCGAACAAATTTTGAAAAATATTCTCTTATATTGGCCTCCATAATAAAGGTTAGACGCTTGTGTCTGTCTACACCCCTATAGAAAATTGTCTATCATAACCGAAAATATCTACTTTCCAAATGAGTTGAGATTTAAATAAGTTATTATTTAAACCATTCCGATATTTTATTTAGGTTTAAAATAACCATACTTTTGATAAAGTACAGAAAAACAGAAAAATATTAAAATTTATTTATATCAGATATTGTGTATCTTTCGAGTACCGAAGATTCTTTCGTACTTGATCGAGTATCTCTTTAAAAAAATACACCGAAAGGAGATTGGTTGGTCGTTCACAATTTGGGGTCAGTATATGTAGCAATAATTTTCTAAATCATCTTAATAAATACATCAGAATCTAAAATTAATCGATGAACTCTAAAGAAAAGGATTACGATCTAATTTTGGAACGGGAAACCCCCCCACGATCATCTTGCAGATAACCATCAATGTCTTAAGTACTATAAGCAGGGGGTTCTTGCCCTACTTTCAATTAATCATTAAATATTACATTTTTTATTTATCGATTATAATATTCATTTGAAAAATTTTTTAAATAGAGGACTAAAAACTCAATAATATACCAAATAAATATAAAAAAGCTTTCATTCATAATAAAGTTTAATTTTTTTCCATTAAAATTGGATGTAATAACTTGGCATGCGAAAAAGTCAATAAAATGCTATACGTTAAAAATATCTCTCAATTCGTAATGGTCAATCAAAATCCAAGGTAGAATAATAATAGTTTAAAAATAAAAACTGTAAACTACAAAGAAAGGACCTTTGTTAAGTGTTGCATACCCTTCTGTGCTGTCATCGCCAGCCACCACAATCTGTGCTCTTGGCCTATTCTAAATTACTTTCTACTCTCTTTATCAAACTCATCTCCATTCATTCTGTTTAATAAAGTGTACTTTTTGATATTCGGAAGTCTGTGGGTGTTTATGTCGGAAAATTAAAAAGATTTAAACAAACCCACTATGAATTAAATGAATATCTTCCAGTATGTTCTTGCACACACATAAATCATGTTTGGTTGGCTCTTCTTGCGTATTGTTGGATTCCAGCTAATTTAAGTCACAGTGAACTTAGAATTCTTGTTGTGGCATCAACGTCACCCACCGTACTGGAGAAGTATGTAAAAAAGCAACCACAAGCTCATCTGGAGTACAACAATTTACATTGAAGTCGACAGTATGGCTTTACAACTGGGAAAAGAATTCTGCTAACGCTTTATTCCTGTTAAATAAAATCAAAATGAATAATATTAATAACGGCGAAAAGATGTTGCTTGCCTTTATTGATTTAGCTTAGGCTTTTGTTTCAAGTGGCTGGAATTTTTGTTTAAAAAATATCTAAGCAACTAATAATTGGATTACTTTTGAATTGGTTTTAAGTTATTTAAGTAACCGATGCCAACAAGTTGTGATAAATGAAGTGAAAAGTGACACTACGAATTACGACTACGGAGTTGTTCAAGAAAGTAACCCCAGCCCATTGTTATTTTTAATTTACATAAACATTGTAGATCAAATAAATATTTATGGTGATCTATTCTTGTTTGTGGACGATTCAGCTGTGCTGTTCCATGCTGAAACCTGGACCGATGTTTCCAAATGGTGTCACAAGACCAAACAATAATTAATCAAAATATCTTCACAATGAATGTTAAGAAAACAAAATTTTTACCATAGCTCTTCGTAAAGGGTCAAAACCAGCCACGGAGCTGAGAGAGGTGGTGCACTCGTGCAATGACCCCGCTGGGGAACACTGACTGTCAGGTCGTAGAGAGAGTCGACCACTAGAAGTATAATAGAAGGTCTATACTACAAGTACCTGGGTGACAACCAGCTACGGAGCTGAGAGAGGAGGTGCACTCGTGCGATGTCTCCGCTGGGGAACACTGTGACTGTCAGGTCGTAGAGAGAGTCGACCCCTACAAGTATAATAGAAGGTCTATACTACAAGTACCTGGGTGACAACCATCTACGGAGCTGAGAGAGGAGGTGCACTCGTGCGATGTCTCCGCTGGGGAACACTGACTGTCAGGTCGTAGAGAGAGTCGACCACTAGAAGTATAATAGAAGGTCTATACTACAAGTACCTGGGTGACAACCATCTACGGAGCTGAGAGAGGAGGTGCACTCGTGCGCTGGGGAACACTGACTGTCAGGTCGTAGAGAGAGTCGACCACTAGAAGTATAATAGAAGGTCTATACTACAAGTACCTGGGTGACAACCATCTACGGAGCTGAGAGAGGAGGTGCACTCGTGTGATGTCTCCGCTGGAGAACACTGACTGTCAGGTCGTAGAGTGAGTCGACCACTAGAAGTATAATAGAAGGTCTATACTACAAGTACCTGGGTGACAACCAGCCACGGAGCTGAGAGAGGAGGTGCACTCATGCGATGTCTCCGCTGGGGAACACTGACTGTCAGGTCGTAGAGAGAGTCGACCACTAGAAGTATAATAGAAGGTCTATACTACAAGTACCTGGGTGACAACCAGCCACGGAGCTGAGAGAGGAGGTGCACTCGTGCGATGTCTCCGCTGGGGAACACTGACTGTCAGGTCGTAGAGAGAGTCGACCACTAGAAGTATAATAGAAGGTCTATACTACAAGTACCTGGGTGACAACCAGCCACGGAGCTGAGAGAGGAGGTGCACTCGTGCGATGTCTCCACTGGGGAACACTGACTGTCAGGTCGTAGAGAGAGTCGACCACTAGAAGTATAATAGAAGGTCTATACTACAAGTACCTGGGTGACAACCATCTACGGAGGTGAGAGAGGAGGTGCACTCGTGCGATGTCTCCGCTGGGGAACACTGTGACTGTCAGGTTGTAGAGAGAGTCGACCACTAGAAGTATAATAGAAGGTCTATACTACAAGTACCTGGGTGACAACCAGCCACGGAGCTGAGAGAGGTGGTGCACTCGTGCGATGACCCCGCTGGGGAACACTGACTGTCAGGTCGTAGAGAGAGTCGACCACTAGAAGTATAATAGAAAGTCTATACTACAAGTACCTTGGTGACAACCATCTACGATGGGACAAACTTTATATTAAAGTCTAAACTAAGAAAGTTCATTTACGTTTATAAACAATTAAGTAAATTTTTAAAAGCTCATGAAATCAAAACTGTTTATTTTGCATACGTTCAATCCATTTTAGAATCCAGTATTATTTCTTGAAGAGGTGCTTTTAAATCTATAAAATACATTTTTGACGCCTGTTAGGAGACTGTGGTTACGCGGAGGACCTCAAATTAGTTACTTTGACATTCAAATGACCGCTACTCTGTAAAGAATAATGCTTTCGAAGTCCAGTTTGAAGGAGTTAATTTATCTTTAGTAGATCTTTCATAGAATATCAAATTCGACCTAGGCTTACATTTAAGATTTTCGTTCAACTCCTCACGCGTCGTCACTCTGAAAAGATGGAATGCCACTAATGGAGTCAAAAAGTAGGTTCTTTGTAACCATGATGATGTACAAGAGTTCACTTTTACAAGTGAAGTCATACAACAGTTGTGAATGCGTTTTCATATTTTTTCCACCTTGTATACTGTACAAGTTAATATCAAAACTATTATCTAAAAAAGTCCATACCATAAAATACCATTGTTACCTCAGTCACACTAATAAAACACAAAGATATGTAATTTATATTTCGCACACTCGTGTGTTGTACAAAGTCTTGCAAAGCCTTGCCAAGCAACCAAACTCAAGAGTACAGAGAAAAGCCTTTTTTATCAATTTGTTTTCTTGTATCGTACAAACAACTAATGTATCCGATATATCGAACTAGAATGATATGACCATTGTCATATGACGTGTAGTGGTCTGGTCAATACACGTCGTAGAAGAATTATCATACATAGAATACATTCATCTTCAGTTTTATATTTGCCACTTGTCTTTTCTTGAATACTCTTTTACTTGTCAGAAAATGCTACATAGGCTTTCGTTTGTCAGAAAATATTATAAAAGAGTTTAAATTTTATAATGTTCTGTGTCTGTCTGTATTTATGAAAGCCTATAATTTCTTAGTAATTTTTTCTAAAGTTTAGTAGCTCATAAACTTATCAACACAACCTTGTCATTTTTACAATCTTAAACACCAACTCACCGTACTACGTTTTTCTGAAAACATTTTTTTTCAGTGATTGCGTATTTTAAACAAACAAACAGATTGATCTATGTTAAACTCCCAAAAACGATAAAGGAGAGTCATACCAAAGTTGAACTAAAATCATTCTTAACGTTCTTAACCAATAAACGTTGTTATATAGTCCCGGAATCCATGACTGCCAGTTCTTAGTTGGTTTGATACGAGGTTGTGGAAACGGGGTTATGTAAGTTCAATTACAGTAAAATAGACTCAAATTATTTAATACTCAGTTATATTCAAATGTATAATACTTTTATATATGTAGTGATACTATTTATTTTAATGAATTATACATTCTTTGACATCTAATTATGTTGTATTATGTTGATTTTTGGTAAACTAAATGAGTTACTGTCGGTTACTGGTTTCCCATTTTAGATTCTACGTGTTTTCTTGATGGTGGTAATTTTACTGAAATTCTTGTATTTGCCATTTTAAAATACTGTATAGTATCAGGATATTCGCGATAATAAAGTATAATAGCCACTGGGAAAGTCGTCTTTGAAAAGTGTCACTTATGTATCAACCTCTGGACGGGGACATTCGGAGTAAGTTGTTGAAATATCAAGTGCTTGAACAAGGAGATATTTAGGGTAACCGTGTATCCTGTTTTAATTGGGTGGGTATGGTGGAGGGTAGCCGGTCTGCGACCTTGACGATCGATGACCGCATGCGCCTTGGGTCCTCCCAACCCCTTCCGTGTCTCCTGCCCTGATTCCACACCGTCATGCAATGCAATCACAGAGTTAGTTATTTTATGCCACCACCTAGTCTATCATTATGACTCACTCTCATCAAACGTGAACTTACCGTTGTAACAATAATTTTTCATGCTTCAAATTGTACCTCTGGCGTTGTAACTATGATTGATTTTTACCCTTGTTTAACAACAGCACGATAAACCAACTTGTTTCACCGAACTACTCCCACTCTCGTCATGTTTTTAACCATGCTGTAGTTTTTTATCTCACCACTGAAATTTCAGTTTTGCTCAGAAGTTTTTTTTTTTTTGACTTGTAAACGTAATATGTGTAATAAACTTTGTACACGTTCTCAATACATTTTTAGTTTAAAAAATGTTTATAAATGGACAAAACATTAAAGCACGATTTAAACCCGTTTAGGTTAAATTTTTTTGTATGCATTTATGAACACTCGCTGGAATGAAATGCAAAGCCAGTCGAATAACCAATACTTACCAATTAACAATCTAGTTCGGTTTATATCACGCACACTAGACTACGATTATTAATGTATGCGCTTTCAAAATGTCACATTGATGGGACATTTTTGTATTTTTAAAATTAACTTCACTCGCAAGTTCACATGGACCTGCAGGCTTACTTCACTCGCAAGATAACACAAACCTGCAGGCTTACTTCACTCGCAAGTCACATGGACCTGCAGACTTACTTCACTCACAAGTTTACATGGACCTGCAGACTTACTTCACTCACAAGTTTACATGGACCTGCAGGCTTACTTCACTCGCAAGTTCACACGGGCCTGCAGTCTTACTTCACTCGCAAGTTCACACGGACCTGCAGGCTTACTTCACTCGCAGGTTCATATTGACCTGAAGGCTTACTTCATTCGCAAGTTCACACGGATCTGCAGGCTTACTTCACTCGCAAGTTCACACAGACCTGCAGATTTGAACTTTATTCATCAAGTAAAGTACCAGCCATGAGCTTAATTGGGGATTTGAACGTTGGGTCTTATTACTCGCCATAGTCACAAACCTTACCCATTGAGTCACCATTCTGGCAAAGTAGAGAATATAAAAGGTGTTTTAGTTTTATTTATTTTATTTTATTTATTTATTTTAGGATTATATTACAGAGTGACAATTAAGACCCTCTTTCTTTAACTTTTAAACTACAACAGAGAAAAACGCCTAAGTTCATACATCATTACTGGTGGCAGTAACCTACATATCTATTTAATTAACGACCGTATGACGCCTTTGGGGAGCGGCCCACAAGGAGTCAGAAAAAGATATTTAAATAGAGGCTACTATGTAGTATATCAATGTAGTATGTCGTTTATCAATTGAAAGGTTTTGATTTACTGAAAACAATGCCACAAATTGGGCTTCTAAAGGTTGATGAA
Organism: Stictocephala bisonia; assembly: GCA_035578905.1. Taxonomy (NCBI): domain Eukaryota; kingdom Metazoa; phylum Arthropoda; class Insecta; order Hemiptera; family Membracidae; genus Stictocephala; species Stictocephala bisonia. Next base: position 1,235,478 of record JAQJVL010000208.1, on the reverse strand, counting down.
ATCGGTTGTTATTGCTGTTTGAGTTTTAAAACTACTCAAAACTTCATAGCACTAAGCGTTAACAAGTTAAAACCTGAGATCAAAGTAAGTGCTCATAATATCACCCTCCCGTTGTCTGACCATGGTGGTTGTAAAAGTCACCCACTGCATTTTGAAAGTAAGTAATCACGAGGAATATTTTGAGCTTGTTGACATATGAGTTGTCTTGATGCTCCAAATATCTAGGCTTATTTCGATAAACGTTATGTTTGAGGTATTCCCAAATAAAAAAATCAAGCGGCGATAAATCAGGGAAATGAGGGTAACCAGCAGGCACCGTGTCTTCGGGGGAATTGTATCCATTTATATGGACGTTATGTATTTGTGTGGTGATGTTCCATCTTATTGGAAATTAATTATTTAGATTGTGGACTAAGTCTAGCTTGCAGAGAAGGAATTATCTCATTTTGGAAAATTTATAGTTACAAGACAGCAAATAAATTACCATTGATAAAAAATGGGTCCACAATTCGATTTCCTACCCAAATTTTAAGTTTTTGTTGGTGCTGTGTGTGAGTCTCATCTTTCCAGTGCGGATTGTTGCTATCCAAATACCAACGATTATGTCTATTAATAGTGCTATTTAGCATAAACGTTGCGTCATCTGTAAAGAAAATATCGTTAAAAAGTATTTGGTTTCAGTCAATTATATTTATCATAACTTCACCACTGATCGAAGTTATCTTTGTTCAGTTCCTGAACCTTATGTACTCGGTACGCCTTAAAACCTGAATTTTTAAAAGCTTTTCTGAGTGACTAACCAGACATTTAATGTATTATTGCTGCTGATCTAACTGATTCGATGGGATTTTCGACAAAAGACTGAAGGACATCTAGTAATGCGAGTTTTCCTGTCGCCGTTGTTGAACGTCCAGTTCTGACGCGATCCTTAACCCTACCAGTGTCTTCAAAACGAGCGTCAGGTTTAACTACTGTTGATTTGGAGATAGGATTTCTGTCAGGAAAAGTATCGTTAAATAAATGTATAACTGCGTCATAAGATCGTACAATATATCCCCACCTGCGTTAACTAAGTAACATTACAGTAAATATAACAAAATATACGATTTTAAAACTTGAAACTGAATGGAAAATTTCTTCCATGTGCATAACCAAATGTTATTGGGGGGTTAAATGTTATTGACGAATTATTTCTGATTTAAGTTAATACATTATCAGACAACGGGAGGGTGATATTTGAACAGTTACTTTGACCTCAGATAATTAAACATTGCTTAAACTTGTATTGTATTTTACAGTTTTTAATAGTTTTAAAATTCAAACAGCAAAAACTTCCGATTACAATAACTTTTCAAGTTCATTTTGCATCAATGTTCTCAGTAAACCAAGACCTTTCAAATTTATATACTGCACAGTTTGACATAGGCTCTAATTGAAGATGGATTAGAGCTTATGTCCACAAGGAGCCCACAAAATTCTGACCCCTTGTGGGCCGTCCCCCAAAGCGTCATTCCGTCGGTAATTGAGGCGATACGTGGGTTACTGCCACCAGTAATGATGTGTGAACTTTGGCTTTTTTTCTTTGTTGTGGTTAAAAAGGGGGTTCCAAAATTAATTGTCATCCTTTATATGTGGTTTAGTTGTGAAACTGTCTTTAAGCATTGTAGGAAATTAATAAAATATAGATTTCTACTATTTTGTATATCTTGCCTAGATGTATAACTTCTTAGGTAAATCTAGTCTACCTTACTAAATATGGCTATACTTGAGCTTCAAAGAAGAAAGAAATTGAGGTTACACCTTGTAGTGCTCTGAATGTCTGTCGAGTAGTTAAATATCCAGTTCGCCATGTAAATGGCAGGGCCAGCACCGGTGTCAGTCCTTCCCTTATGCCGCTCCAGATCTTCAAGGATAAATGTAGTGATTTAAGGTAAACATTTTATGATAAAATGGTGATTTCTGAGAGCCCTAGTATTAGAGTTTCATTTCAAACTACCAGGCTGTTTCAAACACCTGATTTGAAATTCGATAATAATGATAAAATTGACAAAGTTATTGTCCGAAATTGAGGAAAGATTATCTTATAAATTACGTGCATACTATCTATGTCAACAGCTACCTTTAATTTGATAGTCAGTTAAACAAAAATCACGCTGAAAGCAGTTGGTAATATATGTCCTACTTTATTTTAATCAGGTTTCACAAGTATATATATATATATATATATATATATATATATATATGTATATATATACACAGGCTATATACTCTAAGAGATTTTTATAATTAAAATCATATATAAACAAGAATTTGCTGATCACTTTAAACCTTTAAATAAACTGCAACGACTGAAATAGGTTTTATCTGTGGTGCAATAAAATGTTATAGCCTTGAATTTATTTCTTAAACGTACCAATAAATATATTTCTTAAATATAAGTCCCAAACACTGTATCAGACCATACTTGACTTACAAAAAGACTTACATTAGATTATTTTTGGTTCAAATCATAATAATGTGTGACAATTTATTGATGGATCTATAATAATAACAATAATTTAATATTAAAGAAATTCAAAGATTGAATTAGTGACGAAAATAGTAATGATAATGAAACTAGAACGAAAAGCTATGATAATGATTTAGAAAGAAACAGGTCTGGAAAGATGCAAGTACTGGAAATGTAAGTGGAAAATGGTAAATGATCAGTCTTGTGGTTGCGGAGTCGAAGTTCAAACTATGGATCACATAGTTAATGACTTTCGTCATTGCGTTACTTTCAGGGATTAGCTGGTCTTCATTCAATCGGAGAAGAAGAAATTGAATGGTTATGAAACATGGATTTAGTTCTGTGACGGGAGATCGATATTTAAACACTAAGACAAAAGTACTTTGTACTGTATATTTTATTTTATTTAGATATGCTTCATTAGTCTAATTTTTAATCTTTTATAAGTTTGGTAGCTGGAATATGACCCACGAAAGCCTATATAACCCAGACAGTTCTGTGTGAATATATATATGCATTAAAGAGTTTAGGCCTGCATACATAAAATACAGAATTAAAAATGTACACACTATTATGTATATAAAAAATGTTAATAAGGGATATAACATTTTCAATATGAAATACACTCATGACAGTAGAGTTAAAAGGGCTGGGTTTTCGAGTTCGATAAATTAATACATAATAGAAAACAATATCGATATTTTACCGTTGAGAAGAGGAATGATGGAATGGTGTGGAAGGAATTGGACTCGTAAGGGATGGCCGTCCCAAGGGTGTCTTCTCTACCAATTACGTCCTACTAACTTCCCGCATACTAAACAACCAATACTTGGGGTGAACAAATGACACCTGCCCCCCACCCCCCGCCTGGCACCGTCTCATACAACACGACTAAGCTTGCTGGTTTCCATTACAACGATAATTATCTTCTTTAGTTTTTGTTGAAGGGTACATTTATTTATTATTAAAACTCCGATCGTCATGATATTGCTAATATAGATTTCGAATGAGTGTTGATAAGCTAATGCCTACAATAACATCGACTATTCCTTAGAAAGTGTCATTAAATACCAGACCGCTAAAAAAACTGCGCAGAATCACGATTTCTTGTGTAGCTGGTGCGACTTATACCTTACGAGATACCTGCGCGATACTCAGCTGACGACACGACTTTTTCCAAGCGGTCGACATATAATAGCCCTGTGACAAATAAACAGCAGATACTGTAAGGTGATCCCTTTCCAGATTTGCTATGCCTATGACTTATTGATAGGATTATCGAGCTCAGAGATAATCTCAAGATCGAACTGAGAACATTAAGCTTTTGAAGCTGGGTTTTAACCAACTTCGCTACCGACATGCGAAGCTCTATTCTTCTGTTTTCCAGTTATAATACGGCTAATTAGTTGGCATTTGATTTTACAGATTATGATTTATTTTAATAAGTAACCAATAGTCAAGATATGGTTACGTACAGGTTGCAAATAATTGTGACTAATGTCGATGAACGAGTGTAGTAGTCATTGTTGCTTACTATGGTCGACTGTTCCTTAGAAAAGTCATCCCCTCTTAATATCCCAATACCAAGGCATACTAATGGACTTAAAGTTAAGTGTGGAACCTAAACCACGTAGTATTTGTCTGAATTTTGGCAAACTGACACGACTGTCTTCTCTTTTGCACAAATCCCGAATACTGGCAACCATCTTGGATACCCAACCCTTCTATAGCTCAATCGTAACCATGACGGTGGCATCCAATGAGCGGACGCCGTGTCAGTTTTCAGTGACTGAGACCTCAACCTATTACCCATAATCTCCACAAAACTTACCTCACAAGTAGCTATCTTAATGCACTACGCAAGTCCTGGCTTAATTTAGTTATTCATTATTCAGTCTAATGCAAAGATGGGTAAAAAAATAAAGTGTTACTTTTGTACGAGTAATATAGTTTTTTAATTAGCATAATATGTGTTGGTACATATACAGTATAAGTAAACGTCACACAACACAAATGTGTTACAATATAAGCACAAAATGCACAAATATACAAGTACAATATACAAGTATAAATACAAGTACAAAATGCAAAAATATTATGGTGATCGATTTCGGTGAACCACGCTCACCTTCCTCAGACCAGAGGGATTCACAAATGAATGAAAAATGGTGTTCAACAACTCAATTTATAGGCTTATGATCACGTGACCCCATTGGCTGGAATCGTCAAAATGGTGGCTGCTGCCAATAATAATATCACAGCAGCCGCCATTTTGACGATTCCAGCCAATGGGATCACGTGATCATAGGCCTATAAATTGAGCTGTTGAACACCATTTTCCATTCTTTTGTGAATCCCTCTGGTCTGAGGAAGGTGAGCGTGGTTCACCGAAATCGATCCCCATAATATTTGTGCATTTTGTACTTGTATTGTAGTATATTTATGCATTTTGTACTTATATTGTAATACATTTGTGTTGTGTGACGTTTACTTGTACTGTATACGAGTAATATATAATAAACTATTAATGACAGTCTTTATGTACAAGTAAATGATAAACAATTAGATTGGAAGTTTATTTATTAATTAGTAAACTGTGAGAGGTGAGAATCCATATTGAAGAACACAATATATAGTAGTAGGTAATTGATTGAAAATGTTATATATTTAGTTTTAATTGAGATTTGATCAAAGCAATCCGAACAAATAACTGTTAACTTGTGATTATGATTGTTTTTCTTCTATTATTTTAGAGGATAATGGACTCTGCCGAACAAGCAGCACTGTCGCAAAAGATGGAGGGTGGCACTCCAAAGTACCACAACAGCAGGAAAATAACGAACGCTGGCGATGAATCCAGAGCTGGCTGGCAAGAACTGCTCATGATTCCAAACAGACATTTCGATCACCAGCCCGTCAACACGAGCGTCAGCTCTGTCCTACTACCTCAGGCTCTTTCTGATTCAGGTCAGTATTTTATGCTGTAACACCTAAGGCTTTACAAGTTTAGGCACAATAAAAACAGTTTTACCAACGGGTGATTACAACAAAAATATATTTAATGAATAATGGTCTTACATGTAATATGTTTCGTATTATTTTAATTTAATTGCCTCTAAAAGAGCTAAACAAAATAATCCTTCTGATCTACTGAATAATAATCTAATATAATTTTAAACACATTTTAAACACAGTCTGCGCCTCGTTTCAAGATAAAAATATAAACTAAATAATATTTTGTTTGTGATAGGCCTAAGTTAACTACATGATACATATGGGTGCGCTTAAACTAACGAAAACGTTCTTTTGTAAAATTGCCATAGCAGCTGATGTGATATTAAGGGGAAAATTGTAAACAAAGAAGACGTGATAAAAACTTGGAGACCTTTTCCGTTAATTCACTACCACTACTTTTTTATCGCAATTACGGTCAGGTTAGGTTAGATTAGGTGGCTACTAAAGTTGATCACAAACTGGTAAATCCAATGATTGACTTACCGCTGAATGCTATCTCCGTGTGTAAGTTCTTGGAAAGCGATAAGATCAGGCCAGCGATGTCGGATTCCTAGCGGATAAAGAATACCATAGTAGACGTAAAAATAATTGGGGAACAGCTTTTAGAGCAATAGAATATTTATCAAGTGGTAGCGAATTAACGGAAACAAAAAAGGTAGTGGTAGTGAATTAACGGAAAACATTCAAACTTGGAATCATTAGATGGGAACATTAGGTGCATTCCAAAGATTAAACTGGATTATAGGGTTTTTTAGCTTGTATGAAATAGAAACAAAATTCATTAAAAATAGCAATCTTGTTGAAAAGTCTCGATTGACAAACCCTTTGGAAGAAGTAAAGGGATAATATTAGAAATTAGCTTATCAATTTACCTCTGGGATACCGATTTTCAGTGTATACGAGGTGAATATGGGCTAGAACGAGGTGTGTCTTTGTTAATTGACAAGGTTGACTGATCCTTAGAAATAGCCATTTATTACTACCCCTATAGCCAGGGTAACCAAGGAGCACGTAGCTTATCTTGCATTCCATTTCACACAGTATTGGCCTGATTTTCGACTATCGAACCTGACACAGTGCTCTTCCCTGGACCACACCCAAATCCCGACCACTATCCAACACACAACGCTGGACTTATATAAAATAAACATTAATCTGCGCCAATGATGACGAGTAAGATGGCAATGACCATAAATGGCAGTAACGAACTATATAAGAGGCAATCGCGTCTGTATATCAACTTACCCATCGGCCATCACTATTAAGTAACCGGTCATCATCAACATGGAAACCATGATAATGACATGTAATTTAGCAAAATTAAAATATTAACGCAATATTTTAAAACATCAATCGATAAAGAAATACCTAAAATAACATGCCTTATACTTAATGCCTTATAAAACTAACAACACCCAATGTAAAAGTATTCTTTATTTACAAAACGTGAAGATTTGTACCGTACAACGTACAACGTTCAAGTAGAACGTAAAGGTCTTCAAGTAGAACCATCCCTCCACTGGTAGACTTCGTCCTATGAATAGAAAGGATGGTTATAAGCCATTGTACAGGTGATACAGATTAATGGGTGACAGCTTAGATAAGATTAAAAAAGGATGACATATTTGAGTTAGAGAAAAGGTTTAGACAAAATAAAGATGAAGAATTAGAAATATTGAATAAAAACTTGAAGAAGGATTTAAAATCGTGCATAGAGAGACACTAAAAAATCTGGAAATAACCCTAAAACTACCTGGAACTTAGTAAAAACACAAGTAAAAAAACAATCAAATCAAAATGCAAACATTAGTATTGACTATAATGGGGAGACGGCAGATGATCCTATCGAAGTAAGCAATGTAATAATTTCTTTGTTTAAGTAGTTAATCAATTAGTATTACTCAAAATTTATAAAGGAAATAAAAAGTATAACTTTTGAATCCTATAAAAAATTAATTTAAGTTTAGTTCAGTAAGTGAAAAAGAACTAGGAAAATTTATAAATTCTTTTGAAAATAAAATATCTACATGTTATCATCATATTTCAATCAAAATCATTTTAAAAATCTTGACTTCAATAATGAAACCTCTTACTCATTCAATAAACTCATCTTTAATTTCTGGTCACTTCCCCGACAAACTCAAAATAGCAAAAGTAATCCCAATATTTAAAAAGGGCGAGGTTAGTGATCCCTCATGCTACCGTCCATGTCTAAAGTGTTCACACGCAGCTAATTAATTATTTGGTTGAATGTAAATTATTTGACAAAGAGCAACATGGGTTTCAGGCAGGGAAATCTAAAATAACAGCTGGGATTGAGTTTATCAATTCTATAACAGATTCAATAGATAAAGGGGAGAACATTATAAGAATTTTCCTAGATCTTAGTAGAGCCTTTGATAGCGTGTCACACAAAGAATTATTAAAAACTTTGTCAACATTAGGTATTAGCGGTAAAGAGTTAAGTTGGTTTGAAAACTACCTGGAAAATCGACAACAGTACGTTGAAATTGAAAATGCACTGTCTAAATACACATGATAAATATGTTTACATTATAAAATTTAGCTCAAAACAGTTAATCATCCCGCATGGTGCCCCTCAGCTAAATAAATAGACAAGAGGAACATCATAACTTAGAGTTTTATAAAAAAAAGCTACATTTATTGGGACAAAACTATTATATCACCTTCCCAGCAACTTTTTGCTAGAGTAAAATGTTGAGAAAATAAGGAAAAACTTGAACAAGTTTTTGATTAAACTAACTCTTTACTCCTTAGAAGAGTTTTGGGAAACAGATTTAAAACATAAAATCATTTTATAATTTTATTAGATGTCAGTTTAGTTTTAATTTATTAAGTTAAATATTAGTATGTTGGTGAGATAGGACATCGGCAAACTTACCATAGAAGACAAGTTCACTAACACTAATCAGAAATCAGAAATTCTTTATTTATTCATTCTTTAAGAAGTATAATGGCGTCCTTGTTAAAAAGTTATGCTTGCTTTACAAAAAAGTTTTTGTTAGTTGATAGTATTCTCCTACTGTGTATAGGGGTCGTTCTTCTAGCCAGTCTTGTAGCCCTTTCTTGAGCTTCTTCCCACTGAGGTTTTTCAGATGCTTCGGCAGAGAGTTGTATATCTTGCGTCCTGCGTATGAAAGTTTTTTACTGTATTGGGTAGTATGGTGTTGTGGAAGTATAAAGTCTATGGCTCTTCTTGTGTTGTATGTGTGAATATCCTCCCCCCTTTCGTTTGCAGTTTTATCTATATATGTGACTACGGAGAGGATGTATAGACCAATGATTGTTAGAATTTTTAGGGACTTAAAGGCTTCTCTGCAGCTGTCTAGTGGATTTAAACTTGCAAGCGTTCTAATAGCCTTTTTTTAATGGTCAAAATTTTTTAAAGATTATATTCAGATGTCCCGCCCCACACAGTAAGTCCATATCTCAGGAGAGACTCTACTAGCGCAAAATAAGCTGTTCTTCCCGCTTCTAGCCCAGCAATCCACATGATTCTTTTTATAACAAAAATCCCTGAACTTAATAATTTACACAAATTGTGTATGTGTGCCCTTGGAAAAAGCAGTGTGTGTGTGTGTGTGTGTGTGTGTGTGTGTGTGTGTGTGTGTGTGTGTGTGTGTGTGTGTGTGTGTGTGTGTGTGTGTGTGTGTGTGTGTGTGTGTGTGTGTGTGTGTGTGTGTGTGTGTGTGTGTGTGTGTGTGTGTGTGTGTTGGTTAAGTTAGAGTTTAAGACAAACTATATATATATATATATATATATATATATATATATATATATATATATATATATATATATATGTTGGTTTAATTAGAGTTTAATATTTGATTTAATCTTCATTAGAATTTTATATTTTTCACGAATACTACCACTGTACGTGTATGGGTGGGTGGGTGGGTCAATACCACTGTACATGTATAGATGGCTGGGTGGGTCAGTACCACCTGTACCACTGTACGTGTATGGGTGGGTAGGCGGGTCAATACCACTCTACGTGTATGGGTGGGTGGGCGGGGCAATACCATCTGTACCACTGTACAGACATACTTCTGAGTTACAAGTGAGGTCGCAGTCAATGGTTACACCTAGTAGTTTTGCTTGATTCTCTAAATAGAGCATGTGGGATTTCTGGAAGGGGATCGTGTCTTCTACTAAAATTTATATGAGTAGTTTTTGATGGATTTATGGCTAAGTTGTTCTGTAGGCAGTATTTTATAGCTTTGTTGTTTGAAGATAAAATATGTGAATGCAGATCTTGTACATTGTCACTAGCCAGGATTAGTGTCGTGTCATCTGCGTACATGATCGTCTGTAAGTTGTTGTTGCCAATGTAACTTGGAAAGTCGTTTGTGAATAGCACAAACAGGAAAGGACCTAAGACTGACCCTTGTGGCACTCCTCTGGTCACTGGCAGGGGTTTGGATCTATATGAGGATTTTTTCCCATTTTCAGAGACTTGGACTTCAACAACTTGGCTGCGCTCTTTAAGGTAACTAGCTATCCATTTTTTTTTTGATGTGCCTTGAAATCCCAGTGATGACAATTTCTTTATTATTAGATCGTGTCCCAAGCAATCAAACGCCTTGCTGTAGTCGAGGAGAACAGCCGAGACATACTTTCGTTCTTCTAATTCATCTGTTATATGCTCTACAAGACTTGTTATTGCAGTGATAGTAGATTTCCCTTGTAGGAAGCCATGATGATTTGTTGTTAATATATTTTGACTTTCCAGGTGTGCTAGCATTCTTTTTAACGCAGTCTTCTCAATTATTTTTGAAAAACTGGATAAGAGCGATATGGGGCGATAATTTTCTGTCTTGGCCACTGATCCCTTTTTGTGTTTAGGATAGATTTTTGCCACTTTTAACAATGTAGGAAACTGTCCATTGCTGAAGGATTTATTGGTTATACTAACCAACGGTAGGGCTAAATGTTCTGCGCAGTGCTTCACTACCTTTGATGGAACTTCATCAATACCACATGAGAGTTTTGGCTTCAGTGATCTTATAATTTCTAGTATTTCTTTCTCATCAGTTGGTGTTAGATTAAGTGAGAGGTTATATTTACCAGGGATGGAGGATATTTCCACTGGATGTTCAGCATTTTTTAACTGTTTTTTTTTCTTCTAGTACTATATTTGCGATATTGCAAAATAAGTTGTTCAAGTGTTCAGCAATCAGAGCTGGGTTTTCTTCCATTTTCCCTTCTATTTCCAACCGTAATGTTTTGTCTGAGAAGTGATTTCCATTTTTCTCGGAATTGATGATGTTCCATAGTACTTTTGGTTTATTATCCGATTTTCTAATGTGATCAGTGGTTGCGTTACGCTTTAGATATCTCAGTTTTAGGTCATATGCCTTCTTTTTATCAACCATTTTGTCTTTGTCTCTTACGGTTCCTGTGAGTTCATACATATGAAGGGATTCCAGAAATTCTTCTTTTAATATTTTTACCTCGTCATCATATGGAATGTTTTGCTTTCTCTTTGGTTTTGTCCTTACTAGTTTTTTTGAGCAAGCATAATTTAGCGCATTTGTCATAATTCTATGAAATGCGTTATATTCTTGTTCGGCATTTTGTGCTTCATATACCTCTTCCCAGGTTTGTTTATCAAGTTCATTTTTTAGACTGTCAATGTTTTCTATGCTTAAAATTCTTTTGAATGAACTGGTTTGTGTTTTGGACTTTGTAGCTGCAGTTTTAATTTTGCACAACTGTCCAGTATGATCTGACATTCCCCCTTGGAAAATGGTAAAGCTCACTTTTTCTTCAGACAGTTGCACTTGTTATGCGTGTGGCAGAAAGTGGGAGTCTTCTATTTCCGAAGGTCGACAGTTCTTCTTCAAGCAAGTTGTTTGCAGGATTTGTGAGATCAAGTCTATCCAAGTTAATATCACCCATTAGGACTAATGGTTTCGCTTCACCTCGTAGTAAGTTTAGGATGTTTGACACGGCCTCCATTGCTTCCTTGATTTTGCCTCCTGGTGGTCGGTAGACACCAAGGATGTGCAAGGACTCTTTTTTTATGCTAATTTTAGCCAAGGCAGCTTCAAGTGTAAAATCTTGACAGTGAGTTGTTGTCAAGTGCTTCCACTTCAAAACTTTCTGTTTCTTTAATGTAGATAGCAACTCCACCGAGCCTATTTTCCTGCCTGCTGTACTCTGTGATTAGTCTATAATTGTTAATTTTTATAGATTTCAGTTTATCCTGACTTAGACCATGTTCAGTTAAGATTAGCATTGTTGGTTGAGTGGATTCCAACAGATAATTTAGTCTTTCTACTTTTTTCGACAGACCTCTGATGTTCTGGTGTAGGATTTATATTTTTGGGCATTGAGTGTTTTTTCTGTTATGGCCGAGTTTAGGAATGTTCTGCTCTTCTGTGCCATTTTGTGCCTTACTTTTTGTTGACTGTCCCTTCCTAACAAAGAATTGCAGTGTTCAGTGAGATCGCATAAGGTACAATTTTGAACTACAGCAATTTCAGATTGTGCAGGTGAGAGGGGATGGGATGATTTGTTGAGTTTTTTTAATTCCTCTATATTGTTATCAAAAAATTGTTCATATGTTTCCCCTGGCATTAGAAGTGTAGCTGTATAAGGTGGATTTTTTTGTTTGGTTTTTTGAGGTGGTTGTTTCTTTTATCGCTGAGGCTCTAGTTGGAGTTGAGAATGGCAAGTGTAAAGTTTGTTCCTTAATAATGGCATTATTAGATGTTGAATCATTTAGGCCATTATCCTTTGCTACTTCCTTGGGCTTATTCTTAGGAACTGGTTCCTTTAGGTCTCCCCTATCATTCTGGTGAGATTTGCTCTTTGCCATCTGCAGCGATACACTGAATTGGTTTCTCCGGGTTGGTTTGTTATTCCTGCTTGTGTTATGTGAGGAAAAGTATAGTGACTTCGTAATGGGCAATTTATGTTTGCTCTGAGATAAAAAGCTGTTCTTGGAGTAGAGATGTCCTTAAGTAGTTGCTCTTTCAATGCTTTCACAGACTCTTCCATTTTGTCCTGGCGAACTTTTAATTTAGTTAAATCTAGGACATGTGACCGGTAATAACTATGTGGAATTATCTCAGTGTCACATGTTTGTGTTCCTGAGTCTGTGTATGTTTTATAGCTTGTAGGCAAGTTATTTTCTGACTCCTTTTTATATTTGTTAATAGTTTCTTTTAGCTGCTTAATTTCTTTTTCATAGCTTAAAAGTATGTCTTCTTTTTCTCGATCAAGAGCCTCAAAAGTTTGAACAAGTTTGTCTTTCAGCAGTTTTTCATTGGTCATTTGTTATTCCACTTTATTTAGGGTATCAAGTAAGCTTGAGTTTCTCAGAAGAAGTCTTTCCTGTGTAGATTCAAGTTCTTCTATTTTCACTTCATTGTTGAATCTTAGCTCATTGATCTGCTGGATCAATTTAGAGTTTATGAGAGTTAGGTTTTGTATTTTGTTTTTTAGTTGGTTGTTTTCGGCCAGCAGGGTGTTTCCAACTTCTGCAGCCAATGTAAGGGATGATTCTAAGTCATCTCCGTCTTGAAAAGATATTACTTTTTTATGGAAATTTTCCATTTTTTGTGTTATATTTAAGGAGGGACTGTCAAAAGTAAGATTTTGTACTTGTTCAGTTGGAAAATCAAGCTTCCCTAGTATGTGGTGCTCTTTGGGGTGTGAGTTTGTTGAGGCAATTTTGGCTAGTTCTAATGCATAATTAAACTTTTAATTTTTAAAGTTATCTGTCTTGGGTTCGCCATGGATTTTTTTTGTATTCACTGTATAGACACATATCACCTTGTTTAATGAGAGCGGTGGTGTTATCCCCAAAAAAAGTTACTTTGTACTTTACAGTTGTTTCACTGTTTATAATTTATGTTATTTCCGCAGGCCAATAGGGCCAGCCTTTTATTTTGGCAATGACCAAGCAGCCTTCCCAGCACAGCGTGTTGCAATCAGATGCCATAATTAAGCTCAGATTAATTAAAGAAAAAGTCAGGTCGTAAGGTTAAAACTGTTTTTTATAAAGAGGTTTGGCAGGCTTCTCTTGGTTTTAGACAATAAAAGTCAAAATGGTGTTGAACTGTTTTTTTATAAAGAGGTTTGTCAGGCTCCTCTTGGTTATAGACAATGAAAGTCAAAATGGTGTTGTAACTGTTGTTTATAAAGAGGTTTGGCAGACTCCTCTTGGTCAGTTATTAGTGCGTAGTCAAATGGTTATATAATGCTTGAATGACCATGAAGCCCACTCGGCCCCATTGAGTCCCACACACCCTGTTGTACGGGCAACAGATGAGCATAAACAGCATTTTTTCTCCCTACTGAAAAAAAAAGATAGATAGATAGATAGATATATAGATAGATAGAGATAGAGATAGAGATAGAGACAGAGACAGAGACAGAGACAGAGACAGAGACAGAGACAGAGACAGAGACAGAGAAAGAGACAGAGACAGAGACAGAGACAGAGACAGAGACAGAGACAGAGACAGAGATAGAGATAGAGATAGAGAGAGACTCTCTCTAGGTGAGGTAATTTGTCTTCTAAGGTAATTTTGCTGATGTCTTATCTCTCCAATGTACTAATTCCTGGCCTATAGTGCCCTTTAACTTAAACTAAAATAAGTTAAATGTTAAATTTTTGTAACATTCTGACTGATCACAAATTTAGTTGTTCTTTGTGTATTCTTAAACTAAATATTCTTTTTTAATTTTAGAATACTTTATTTTCCATACTAAAATAATAAATAATTATTACTACTGTTTGCTCATTGTAAAAAGGACAACTATTTACATTTTATTTATTTAATTTTTTAAATACAAGAAGTTTCTTGTATTTAATATATTCTTATTTAGTTTTCCTATTATAATAGATAGATGTTGAATTAGTTGTTAATTGAAAATAAAAATAATTAATGTAATGTTTCATACAGATAATTTATAGTCTCCTTACTACCAGTGATGGTTCAAATTGTTATTATTTTGTTGGGCAATTAATAATTAATTGTAGTTTAGCTGCAACATTTCTGACGCTATTCAATGTATCATATGTACATTGTTACTGAATAAAGGAGGTTTTGAATTTGAATTCACTTAAATAAGGTTTCTTCCAGTTATGACCGTGATCCTCTCTAGAAGGTTGGGCAGCTTCGTTTTTTTCTTAAACACTTGTAAAACACTTTTAAAAACAAGTATTGGAAATCTCCAAATATCACCTATCAATAATGAACGATCCAATGCTAACAAATAACTTTCCAACAACACTGATGGCTATGGGGAGAAATACACTGTTTGTTTTTAAACACTTGAAGTATTGGAAATCTCCAAAAATATCACCTATCAATAATGAACGATCCAATGCTAAGAAATAACTTTCCAACAACACTGATGGCTATTGGGGAAATACACTGTTTGTTTTTAAACACTTGAAGTATTGGAAATCTCCAAAAATATCACCTATCAATAATGAACGATCCAATGCTAACAAATAACTTTCCAACAACACTGATGGCTATGGGGAGAAATACACTGTTTGTTTTTAAACACTTGAAGTATTGGAAATCTCCAAAAATATCACCTATCAATAATGAACGATCCAATGCTAACAAATAACTTTCCAACAACACTGATGGCTATGGGGGAAATACACTGTTTGTTTTTAAACACTTGAAGTATTGGAAATCTCCAAAAATATCACCTATCAATAATGAACGATCCAATGCTAACAAATAACTTTCCAACAACACTGATGGCTATTGGGGAAATACACTGTTTGTTTTTAAACACTTGAAGTATTGGAAATCTCCAAATATCACCTATCAATAATGAACGATCCAATGCTAACAAATAACTTTCCAACAACACTGATGGCTATGGGGGAAATACACTGTTTGGTTTACTTATGACCTTAACCTAGAGTTTGGAGCTAATAAAAATAGATTTTGGCATGGTAGGTATTGATTTTAGCTAATTGCCACTGTGAATATTCATTAATGTCACTTATGTCACAAACATTGCCAATTTGATGAATCTAGACTTTGCATGCCAAGTGGAGCTGACATAGGAGATCCAGAAATCTTGGCCAAAACTTGGTGAAAGGATCTCAAGATCTAATATTTGAGAATTGTAGTTATTTTGCACTTTCTTGTCATTTAACAAAACAAAATTGTTGTCTAAAATGGGTTCCGAATTCACCATATTTCAAAATTAAATACTTTATAAAATTGGTTTTGTACTGAACAAAATAATGGAAACCAAATTTGTTGATGTGAGTTCTTTTGCTATGGTGGACAGTAATAGAGTAAAGTGTGAGAAAGAGCCATGAGGCCCTAACTTCGTCTTTTTGTAAATATTATTTTTTCAAATAAAAAAATTTTCTATTCTATTCTAATTTGATAACGATTTTTTGGTTATTAATAGTTTTTTACCAATGTTACTTTACCACAATATATGTAAAATTTATATGAAATGGGTCAAGAATAGGCTTTACATGTACTTTTACAAGATAGTTTTCAGTAGATATAAGGTTTTTTCTGTAAAAATTACAGTTTGCAATATTAATTACGCATTTCCCTTATTTTTAACGCTTTTTCAATATATTTGTTGATTTGTTTTTATGCTGATTATAAATTTGAAATCCATCTTTTTTCTATTTTACTTTTCTCATGAAATATGCAAATTTTATACAGTAATTAATTTTGACAAAAACTATTTTAAAATTGTGAATGTTCTAAATACTGTTGCTAGCAATGGCCTTTCAATTAATACCCTAAATACTTAAATTCATAGTATCGTATGATTATCATGAAGTACTAAATACTGTAATTATTTGTTGGTGAGAAACAAATAAGATACATTTAGTTTTAAATGAAAGTAAGAAACATTTAACTAATATGTGTTTATTTAAATTGCTGGATAGATTTTTTTTACCTAAGACATTTAGTTATATTCTCATTTATTACCACTCTGAAATTATTATCACTGATTTCCAAAAGTGTTATTAGAACATTACTCTAGTAAATATAATCAGAAATAGTTTATTTTGTAAATGATAACCTGTTATGTGAAACATTCAGGTTAAACAACTTATAAACAAATGCAAAAGAAGGAGCAAGTTTTCATAGTCAAAATTATGTTATATCACTTAACTTCAACTGTGAGTGCTACATGACAGGAAATCATTTATTGAGTACCGTGAGCAGAACATTTTTAAGTTTATTTTTGAAAACACTGTTCCATCCTATTGTTTTTAAGTCCTTAAATAGTGTGTCGTTAAGTTGCTGAGCCAAATAATGGACACATTTCTCATAAAGTGTGTTAATTTGAGAATCTGATAAACCATACAATTTGGGAGATTTGAATGATATATTCTCTGATGTTTTGATAATACCGTAGTAAAATCATATTGGACTTTGAATCTGGCTTTTTTTTTTTTTTTTTTTTTTTTTTTTTTTTGACAAAAATTCTTTATTTGTTGAGTACAAACTAGTACATTAAATAGTGTCAGTCTTACTACTAATTACATAAGGATCCTTATGTTAAAAAAACTAGAGTTTGATAATAACTAAGTTAAATATCAAACACAACAGGTTAGAAATTCTGATAAAGCATAGTGGGGATTTGTCACCAGGAATGTTCTTAGATTCTTCTTAAATTTTTTAATTTCTGGTTCCTTTTTAATATCAATAGGCAAAGCTGTAAAGAATTTACTTCCCATTTGAGAGGGCTTTTTGTTAAAGAAAGCTAAATTGTGTTTAGATATATTGATATCATTTTTCCCCCTTGTGTTATAGGAATGTATATCTGATTTAAAAATTAAATCATTAGGGTTGTTCTTTATGTACAATATACAGTCAAATATGTATTGGTCATAAACTGTTAGAATTTCAAGTGAGGTAAAATGCTTAGTGTGTCGTTAAGTTGCTGAGCCAAATAATGGACACATTTCTCATAAAGTGTGTTAATTTGAGAATCTGATAAACCATACAATTTGGGAGATTTGAATGATATATTCTCTGATGTTTTGATAATACCGTAGTAAAATCATATTGGACTTTGAATCTGGCTTTGTTTTACATTTGATTCTACATTGTATAAAATGCTGTGTAACAGTTATTCCTGCAAAATTGAAAAAAATACTAGTTAATATGAAGCAAAATGTAATAAGGCTTCCAAATGAAGAGCTGAATTCTTCTCTTTCAGATCCCCAAGTAGTAAATGCTCTGCGATGGTCTGAACATTTGGATCCAGTCTTTGTGAACAACTACGAAGTAGATCCGAGTCTATCATGGCAGTTTTTTGGCAGCACTACTGGTTTTCTAAGAAGATTTCCAGGTATGATTGTAAAATTTTGAAACCTAGTAGATTCAGTACTGTTAATGTAACAAGGTTTTTATGCCTAGCACATAAACATTGTTGTTATCTGTGGAAAAAACCTTTTCATCTCTCTGTTGTTTTTTTATGTTGTTTGAAAAATTATCAGTTCAACGTCCTTTATGAAAGTTATAGTATTTATCCAGCTTGGAAAGCTGAAAACAAAAGTTTACTATTGGTTTGTCCATGTCATACCATCATTACAATATGTAAGTGGAATGGTTACCAATGCTGCCCTCTGCATGGACATTTAAGTAGGGTGTATAGTTTTAACTAGCCAACATTGTAGTTATGAATTAATTTTGTTAAATTATTTTATAAATTGAGAAATAATATAAAAATCATTCGTTTTGATTAAGGCGGTTCAGCTGGCATAAGGTACAAATTAAATTCACTACGTGAGCTAGCTATACGTCTAAATGCAGCAAGGTACTGCACACAAACACCAACCCCTCCCCCTCCCCTGGGATGAATGGTGTATTATTGCAGGAAGTCATTGAAGCGCGATACTGTGGGTGCGGGTGCTGTGTCTCGCTGTATGTGTGCGTAGCGATTGTATTGTAATATAACATCCAGATAAAAGTACATATCCCAGTTGAGTATATAAAGTTAATTGATTTTATAAATTGTGTGATATTAAAAAGTATAACACAACACTGTATTTCTCGTCGTACTAAAATAAAAACAAACATATAACATTAACTATTTTAAATCAAATTTATTAATTTGCAGTAAAATTACGTCATTTAATGAAAGGCCAGTCTTGTGAGGGTCTGTTTTTAAAATTTCGGAATAATCGGGAAAATAGTTTCTTAATGGGATATGTACCAAGAAAGCCCAAATTCGCATCTTTGAAGTGATGGATTTATAACTATAAACATAATTTTAATGAAAGAACTTCTTGGGAGGTGTTTAATAGCTGATATAAAGACATTGTATTCTAAAAAATAAAAAAAAAATTTTTGACCAAAAAGCCTTAAATACACTTGATGGGTATATTCCACGAAACATGATTTGGACTGTCAGTGTTTGATCTAATGCTGGAACTAGATGAGTAATTTTCATGAGACTCAGCATTTTTTTAGGTGCTGTGCAGTAAGTAGAGGAGACTTAAACAAATAAATTTAACTGATTTGATTAATTAACTGATTTTAAAGTACCGTACGGTAATGTTTTTATAAATTTATTTTTCCAAAAGACTAGCAAGTACCTTATTAGGCACTTGCAAAAGAGAGGTTGGAAATAACAGAGTTAACTTATTAAAATAAGTTAAAAGTGGAAAGTTAACTCACCAATCTCTCCACACCTACAGAGACCACATGGTTCAGTGTTTGAGGCCCAGGGTCCACACTAATCACAGCAGTGTCACCAAGATTAGTGCGCACCAACGCAACTCCTGCTTCTTTTCTTGACCAATTTAAACAGTTGAGGTGTCAAAAAATTTGCCTCTGTTGGTAGTTGTGCAATAAGGTCTTAATTCTTCAATAATTTCACCCTGGAGGGCACGGGATGCCCTCAAAATATGTTTTCCGGCGATAAGCATAACATGGAGAGAGATTTAAATGAATTGAAAAGTAACAGCTATTCAAATGTAAATAATGATTTCCAAATAGTTTTAACTGTTGTTGGAATATAATCAACAGTGTTTGTAATATTGAGGAGGTTAGATCTTTCATGACCAGGGATGTTGTAAGCATGGTTTTATTCAAATTCAGTTGTAGGGATCCGTTTTTGAAGGTTTCAATTATAACTTAATAGAGTTATTTTGTTTATTTAATTAATCTTCAGCTCTAAAACAAAAACAAATGAAATGCACATATTTAAAATAGGCTAAGTAATATCATTGGGAGTTTATACTAATAAATTGTAGCAACGCAAATATTGAGTGAGATACTGTAAATAACTGTAATACTATGACTTTACGTGATACAGTTTACTTAATAATATTCTTAGTCAAAAGTCACAGACTTAGATGTCACGAGCGCAGTAAAGTGATAGGATTGGCATGTGAAGTGTGCAGGGGTGTCCCCTCCTAGTAAAATTAGATTATATGTACATACTAGCCGACAGCCTTTGCTTCACTATAGGGGTTTTCTACATTCCTTCCCCTTCCCTCTGTAGTTCTCTCTAAACCATCAAATCAATATGAAAGCTCATCCTGTTGACATTCTCCTAGATAACAAAGTTTAATAGTCTAGAAAACTCTATAAGTCTACTTTAAAGGGATGCAAAGTAGTGCAGTTATATCAGAGTTAGAAGAAACAACCTTAAACATTTCGCAATGAAAACTAAACTAGTCATGCTTTTGTGTTATGTTCTGGTATTTGTATCAGCTGTTTGAAACAAATCATCAAATTAAATTAATGCCAATATTACTTTTGTGAAAAAAAAAGGAAGTTGAGAGGCTGTTTCTACCTTTTAGGAATGGAATTTCAAAGAATCGTCTCTTAGTGGGTCTCTATGATATAAAAGCTAAATTCTCTAAATTCCATCAAAATCTGTCGAGTGGTTCCGGAGATTATGTGATAAGTGATTACATTGTTTTTGAATTTAATATATTAAGGTTGTATCAGGGAAAATGTTTGGAGATATTGGCTCACTTCCTGCAATACACATTTTAATTCTTTACCAATTTTCATTTCAATAAATACCAGCAGCCTATCATGAATCAATCAATGGCAAAAAAAGTTTTGATGATTTATTTTTGTAATATCCTCAATTAACATAACATCAACATGTGACAACAATTTTCATACTTCACTGTTAAATGCCGCAATTTTGCTGTTAATCTTTAATTAATGACGTTCCTTTCCTAGACTATGCATGATCAGCTAAACAGGCCTTCCTCAATAATATTGTAAAGTCAGGAGTACAAGATCTCTGAAGTTATTTTTTCAATACAAAATAGAGTTTAGTTTTGATATAGTTCTGGGATTAATTTTCATTTTAAATATGTTTTAAAATTTGAATCTAAAACATTTACCCACAAGTCTGAAACAATATAACTAGCAGCCATACATAATCTGCATCTTTTGTGGTCTGATACTTTGGGGTAAACAATCTAAATATGTATTTGAAATAGTATTTGGTTTTAAGGCCTAAGTAGGCTGTTCCAGCAAACAGAATTCAGCAAAATTCCAAGACATAAATATGTACAGCTATCGTATGATAGCTTACATATTTATGATAGCTTATATATTTAAATTATAGTGTATACTCGTCAAAGATTTGTCCAAATCGGAACTCAACCAAGGTTTATATTCCTAGATATTTGATAGTCTGCTTTCTCTATAAGGGTGTCATCTTCGGTGCTATAGTCAAATGATATTACTGCCAGGGATAAAAACCTACTGAATTATATTAAAAACTGTTAGTTTAGAAATTTATCTCAGAAATATCCTGAATGTTGAAATTTTTAAGTTGATTAAAAGTTTTTATGATAAGTCTACTAGATTCTTTCAGTTGGTGAAAGAACTACCCCTCCATTTAGAATTGAAAACCTCAATCTGTTGACATAAATTATAAACAAAATTATTCAAGGATTAATCCCTGAGAGACCCCATACCAAAAATCAATACTGTGTGTACACATTGATCTCTGTCCCTTTGGTTTCATAAAACTCATTCTTATTACTAATCTCAATTATCAATAATATGTCCTCTGCTGCAACAAGAATATGTCATAAAGTACACAGTCAAAATATTTTGGTAACGTCAAGAAGTGTTCTTAACACATGTTTACTTTCTTTTACTAAACAATTTTACTTGCCAGATTATATGAGCCTTAAGACCTGTTCATGTACTTTATTAAATGATTGAAGTACAGGCCGTTAGCTCAGTTTGGAATTAAAATGTTGACCCTTGGATTCTGTAGTCTGAGCCTTAGCCACTGAACCACCACACCAGCTTCTTTAGATCATCAACATTAATCTAGATTTGCCATCATTCAACTGTTGATGATTTTCCTGAATTGGATTTGTTCAGAACAAATATTAAAACACAGCCCAAGAAACTTTTAATTATAGAAACACGTAAATACCATTGGCCGCTTTATAACAGAAGTTTTTGTTATTAAGGGTGAACAGCCATTACAATGGGTTTAAAATGTTCTGACTCAATATTTCGAATTTTATCTTTTAAAATAATTTAATATTAATGATTTGTTTGTAATTGGATTTTTGAACAGCCATTTGAAATCATCAATATCACTT
This sequence comes from Stictocephala bisonia, assembly GCA_035578905.1. NCBI lineage: Eukaryota > Metazoa > Arthropoda > Insecta > Hemiptera > Membracidae > Stictocephala > Stictocephala bisonia. The sequence continues at coordinate 1,213,366 of JAQJVL010000208.1, read as the reverse complement.
CCTCCTCTTATCTAGCAACTACCACAAGTAAATTTTAAGTAAAATTTCATAGTGTAACAAAAGTGAATATGGAATAGAATTTTTTTGTATGAAAGTCAGTATAAAACATAGTAAGTAAAGTATTTGGTCTTGTATTTTATTAGACTTTTCTAAGTTTTCGTATAAGAACATATAACAAAGATTTTTAAGTGAAGTTCTTATAATATTAGCTTTTTAAAAGCTCTTTTAAAAGTTCTTTGGAAATATTAGCTTTAACCAATATAATTTCTTCAATAGTTATAAATACTCATATGTTTACTTTCCAGCTATGAAGTGGCCAACAGATGAAGTAACTCCATCAAAAGATCTCCATGATTTCCGATGGAGCAGTTGGTTTGTAGGTGCAGCTGACAGCCCAAAGGATATTGTCATTTTACTTGATACATCAAGTTCGATGAGTGGCCTTAACAAACAACTTGCAAGCATTACAGTTTCAACGATACTGGATACACTCACAGACAATGATTTTGTTAATGTGTTTACGTTTGCGGAGATGACGCAAGAACTCCTACCTTGTTATAAGGACATGCTTGCACAGGTGAGCAGAATTATTTATAAACAAAAAATACATATTGTAACTATTGATTGTTGTGCTTTTTAATCACTATATAATTCCTCATTTGATTGGGGTACTGTCTAAGTAGATTTTAGTCTAATATATCTTTCAGTCTACAGCATTTTCCTTCTCTAGGATAGTTTGGATAGTTTGTAGAATTCAATGTGTATAAGTTTTTACACTGGCTGTATGTTTGTCATTGAGATATTAATAAATTATATATTCTAAAGAAGAAGTCAGTTTTATTTTGTCATACTAAAAACTTCTATGGCTATTTTTCTCTCCTAAGGATAAAATAGCACGGGAGTTTGCCACAGATTCACTCATTCTGCTATGATATGGCTTTCAGTAGGGTTGGGCACAACTGTCTCAATTTTACAACTGTTGCAACTACAATAGTTGTGTAGTGACGATTGTTTTCAAGCGTTGTACACAACTGCTTCAATTACCACAGCTGAATACAGTAGCATGTCCGTTGTCCAACACAGTATAGTTAGACTCAACAGTGTTGCTTAAATTGGCTTAGTTCTGTTCAACTGTTGTGTGTAAACAGTCAACCGTTATTTTACTGACAACTAATATGAAAAATAACAGTTAATAGTAAATATCAGACTGTGCTACAGCAAAGCGTGGCTGGGTTTAGCAAGTTATTTGTTGAAATCTTAACATTGTGGCATTTTAAGTATAAAAAAAAAACAAAAAAATAAAATAAAGGTGAATATAATATTTTAATAAAAATAAGTTTATAATATTGATACTGACAATCCTTTTTACAATCTTACGTTTTAATGTACGTAATGTAAATTATTTCTACTGTTCCAGCTTAAATGAATTAATTTATTGTATTTTGTTATTTTTATTAATTTAGGCAACAGAGGCCAACAGGAGAGAACTCAAATCAGGACTTGACAGTGTTAAGATTGAAAATTTAGCTAATTTTACTGGTGCTTTTGTGACTGCCTTTGAAATTCTTCAAAAGGTAAAATACTTTATGAATGTTGCTTTAATAGATTTAAGTAAATTTTATTCTCTTTATATATCACTCTAGTTTGTTAGTAAAATTCTTCTATAAATGAAAATTAAAATTACTTGTTGCATGGAAAATGTGGTTTAAATCAAACATTTACTCGTATAAGGAATAGTAACACTTTTTTACTGTGTTTTTCTTGTGTAGTATTTGATAGGGTGGAAAGTAATAGTTAGCATAATTTATTTTGGTACATAATTTGTCAAAAACATTTAATGTTGTTTTGACTGTTAAGAAACTAGCATTTTGAAAGTAACTATTATATCCAAATTAAGAATTTTTTATGAAATAAAGAGTACTAAAGCACCTTATAACATCGTTTATTTTGAAATATTATATGTATTTAAACAAATTCAGCAGAACATACTTTTTACTATTTGTAAAATCCCTGTACTTTGTCTAGTGTATGGCTTAGGATTGAAATACTGTTGTTAGTTTTGCTATGTCTAAAGATTTGCATTTTATTTAATACTCATAATATTCTTATATGTTTACTGGACAAAGATAAAATCTTATAAACCTATATTCCTTCAAAATACTTTTCTCTTACAACAATACACTTGTCCCTACGATCATACGAACGGTCAAAACACTTTTGACACTTATTTAAAAAAATGTACTTCAATACTTTTAATGGCATTTTTACTGACAGCTTTAGCACCTGCAAATCGATTTTCTTTTTTTGATGTTTTTACTGTGTGAACAGTAAGAAATTGGTTGGCATGAGGTCAAGCGAATATGGAGGGTGTTCAAACACGGTAACGCGGTGCTTGACTAGGTAGTTACGTACTAACAAGAATCGATGTGCAGGGGTATCGTCAAGCACCAAAATCCAATTGTTTTCTTTCATTTTTTAGGCCGTTTCCTCCTAATGGCATCTCGTAAGTGCCTAAGACTTTTGTGTGGATAAATTTACCTTATATGCGATATCATCAATTGTTATTCTTCAGTTTGCATGGAAAGTTTGCGGAACTAACCCAATGTTGTCATCTGTGGTTGCAGTCGAAGGGCGTCCACTACGAGAGTCATCTTCAATGTTTATGTGACCTTAACGAAAACATTTATGCCTTTCGTAAAATTGGCTTTTCTTCATCGCCTTAATTCCGTATGCTTGAATTGAAATTTTAGTGTCCCAGAAGATGACTTTTGAAGTAAAAAACCAAATTTAATGTTTTTTAGCTGTTCATTAAATAAATTTTCAAAATGCGACAATTTAAACACAAATACACGAAAAGTGCTCTCCACAGAGGAACAATGGCGGCTGGGCGATACTCACGCTATATATATCCCTTCTCCAGGAGTAGTACTATCTGATAGATGATGAAATTCCCAACGGCAACCATGCTGTGTGTCTCTGGACATCATTTCGGGAACTTTTGACTGTACCTCGTATTTTCCATTTGTATATAGGATATTTGTAGGTTTAAATATACTATTACAACACTTTATATATGTTACTAGGAATAGGCTATAGGGCACTTGACCAGGTATCAATATAATGTAGGCCTGGAATCTCTTCTTGTCTGAAGAAAGAGTCAGTGGCAATGAAAATGTGTGCACTGTGTCTTTTAATGTTTTCTGGTTTTTGTGTTTTGTGTATTTCTCTTCTCAAATATGTTTGTTGATGCCTCAAGTGAGTATAAGTGACACAATAATTATGAAGCCATATATTATATATTACTTTATTTGTCTTTCTTGGAAGGTTTGCTGCCTTCCTATTATTCAGTAAATTAATTGTCAAATGCTCCCTTTATTGGAATGAGAAAAATGGCACAATTTTATGCAATTGTTAAGATGTCCAAATGCTATTTTAGTTAAGTAATTGTTTATAATCGTATAAACATGTTTTATACACATTGCAATAAAATCAATAGGAAAGTGTCACTACTTAATTCTGATACCAAGCAGTTTTAAAATTGAACGCGTTTATTTTTTTAAAGATTAAAATGTAAGATATGTTTTAATAGTGTTTAACCTTAACATTTAAAACTAAAACTATACTTTTATTTTCTTCGTGTTTTTCTATACTAGACACTAATCTAAGTTAATTCATGCACTAAATATTAGGTATTCGATTAAATGATGAGTAAGTTTATGTTATAAATTTCATACATCTTATGTCTCTTGTTGCAGTACAACCGCACAGGTCAGGGGTGTCAATGTAACCAAGCTATTATGTTGGTAACAGATGGTCCTTCAAACAGTTTTCAAGATGTTTTCAAACAATACAATTGGCCACATATGCCAGTTCGTATATTCACCTATCTTGTGGGAAAGGATACATCAAACGCTAAGGAAATGTACTCTATTGCTTGTAATAACAAAGGTAGGTTACATTTCATTTCGGCAAAGTGTTGATTGTGAGACTTGTTTAGTTCTACAGATTGTTTAAAATTTTAAAGTTGTTATATAACATTTAATAATAACTATTGTTAGTAGTTATCAGTTTTTATATATAACGTACATTTAAATAATGAGAATCGATTTGAAAAATTACTGGTCACTACATAAAGAGAATGTTTTATTCTGAGTCTTGTGACGCGGATTGAGATAAGTAATAACCCTGGAAAAATTAGGAAGTTATATAAAAAATAGTTGGAGAACCTGGGTTTGCCCAGGAACTTGATATGAGATTATGTGGTAATTGGGATAAAAAGAACATTATAAATATGAGAGGTAAACAATTGAATCGAACACAACCTACCCACCTACCTGTACTTGTACATGTATGTTGGTATTGGAAAATTATGTTTTTAAACAACATTTTCCATTTTTCTATGCAGGGTATAACACGAGGGTTGTGTTTTTTTAACCTCTGACCACGATGTGAAACAGCCAGTCAAATGACGCAACAGTGTACAGTAGTAATGAATACTGTAGTGCACCCCTCCCACTACATTCTCACCTAGTGCCGAGAGGCTGGCGCTATTGCATTTGATCTAGTGGCAAATAAACATGGCTACTACAATTGATTCTCTCGTCACTTGAGGTACGAAGCGGATGTCATGGAAACAAATCTCAAATCACTGGCGGCAATTTTCTTTGAAGAGGATATTGGAAAGCTTGTACCCTGCTATATCAAATGTCTTAATTGAAACTACGATTATGTAGAAAAGTAACCAAGATGTATGCAATTTTGTATAGTAAAATTTTTTCATTATTCTCAATATTTTTATTTTTATACCACATTAGAGGTTAAAAAAAAACAGGCCTCGTATATGTACTATTTTTTTTTTATTACCTCCTCAAAAGCTAGCTATACAGGGTGTCTCTGAACTCTCTGATAAGCTCTCTTGGTTATTATTTCTGGTACATTTAGAACCACAAATATAATATTTAAAGTGTTCAAAACACCTAGGTTATACTTATAGCAGCCATTTTTTTTTTTTTTTACTTTGAATTTTATATCTCAAAACAAAAAGGTGTATTAAGCTGAAATTTGGTATGGTCCTTTATAACATAAACATACATTTTTAGAAAAATTATTGGTTTTTATGTATCAAATTTTTCAAAATTGCGGCTATTTAAAATTATAAGTCCTAAATAACTCATAAACCAATAATTTTATTAAAGATTACATAGAATATATTCAGTTTCAAATCCAATGATATAACAGTTTTAAAAATCGGGTGAAAAATATCAAAGAAAAGATTATTTATGTATCAGTATGTACAATGCCAATACAATGTGCAACATACATGTAACAGCTGATAATAATAAAGGTATTTGTGGGAGTCTTAAATCAGATGTTGACATAAACTTTATTGTTATACTAGTTGGTACAGATCTTATCTAAAAACATCCTATTGTTTGATTTATCCTTACCATGTAGGATACAACATACATTTTATTATATTATAGGAATTCAACTCAGAACACGTTTTCATGCTCCTATCCCTCTGTCTAGAACCCTCTGATTTGAATGATACTGTCTTGATTTTTATTCAGTTATTGATCCTTTGCTAACTGTAAGATCTCTGCAATAAGTCCTAATACAGAGATACTGTCTTAGATAGTGGGTGAATGGGTCAATACCACCGATGTCTATGGGTGTGTGTGTGGGTAGGTCAATACCACCGACACATATATGACTGGGTGGATGGGTCAATACTACTGTACGCTTATGGGTGAGTGGGTAGGTCATTACCATCGTCAGGTCAATACCAATGGATGTATATGGGTGAATGAATGGGTCAATACCACTGACGCCTATGGGAGTTACCTTCTTCACCTGTCTCCTATTAGCTAATCTGTTGTCTATAACACTCAACACTTTGTTCTTTTGTTCTTCTTAATATTGTTTCTCCAAATATGTCTTCTTTCTTTAGGTTATTATGAACATATTAAAGAGCCTGGAGAGGTGACAGAAAAGGTGTTGAATTATGTCAAGGTTATGGCACGGCCCATGATAATGTATCAGAACGACCATCCAATACACTGGACATCTGTCTATGCAGGAGGGAAGGTAGATCTAAATCTTCAACCTCCATCTTTAGCCTAAGGAGTGTCCATGACTAAACATACATTTTATGTAAATTATAAAAAATTTAAACATGTAATACATGCTACACAATTAGCATTAAAGTGAAACAAAATATTGCTTTTTCATGATTTTTACATTTCTGTGGCCTGATAACTGTTAGCCTTGCATAACATTTAAATGTATATATCTTTGCTTTTAAGGGTCACATTAAAAAAAAAAACAAATCTTTTATAAACTGTGGAAACAAGTCAGAAGGAATTAACTTAAAACTCAACCTGAACATTTATAAATGGGTTATGAAAATCATGATTTTTTATGTATACTATAAATAACTGAAAATAAAAGTATATTTGACAGTATATCCAGCATATTTGTTAGAAAAGTAACACTTGGTAAAGTTAATTTAACTTAGGAACTAGTGACTAAATATAGAAATTATAGTTCTGAATAAATAAGAAGTGGAATGAAATCTGCCTTTTAATAAAATAATTACGAGTATCTAGGTCATAATGAATAAAAAGAAAAACCTTTAGGTCTGGTGTTTGTGTGTACTTTAAAATATTAATTTGCCGAGTGTGAACTAATATGATAAATATTCCACTGATACTTTCTCTAATTTTTAGTCTTAAAATTAATTTTAATTATCTTATTGGGTGTAAGTAAGAAGGGAAAATGCCAAGAGTTTTAGCAGATTTGACAGCAAAAACAAGCTTCATTATTTAAAGTTCACTTTTACTTCTTTTAAATATAAACAGAATTAAATATAAATTTTTTACTTTGTAGGAATTAAATTTATTTAAGAGTTAAAACTTGAACCCTAAGAGGGTTCTACAATTTTTCAAAATGTTTATAAAATAATTAGTTGAAAATATTGTTTCATTAAATCTTATTTTATCATTGTTTCTATTTTAAAAACCTCGCTATTAAGTAAATATCCCATTCATAATAATCAATATTTTTTTATAGTTCTGACTGGATTTAATTATCAGTTTGTATTTTATTTGATTGAAATGAATAATTGTTTCCTAATATTTTTAGACCAACACCCTTCTGTCAAGTTCAATAACTGAAGGCCAGTTGATGACGTCTGTATCAACACCGATCTTCGATAGGCGGAACTATTCAGTGAGTAATAATAGTGTAGTTTTATTTAGTAGTGCTAACTAAAGGTTCTTAGTTCGATCCCAATCAGAGTCATAATACATTTTGAGAAGGATCAGCTGATAACCACCGGCTGTTCATTTGTCATTGGCCTATTAATTAATGACACTTTTCTAAGGAATAGTCGGCCTTAGTTTGTAACAATGACTACATTCGCTCATGTACACTCATTCGAAATCCATATTCGCCTATATCTTGACGATCTGCATCTTATGAATAAATAGTCAAAAATAATAAAATAAATAAAGGAAAGTAGAGTACTTGGTAAACTGTAGATAGAAACACACACATACAACGCAAAAACAGATATAGTTAATGAAATATTTCGGGGACACTGGAGTTGTTTAGTGACTGAGGAAGGGGCATCTATACCTTTTTTTGTGTTATGTGTGTTTCTATCTACAGTTTACCAAGGATGCTAATTTCCTTTCCTTTAATTTTTCGCTGAAATCCTAATCCTAGTGCCTAAATATTAACCTGTAGTTTTATTTAAAAACTATAAAATCTTTATAGAACTTTAGGTTAAATCTAGATAATGGAAGTACATGACTAACAATAAGTAAATGTAAACAAGTAGATTGTCATAGCTGTAACGGAAGTTATGTTTTAGTATAGTTAGTCAAACCAAACTAGCTACAACTAAAATTGATATTACCTTTGATACTTAGTTATGACATTTATAACGATGACAATGTTGCTTTATTAGGATAAAACATTCAAATAGTAATTTATGACAAATTTTCAATAATTTTTCATATTGAATTTATTAAAATTAGTTTTAATAACAATATGTTATTTCATGAAACCTTAAAAATGGTATTGTAGTTTGTTTAAAACAAAAATTTAGAGTGCATTAATCAACTTAACTCAGAGTTGTATAACATCCAACTTTATTCTTGTGTAACAATATTTTTAGTACAATCTTACAAACTATTTTACTATATTGTTTTCTTTTCCATTTTGATATGAGCTAGTTTTAATTTATAATTTAATATATTGAACATTTTGATGCCTGGTAAATTTACAATATAGTTTTTTGTTGATTTTAGTTCCCTGTTTGATAATTATCTTTATTTCAATCTGTTATGAGATTTTGGTAACACATTTGTTTTGATAATATTTATTTATGTTGATTTTTGTAAACAGTAAGCACTTATAAATAAATAGTGAAGGCAGTATCAAAATATTTAATTTTTTGAAAAGATCTCAGTAAAGATTTGTAAAATATGCTCCAAGATACAAATAGCACTTTTTGTACTTTTTTTAGACAATTTAATTTAACGACTATTCAAACTAATGAAGTACACACAGTAACATAAAATACTTTGTAAACTGTGATCAATCAATCAAGGCTTTAGCGGCTGCATTTTCATATTTCAATTTAATTTATTTGAGAAAGTAAAATTTATTTCATTAATTTTCTTTTTGATTTAGGATCAGTTTATTAATATTGCTAATACGGTTATAAATAATTTATAAAATATGTTATAAAAATGTGTTAGTTCTAATAAAAATAATTTCCTCTAATCATACAAAACAATTGTTATTAACTGTCTAAATATATAAAATATTAATATCCTTAGAGTTCATATTTTAGTCATTTCCCACTTCGTAATTGTACATACTGCGTCAATGGAAGTAGATGAAATTAACGTGATTGTTGTTGGAGGGCGTATGATTATAGCCATGTCACTCAATCAGTAGTTCATTAAATTCTTCTTCTTTTTCATAAAATGTTAGCTTCAAGCCAAAATTGTGATACTTTCATGTTTATGTAAAAATTCTTAATTTGTGCAATATTTATAAATTTAAAGAAAAAAAAAAAGAATGAGACTATCACTTTGCTTAGTAAACCTTTAATTTGTGTTATACAATTGTATTAATACTGAATTAGATGAATTTTTACATTTTTATGTATTTTTCAATACAGGAAAGGGCTGCAAATCTTCTGGGAGTTGTTGGTACAGACATCCCTATACGACAGCTTACCAAACTTGTGCCTTCCTACAAGGTATGTGTTAGTTGTTAATCATGTGATACACAAGAAAAGTTTCATTTAGCCTGTTTTGTTTGAAATATAGATATGAGTACACAAGGTGTAGGAAATAAAAGGTGATTAATTTTTATTACAAGACATAAAAGTAATGAGCTTGCATGGAATTTAATTTAATCTTCTTCAAAGTAATGTTCTGGCTAATAATGCACTGAGTCCATGGCCGGCAGCACTGTCAAGGAGAAGGAAGAAACAGAGTTTGTGTCTAAAGCTGCGCGTTTACACCAAAGTTGACAAAAGATTGTTTGTAGAAAACTAAAAGTTGCTCTTTTCAAATTTATAGAAGTGGAAAATTTACTGCCCAAGAATTGGAGCGCAATAGGTTTAGGGTGTTTAGGTAGTAGTGTCAAGAATATCGGATGAAGAAGACGCAATTATTGTGTCATCATAGCCTGTCACTGACAAGAGGTCGCCGAAGATATTGGGTCAGACCCTTGTTGAAGGCTAGGGATAGATACAGTGACTGTGACATGCTAAAGTATACATGTGCACTGACGTGGGAGTGTTAGCCCACAACTTGTGGAAAACTTAGTGGAAGACTTTGGTGTAAAGATGGCCTAATCTTTACTACTAATATAATGAGTAGTCAGTATCTAGTTCCCTGTGGTGGAAGGTAACAGCAGAGTCATTGTCAGTTCCTCCCTCTCCTATCCGACAGGTTCTGGTGGAAGTGACAAGATGTATCTGCCACTCTTTAACTATTTCCATCCCCTCTCGAGCAACATGTGTTTTGATATACCAGGGCTGTCTACTGCCTTCATGAAGCATGATAGTTAGCATAACCTCGTTGTTGTAGTTCTGGTGATGACTTTCAAATGAGAACTTGTTCAAACTTAATGCTTTCTGTCCCAACAAGTCGTGCTATGGAACAAATTACATTAAATGCTAACACAAGTAATGCCAGCAATTTCTGCTACACAAATTCATTCACATATATATATATATATATATATATATATATATATATATATATATATATATGTATATCACATTTATTATATATTATAATATAAAATTAACTCAATAATACTATTGATAGTTTTTATAATTTATAAAAAGCAATCTGTAAGAATATGAAATGCAGTGGTATGTTTATGAAAAAATGTGGTTAACAGGTTTTCAAAGTGATTAATCGATAAAATTAAATGTTTAACTAGGTTATCTGTGCTCCAGAATCCATAAGCAAATTAGGTTGGATGATGAATTGATTCAAACAATTAATTGTTTATTATTATGGCTTTAATCCTTTCAGGAGTGCGTTATACTATCTAAAATGAGTAAAGATGTCACCTGACATCTTTTTATAAATTGTCATTACACAAGACGTCATGTGACGTCTTGTGTAATGGTCCAATTATTTAATTTATTAAAATTGCGTGTATTGTTAACACATTACACCAGTACTATCTGTCACAGGCAAACACAACTTTAGATGTACAACCTTTTGACAGTCTCATTTTAGTGGTAACCTTTATTTGTCCTCTATCTCTAAACTGGTTTGGTACCTGTCAATGCTATCAGCTGGCATGCAGCGTACTTTTCATTCACATTCTCTCAGTTGTTTGTCAGCTACACAGCTACGACACTGATGCAAGGACACTTCCCATGAATGCTCCTATTGCCGAAACCCACCACTCATATACCCCTGCTTTGAGGACTAAATCGCTGTAATTTCAAATAATAAGAAATATAATAAAATAATGTACTAAAATAAACAAGTTTGAAACGATTTTTCAAAACATTTTTTAACTCCTCTACAACATTTTTATTTTCAACTCTAACACTCTTCTCAGTCACGACAATTAGGACGTCTTTATACCTGAAAGGGTTAGCTACCTTAAACCTTTGACTCTATATGCATGTGCTTGATTTTCATTTATAAATGTTTTTCCATGTTCATTGATTTAAAATACGAATGTTGTTTATCAGCTAGGCCCTCACAGTATGAAATAATTGAGTAATGAGAAAAATATGTCAAGTAAGTAGATGTATGAATCAATTTAATCTTGTTTTTGAATTTGTACCCATCCAGGTAGAATACAATATTAATCAGCTACCATTAGGTGTAATAACCCACCCAATCACCCATACATGTACAATTGTACTGTACCACTGTCCCTGTATGGGTGAGTGGGTGGATCAATATCCCACTGTACATGAAGGGTGATTGGGTGAATAAATATTACTATACCTGTATGGGTGGGCAGGTGGGTGACATTGAACCACCCACCCTTCCATGCACTTATGCAGGTACTGACCAATCAGCCCTCCCATAATTGCCTACCTTTACACAATTGGTGATTATGTAATTATATTCTTAATTAAAAGTATAATAAATTCGTTGCAGCATCTAACTAAATAGTAACTGCTTGATTACTGGCTTGTTAAATATATTGATAACGTTTCTTGCCACTAATGGTGACAGTTTTTGTAAAAATAATATATGAAATAGTACAATTATTAACGAATAAGGATGACCCCTTCTTCTTTTCTTGTAGGTCTGTAGTGTCAACAATAATTTAAAAAAAAATATTTATATTATGTAACAGTCTAATAATTTAATTTTTTTCTGTTCTAGTTGGGTGTGAACGGTTACTCATTTATTGTGAACAACAATGGGCATGTCCTTTATCATCCAGATCTTCGTCCATTGGTAAGTGTAATTCTTGAATAGTTTGAAATTTAGATTTTTGAAGAATAAAATGAAATAAACCTTTGGGCGAAGCTAGATTCTTTACTACCAATTAACCACAAAATTAATAATTTGTTAAAACTGAATTGGAGATCGCACACCAATAAGCAGTCTTTATTTTAAAAAATTTTCAGTCGCTGCCACATATGTGTGGGAAGAATATACAAGATGCTGGGTGATTTAAATATAGAAAACCACCTCTTTAACTAGCTTCCCGTTGAATTCCAAACAAATTCTCACCAGGAAACAGCTGGGTGTTAACATGAGGTATGTTTGATGGTCAAAACGAGTTTCTGGTATCAGACCCTATTACTGTCATCGGTGGAATATGAAACCAACTTATAAGGTGTGGGCTATGTTTCTACACTATGAGAATATGCAACTAGTGAGTGGGGAATTGTAAATAATCAGGCATGTGATTGCTGAGCTGAATTTCAAACTATGGATCATGTACGTAATGATTGCACTTTGTGCTCTTTTCAGGGGGGGGGATTTGCTGATCTTGGTTCAATCGGAGAAGCAGGTAGGAATAGGCAGTTTAAATTAAAACTGTTAGAGTGTAAAAAGAATTACTATGATAGTAAAATTGATAGGTCAATGAACATTGGTAGAACAACTTGGGATATCATTTATAATGAAACATCTAATGGAAAGGAAAACAGGAATGAACCAATAACCTTAATAGAGGATGGAAAGGAAATCTCTGATCCACATCTCATAAGTAATACCTTTAATTCTAAATTTAATAATGTAGCACAATGTTTATCAAAAAATTATGTTAATCTTGACACATGCAATAGTACACATTGTAACGTCAACCTACTCCAATCAAATCCTCATTCACTTTTCTACTGCCATCCTGTAAGCGAAATAGAAATTCTGAGCATTGTTAGGTCATTCAAAAATAAATTGTCAAGTGGGTATGACGAAATCCCTGTTAAATTGATTAAATTCTCAATTAATCAACTTCTTAAGCCCCTCGTACACCTAATAAATTCTTCTTTCATATCTGGAATCTTCCCTCAAGAACTTAAAATTTCCAAAGTCATACCAGTTCATAAAAAAGGAAGTAAAAAAGACCCAAATAATTATCGTCCCATATCTCTACTTCCTTCAATATCAAAAATCTTTGAAAAAACCATGCACAATAGATTAGCTAAATATTTAGAAGAGAACAACTTTTTTGATAAAGAACAAAATGGTTTTAGAAAAGGAAAATCTACAGTAACAGCTTTAGTTACTTTTGTTGAATCATTAATAGAGGCCATCGATAGTGGCGAGAAACCAATTGGTATTTTCATGGACCTTTCTAAGGCCTTCGATACTATTTCTCATGATATATTGTTACAAAAACTGGTATCACTGGGTATTCACGGTACAGCCTTGAACTGGTTAAAATCTTATCTCAATAATAGATTTCAATACGTAGAAATCTCTTCCACAATAAACCAAAAATTAGTCAAAATCAATTCAACAAAATTAAATATCAAGCAAGGTCTTCCTCAAGGTTCTATCCTTGGTCCTCTTTTGTTTATTTGTTATTTACAGGGATTTCCATCATTAATAGAGAAAATTTCTTATACCAAAAGTAAAATTGTACTCTATGCTGACGATTCAAATTTAATCGTTTCAGGTAAAAATCAAAGTGATATAGAATCTGCAAATCTAATGCACCTTTCAAAAATTCAAGAATTTTTTCAAAATAATTCATTGTATTTAAACATTGACAAAACAAATTTTATTTCTTTTCAAACGAGACAGAACAAAAACATTTTTTCCCCAAACATTAAAGTAGGTGATACAAATATTAGTAATATAGTTAACACAAACTTTTTGGGTCTAGAGATTGATCAACATTTAAGTTGGAACGGTCATATAAAAAAAATACTTACAAAAATACACTCAGGACTGTATACCCTTAAACATATGTCATTTTTATGCAATCTCCCTACTTTAAAATCTATTTACTACGCTCAAATTCATGCTCACTTAGCTTATGGTTTGTGTGTGTATGGGGGAACATGTAATTATAACTTGAACAAATTACTATTATTACAAAAACAAGCTATAAGGATAATGTTAAAACTTAAACATGATGATCATGTAAGAAAGCATTTTACCTCACTTGAAATTCTAACAGTTTATGACCAATACATATTTGACTGTATATTGTACATAAAGAACAACCCTAATGATTTAATTTTTAAATCAGATATACATTCCTATAACACAAGGGGGAAAAATGATATCAATATATCTAAACACAATTTAGCTTTCTTTAACAAAAAGCCCTCTCAAATGGGAAGTAAATTCTTTACAGCTTTGCCTATTGATATTAAAAAGGAACCAGAAATTAAAAAATTTAAGAAGAATCTAAGAACATTCCTGGTGACAAATCCCCACTATGCTTTATCAGAATTTCTAACCTGTTGTGTTTGATATTTAACTTAGTTATTATCAAACTCTAGTTTTTTTAACATAAGGATCCTTATGTAATTAGTAGTAAGACTGACACTATTTAATGTACTAGTTTGTACTCAACAAATAAAGAATTTTTGTCTATTGTCTATTGTCTATTGTCAGGTGTTGAATGGTTGTGAACTTTGACTTAGTCCTGTAACATAATATAAATATTTAACACTAAGATTCAAGTACTTTGTAATTTAGATTTAATTTTTTAGATTTAAAATGTTGTTTCTGGTTTTTAATATTTCGGCTGAATTGAAGAATAACAGGCATAGTAGTTGGATTTGTTCTGAAGATTTATGATATACAGTGATAGAAAGTTTTGTAAAGATGTTTAGAGATGATCCAGGCCTCAAGATATTCTGTGATATGAATGATGATGATTGGTGGCACTGATGGTGCAGAGCTGTAATCCAGCTACTTGGAGAAAAAGTGTTGAGGATGTTGTAAGTGATAGGCCCTATCCTCGGTTCTCTTAATACTGACACAGGATCCGCTCAATGGTTGTCATCGAGGTGGACAATGCTAGAGAAGTCTGGGGTGTCCATGTGTCTGGATGGTAGTCAAGGTTCAGATGTTGTATAGAGAAGAGAATTAAGTGTCAGACTTGTCATTTAGTTGAAAATCAGACCAAAACTACGTGGTTCAGATTCCACGTAAAGCTGTAGATTCCTTAGTTGCCCTGGCTATTGTGATATTAATAAATAGCTCTTTCTGAGGAACAGTCGACCTTAGTTAGTAACAATGATTACACTCGTTCATCTACACTCATCACACTCATTCACTCCTCATATTCGTCCATATCGTGACGATCGGCGTCTTATGAATAAATAATGAATAGTGATATGACAGTTGAGTTAGATATGTATCTCCGCATCCAAAAACAGTCCGAAAATGTATAATTAATTATTAATCTCAATTTTAGATATGTAGGGGATATTATTTCCAAATTCAAAAAGCAGATAATAATAATGAGTGTTGACAAATTATTCAGTTAACTTACTATCTCTTTAAAACAATATAACTCAAAACAGACAAATAAAATTTGAATTTATTTACAATAACTACTTTAATGCTCAGTATGAATTTTGTGAGTGAGGTAAAATAAAGTTGTTTCCACTTGCCTTCAATAGAAAAAGTTTAACTAATCAAAAAATAAATGGTGCCAGAGAATTGGCACAAAATTTCCCCCTTATTAATCATCAAAAAATCAAAACTTTAAAAATTACCAGTTCGATTTCTAAATAATTTTTTTTTGCCACAACTCAAAAACTAGTGAAATTAGAGACATATGGTTATACTAATATATTTAAAATGGTAATTCACATCTTTTCTGAAAATTTAATCAAAAAACGTTAAAGCCGTTTTTTTAGAAAATTCCACTTTTGTATGCTTTTTGCCCATAAAATTAAAAAAAATAAAATTTCATAAAAGTGAAAAAATGGTCTGGAGATATTGGATAAATACACCTACATACCAAATTTCATAAAAATTTATCTGTCCATTTGATCTCCAGGCACAGACACACATATGGACAGACACAACAATATTTTTTGAAAAACCACTTTATTTGGGTTCAGGGAACCCTAAAATGGATTTTTAGACCAGCTTGTAAAATATTTTTTTTTTTTTTTTTTTTTTTTTTTTTTTTTTGACGATCACAGTACGGTACTTTCTCTATGCTAACACATGTAATAAGGTAGGCTATATTTCTGGTTTATAAACCAGGCCCGGTTTAAATGTTGTTTTCTGTTTATAATTATGTAGTTTATCTGTTCTTTAGATAACTGCATATAAAATTTATTACATTTCAACATCTGATTTTCATTGAATTTATTGAGCTTAGAATAATTAATAAACTCAGAACTAAAAACGGATTTAAGCAATTATTCACTCATAATGTACGAAATATCATTCAATATGTCAAATGCTTAAAAACATTTTATACCCTAAGTGTTTAAGCGGGCATAGTTTGTTATAGAAATAACATTGTGGTTTTCCGTAATGCTTGCATATAATCATTTTTGTGGTTCTCTTTTCTGCAACGTGTTTTATTACTGCATCAAGAATTAATGTTCAACTTTTTTTACTGAAAAAGGTAGCATTTAGTCAAAATAATTATACATTAAATAATATTTTTTAATTTAATTAAATTTGTTTCAGAATTCTGTTAGTTAACTTTGTTATTTCTTACAGCTGAACAAGGATTTGGTATGTATATCATTTTTTTAGTTTGAACCATTTTACAAGTTCTGTTAATTAATTAGATGTTTAGTTTGAATTATTCTTACATACAAAGATACATTGAAACATCTTATCAGTCAAAAAGTATCCCTACGATATTTATAATTAATAATTCTAGTAAATATTTATTTTAATTATGGTAACTGCTGTACCAAAGTAGTGCAATTGTTTATTACTTCACTAAAATTTAATTGTTTGAAAGAATGTAAGTAATACATACTAACAGAACAAGGTGCAATCTGAATTAATTTAAGTTCATTTCAAATTATTTTTTTTTTAATTACAGCTTTTAGTAACTTTGAAAAGTTCAAGAAGAAATGTGTTGGTTTTCAAATACCAACACATTATTATCTCTGTCAATGCCTCCTAAAATTGGGTTTGTAAATGCAGGGCCTGCTGTTATTACTGATTTACAGGTTTTGGCAAAAACATTGTTTATCTTAATGAATTAAGTTGTTAGTTACCGTCAACCGGGGTCACTTTGGCCCAAATTTCAAGTTTTTTGCTGAATTTTGTTCCATATATATGTAACTATTTAAAAAACCATTAAACCAGTATTAGTTTTACTTTGTACATGAACCATTGAACATTTTAAAATAAGAAACAATAGTGTTAACCTCAATTAGGAATTTTTATTTAATATTTAAATTTGGGCTAAAGCTGACACTGACTTGGGGTCACTTTAGCCCAAATGTTAAATACCATATAAAAACCATGTCTTTGATGACTTGGGCTAAACCTACACATATTTTACTTTCAATATAGTTCATACTGTATATAAAATGGGGTTTAGGATGGTAGACAAATATTGGCACAATTAATAACAATTAATTTTAATAAGTAAACTAACGTAAGCCTAGTGACTTTTTCACAATGTAAAAACTAGGGGACTAAGTTAAATAATAATATAGGGCCTACTGAGAAAACTTAAATGAAAACTTGTAGTTCAGGAACCAAAAATTGGTTCCTCTTTAGCACTTTTGGTGGGTTGATTTTGCACAGAATGTCGTCCCATTGATATTCATGACTGTCGACCCGCTCTGGCCACCTCCAGCACTTCAAACCTTGCTGCATGCACTCAACAGTTACATTCTCTTTTGACAAACTGGTTATTTTCCCTGGGTATTTTTGACCATTATACAGAACAATCACAAAATTGTCAATCTCACAGTTGTCAAAGGTTACCGGTACGTGCGATTTTTTGACACTTGCACGTGGTTCAACCCGAGTACTTGTAGGCCTACTTTTTGTACCGGTAGTCATTGGAGAACCACTGTCTATGCCTAATTCACAATCAGAGAATGTTTCAGACTCTCCATCTGACTCCAACAGTATCTGTGGTTCATCTTCGGACGAGGAACTTGGAGTAGGACTCTTCCGCTTCTTCTTTTTTGGGATAGATTTTTGCTTTCCAACAGGAGAAACTTGTTCACTTTCAGCAGTCAAGACATCTTGAACAGAAATGCTCTTTCCAGCAGGAACTTCTACCTTTTTCCGCTTTTTTCTTGCCGAATTGGAAGGGTTAACATAGTCACTTCGGTTTTTCTCTAGTTGCTCCAAAAACGCCTCTCCGACATATCCAACATCATCCTCGGTCAATTTCTTAGGGAGACGATCGAGTAGCATCTGTTTGTTTAGTGGAAAAATACCACATTTAGCAAAACCAGAGATAAGATTTGCAGCTTGGTTTCCCTTTAGGCCATTCATAAGCTCATTTAGCAGTCCTGGAAAAATGTCTTTAGGGACAGTCTGAAACTTGGCACTCGATTTAGACTCTTTCCATTTACGTAGTATGGATCGCCAAATTCTTTTCATCGGCGAAAAGAAAGCCACGTCTAAAGGCTGTGTTAAATGAGTTGTATTAGGCGGTAAGCAAACAAACCTAATATTATGGTTTTCGCACAGTTCCAAAACTCTAATGCTAATGTGGGAAGATAGACTATCACCAATCATTACCTTAGGCCCAGCTAGATTTTTGACAGATGGTAGAAATAGCGATTCAAACCAATCTTCAAATGTATTGCAGTCAAACCAACCCCTCTTTGTCCGGTTGTAACGGCAGTTTTGTGGACCATTTTCGGTCCAAGTAGACCACAAATGTTCAGCTTTGAACACAACATATGGGGGTAAACATTTGCCTTCGGCATTGCCGCAAAACATTACTGAGGTAGAACTTTTGGAAAAATTGCAAATATTCTCAACATACTTTGTGCCCCGTTTGCAAATGACCCGTTTACTTCCGGGATCATCTGTCAGATTTGTTTCGTCATAATTAAAAATATGACTCGGCAGCACATTATCAAGTTCTTTAGCCAAATTTTCCATGTAACAATCAATAACTTCTGCGTTAACCTGAGCTCTAACCTTTTTAATATTTTTGCTGAATCTGGTTGACAGAAGAGGGTGCCGATTCAAAAATCCCTTAGCCCAGTCATAGCCTGGCAAGTTATCTTTAAATTTTCCAATTTTAGTTCCTTTTTTATCAAGGTAGGCTTTAACAGTAAAACGAAAGTCAAGTTCACTCACGGGAAATCCAAAGTCACTTAACCGCACAAGGTGTTCTTCAAAAATTCGCTCCTCTTCTGCTGTGAAAGTCGTTGTACCTCCTTTTGGTTTTGAATGTTTACCAGCTAGCTTGTTTTTAATTGTTGCTCGAGGAATCCCATACTTCTCTTCAGCAGCACGCTGGGTTATCTCCTTGGAACGAATTGCTGTTAAACATTCCTCCAACGTCTCTGAAGAGTAGTTCGCATAAGGCCTAGACCCGAGAGTCCTTTTGTATTTTCTAGGCATGGTTAACAGGGCCTAAAACAAAAAAGATGGTACCTATGCATTAGATTGATTTGTTAAAGTTAATAAAAGTGTTTTGGGACCTAAATACATTGGAAATACAAACATTTAGATGACAGCATCTTAAAAACACTATTTTCTAACCTAGAAATATGTGGGCTAAAGACACCCCAAAAGTTGGGCTAAAGTCACCCCAACACATATTTTTGCTGATAAAAATTAAATCATAAGGAAAACATTTAAATCACATAAATATGATGTTTAGCAGATATATAAAGAATAATTTGTGACACTTACCTATAGTAAAGCTATAAATGCACAACTGTGACCATCAGAAGTTGAACCGGTATAACCTTTCACCAAAATTGCAGACAGCTGTGTTGACAACATTGCCAACTGTCAGGCCATAGAGTATATACTATAGTTGCATAGACTAGAAAGAACATAGAGTAAGCAGCAAAATGAGCACCATAACATCGAATTTGGTGGAAAATGAAATGAACAGTGTAGGATTGAAAGTTTTTTTTCTCTTTGGGCCAAAGTCACCCTTAAGGGCTAAAGCCACCCCAGTTGACGGTACTCATTTTGGTACTAAATGAGTACCATATTATTAAACGTCTCAGAAATAAATTATAGCACAAGAACAAATCTTGTGATAATGTTGATGATATTAAAAAAATAGAAGGATTGATACATACAGTTAAAATCCAAACTGTGTGCTCAATAACTCGGATGTTGGGTATTCTACACCACAGAGTAAAATTAGAATAAAATAAAATAGTTTATTTGCGCAACCAAAACATAACCAAACAAATTATGAAACAAGATAGGTATAGTTAGATAGACTATAAGCTTAAAATTTAAATCATAATAGAACTGATTACATCTTATGATCTATACCTATAAAAGGCAAATACCACTGACTCATTCACTCATCGCTGTAATTGAAAAAGTACTAAGCCTACGAGGCTAAAATTTTGTAGAATCAAAGGTCTCATGTTGTAGACGTGCAGTAAGAAGGGATTTTGAAAAATTCTTAGTAAATCGAAGATGGCAGCCTTTTTAGTGCCAAAAATTTAAATGCTAAAAACAGTGTTTCTCTAATTGGACTGTAGCTGCTTAATGAACGGTTCTACAGCAAAACTAACATCATTTTCTGCACCTAATTTGAGACTATCTACAACTTTGGCCCTATGACTTTTTGCTCTATCTCACCTCCGTCATTCCTAGGTACAGCTAGATTTTCAATTTGTGCGTGTAAATCAAATTGGTTAATTTAGGGCCTCTAAGAGTACACTTACAGATTTTTATAGACTGTGAAACCTTGTTATCTAGGAGAACATACTATATTCAATGGTATTCAGAAAATATACAATTTAATCTGAACACATGTATAGCCAGGTCATAAGACATAGCTAAACATGGCTAGAAACACGATAATTCACTGATTTAGAGTCAATGACCATACTTTGCATCCTCTAAAAGTAGACTTACAGATTTTTCTAGACTATGAAACTTTGTTATCTAGGAGAACAACCTATTTTCAATCGGAAAATTAACAATTTATTTTTAAAGCATGCATAGCCAGATCATAGGACATGGCTAAAATTAGTGTGAAACACAATATTTTATTGATTCAGAGTCAAATATAGTACTTTGTGCCCTCTAAAAGTAAACTTACAGATTTCTTTAGACTTTGAAACTTTTTTATCTAAGAGAACAACTGATTTTAGTTGGAAAATTTATAATTTAATTTGACCGAATGCATAGTCAGTTCACAGGAATTGGCTAAACATGACGAGAAACCCAATATTTCACTGATTCAGAGTCAGCTACAGTAATTTGTGCCCCCTAAAACTAGACTTACAGATTTGTCTAGGCTTTAAAACTTTTTTATACAAGAGAACAAACTAATTTAAATCAGAAAATTTTAAATTTAATATATCTATATATTCTGTATAAAAGACACAATTATATATATTGTTTATTTTATACAGCTATTTTATACACTGGTTACACCACTCATCACTATTTCTCATCACGTATGTGTAATACGTGAAGCCTATTCTATGTAGTAGTTGTAATAGTTAAGTTTCAAATTTTACTGTTTAATCTCATTATAATTAATGATCATAGCCTGGTAATTTCTAAATATGTTCAGAAAAAATTGTGTCAGTCACACAATATTGTTTTGCTTATTAAACCAATGTTTGTGCTTTATTTTACAATAGCGGTAATTTTACCGTTCTAATGAAAATCAGCATATACTTTTATCCAAGCAAAATAAGTGATTTCACTAGCTCTCTATTTTACCATTCCAAAAGTACCACCATTGACTCAGTTTTGATTAGTCCCAGCACTAGTTATGGGGACCATAAAAATAAATCTTAATGAAAGTATAAATGTTAACAAAATATAAGTCAATGAACTTAGTTGATTGTTTATTTTCTTAAAAATTCAGATATTTTAATTTAAGAAGTTGAATTTTGTTATATCAGAGTTTACAGTTAAAAGCTAATTACCACATTGTACTCAACTGTTGCAGTTTGTTGAAACACTAAAGCCCAACTATAACAATATTGACTTGAGTAATGTGGAGTTGGTAGACTCGGAGACAGTTGGCTTCGAAAACAACACACTTCTCATGGATGTAAGTTGTATTACATACTTAAAGGAATGTTTAATGGTAAACTTAGACCGTAGGGCGAGCCGGTGGCCGAGTGGTCTAAGGCATCAGTACTTTGAGCTTGGGTGAGAGATAGCGCTGGTTCGAATCTGGCCTAGACTGGAAGATTTATCAGTAATATTCACCTTCTACTGTATTGGTTCGCCCCCTTACTCTGTCTGATTAAGTTCCTCGCTCAGATCAATAGTCTATGAGGAATGGGCAGAGTAAGGTTAAGGAGGTTGGCCTCTCCTTAAAAAAAAAAAAAAAAAAAAAAAACTAATCATAATTATTTATCATATTAAATATAAACCTTTAAACTATTTACAGTCTAGGTTGAGAAGTACTGCAGTAGGATTACTAAAATAAGGAATCATAATTTATTATATAAAAATATGGGGTCCTTCTATTATATGACCACAAAGCTTGAACAATTTTTTATAGAAACAGAATGATGTTAAAGTAGTTTTTCTGACCTGAATTGATGAAATTATCCATAAAATCAATAACCTTAGTTGTTAGAAAAAAAATAAAAGAAAAAAAATTCACTTAACAAGAAAAAAACACACATAGATAAACCTGTTAGATGTGAGGTTAGGTTAGGTTAGAAACCTAGTCACACAACTTCTTTAGACAATTGTTTGAGCTTTACGGCTGTATAATAGAAAAGACTCAGAGTATGATTAAAGAGGTGTTGTAATTATTTTTGTTTTATCTTTTTCTAATTAGTCTGGCTGTCCCTATTTTATAGTATAAGTTGACTTATTTGATATCCAAGAACATCTCAGTTTAAATATTTCCATAAATAGGATATTATAGAGAAAAAAAGAAGATCCTCAACTGTATTATATTGACTGTTATAATTCAAACAGTCTTTTTTACTACCTTTAAAATAGTTACAAAAACAGGGAGCGAAGGAGATAACGTGCCACATGCATCGTGCCCTACCCCCAACTTCACCAGCTGATTGTGTCCGTTGTCCTCACTCCCAACATGGCCCTTCACATCAACTAGAGATGGAGTGATGGAACATTTCTTCTCTGCTGCTGGAACTGCTATATGCACTAAATATAACATGCAGGCCGCTTTCTTTCCAACCCAATTATTGTAAGAATTTATTGTAAATTACCTTAATACTTACAAAGTCCCCATCATCGACCAAAAAAAGCATTTCAATACACATGTTAGATAGATTATAAATAAATCCTCTGTAGTTAATTATAATGTATGAGAAACATTGTTAGCAACAAGTATTTCATAGTAAAAATAACTAGTTTTTTACTAACACTACTGGTAGCTCTCATTTAAAATTTTGTGGTATCTAATTGAAATTGTTCTGTTTAGCTTCGACATGACATGATTGACCAGAAAGAAGGAGAGACTGAGCTTAGAGTCAAGGTGCACTATGATGAAATGGTTAGTGTGGATATTCAGAAATATGATTAGGAATGGATAAATATAGTTTGATGTTTTAATGAAATCTGTTTTAATTTATCAATCAGTTTAGCATTTATTTTCAAGTTTAAAAATTAAGAAGCTTACCTTGGAAAAGCCTGACGAATAAACATTTGAACCCTTAATGGGTCGCCTTGTGTACAAACGACCGCAGAAGAAATGATTTTAGGAATTACGAAAAAAATGTGAACTCCACAGCCCCGATCTTCTAGCACATCCTCCCCTATCTCCTTGTATACAAACCACGCTAATTGGCAGCTAATTCAGTTTTAAGTACTTGCAAGGAAATATGTTATTGTTTTTGGTGCAGTCGTTTGTACACCACGCAACCTGAAAAGTTGGTGAAAATAATGTAATTTTTAAACATGTTATAATATTAAAACATCATTTGCTAAATTCAATGCATAGTATAAGTTTTTTACTGTTTTTTAACAGCCCTCCTTTATTATAAAGGGCTTTGTAATTAACAGACAATGTTTTAGAGAAATAAAATAAATGCGGTCCTTCGTACTCCATGTGACCAAATAAGTGAGATGCTCTTAAAAGATACAATAGTACAGTTGTTTTTATAATTTGTCATATATAATTTACGTCTTTTATTGTTTTGTGACATTCCTGCAGTATATAAAGTGCTGTATTTAAATAATATTCCTAGTAACCAGGGCTGGTGTAAACACTTCTCAAGTGTAAGCAAACAACATACAGCGCCTCCCCTTAAAAAACAGAGATAGAAGGCATTCTCTCTGGATACAATTACTTGTAAATACAAGTAAAATAAATTAAATACTCTTAAGGACTTAAGGAATAAGGATTGAGACTAAAATATCGAGGTTAACATTGAATGTAATATTTCTATATATTAAAGCCCAAGTACACATAAATAATCAAAGATGAAAAACTGTAAAATTCAATAAGTACAATACAAGTTAGTTTGAAATAAATTTGACAGTTTCTTTATTCGTAAATTAAAGGATAACTGAAAACGAAGAACAACTAAAATACAGATTAATAACTAAGGAAAAAACTATTTTTTATGTACCATTTGAAAACCCTAGGCCTAATATATACAAAACTTTAAATACAAAAATTGCTTTTTTTAGAAGCATTTATTTCGATATGTAGTATATACATAGTTTGATGTTAAAAATGTGTACTTAACCAAAGGTGACCATCCGTCCCGCTTTCAGCGTGACAGTCCCGCTTTTTAGGTTAGTGTCCCACTGTCCCGTAATATTATATCCCAAAATAAAATGTTCTTGACTGACTCTTTCACAATATAAAAGCAGCAAGGACATTGCATAGACTTAAACATTTAAGCGTATTGTTTATTTGGTTCCTTGTAAACTATACCTGCATCAGGGAATTTTGTAGTTTTGGATAGTTTGTAGTTTCGCGTAGCATAGGTTATCTCAGTGAGTGAGTTCGCTACTTTTTACCTTTGTACGAGTATTGTTACGGGAGTGACCTAGGGACCAGAGAGAGAAAGAGAGAGAGAGTGAGTTTGAGACACTTTGGCACCATGGCTTTGTTTGTTTGTATAGTTGGAGTCATTATCGGAAATAAGTAAACAATTGTGCGTCTTTGTGTGTATTCTAGTTTCTTCTGTGTACACAATGAGAACGTTCCAGGACCTTCTATTTGATATTAGAATGTTCTAGTAATCTAGTATATTCCAAGTAGACATATCAGCCGTTTCTGTTTACATTCTAGTGTTTAATTAATTACTAATAGAAACTTCTAGAAGACTTGTGATATATAAAAGGCTTCTGTTATGTTAGTTTGAGTCAGTCTTAGTCGAGCAGTGTGACAGTCGTTATCTAGTCTGTGGAACAGTAAGAAAATTATTTCACAGTGTTAATATGCCCAAGCGTGTGAGTAAGTTTAACGCGGATTTAGAGAAGGAATTTAAGTTTATAAAGAAAACTAAAAGTGACTCTGATGTCCGATGTGAAGTGTGCAATGGAGAGTTTAGTGTTTCCCACGGCGGAAGGTCTGATATAACGAAACATATAAACAGTGACCGACACAAGAGAGCTCTTCAATCTGCATCTTCTTCAAAGGCAATAAGTACGTTTTTTTTAAATGAAAAAATTGGAGGGAAAGAAGCGGAAATTGCGGCAGCCGAAGGGACAATGTCTTACCATACTGTTTGCCACAACCATAGCTCCAGATCAACAGACTGTACTTCAAGGTTAGTGCAGAAGATTTTTGAGCCAAAATTCACTTGTGCTCGCACAAAAACAGAAGCAATAGTTGTCAATGTTCTCGCGCTATATGTAGACAATTCTACTAAATCAGAGCTTGAACAAACTAGATTTGTCTCAGTATATGTTGATGCATCAAATCACAAAGACATAAAATTGTTTTCTATATTGGTCCGATATTTTCACCCATCCACAGGTGTACAAGTGAAACTACTCGAACTTGAAGCTTTACCTGGAGAAACGTCAGAAATAATAACAAATTATTTAATCAGGGTTCTTCAAAATAAGAACATTACTGATAAAGTTGTAGGGTTTTGTTCAGGCAACACAAACACTAACTTTGGTGGGTCTGCTCGAAAGGGTACTCGAAAAGTATATTTCAAACTTAAAGACTCTTTGAATAAAGACATTATTGGCATTGGTTGTGCAGCCCATATAATTCACAATACGATCCAAACAGCTGCAGATGAACTGCCCATGGATATTGAAGCTATAATTGTGAAAGTATACACTAATTTTTATTTATATACAGTACGTGTAGAGAAGTTTAAGGAATTTTGCGAGGAATCCTCTGTACAATATCATAAACTCCTAGGCTACAGCAAAACAAAATGGCTTGCTTTGATGCCAGCTGTGGAGCGGGTGCTCCAGCTCTTTGTGCCTCTCAAAGAGTACTTTTTGACCAACGAAAAGTGTCCTAGACTTATCAAAGATTTTTTTGAGAACCCAGCTGCAGAACTTTGGTTAAATTTTATTCAAAGCCAGTCAGTGATTTTTCATGATGCAGTACTGAAGGCAGAAGGTCCAAATATCAGTGCAGTTGAAGTTGCATTGATTTTAGCTGATTTGAGAGAGAAATATGTTGAGAGGAAGAACAGTTCGTTCCTTCCAATGACAGTTAAATCTTGTCTGAAGAACAATGATGAAGTGCTTGATAAAACTCCCATTTTAAATGCAATACAGGTGTTTTATGAGACATCTGTTACGTATCTTACTGAATGGGCTTGCCACTTTCGATCCTTGGAAACCTTGTCTTGGTTTAGTTTGAGAGAAACACCAGCACGGGAGTCGGTGATAAACGGAGTAGAAGTGTTATCAAACTTGCTGAAATCAGTCATTATTGATGACAACAAACTGTTTGATGAAATAAACTGTCTAAAAAATATGTCACAAATGAAAAGTTGTCAGAATGGTGTGAGCTGAAAACTTTGATCGATCAAAGATGGGTAGAGGTATTCCTCCATTTTTAACAAAAGAACATTCCATACGAAAACTTACGTTACATTGCTGAGTTGCTTCTGTGTCTGCCAGGAACTAATGCTCCAGTTGAACGAGTGTTTACTAACATGAACAATATATGGACTGAAAATAAATCTCAATTGAACGTTCCAACTTTAAGAGCAATGCTTATGCTGTTGGACTAACTTGTGATAAGTTTCATGACAAAATAAAAGGAGAACCAGCTCTCCTTAAAGACATACATTCATCAAAAAAGTATGCCAATGAGTGAACGTGTAAGCTAGTGGACATACTGTACTCTTGTTTTTATATTGAAATGTGTTGAGATTGCATTGAAAATTTAAACTTTACCAATTTGCCAATTAACCTCTTTACAAGTCTGGTAAAAGAAGATGTTTCACAAACTTGTCTATATAGTAAACTTCATTCAGTTGATTTTTCTGTGTAACTTACAATATTTTCAATTGTTAAATGAGTATTTTTGTTTGTTTCATTATTAATAAATTAATTTAACTGATGTTCCGATTAGTGTAATTCTGTTACTTTTACTACCTGAACAGTCAAGTTTTTCCTATGCTTATTTCTGTGAATTTAAGTACAAAAATAGATAAAATAATGAGTTTAGGACGTTTAGTTCTGTCAATTTTTGAAAATACCTTTAACATGGTTGGGGGGGACCCCCTGACCCTTCCTAATGTGTGTCCCGCTTTGAGGTCATTACAAATATGGTCACCTTAACTTAACCCCATTCTCGTAGTAAAAATGGGTTTTTGTCCGCAATTTAAAAACCAACAGAGATGTGGCAAAAACTTTACATTAAAAAATATTTGATTTTTAAAGACTTTTAATTTGATGTGCTACATGTCAAATTGTCCTATTTAAAACTTTTCACTTGGATCTATTTTTATTTTTAACGATTTTTGCAATTTTGAAAATAGGGAGATTCTTATTGTTAATTGAAAAGACAAGTTAGAGTTACAGTTGATTGTTACAGAGTATCATCAACTACATTTACATATAGGGCCGGCAGGGCCTATGGGTAACAATATTTGAATATGTTTTTATCAAAATAATGAGGCTTCAAAGGCCTTAAAAATGAGGTTCAAAACTACCTATGTTCCTGTTTGAAAATTTGCCAAAAAATACACTTACCCCACTCCATGCCCTATTGATGATGAAATATATTACTACTAAATTCTTTGGAGTCAAAGATGGGGGTTTCAGTTGACCCCACAGTGAATATAATGTACCAGGTTGTTTATGTTTACATATTATTATATCATGTCCTGTCACTTTCCTAGGTAAATAATTATTATTTAAAGCAAGTTAAGTAAAAATGTGTAATTTTGTTTAAAATTTTAAACCATCAGGTCTAATGATTTACTCAGTAAAAATGTGTTTTTTTTTTAATCAATACACCATTTATACAACTTCAGAAGGTATACGTTTGCTTACAAGAAATATTTTAAACTAACCAATCTGATATAAAACTTTAACAAAGAAATTTTTTTTTTTTTTACTTTGTGAGCATTAAATATGAAAAACATGATTATAGTTGTTGAATTAAATATAATTCCTGTTGGTACCACTGTTGCCCATGAAGTACTGAATGGTAATTGACTGAGCCTCCTCTTCTTTTATAGATTTTAATAGGCATCTTGAATTTATGATTGCATTATATCTGCTACAAATTGACGTAAGCGAATTGGAAATTAATAAACGACTTCAGACGACATATTATCGAGTGGCGAATCGAACATCTCGCCTCGTAACATTTTGGTCGAACCACAACTCTGGAAAAATTCATCGATTAAGTTATTGTAATGATTATTATGAACTAAATGCCATAAGACATTGCGGCTTTTCAACCCTCGATAAACATCTTTGTATCTTCTTCACTCCACTCCATCGCTGAACTATCACAACCACACTTAACTTATTACAGCTACAGTTATAACAAATGGACTACCATACAACACTGACTGACAGTAAACCACGAGCTAGATGTAGCGTGAGACTTTTACCAGAACTCCGAACCGTAACATTCCTTTGATGCGTCGGGGGAAAATCTACAACTGATATTTCAGGGCTCTGCTCATCACGATGATCAATTCGGCGCTCGGATCCACTACACACTTCCGTAACATGTCCAAATGTTGCGTGTCCGTATTACGGTTTGGCTCAATAGTGTGTGACGGGTTTTAGGCGCCCGCTTTTCCTGGAGCCCTACGCGGCCACAAACTTTGCTTACACCTTAAACCAGCCCTGACAGTGACCTGTACAATAATAATTTCCAGTCTCTTGTACACCTCGCGACCTAATGTGTGCAAATACTAGTTACGACCTATTAAGGGTTAATTGGACTAATTGAAAATTTTAATTATTTTAACTTTAATTTAGAATTTTATATTTATAAATACACAATATTATAAATACAATTTATAAATATACTGTATTTAGTTTTTTTTGGCTTTTTAATTTCTTCTATTTAGTTAATAAAATGTGTCGTCCTTATTGTTACATTTGTTGCTAAGGTTATAGATTTATTCTGTACATTGTATGTTGTGTGTGCGTGTGTTAAGTGCAAGTACATATGCATGTGTTCTGTTTATTCATGTGTGTGTAGTCTGAGTGAGTTTAATTATTATATCATACTATGAATACTATTGTATTTCAGAAAAACTGCTATGCATACAATAGCAATACAATAGTGGAGAGGATTATAGGTTACATATTTTTAAGTATTCATGTGATATACAAACCAGCTTAGGAATACCGATCCACTGATGGTGCAAATTTGTTTTGTTTTTATTTCATAAACACTAACATTTACCACCATCATATAAATTTATATTTAAACATCATTCCTGAAATGCATGGTCATAACTATTGTGCAGAATTCAGTATATAAAAGTTAACTAATATCTTGTTGGAACAATCATTAAAACTGTTTATGTTTGGATTTTAATATGTAATATCTGATGGGGTATGAATCTCTTAAATATTTTAGATTTACATTTATTTTAATTAGAGGAACGAGAAATTGTTGTATTTTATGACTAGCTTTCAACA
The DNA here is from genome assembly GCA_035578905.1 of Stictocephala bisonia. Taxonomy (NCBI): domain Eukaryota; kingdom Metazoa; phylum Arthropoda; class Insecta; order Hemiptera; family Membracidae; genus Stictocephala; species Stictocephala bisonia. Next base: position 1,183,220 of record JAQJVL010000208.1, on the reverse strand, counting down.
ATTCTCGGTCAGAGCATTAATAGTCATGATAGTAAAATGTGTGTTAATTCTTATATGAATAAACTTAATTTGTCCATACATAAATGTGGAAGCAGTATATTTTAATTGCTTACAGCACAATAGAACAACAATTTATTTATAAATATAAAAGCCCAACACTGTTGACCAACTGATAAAAGTTGTTCAAAACCTATAAGGCTTTAGACCATGAAACTTTTAACAAAAATATTCTTTATAGGATCTTCAGGGTTCCTCACTAGGATTTCATGATGAGCCTTATTACTTTTCTCAAAATAATCTAAGGGCCGCAAGTACATATACATACAGTTTTTAGTATATACATATATATACAGTTTTTATATATCTACATATACAACCTTGTATATATGAAGTAAACTGTATAAAATTATGCTTATTTAAAATAATGAATTGGAAATAACAGACAACTGATTGTACCTGTCTGCACTTTAATTAATTATTGCAGTTTTTAAAAAAATTAAGGGCCCCAAAAAATAGTGTTAAAGGCCGCATGCGGCCTGCTCTAGATGCATACCAAGAAAGTACTTAAAAATAGTTTTTCTCAATGACCTAAAATAAGATAAATAACAAATTTCCTGTAACTGGCCAGTTTTGTTACCATTCCTCATATGAATGAGAGGGCTTAATAGGGAGCAATTTGACATAAGAGGGTTTTTTTTAACAATGTGAGTGTGCAATGTGAAGAAAAATAACAAAATTACAAATTGTTAAACAAATTTTTGATTGCTTAAGGTAATAACCTTTTCTGTCTCAGTACTGTTTTGCATTACTTTAATTGCCAGTTGGCCATGTTAAAACAAGTCAGCCCGCCCGACGTGGCTGCCTACAACTTTGCTTATTGTTGGATTACACTATTTCATCTATATAAAATCTCTTAACATAAACAGACCATGGGGTATGTGGGCAGAGCCCTCAAAGAGCGAAGCTAGTATATCAAAATAAAAATAAATTTTTACTTTTCTTGTTTATCTATATTTTGTTAACTTAATACTCCACTGTCCAGTAAGCTAGTAGATTTTTTTAATCAGATTGACATTTGTTAACTTTGTTTCTGTATGTATGTAATTTAGGAAAATTACAACAGACATAAAAATATTAATGAAATTTAAAATATTAGAAAATCTTTATTTGTTCTTTAAAATATTTGATTAATATTTATTACAATAATTATTTTGATGAGAAGAAATAAGTCTATAATTAATTTTAAACTAGACTGAAAATAAAGAAAATACTTTCCTTGTTTCAGAAAAGAGTGACTATTAGAAGACAAAAATACTTTTACCACCCAATAGAAGACACTCCTTTCTCTTTGGGACTGGCATTGCCAGATGGTTATGGAATGTATGAAGTTCTGGCAGAACAGGAAATCAAGCTCAGTCATATAAATGGTCAGTATACATATGAATACATTTTCACTAGCCAACATTGTTTTACAAAATATAATATAAAGGAATAGTAAATAAAAGATATTAAACTTATTTTGAATTCAACTGTAAGGATTAAATTTCAGCATTAACTGAAACAAACAAACAAACAAACCAAGGCAATGCATTTGCTATCTAACGGTGAACAATCTTAAATAAGCGCTCGGACGACTGTTTAGCGTACTATTACCTCAGCTATTAGTCACTTCAGAGTGTGCTGGAGAGAGAGGGTACCACTGGTGCTACCTGTGAAACAGAACGAGAACTGATTTCACAGAATAAGAAAACCGTCTCCACGGGACCCATATTAGCAGACAGTTTCCTTGTTTCTATAGTCAATGATTTAAGATAAAGTAAGAACTGCAGATACAACTTTTTTAGGGGGTTGGATACGAACATTGCATGCAAAATGCTTTTATGTTTTGCTTAATACAAACAAGTTTGTTCCTAATGAAGGAAACAAGTTTGTTACAAATTCATACTTTTTTAGGTCACTATAGTAAGTAAAGTAAATAATGGTCAAATTTATCTTAGTATGTATGTTTCCTATTTCATTATTTGTCTTTTTAAGGGACTATTGCCTTTTAATCCATCCTAACTTAATCTAAATTAAAGGTTACATTTTGTTCCAGTTACAAATTATTTCAAAGGAAGCAACTGGAGAGTGCATCCAGACTGGTAAGTTATGTAGTTATGTAACAAATGTTTTTGTTCTAATCAAAACAATAATTCTATTCTTTCTTTACTTATTTTAATTGGAATTTCTGTTTGATTTTTATTATTTAAAAAAATGTTTTTTTGTTGTACATTTGAAAAATAATAGATTCTACTTTCATTTTTATTGAAATGGTGGTTCCAAGGTTTCATTTACCTCTTGAATCATTGCAGTCAGCTCAATAGTACTTTAAACAAAGCAAACAACCATCTTCTTTATTTAAAGATTTTGTTGACATTAAGTATTTAGGAATTATTGTGAACATTCACCATTGTTCACAATAATAAAGGGAAATCAGTTCAAGTTTTAATTCTTAATTCATCTTCTTAAGAGGATGAAACCTTAAACAATTATTATAAAAAACACTTCTTTAATTATTTTTATTTATAAGATTGTGGTCATAGAGATGTGGATAAATATGGATGATGAATGACTAAGATGAATGTGAATAGAAAATGTAATCATTACAAGTTCCAAACAACTATAATTAGTGGACAACCCTGCACGCTTCTCATGTGTTTCACTCACTGCGCTCATGTCACCCTGGCCTTGGTCTGTGACTACATTACATTTGCTAGCGTGGTGGCTCAGTGGCTAAGGTTTCGGACTGCAAAGGGCAAGGTCCAAGGTTCAAATCCCCACTGAGCCAACGGTCGTGTGAGCCAATGTCGGTACTTCACTCGTTGAATAAAGTTCATGCACAGGCCTGTAGGCCCATGTGAATTGGCGAGTGAAGTGTTTTTGAAAAATAAAAAAAAACATTAATAGCAAGATGACAATTAAAATCAAAGAAACAAAACTATAAACAGTATTGCTTTTTAACGGTTTTTTATTATATAAAAAAATCAGACCCTTTTAAAGCCATACTAAACATAAGCAATGTTTACACCAGCATAAACATGAGACAGCATAAAGCATGTCTCAATTATGTATCAATAAACACATTGTACTGATCATTGGTTCTTTTAGGGCCAGGGAGCACAGCCCAGATAATTTTTTACATATCTGATATATTTCCCACAGTCCATGGCCCCAAAGCTTTCAAATTAATCTAATCATCTTCTTTTATTCTTAGCTGAAACAATTCTAGTTGGATCAATTTGCTTACAAAATTTTAATATACAGTATGGATTTCATTTTCATATTTTCAAAACAGTAAGCCTGTCTTAAACAAGAAGTGGTGCATCATTTTAAGTGCATGGATATCTAAAAAAGGTATTTATAGTAAAATAATTTACAATTCAGGGTTTTTTATTCATATGTATATGTTGCAGGGTGTACTGTGAATACAATTATGCCAACGAACATTATTTTACCTCACCTGAGGATCAAGTGTTTCACTTTCTGAAACGTACACGTGGTCCGGGCTGGAAGTGGATGTCCCTCCGCCCGCGGTCTCCTCACAGATCCTCTGAGGGTGGGTATTGAGTATTAGTCTGGTTCTGGTAGCTGAAGTAATGTGAGAGGCATGTCAGTTCAAGTTTACATTACTAAGAGTTCTATTATATATGTTTCAGTTTAATTTTAAGGACTAACAATTATTATTCAATGCCCCTGAATATCTTACACTTCAAGAATATTTTAGAACCTGGAAGCTAAATCCTAACCCATAAAAACCTGAAGTAGCCAATGCTTCCACCTAAATAACAAATTGGCTAATTGAAAATTGAACATCTTTTTAAATGGTATAAAACTTCATCATAATGATCATCCACAGTGCATGGGAGTAAGCTTAGATCGATCGCTGATGTTTAAAAGCCATCTTCAAAAAACAGCAGCTAAAATCAAAACCAGAGCAAATATTTTACATCATATTGCTGGAACAACTTAGGGAGCCAATGCACATGTCTTGTATGCTTTGTCACTGGTTTATTCAGCTGCTGAATACAATGTTCCCGTATGGCTAAATAATGACAACATTGAAGCGATTGATATCCAATTTAATAGGGTTATAAGAGCTATTAGTGGCACTCTCATAGCAACTTCACTCCCTTGGTTCCTGGTACTGTGCAATAAAGCTCCTCCAGAGATAAGAGGTCTGGAGGCACTACTTAAAGAATTCAATAAGATCTTGAATGCTCCCCACCTCCCCATTATACAGAATCTTCCACGTCAGAACGGTCACTTAAAATCACGAAACTCAACTCTACATACTGCTTTCCAGTTTGAGCAGTTAAATTTCTCACCCAATACTAGCTGGGTAATAGCGTGGAACAGTTTTTATGGATGAAATAAGTTCCTTATTAATGATCCATAAATACCTGTAGTGGGATGAACCTCCCTCTTAGGGAATGGACACTGTTGAATCGGTTCCGAACTGGCGTGGGCAGATGTTACTGGAATTATAAATGGGGATTGACCCTAGATCAGTCATGTGATTGCTGGGAGTCTATCCAAACAATGTACCACATAATTACAGAGTGCTCCCTGCATTCTTTTACAGTGGGATTAGCCAACATAAACAGAATCAGTGAAGCAGGTTGTTAATGTTCGATGGATTTAGCCCAATAGCTAGAGCAACTAAGGGACCTACAGCTTTACGTGAAATTCAAACCACCTAGTGCTAGTCTGATTTTCAGATAACTCACAAGCCTGACACTCAGTTCTCTACACAACATCTAAACTTTGACTAACTATCTGGACCCAGACTTCTCTAGTAGTGTCCACATCGATGGCAACCAATGAGTGGACACCGTGTTGGTATTAAAAGGACTGAGTAAACAACCTATTACAATCTCCTCGACACTTTGTCCCGAAGTAGCTGGGTTACAGCACTACTCTAGTAGTGCTGACAAACTTATGACTTCATGTCAACATTTAATTTCAACAGAAATCCAAATTTAGAAAACCATGCATTTAGATATACTTTAACTCTTAAATGGGAAGACATAATAAAGAGATCATTTTCTGAGCTGGATTGTGAAACTGTGCTTAGTCATTATGTTTATATACAAACAATATGTACTAATAACTCATTCTGTCAAATAAATTGACCTTATGTGGAAGCAGTCATGTTACTTGTCACAATGTTGAATCACATAAACTTGGTGTTTATTTTTAAGGAAACAGCTTATGTTAGTGTAAAATACATATAAACAAGCTCTCTCCTTCTGTAACAATAGTCATTTAATCTAATATAGTGTTCAGTGAAAATAATCATGACATCACTTGTATGCATATATATGAATGAAGTTAATATGAAATATTTAGTTTTCAATGTACATATTTTAGTTGAGTAAAGCTGTTTGGATTTTGCTCTTGCCAAAAAATGTCTTTACTATATTTATTTGATCTAAATTGAGTTGATGTCAGCTTTTTATAGATGATCCTTTGGGAATACCTTAGGCATTGGCGGTGGTGGGGTGGAGTAATGTGATAACAACATTGAAAAATACATCTTGAGTTGAGCAGCTTCTTTGTTTTTATATTATAATTTTTATGATCAGGAAGTGATTTGGTCTATCAATATATATGCAGCAATAGTCAAATCAAAACATCTTTAATTTAGATAGAAGATAACAACTGTATAATTTCATCAATATAAATAAATCTAAACAGCTAGCAATACAAAATATATGTTTGTTGTAAACAATATAAAGACAAATAAAAGTATACCAAGATCTGTTTTTATTCCCTTTCCTCGGCAGTGTATGTATATATTTATTAATTTTTATTTTTTATTTTCAGGTCAAGCTGGAACAAAAAAAATTGAAAAGGATTCTTACTACTGTAAGTATAAACATCAGTTTTATATATGTTATATTACATAAAAAATTATACAGCTATTTAAGATACAGATACTTGAATAATTAATTTATTTCAACTGAATTATTCAATATATACCAAACAATTCATGTATATGTTGCTGTAAAACCCCAAAGTGTGGTAAATGTTATGAATGACCAGATAATTTTAGGGTTTCCCAATAAAATTGGTTAAAGTCCGAAAACTGAATGAAAATCAAGCTTTTACCACTTGGGTGTTGGTAAATCTCAGAATTTACCAACGGAATTGATAAAAGTTCAAAATATCTGGAGGAAATGAGGGGCTTTGGACTTTTACCAACCGTTCATGGTAAATGTGCGGATTTCCCAATGCTTGTTGGTAATCTTGTGTTTCATGTTTAGACAGGTCCAAGTCTGCCTCCCCTCCAGTTGACATCAGTCCCCTCCATCTATTTGCTGCGACATCAGTTGAAAATTTACTCTTGGTGTGATCAGTGCGTGCCACAATGGAAGAAATGTGTGAACGTTTCTATGAGTGTTTGAATGATGCTTGAACAGTAAGCACGATAATCTTTTTACATTACAGATGAAAATTATCGCGCATTGTTAAATGATATGAAAGAAGCTTAGGTGGTGGTGCAAAAGGAATGTTCAGTACAGGTAATTGGAAAGATACATCATGGCTATGGCAGTAAGGAAAAGTTTATTGTCCCAATTCATCGGAAAAAGATGATGTTATCCTTTATGTTTGTTACGAAGAATTATTTTCTATCATTCAAGAGACACACATCAATACTAGAGGAAGAACTCAAGACCTTAAAGGAAGTTAACTGTAAGTTAAAAAATGTAACTTCTGAGACAGTTGTTATCTTCCTACAACTTTGTGAGCCATGCTAGAAAAACATACCATTCTAAAGAAAGGGTTGGTAGTAAAGCCAATTGTACACGGTGAAATGAAATCTCAAGCTCAAATCAATTTAATCAACATGCAATCCAATCCTGATGATAATTTTCAGTTTATATTAGTTTATCAAGATCGCTTTACTAAGTTTATAATTTTACGCACTTTACGTGCCAAACAGATCACCTACCATCTCCTTGACATTTTCTACACTTTTGGTGCTCCTTGTATTTTACACCCAGACAATAGAAGTGAATTTTGTAATAAAGTAATCGATAGTTAGGTTGTGCTTGGAAAACCAAGGCATAGCCGATCTTAAAGTTTGGTTCAGAGAACGAATTAGGACATTGAGAATATGTTGGCTTCATAGACGGAAACGAACAATACATCAAACAGTAGTCTGAAGGGATTCAATTTATCCAGGTCATGAACAATGAGCCTACCTTGAAAAAATAAACGTTCTGCTTATGAAACCATGTTTTGAGTATTAGTGAAAATAGGTTTGGTAACCTCAAAACTCCCTCATGAAATGATTGTGAAACTAATTTCAGAGGAACAGTTGAATGAGATACTTGATGTTAAACATTTCCGAACCTGGTACAACTTGTTCTTGCAACTCAGATGAAAATCAGACTTCTACAAATTCTGAGAAACCAACTTCCTAATCTCCTGAAATAGAACCTCGTGACGAAGACCAACTTCATGAGCATAACAGCAGTGATGTGGCATATGCCACTGAAAACAAATCAACACTATCAGAAGACTTCGAGAATCTGCCAAGGAAGCACTCAAATCACAGGCGATGAAAATGAAAAAATGTCCAATGACAAATTTCCTGAACATATAGTTGAGCAGAATATCAGTATCAAAATTCCAGTTGTTGACCGTTCTAAATACAACCTGAAGAATAAGATTGCTGTTGTATTGAAGAAAGAAGATGATGTTTACGCCCTTGGAACATCAATAGGAAAGGTGAATACGTTAAACAATGAATTTACATTTTACGCTGAAGATTTCATTACAACACCTGAAGATGTACCTTAGGAAGAGATAATCCTTTGCACCGCGGTTTGTCGACAATCCACGTTCTAGGGACAAAAGTTGGCGGTCAGGGTTTCAGAAAATGTAACTGTTTGAGAAAATGTTCCATGAAGAAGTGTCTGCACAAGGCTGCAAAAATGAAGTGCAACTCAAAGTGCCATAATTCCCAACCTTGTTGCAACAAGTAACCAACATTAAATATTAAATAATATTGCATAGTTGTAATTCTGATTTCCTATTGATTTAATATATTATTAAGTTGACTTCCTATTAAATCTAAAATATTCATTGAAGGTTAATAAAACTAGTTTGTTCGTTATTAATTTTCTGTTCATTTTATTAAGCCTTTACTGGCTCCTGCTGGGAAATCTTAACTTTTACCACAATGAGGTGGTAAGAGCTGAAACACGCAATCAAAATAATTCTAGCTTTTACCAAGCCTGTGAGACAATCCTAAGATTTATCAGGAAAAGGCCTATATTGCAATGAATTCTGGTCTTTTAGCGTTTGAAAAATTTTACCACACTTCAGGGTTTTACGGTAACATAATCATCTTATATGAAATATTTTTAGATTGTGTGTTCTGCATAGTTTCTTTAAGGTCTGGATATACTTCATACATTTAGAATACTGTCACCATGACTTATGGCATGTGTTTTCTGTGCAGGCGATAAATCGTTAATGCAGTCACTGGTGTTTGACGCCATGATAACCCATGACATTCAACGATCTCCAACCTCAACCCTCAAGGAAGACAAGCAGTAAGTCTCTCTAAAGTGTGCCCTAGTGTAAGGCATTCAAGACTGGTCTCAAACTGTATTTATCTTAGGATTAGTCAAACTGACAATGAAAATAAAGTCTTTGATAGGAGAAAGCTTACTACTCAAGGTTTGTTTGTGAAAGGACAGTTCAGCTAGCAATATTGGAGTTATTTAAATATCTATATCTTTAGATATACACATATGGGTAAAAACAACTCAGATAGTAAATATCTGTTATGGTTTGTGGTTATCCTAAAATGATCAGATTGGTTAAGTATGGCCATATGTGGTAAATAAATATTATTATTTTTTATGGCCCCAATCAGATGAAGTTAATATGTTTTTGATAAATTGGCCTTTCTTTGTGCCCACATATGTTTCTTTCTTTCAGAATTGATTTGTCCTCACGTTTCTTTCTCTAGATCAGACTGTTCTGTTTTTTCCAATTATATTTACATTTATAATCCTCTAACAAATTTTACAATAAAAAATTGTTTTTCATAGGCCAGCTGATCTTGGTTGTAATATAAATTCGACCACCATAAAGCAAAACAGTAGCAATAGTGCAATCCTGTTAGATGATGTAAAATGATATTTACAACATCCTTTTGTTTCTTTGTCTATTGAAGGCTTAGAGTTTAAATATTGTATGTGTTGTTTTTTTTTTTTTTGTCTATCTGAAGAAATATTCATATTTATAGATTCATTTAAGCTAACTTAACTGTCCTCACCAAGAATAAGCAATGAAAAAATAAAAAAAATTCACATTATTTTAATGGTTATAAATATTTCACAAAATCCTTACAGTTTTGACAGTAAAAACAAATTAATTAAAAGTAATAGGACAAGCAAAATATTGTCGAAGCTTTTCAAACAAATCATGAAACGTAAATATATTTATTGTTAAATTATACATCTCCTAAAACAACATAAGTCAAGAAAATCTAGAGTATTTCAATCAAAATAATATGGATGATCAAATTATAAAATCAAACATAAAGGAAAATGTTGACTCGATATATTTTCTTTCTCAGAGTTTGGATATTAATGTGAATAGGATTTTTGTTGGTAATATGTCATCTGGTATGAGTTTAACTTTACAGAATTGAATCACATTATGGCTTAACTATCTATCACATTTTGACATTAGTTTTATATAGGCACTGCATGTATCAGCTTAGTTATTTTAAAAACTGAAAAATTAGTATGCATGCATCTGGTCCTAGTATTATTCTAATAGTGAAGAATTAAAAAATTCTTAATAATGAAAAAACTTCCATTTGTTGCTAAAGGTGTGGATGATTAGCATAGTTGAAATGGTTTTAGCATACATTTTATCTAAATACATGTTTATTCATGCAAAATCTGCAAATGGTTCTGGTCACAGACTTGGGCATGGATCATACTTAATGTATAGTATATTGATTATTTGATTAAATACTGACCGTTGAACAAGAAATGGAATGGTAATTACTGTATGAATTAAAAAAATACAAAGAAATTGATTTTATAATTCTTATTGCAAATTATGATACAACTAAAAAAAACCTACAGTAAATATGATTTATTACATATTAATATATTTAAAAAGATTCTGTTAGCATGTACAGTGTTGCCAATGAAACATTTAGTTTCCAAAATTATATTGACAGTGTACTAGTTTGAATAATATATCAAACCATTGATTTATATGACATATAGTAACATTTTAAACTTTCCTATGGAAAAGGTTTTTGCTAAAATTTATTTTTAACCTATCTATTCATAATCATTGAGTTATTTTTCTTCTATCCTTCCTAAGTTAAACAATTTTCAATAATTTTTATATAAACAAGCTTCTCTACATACTTAATGGAATTACTTAATTTTGAATTAGCTTCTGATCCTATTAGTTATTCTTCCAAATGATCTCAGTTATTCTTTTTTTTCAGATCCATTAAAAAACAAACAAAAACAAAACAAGATGCTAGAGACATTACACATTCTAGTAAATAAATATATTCTGTTACAAACTATTTTACCCCATCAAGCAATTTTGAAAATGGTGACATAAGCATAATTTTATCATAAACTGTGCATCACTAACCCCTTGTTCGAGTGAAGCCAATAAAACACTAAAAAAATATGAAAATATATAGGGTTGTTCTTTAAGGGGGCAGTATAGAATGCTGTATTTGTTCTGATGGGGAGGATTTTAGATTGTTGTGATCAATAGTGGGCTAGTACCAACCTTCTGTGCCGATCAATAGTGGGCTAGTACCAACCTTCTGTGCTGATCAATAGTGGGCTAGTACCAACCTTCTGTGCCGATCAATAGTGGGCTAGTACCAACCTTCTGTGCCGATCAATAGTGGGCTAGTACCAACCTTCTGTGCCGATCAATAGTGGGCTAGTACCAACCTTCTGTGCCGATCAATAGTGGGCTAGTACCAACCTTCTGTGCCGATCAATAGTGGGCTAGTACCAACCTTCTGTGCCGATCAATAGTGGGCTAGTACCAACCTTCTGTGCCGATCAATAGTGGGCTAGTACCAACCTTCTGTGCCGATCAATAGTGGGCTAGTACCAACCTTCTGTGCCGAAGCCATTCAGATGGAATGGAGAGGGTGAAAGGGGCTTAACTACATAGAAGAGTAACATCAAGTCAAGGCTCTTAAAAAGAGATAGTTTTTTTTAATCATATCTATTTCAAAAAGAATGTCCAGCTCCGTAACGTAATGCACTATTACTATGATCATTAACATCTTGAAAAATGTCTTCAAAATGTTGAGACTTTTTCTTACACTGATTTTTAACAGTTTTGAATTAACAGAATCAATTCTGTTTAACCCTAGCTATTTAGCTCTTTAAAACTTAGTCATATTGGCCTAAATCAATATTTACCGCTATAAAATTACTGCTACAAGAAATCTGCTTGATTCATATTCCAGCTTTTCAATTTTAGTTACCATTCCCAAAATTAATAAATATCTGATAACTACAACCAGAATATATGCATTAAAACTCTTAGATTTGATAGAAATTTTAAAATCTTAAGAAACTTAAATCTGTTTATAATCTTTTATCTCCATACACTTTGTAAAACTATTGTTAATAGTGTAACTTCAATATTGTTTTTGTGCTTTTACTCCGTTGTACCTCAAATCATGAATTGTTAGTAAGCAGCTGTGACAAGTATTCAATTATGAAAGTAGCAAGGCCTCTTTCGCCTCATTCAAATAGGTTCCAATGCAAAATAATGGAACTAGGTTCTCAAAAAATATTGATGACTTATAGACTTATAGACTATTGATCAATAGTCTATAAGTCATTTTAATCTCATTTAAGGCACCGCATTTAATTTACTCACTCCTCATTATCAGCATAGTTTTAGACATCATAAATCAATTGAAAAGAAACCTTTGTTATGAACATACCACAACTTTAATAATCATATATATTGAATTTAGTGTTGACAAGATTTTAAATAGATTTCAAGGATGGTAAGAGTAAGAATATGTTATTATGGAATAAGAAATATTTATAGATTGCAAGTTAATTTAATTTTAGCAAGTAGTTAAATCATTTTCCACCTCTCCAAATATAAACATGTCTAGATTGTAGGTTTATCTACATGTAAGTCACTAGTTTGACAAAGCTGTAATATTATGAACTCTAACCTTTGTCAGCTTTGCCTAGCAGAATTTTTATTATTATTTAAATTAGTATATTAGAGAGGTAGGACCTTAAAAGACAAGTTCACTAACATCAGAGTAGTAGTCACAAACACAAAATCTCACAAATTTTCAACTGGCATTTTCTTCAGGTGAGTAGAGGGAGAGAGAGAGAGAGACACTCATTATTATTATTATTTAAAGTGCTTTAAGCACATCCATAGTAATTGTCAAGGATGTGGTTAAACATTAACATTGTTTGTGCACTTTATTTTTTTAATCAAACTTAAATTTAAAATTACAGTATCTAATTTGAATTACATAAAAAGGTTAGGTTAAAGGGCACTAGGCCAGGAATTAGTATATTCGAGAGATAGGACATCAGCAAACACCTTAAAAGACAAGTTTGCTGATGTCCTATCTCTCTAATATACGAATTACATAAAAAAATGTTATCTCTTTTGCTTTGTTTGTTTATTACTTTTTATTTACAATGACTACAAGAATTACAGTAAATGCTGTTTTGATGAGCGGCCTTTCTTTATGCCCAAACTTGATTCATGCTTTGATATGAGCTCTCTTTCTTTCACAAGTCCAAATTGTTCCAAACCTTTTTCTTGTCACTCTTTAACCAATTTTTTTCTTGTATGTGTTCATGTTTGTCAGTTCATGAAGTGTCAGTTTGTGTATATCTGCTGCATAGAAGTCTTCTTTCATTGCAACAATACACTCGATTGTTTCTTTTCAGGCCTACTTTAAATTTCATACAGTTTTTTTAATTTATGTTGTAAACTTAATGAGTTCTATTATCTTAATATACTGATAAAACTAGTCTTAGATTTCTCATTTCACAAAGTATGTCATTGTATTCTTTTTTTCTTATTACTTCAAAGTTAGTTTTTACTTTGTTTTAAGTAACAAATTACTTTCTCTTTTTCTAATTGTTCTCTCTGTTTAAAACTTAGAGTATCAGCCCTAGAGATGAATTCCGCTTTAGTTAATATGTTATAGTGTGTTAGTTTTTTATTCTTAGAAAGTGTTTTTTTAATAAAAATGTTTTGTACTGGTCTAAAGGCCATCTTTTGAACTAGTCATCTTTTGACAACAAATCTCTTTGTAATTTTTTCAAAACCTAATTCTTGTATAATTATACAAGCTATTTAAATTGAAAACTCCTTTTTATGTTTCCTTATTTTTTTGTGTTGAGGAATTTAGGAGTTGATTTGAGACAAGTCATCTACCCCTTTTTTTGATGAAATTTGTAGACAAACGTTTCCTGCTATTTCTTTCAGGATTTCAATTTGTTTTTGAGCTTTGGAAATGTCTCTAGTTAAATTTGAAACATCATCGCCAAAAGCCAGAAAATCCACTGAAATACTTGTTCTACCTAGTTTGATGAGTTGATCCACATGATTTCCTTGGATATTTCCAATTGTTCAAAAACGTTCCCCATAAATGTTACTCTTTAGTGTCAGTTAGTGTCACCCCTATTCGTGGTATATTTTGGTCCAAATCCTGTTATTTTTAAATTTGGAAGAGAACTTCATGGTTGGTGGATCCATTTCAGTTGACTTTTTGTCACTACATTATTTCGTATCATAAAACCTAATATCCAGTGACTATTTACTGTATGAAATAAATTTAATAGAATTGAATAACATTATGAAAATAAACAGTGAATCACCAGCTAGTACTTCTTGCTACATTAAAAATCACTTGAAGAAAATTAAAAACTGTATAAATAAGTAGTGTTACCAAAAATTACCTTTCAATTAGTCAATAGTCAAAATTAATCAAAAGTCAATTATCAAAATAATATTAAATAATTAAGTTTACAACATAGGAACTTAAATCTGTATATAATTCTCTTTAATATCATGCAATAGGAACAAGCAAAACTTTTTATTTTTTAGTGTCTTAAATATTTGGACTCAGTAGCAGATATGTTTGTTCTCTGCTCTTTGCACTAATACAGGTTAACACATCTTTGAAATGTTTAGAGAAAAGGTTATAATTCAGTAATATAGAATCAAACTGAGAGGTTAGACCTTCATGTTTTGCACAATTGAATACAAATATAGTGTAAATTTGCATTAAATTCAAGTTCAGAGGTGCAAATTCTAAAATGGATTTGCCTATACATCTAGGTTTAACATAAGTTTACGATTTTGATATAGGAAATATCAAACATGCTTTTATAAGGGTATTCTGAAGTTATCGCATGATTAGATAACATATGTAGATGGAAATGATTATACTACATGTATTTGAAATATAATTTTATTGTTTCATTCCTATGGAAAACCATGTAATGTGTGTAAAGACTTAGAAGAAACTTGTGCTATTTTAAATTTAAGAGTGGTTTAAAAGAAAGAAAAAGACATAAAATTAAAATAATTGGAAACATAGAGAGAATATACAAATGCAACAGAAATGAGAAAAAAAAACAATTATATATTGTGTTTTGTGTTAAAAAAAATTGTGATTTGATATAATAAACACGAACACTACTTGCTTAATCAAATGATTGTTATGTACTCAAGAATATTTATTGGCTAAATTTATGATTTTATTTATATTCATAAGCAAACTACATTTTGTTTTCATGTTTTATATTTTCTGATTTTCTACTAATGCATGTTGCATGGATATGAATTACGCTAAAAGACAAGCCATTTGGTATTAAGTAATTTCTTTGCATTTACTGGTATAAATTATTACTATATAGATTTTTTCATTTGGTTAATTAAGTGTCAGTAACTATAATTTAAAATACAGGATTTTATTTAAGTGTTTGTTTTAGCTAACAAGAAACAGTCTATAGCATTCACTAAAATGATCAGTTTCAACTGCCATGACAATAAGTTAAATTTACAGTATTAAATCTTTTAAGTGTTACTAAAGAAAAACAATTGTAGGTGTAATTCGTGTACTTTGATGTTTAAATCAAATCTAATTTTATTATGATGCAATTTTTTTAGATTGTAAAAACGCACTAATTTTTAAAATTTGGGACGAAATATGCAAATATTTTGAGAGTTGACAGCACAGTAGTCTCTACACTGTTGATTCACAGTGTAAAGTTACCACATGTTGAAGAGCAAGAGTATGCTGTTTGATCTTGTAGTAAACAAATTAATCTTATTTTGTAAAGGTGCCCTTTTCCATAGTTTTATAATCACGATAATGAACAATTGCTTCTTTATAAATAAATAAAATTTATATTAAATAAAATAAAGAGTAATCTGTCAAATGAAGTCTTGCGTTAATAAAAAAATAATAATTTTCATTAATTATATGGTAGTCAGACAGAGCCTAGGAGAGGTGTGTATTGGATAGAAGAGATCCTACTTAACACGTTCACCACGATGACTTGTTAGTAATAAAAATTTTTCTTCACAAAACTACGGTGTGTGCTACCGGTGGTATATGGTGAACTTTTTAAAACCATGAGCCACCTGTGGCGCACACTTCATTGGGTGTGCCGGGGGGCTTATAAACTGCAGCCGGGTTTTATTTGAGTGTTGTATATATCTTAAATGTGTCTTGTACTAAATATGAACCATATATGTCCACTGGTGGCGCATGTTTCTGTGAATTATTACCAGGATTTGCATAATGTAAAAACTACATTATAGCTAAAACAAGGATTTTATTTTATAATAAGTAAGCCACAAAATATAAGTTTGTCATCCTGAAAAATAGTTTGTCTGATAAAATAACAAACAACCTTTAATGAATTTTGTTAAAATAGTCAAGGCACATTATAGGAATCCCATAAAAAAAACATTGCAAAATCTTTTTTCAGCCACACTCGATATTTATTATTACCATTAAACAAACTCATGTATAACAATCATATTAAATGTATATTGTACAAATATTACTGAATATTTGCATTGTTGACCTGGAAAATATTGTCGTTTTTTAGCATAGTACACTTGATAAAACTACATTTATTTGATTGTTCAAAGATTTGTAGCATGTACCACTGGTGGCGCACATTGTACTGAACGTGTTAAACAGACTTTTATCTGGTTTTGAAAATATCAAACATTTATTTAATAGTTAATATCAAGTATATCTAAGGTCTAAAAATAAATAGTCTGTAAAATTCTCTTGGCAAATCATTATGAAAAATGTTGGTTTCGAAAATAATAACATTTGAAAATATGAGTACAGAAGGTGTATTAATGAGTGGTATGAATACAACTAGCATAAGGTACGATAGATCGATCTAACTAGTTTTAGTAAAAGCTAAAAAAAACCATATGAATAACCTCTTTCTATCTCAGATCAGATTGAGCTTAGACCCATATGGGAAATAGCTAGGTATTGCTAAGTACTTAACATTTCCTAACCTCAAACAATTGCTAGCGTGCCTGTACAGACATATTCAAACAGCCAGAAGCGTGTTGCCTTTGTTTCATATATTATTGGATTAAAATTGTTTGTTAAAAATTGGCACTTTCCTCTTCAAATCGTAGAAATGTTTTGTAATTGCTGACTACTTCTTTCGTGTTCGTTTGTCTCTCAAATATACATAAAAATAGCCATGTTGTATAGGTGCGCACACTCTAATAACTGGATGATGTGACTTCATAGCATGTACTTCTGAACTACTGTGACAAGACAACTAAGACTAGACCTAAACACACTTACAGGAGTACCAATCGTCTCCACTGACTGCTCCGAACCTGGCTGTTGTGATGAATCTAAAATCATAAATTTTATGTATATTTTTATAAAAGTGGTTTCTAGTTTGCTATAAATAAGTTTTCATTTGTATTTCATAAAGCAAAATATTTAGATAAATTGGTTGTTTTCGAACATCTTGTTGAGATTAATAGACAGAGACTTTTTTCTAAGACTATTTAGGGAAATCTAATGTCTATTCAAATGAAATTGATTTAGAAAATACTAACCATCTGGATTTCAAACCTTTTTCTAGGTGTTAGCAAAAGTCAATTAATAAACTTATTAGCAAAAACTAACAATTTCCGTAGTCATAGCTTATATTAAATTTTAATTCATACCACCTATTTGTCGGCAGTAGGTATTGCTGTGTAACTATATAATATTTATAATATTGCAAAGAGGAATAGTATATTTTCAAAATATTACATTTAGATCTGTACATACAAAGGGTACTAGCAATAATAAATTACTATTCTATATGTTTTGTTTATGAATTATAATTTTTTTAAAGTTCAACAGTATTTATGTTTATTCATATTAATCAAATGGCTTGTGTTTGTCATGTTGAGCACAAAGAATAACTAACATTGCACTAACTGTTTCCATTGTTATAAAGCCCCATCGCCACTTTGATGGCCTTACTGCACAGGTAAAGTCCCACCACTGCGAACTTATTGCGATTTCACCTGTATTTTATTGTATACTTATGAGTTGCACATTACACTTTCTAGATTATATGCAATAAACACTTTGAGGATATCTTATTCAAGTTGTTTGGATTTATTTAGTTGGAATTGGGTTTCAATTAGCCAAGTATGTAGCGTTTCATAGTTTAGAGTCAAGGGTTCAAAACCCCTTTTTGGCAAACATTGTGGTAATGCACTATTTAATGAAATTAACTAGGCAAACAGTTTTTTTAACTAGATACTGATTTTTGGTATCTCACTCATTGTTAATTTATTAATGCTCTAAACTGATTTCATTGTGAAATAATGTCTACATCTTGTTTAGTTTAATGGCACGAATTTTTGCAGTAATAATTTTAAATATTATAGTTATAGCCTGGATTTTAAAATGTTTCAGTCAAACCGTAATGTCTGAATTAAAGAAGAATTTAAAATCAGAACAGTTTTTGAGCTATACAATTTTAAGATGCCATTTATTTTATGGATAGCCTCTGCATCTTGACATCCTAATGTCATCATTAAATTTATGTTTCATTAAATAATTCCTTTTTTTGAATTATCATGTTTAGGAAAAACATAAATAGTTTTTTAATTAGCATAATACATGTTGGAACATATACAGTACAAGTAAACGTCACACAACACAAATTTATTACAATTTAAGTACAAAATGCACAAATATATTACAATACAAGTACAAAATGCACAAATATTATGGTGATCGATTATAGATTTCTTTTGTGAATCCCTCTGGTCTGAGGAAGGTGAGCGTGGTTCACCGAAATCGATCACCATAATATTTGTGCATTTTGTATTTGTATTGTAATATATTTGTGCATTTTGTGCTTAAATTGTAATAAATTTGTGTTGTGTGACGTTTACTTGTACTGGAAAAATATAAGCACACAAACTTATGTCAGTGCCAACATTTTTGTAATGTATCTATGAATATTATTTAATTCATTAATTAATTTTACTATAGTTAATACATAAAAATAATAAATATTGAGTGTACAGTGCAATATTGCAATTGCGCTAGGTAGTGCCTGCAATATACAGAAAACTGCGGATTCCAGAAGTTTTTTTAGTTATGAAGTCAGAGCTGCAACAGCATTATATTTATTAATGTAAACTGGCTACTGTTTTTTAGTAAATTACGACATGTATAATTTTAGATTGTTTATACTTAATTCACAACTCATTTTAGTTTGTTTGACATTTTTGTGGAATATATTGTGAAATTTGTAGACTCATGCAAAAACTTATCTTTAGATGCACAAAAACCTTTTTTTAACCCTAATATAATTTTTAATGTTAAAAATTAATAAATACTGGAGTATTTGATTCCGTTAACTCTGTCAAATTATAAGCCATATTATGTTATGTTATGATGGGACCAAGTTCACTGATGTTACGTAAAAAGCTAAGTTCACTGATGTTACGTTTATGGTGAAACTGTCAAATATGTTGTTTGTATTGTGTTATATTTATATTATTCATGTAAAGTACTTACACTTGTTACTAGAAACTATTCTGTGAACTGCAATCATTTAATACTAACTGAACCATTGATGAGCAGGATTTTGGTAGTACGGTTTAGTTAATTCTCAGCGGGATAGATCGGCTTAGTCCAGAATACAAGCAATCTGGACTTATTATCTTGAATTGAAAAAAAGTGGCAAATAACGTTTTAGTACTTTTTATATTCCCACAGTCAGCATTGCTTGAAATCCTGCATAATATCGATACAATAATTAATTAATGTCATGTTGTGAATTTGCCCTGTTTTCGTCATTCCTCTTTTTTGTATCTCATTTTGAAGAGAAATGAATGACAAACGCAAAGAGGTTTTTATTGATTAAATTAAACGTCTAAATTTAAATTTCCATTTCTTATCCTCTTTTAAATGAATTCCTCAATATAATCTTGGTTTTTCTTACGGTTACTGTATTTATTAATCTTGGTTTTAGTTGTGCAATAACTATCCTATGTCCAAAGGTTTTGTCATGTAAATCACCCGAGAGGTGAAAGTTGGGGAGAATGAGAGAATCGAGGAGGCTTGGACTGTTCATTTTGTCTTTGAAATGAATACTAAGCCAACTACTGGTTTGTAGTAGGTTGGACCGCAGATATTTCCCTTCATCATCTACTGCCAGCAGTCAATATTTCAGCCAAGTCGATGATTGTACAAATTCAACTGTACTGTACTATGTGAAATAAAATAGAGTACAGTGATATATATTTTATTACAGATTGTTTAAAACTTTTTCCACAATATTTCTCTCGTATTAGCTTATAATTATAAACATATTGTTTGCTAAATACAATGAAATTTGGACTTTTGGGAATCTTGACCGGCAGTTCACCACATTAGTTCGGACTTCCAAGAGTCTCCTGAAGTTATAATAAATACATTATCAATGTTTTGAGCACATTGCAATGAATACTCAAACTGGTCGGATACAATGTCCTTTTCAAAAGTCATGAGGAATGGTGCTCAAGACATCGATAATGTGTATGTATTGTTCTTAACAACCAGGGAATAATACAAAGCTGATTAAATCCACTGTAAATAGTTTTATCTTATTAATATTTTTTTTTATTTTGATGACAGGAATATTCTCTGAAAATAGAAATATGGTTTAGTTGTTATAGTTTTATGAATTTTTCAGCAACATGTTCGGCAATAGTTGTATATATGCATTTTTAACTGAATTGTATTTTTAAAATGTCTACCTTGTCGTTTGTCTTTGCACTTGGTATTTAAAATTCATAAGTTAAAGCTTATATGTATATGAGAAAATTGTTTCATGCAATCTTTAATAGTGTTTGTGTTATTTTCATGTTTGATGAATTGTTCTAGTAATTCCACACCTACATGAAAGGATAACTGAACAGCTGTTGTGGACATGTTCTGTTCCAGTTTATAACCAGTTACCATTGGTGTCAGTGAGGTGCACATTTTCACCTTGTCTCAATATGTACTTAAACTTGTTGTCTCTATATAATATCAGAGTAAGTGGAATATACATTTAAGATTCTTAGGTATGAGACGCCAACACAACTTAGTGTGTATTTTAAGGTGAATATGAATGATTACATGAGTGTGGATGACCTGTATAGTGTGTAAGTTCAACTGTTCCTCAGAAAGGGTCATTTATTAATAGCCCAAAAGCCAGGGCAACTAAGACTCCTAAAGCTTTACATTGAATCCGAACCATGTAGTGTTGGTTTGATTTTCAGCTAATTGACAAGCCTGATACTCAGTTCTCTCTCCTACACAATATCAGGACACTGATAACCACCCAATATGGACACCTCAGACTTCTCTAGTAGTGTCTATGTCAATGGCAACCATTGAGTGAGTGCCATGTTAGTATTAAGAGTACCAAGCAATAGAACCTATCCCTAAAATCTTCACAACACTTTGTCCCCAAATAGTGTTACCCCTTTAAGATAACAGCTGTTTACCCAAATAGCAGTTTAGTATGACCAATGGGCAATTATTGTTGTAATTTAAAACATTACTACCTTTTATTTTTCACATAAAATATAAATATGTAAATAAAAAAAAAACATAAATGACAACACAAATTTTTTTATCACACCAGGCAGATTGAGATTAAGGTCTACAAATTTACTGTGAGCGACCCATTCAAAGAATTAGTCGATCACACTTGCTTTTAGCTTAAAATATCTATAGCTAATATTATACTCTACTAATAAATTACAAGCAAAATTAAAAATAAAGCAATATTAACTTTCACCGTGAAAAAATTCTCAGTTGGGCACAAGTGACATTTTTCCCAGTTCAAGCAAAATATTCTTAAAACCACAATTTTCAAGCAACGTAGGTATTGTCATGCTAAAAATACAGAAAATAACAGAACCTGGTTGAAGTGTTAACAGAGCACATAAAAGACAAAATTTATCATCACTTCACATATATGTACTACTGTGCATGTGTGGGTGGTTGGAAAGGTCTCACCAGAGTACATGTATGGGTGGGTGGAAAGGTCATCATCACTGTACATTTATGGGTGGGTAGAAAGATTGTCACCACTGTTTATATAAAATATGCTAATTAACTCCAAAGGCAACACAATATAAACACGATTTAGTGACTAACATAAACAGCTTGCAGTAGTAGGGATGTGGCAATGCTTAATTAAAAAGACTGATTGCACAAAATTCAAGTACCATATGAAATAAGTCATATTTCATTACTTTGGTTATTTATCAACTTTATTTCATGAAAACTTGTTCAAAATAATATAAGAAAAACAAAGCTATTGCGTAACTTTTGATGTATCGGAAGTTTGTCTCTTAACTGACTATCAAAACTCGCATTCTGGATTAGGGTAAATTATATGTTCTTTTCACAAAATCAATAAATTTTTCTCAATTTAATTTATTTTCATAAAGGTGTATCACTCTTAATGGTATGAAATTTGTACAAAATATAATAATTACTGTTGATTTATGCCATTGATTTTTTTCATAGGTGGGTGGCTGGGAACCGTTTATAGCTAATCATTATTACAGATATTGACTATATTATATGTTTTCATTGGCTCTAAATTTGGTCTATCAATTTAACTAATTCATGTTAGTGTGAACTATGATTGTTTTAAAATATCATATTTATCACCTAGAAATTATCAAAGTAAATAAGATAAACTCTATGAACATTGGTTTTTTAGTAGTTTGTTGTTAATGGTATCATTGTGCTGTAAGCAAGGTGAACATAATTCATGCCATAAAACAAAAAATATAGAATAAATGTACATTCTTGGACTATTTTGTTCTAGATCTGCAATTCATGTGCCTAATTTACAAGTTTGAAAATTTAAGTTCATTTAAGTTTATTGAGTGTGATTTGTCGTTTACAAAGCACATAGAAACTTGCGTGAACTCAGCAAGTCGTATGTTGGGATTTATAATAAGACAAGGAGTGCACTTTAAAAACATTCGATCTTTCATTGCATTATATACATCCTTGGTCAGATCGAGACTTGAGACCGCAGCCATTGTATGGAGTTCTACACATGTAATTTATGAAGAAATGATTGAGCGTGTGCAAAAGAGATTTTTAAGATATTTATATTTTAAATGTTTTAATGTTTACACTTATTTAATTCCTTACAATGAGTTGTTGGGGATGTTTGGATTAGAGAACCTGAGCCGGAGGAGACGAGTCATGGAGCAGTCTTATCTATGGGGCCTGGTGCATGGTAGGGTGGATGCGTGCTGCCTGGAAGCTCTCACTTACCGCGTACCAAACTTTAACAGCAGAAATCAATTTTTGTTTCATATACTCGCGCATGGCCATGACAGCGTCCTTCCCTCTGTTGCGGATGATGAGATCCTATAACGCAATACTCTTACAGGGATCTGATATTGATATTCACTTTGATAATTTATATATTTTTAAAAAGAAATGCATTTTATTCCTGTAATATAATTAATTGCAATTCAATAAATCTCCTAAAACTGTTACGGTTGAAAATCTTTGTTTGTTAGTTGATTTTGATAGGTTAAAATGTATTTATTATAATGTTATCTTTATTGATGTTACTTGTTTGTTTTATTTATTGTTGTTTATTTATATTTACCTTGGTATGTTTATTTTAGACGTTATGTAATAACTTGTTGAAACTTATTTGCTAAGTATTATATAATGTTTATTATGATATTGTGATCATTATTTTTAGTTCTTTATGTAAATATTGTGCTCCGGTTGTTCTTCAGAGAAATTGAACTTGACTCAAACCACTACATTGAACTTTAATATATTTGTTCTGCTATGATGTAATTGGGATATCCTGTTTTATAGCAAGAAAAAATAAAAAAATACTGTTTAAAACAAAGCCCATGTCTAGATTGTAGATTTGAGTTACCGTACACTTCTGTTGTGGTTTTTATTTGTGATGAAGTTTGTAATATTTACATTATTTTTTAGGTAACAGAACTACTTTTTCATATATCCCATCTATATTTCTATTTTGGTTATGTAATCATTTTCTTTGTAATGTCTATACATGAAGGCAATAGCTGAGCGTGTGACCTCTCTTTATATTTGTACTAACCATGTTCCAAAACTAGTGTAGAATTAAAATAATGAATACAGATTTTGATGGGTTCAGAATAACATTGATCGTCTAATATTATTTCTTTCTTAGAAAAATTTGCTTACTAGATTGTATCAGACCTAAATTAGAAAACACAAAAAAGTCCACTGATTTACAAAACTTGGGCAACAATGATGCTTACAAATTCACGGATAAAAGAACTAAGACTGGAACCAAACTTAACAATGTTACTAATTACCATCAGTTTACTATAAATAATTATTGCTGGTATATTTCAAAATTATAATGAACATCCTTTATTGATACAGGCAAAGTTAGAGACATGGTACTTTCTTACATTTAAATTAAAAGGAAAAGCCCATTACGAAAGCAACTAATATTTTTCTTCTTTTATTACAAAAATAAACATTATCTACCTGATCACATGGGGCTGCCGGCCTATGCATGAACCTGTACTTGAACTAAGAAGCATACAAAATATTATGTTCATTCATTATTAAGACACTGATCATCAAAATATAGGCAAATATGAGGACGAATGAGTGTGATGAGTCTTTGTAACGAGTGTAGTCATTGTTACTAACTAAGGTCCTCATTGTTACTAGCTGTTCCTCAGAGAGAAATATTTATTAATAGTCCAATAGCTAGGGCAACTAAGGGATCTACAGCTTTACGTGGAATCCGAACCACGTAATGTTGATCTTATTTTATGAAATGAAATGAAAAACGTCTTTATTTAATCAGGCGATGTTGGGACCAAAAAGTTCCTTCTTCCACTTAACCTGACTGAACCTTTATGCTAACTGACAAGCCTGATAATTAGTTCTCTTCCCTACACAACATCTGAAACGCGACTACCATCCGACATGGACACCCCAGACTTCTCTAGTAGTCCCATGTCGATGGCAACCATTAAGCGCTATGTAGGTATTAGTTAAGAGGACTGAGCATAGAATCTATTGCCTACAATGTCCTCAACACTGTCCCTAAGTAGCTGGGTTACAGCACTGCGCCATCAGTGCCGATGTGTTTGATTGTGTTAGTTTGTTTTTCTCCTTACAGAAAAACTGATATTCAGTTCTCTTCTCTGACAGCATGTGATTCCTGGCAACCGTGAATTACCCATTCTGAATATCCTAGATAATCATCTAATGCCTGAGGCTACCAGATGTTTTGTAAAATTTGTTTGGCTCTTATTTAGATTTAACTCTCTTCGCATGTATGTTTTATCCAATAAGGTGTTTGAATATTTGTGGTTTAACTAATAAAAATGATAATGTATTTTTAGTTGCATCAGACTTGGATCTGCTGGATGAAACGAAGCTCATATGCAGTTTTTTTATTTGTGTTCTAGAGAGTATGGATACATGTATCCATGGTATGAGTAAGTACTTACTTCACCATGCAGATATCTGTTAATTAATTAATTTGAAATTGTTTAGTTTTCCAATGGAGTAATTGCAAGTTCTATTGAGTGCATACTTTTTATAGAAATTTTTGTTATAAAACACTGCAGTTTAGGCATATTTCAGTGTGTTTTGTTTTAACAAAGTATTAAATCATTATTTTGTAAGCTTTTTATATATATGTCTTCAACATTATCTATCTATCTACATAGTGTTATAGTTTAAGTTTTTAATGCTAACTAATATGTGTATATTAACTGTGCTTTCCATGTTTGATTTCATAAATTGCTGAGGGTAGTGTATTAAAAGGAAATATTTTTATGTCTGTGTTACAATGTAGTAAATTATAATTCAGTGCTCTCCTACATTGTTGTACAAAAGCTATTTTTAATTGGTTGGTTAGATACTTATTTACTTACCACAAATCAAGAACTTGGTCCTATCATATGGTTAGTGCTAGCATATTTGTAATACTATGAAAACTGTAAACTACTGTGGTATTTGAATATTTGGGTAAAACCGACGTCCATTCATTGAACAAAGGTGGCCTGTGATTTCAGGCAAGGATATACAATGTTTGGAGTCACACTATCATTTATCGCCACTCGGAGTGGTCTGCTGCGCTGGGAGGAACACATGGCATCTGGACAAAGTGATCCGTAAGTTGCTTTCCTGTTTGGTTATGAAAATTAGCATAGTGGCCAAATATGTTTAAAAATTGTTTGAGATTTTATTTCAAATTCAATATACAGTATTTGAAGTATGTTCATGTTGTGTGTTGCTCAAAAAGTTGAGAAAATAAACCCACAATGAAATATCATTTCATTAATAAAATCCGTACAACTAGAAATGTTACGAATTATTACTGTTTATAGCTTATATTTAGTTTCATCAAATCATTTATTATAATCCATGTTAAATATTTAAATATTTAAGTGTCCGCTTGGTGGTTGCTATCGGCGTGGACACTACTAGAGAAGTCTGGGGTGTCCATGTTGGGTGGTAATCATTGTGCGGATGTTGTGTGGGGGAGATAACTGAGCATCAGGCTTGTCAATTAGCTGAAAATCAGACCAGCACTACGTGGTTCGGATTCCATGTAAAGCTGTAGGTCCCTTAGTTGCCCTGGCTGTTGGGCTATTAATAAATTGCCCTTTCTGAGGAACAGTTGAACTCAGTTAGTAACCAGACTACACTCATCTACATCATCCTACACTCATAAAACCATTCATCGCCTTAAAATACGCACAACGTTGTGTCGGCGTCTCATATGTAAGAATGTAAGAATAAAAGATTTCCCTAAAATGATATAAACACTTTTGAACACATTCCTAAGACCAACAGTTACGCCTAATAGAAATAATAATGTAAAAAACACACAATAAATCAATTCTAACCGGTATTTTGAGGGGGAAGGCACATATAAAGGATTATATCCTATTTTTAATTAAAAAAACTGACTAGAATAGCTTTTTTAGTTAAAAATAGGATATAACGGGGGAATTAAAAATAGCTTTAATGGGGGAAGACACCCAACAACGACACTTTTCTCATCACCTGGAAAGTTGACACAATTTTTGTTTTATATGTTCTTTTGACAAAGAATTAAAAAAACTTCATTACCACCTTACGCTTATAGGAGTGTGAGTGGCTGGGAACAATATTATTACTTTCTCTGCTGTACCAAAATTCCTAATTTTACCCTAGGTGCAAAAAAATATAATTTTTGTATTTTCTTATCTATACTTGGTGAAATTCTGTGATGGCATTTTAGGTGATTTGATAACCCAGGAAGTGACGTCGTAAACCAGTACCCTTTTGGTCACGTCAGCATATAGAGATGACTTCATTTAAAAAAAAATTGTTTTAATGTAATCAACGCACATCACCTTTACATGTATTGTTTCTGCTCTCTAAATATCATATTTATAAAAATATTGTTTTCAATATAATCGGGAAAAAAATTTAAAATATGCTGTGTCCATGTAGACTGAACATTTACGACTTTTCACAAAATCAAAAATAATCACGACTGAAAATTGATCCGAACACAAATCAATACTCCATACACTACGAACAAAAACAGCAGTCCCTGGCACAAGCAGACTCAATACTGACAATGAAACGAAGAAAGGCTGAGCATGACCGATAGGTCACAGTTGTACGGGAGAACACTCTAACACTGACTGATAGGTCATCGCTGTACTCAAAGTGTTAAAATAATTTATTTTCATAATTGGACAGTCTTAGTTCAAGATACCTCTGAAACAGGCTTTTATTGAGTTTGAGCTGAAAATTATTTAAAGTAGAAGGTGCTAATAGTGCGAAAACATCACCCCCCACACCTCCCCATTACATAAGATAAGATCTCCCATGTCAAAACGGTTGCTTAAAATCTCGAAACCCACCTCCATGAACTGCTTTTCATTTGAGCAGATCAAATTTCTCACCCAATTATATCTGGGCAATAGTGTCAATATCTCTAGGTGAGATGAATCTCCCTTGCAGGGAGTGGACACTGTTAAATCGCTTCCGAACAGGTGTGGGCTAATGTATCTACTGGAAATATAAATGGGAATTGACACTAGATTAGTCATATGATTATGGGGAGTCTATTCAAACAATGGATCACGTAGTTACAAAGTGCCTCCAGTGCCCTGTTACGTAAGGATTAGCTAGCATAAACAGAATTAGTGAGGCAGGTCTTAAATGGCTTGATGGACTGGATTTAACTTTATAACAGGAGACAGCTTTATTATTTCTGTCAAATCAACAAATAACATAACTTTTAAATCTTTTTCCAAATATAAATTATCGCTTCTTTTTAAAATTAATTAATGATAGCTGACAGAAACCATACGCTATAGATATTTAAAACCCATATTCCTTGGAGTTAACCAAGAAATGTAGAATATCGACCTCCTACTGGATGGTGGGGCAATATGCGCCATCGGTTTAGGTCTTTATTTCGTACCAGTGCTACCCAACCAACTACAGAGCATAATTACAAACTTGGAGAAATATCGTAGCACCACTGGTAAAATACAATGAAGTAAAACACACAAGTAAAATCTGTAATGAAAAATAAATAAAATATTGTGGCTCTTGTTGAATACAAAAATCCTAAGTTCTATTTATTAATTAATTTATACAAATTAATTAATATTAGAAACTTTTTTCTAATATTATTAATTTGTATTAAGTAATTATTATTGTGTTTAATATTTAGGATAGTAATTGCATACCACTGTGCAAATTTTGGTGGGTGGTATCAATATCATTATGAATAATTAAAAAAAATATCTTATGATGAAATAATTAGTATAATTTCATAGAATAGTAGTATTATATAATATTTAATAGTATATTATTAAATATTCATAAATAATAAATAACTAATTCTAATTCTTAAAGTAAATATACGACAATAAATTTTGTAGGAACTTGTGCCCAACCGTTGACAGTAGAAACAATGCATTTGCAGTAGACACAAATGTGCTATTACTAATAGTAACTGGTTTTAAATGAACACTCGGACAACTGTTTGGCATTATTAACTCAGCTGGAGAGAGACAGAGAGATGAATGAAGACAGACAGAGAGAAGGAGACTCTCGGCGTTATCTGCGATAACCGAACTTGAATTAATTTCACTGAACAGGAAACTGGCTTCACGGAACCCATAAAAGCGGACAGTCTTCTTGTTTCATATGATCAATGATAATGTAAAGAAATAACTGGTTATTTAATTTTTTATTTAGAAATTTACCACAGCGTTTGCTTAGTTTTTACTATTACTTAAAATTAATTAATCACACTGAACTTGAATGGTTTCAGGCACTTCAGCGAGGGGAACCGGTTTGCTATGGATGAGACATGGTACAAACGAGCAGTTGACCAACACACAATAGAACCTGAGAGTTTTGTTTTCTCCGTGCCGTTTGACTCTGGTAAGGTTTATTCATATAACTGCAAAACTATATTAATAATTTAGTTGTTGTTTTGCAGATGTAAAACCTTATTGTGTTATTTGATCCAAAAATGTTAAGTGTATATTAGTTTGATATGTTTGTTTTTCACAATTAATGTTAACACAATGAGATACAGTAAATGTACTTACAAGTGAAAACATTTAATAACCCTTAATTAAATTATTTAGAAATAGACTTCCCATGTAATATGAATATTGGTGTCAGTGATTTGATTAGTTATGGTCTACCACTACTGGTTTAAACTGCATTGCATTTGTGCAGGCACATGGCCTTGTCATGATGGGTTATGGCAAGTTGAGGAAGGCAGGTTGGGAGGGGGCCTGAAAAGGCCGATTTTAACATTAAGTAATTTAGGCATGGCCCCATAGTGGGGAGCTTATAGATTAAATAATACAATAATATTTTTTAATGTTCTTTCAACATATTTAAAAGGATATTGAATTACTTAGTTACATAAAGACAATTAAGTCTACTTTGTACTAATTAATCTACAATTGAACAAAACAAATAAAATGTATGAGAATGATGAAAAAGAAAATAAAAATAAATTTATAATTTTTATTTTACTTTAATCACGTTCACTCACACATACATTCAGCCTGTTATAGCAGCAACAACAATCTAGGTTCCAGCATCCACAATCTTTCGGCTGATAAAATAACTCTTGTTTTCAGATAATCAGGTAAAGAATTCCAGGCCAGACAGACAATAACTGTAAATGATTTAGTGAATTTTGCAGTTCTGTAATGAGATATGCAAAGAGTGGAGTTGCTAGAATGATTCTCCCTTGCACTTCTTTCTGATACAAATTAGAAAATGTGTGAGAAATATTTTGGTTCACCAGTTTCATTGGTACAGTCTTAGTTTATTGTGTGTGTTTTTGTATTATTTACATTAAGATAAAGCAACTGTAGAAGACAGTGGAATTTATTTAGTCTGTGAAGTAATCACAGCTGAAGTAATTTCATAGTAGTAATTATTATCTTGATTGTCATTTCATAGTTCCATTATATAATGTATTGTGCAGGAGGTGGGCCAAATACCCTGGTAACAGCAACACATGCAGTGTTTGTCGAGCACAAGGGTCACAGAGCTCCAGCAGCTGTCGTAGGCCTCCAGTTCCAACACTCGGTCCTCGCGTCACACTTCATTAACATCACCTCTGCTGTATGTAGTAGTCTTTTGACATTATAGTTGAACCTCATTATAATGGACAACCCTCAGCTCCTAATAGTGTGTTTTATAACAAATATTTTTATAGGGGTTAATGAATACAAATTATAGTAGAGTCCCTTAGTCCCCTCCTAGCGATTGTAGAGGGAGAATGTTGGCCTTGGCTAGGCATTTTGCAAAGACTGAAGGCGGCTGAAAGATTAAGTGAATTTTCTTTCGCAAACCCACACTGGCAGGCCCATTACAATTAGGCCATGCCACCTGCTTAATTCCTACAGTTCACTGAAATTAACGCAAATATAATCGTTTAATTTGATTGTCATTTTGTATTCTAATTACACTTTCATTTAAAACAAGTATAGACAACGTATAGTGTTGAACATTTTAATTTTTAACAATAAGATGTAAATCAAGTAAAGTAAAAAATGTCAGAATTTGTATTTGTACTTTTTTTAAATAGAGGTCAATTTTCTCTTTAACATTACTTTACCCATTCCCCATATAGTACTACTGATCTATGCAGGGAACTTATTAGACAGAGAAAGGGGAAGAACCAGATCAGTACAAGGTGAATATTACTGATAAAAACTAACAATCAAGGCTAGGATTCGAACCTGTGCTATCTCTAACTCAGGTAACTAATCCTGATGTCTTGGACTGCTCAGCCACTGGCTCTCCCAAATATTCGTATTTGGACTTATTTACAATGAAGCAAGAAGTTGAATTATATGAAATACACAAAAATAAAAAAATATTTTTAATTTTAAACTTTATTTTCATGTGCTTCCTGTCACAAAATAAGCAGTACGTTTTTAGTAAACTCCACTTATGAGTATAATGAGGTACGTTACCATGAGTTTCTACTGTGTTTAAAGTTTTAATTAAAGAATACTAGACTTATAGTCACTTGGGGCAAAGAAATCGCTGAGATCTGTTATGAGGGATTCATTTATAATTGTAAGTAACTATATGGTTTCTTTTCATATATATGCCAATCTCTATCTATTTCCATAGAAAAAGGCAATATCTGTAGGCACAAAATATTTTGTGAAATGTTGCTGAAAATATTAAATAATATATTTATTTATTTATAAAACAACAGTTTAAGTTAATATGCCTACTGATTACTTTGATGCTTTCAGTGTACTGGAGGTACTGGATGCAGGAAAACTTGTGCATCTGAGGAACTTGACTGCTATGTTTTGGACAACAACGGCTTCATCATCCTTTCAGAGAAGTCAGAGCACACGGGCATGTTCTTTGGTCAGGCTGATGGCACCATCATGGACTCGTTAGTGCAGGACGGTATCTACAAGAAAGTTCCTGTCATGGACTATCAGGGAGCTTGTGTGGATAGCAAATCCAATGTCAATGCAGGATTCAAACTTATGGTAGATATTTTCAAATTTCTAGTCAAAGAACTAAATTAAAAGCCATCAAAATATATGAGGTTATTTATTTAATGGAGATTAGTTAAAAAATGGCCAAATAAATTTTCATTAAATATGTATTATTAGGTAAGATGCCCGAAATCTCAAAAATTTGCCAAAACATTCAGTACCGGCAGTGCTAAAAATATTTTTTTTTAAACTCAATAGTCAGTGGGTAAACTCAAACAACCCATTCAGATACTGAAGTAAGGTAGTTTTCAACACATAAACGGTCATCATATTCGGTGCTCTTACTTCAATCCTTATCCAAGGACTTCTTTGAAACTACAATATTCCTTGAAACCTCAGCAATCTGATTTATTTAGTGCTTGGTATTCATTAGCTTAGAGTGAGAGAACATTTTCTAATTAATCTTCTTTATCCCCATAATTCCCAATATAAATTATGTGAATATTTTGAGCATTATAACAAACATATGATTTATGTGGATTTGTATCACCCGATGTAACAGATGGCAACACTTTCATGCGGCTGCCTTTATCAACTGGGAAGGTTTCTGCCTTTAATGAAGTCAGTTATGCTCAATGCCTTTTGAGGACTAACAATAGAAACATTCCCCATAAATCAATTTTGTTATATTATAAAGCTTCATGGTTTTTTCTGTGGCATGGAAAGTAATTTTGCTAATATTGCATCTGTTACATTTAAATTTTCCAGGTGATGTTACCATGTACATCAAGTCATTGCAAAGACAAGAACTGATCCATTGATTAACTTTTCCTCAATTAGAACCTTGTTAAACTCATCCTTCACCTCAACTCATTTTTTACTGTTTATTTATTTTCAAGAATTTTTGTATTGAAGGGAAACGCATTTTGTATTATTATTGTACATTCTCTTGAGATGCACATTTTAAAAATGACTGTTGCAGCTGCCGTTACAAACAGTGGGCTGGCTGATACAATGGCTGTTCAGCCGCCTGGTATGGCTTGCTGCTGAATCTATGTTTATGGAAACACACTTTACATTCGCCCAGGAAGATGTAGACAGTGAGTAAACACGAAGTTTATACTTTTCAATTTGAACTTCCAGTGTGCTAACCTTATGTATACTTCCTGTCTAACCCCTTAAGGACTAAGGTATAATAAAAGAAATATATATATTATATATTAAATGAAATATCAATGAAACTGATAGAGAACGATGCTATTCTTACTAAAGCAGATAAGGGTAACACAACTGTAATCATAAAACAAGAAGACTATAAAGAAAAAGTATTTGATTTTATAAACAACAACCCATTTAAAATTTTACACAAAGATCCTACTGCTGATTATCTAAAAACATTGAATTCTACCATGAATTCTACAAAAAGTAAAATTCTTTCTACAATAGAAAAGAGCAGACTAAAACAAATCAATCCAAAAGCTCCTAAAATGAGAGGCCAACCTAAAATACATAAAAACGGAATCCCAATCAGACCTGTAGTTAATTACCAAAATGCCCCTTCATACAAATTATGCAAGTTCCTCAATCAATTTATCAAAAATAACATACAATACACAAATAATTTCAACATCAAAAACAGACTTAATAGAGTTAATAGAGAATATAAAAAACATCAACATTCCAGAAGATTCTTCATTTATTTCTTTTGATGTACAAAGTATGTACTCAAACATTCCAATTAATGAAACAATAAAAATTCTTCGTGGAAATTTAGAAAAAAACATGAATAACCTAACTGAATCCAACATCAACGATATAATCAACCTAACAAAAGTAAGTGTAAATCAGAACTACTTTGAATTTAACAATAAATTTTACAAACAAGAAGAAGGTTTGGCAATGGGATCTCCTCTTTCAGGTCTTCTTGCTGATATTTACATGAATAATTTAGAATCACCAAAAATAATTAATGATAAAAATCCCTTTAGAAACAACATAATTTATTGGTTTCGTTACGTTGATGATATTATTTGCTTATTCAAAGGAACAAAAGATCAACAAATTCAACTTCTAAACTATCTGAATTCCATCTCTAAAACAATCAAATTTACAATGGAAAGCCAAAATAAAGAAATTAACTTTTTAGATTTAACAATTTATCAAAATTCATGAGAACATAAATTTAAAATTTACAGAAAGAACACTCAATCAGATCTTATAATCCCAATAAATTCCAATCATCCATGGTGTCATAAAATGGCTTCATTTCGATCTCTTATTAAAAGACTAGTAGAAGTACCAATGGACAAACATGATTTCAATGAAGAATTCAAAGTAATCAAACAAATAGCAATGGCTAATGGTTACAAACCTTCCACAATCAACAAAACATTACCGGTACATAAAATAAAAATAAAAAATAGAAACATTTGTCAAGAAGAACCAGAAAATAGAGCATTCATCTGTGTTCCCCACAACACAATACTTAATAAAGCAATTAGAAAAACCTTTAAAAAAGAAAAATTCAAAATTGGTTTTAAAACAAATAACAACGCATTTAACATAATACAAAAGAAATCCACTTCAAAATTACATAAAACCCAAGATATATATGACAAATCAGGAATTTACAAAATTGAATGTTCAGACTGCCCAAACTATTATATTGGACAAACAGGACGATCATTTAAACGAAGATTTAATGAACACATACAAGCTCTAAAATCAAACAACAGAACTTCAATGAAATCTTCCTTTGCAGAACACTTACTAAACAATAATCACAACTACACAAATATGAAAACCAACATGAAAATTCTAAAATTCGGTTCAAAAAGCAAAAAACTAGATTCTCAAGAAGAACATAAAATTTATAAACACAACCAAGAAAATCCCAATAATTTAATCAACACCATGTTAACACAAAAAAGAAACCCAATATTCGAAACAATTATACATATAAGAAACAACACACACAATGACAACTAACCACCAAATCAAAAATACTTACTAATTTAACATATGTTTCCTTATGATAATTATTTATTTTATTTGTTTTGTAAACACATAACACCTGTGAAGATGGCATAAATGCCGAAACCGGTCGTGTTAATTTAATAAAAAACTGTTTAAGGGTGCTCAGTTATTATTCTTTTATTATAACATTAATATATACTATATATATATATATATATATATATATATATATATATATATATATATATATATTAATGCCATC
Source organism: Stictocephala bisonia (assembly GCA_035578905.1). Lineage (NCBI taxonomy): Eukaryota > Metazoa > Arthropoda > Insecta > Hemiptera > Membracidae > Stictocephala > Stictocephala bisonia. The sequence continues at coordinate 1,148,338 of JAQJVL010000208.1, read as the reverse complement.
CAGGAATGTATCTAGATCTAGGAGTGGATAATTTCTCACAGTGAAAAAAATATATACTTTTAAATTCGTGCTTAGTTTGGAATTGACAACATGTAAATATGACGAAGTTTCATGACATGAAAATATTTACCAAAAAATTACTTAAGTGGTTCTAAGAATACAAATAGAAGAGTTGTGTTAGCAGTCTTCTGAAACATCAAACAATTGTATTATTATACAGGGTGTCCCTGAACTCTCTGAGGATATTTGTAGGTATTGATTGTGGGTCAAAAACAAGACATAATATCATATTTAAAAATTCCAAATCATCTCCGGTACCTGTACAGCCACCATTTTTTATTTTTTACAAATTATTTTTAGTATTTAAAACTATTTAACGTATAGAGTTCAAATTTGGTATACACATTAAAAAAACCATTTCCTTACGGAAATAAAAAAATCAAAAACCATTTTTAATTATTCTCAAAATGGCGGCTCTTTGAAATTTTTGATCCTTAATAACTTTTTGAAGGTAAGGAATACAAAAAAATCACAAGAATACCTTTATTTTGCAAACTAAAATTTCAATCCGAAAAAGTAAAGTTGAATAAAATCAGATGACAAAAATTTAGATTTGAGTATTTTTGTATTTAATCAATTATACATCAATGTATACAGCCATGGTGGCATGCCATGCAAGTCAATCACAACAATACATAAGCGATCTATTCTGATTACTCTCATCCAAAACATTACAATAAATTGATTTGTGACGTTATTGTAATAAAAATGAGACCCTAGCAGGCAACAGGAAGAAAGTTGCAGATGATTTTCGTTGTTATTAAATCAAAAATGAATTTTAACCTTAAGTAGTGCCCTTAAAACTAGAATTGTAAAATATATTTGTGATGCAAAGCAGTAGTAGACATAAAACAAGTAAAATTAAAAAAGCATTAGATTATAAATTGAAACTTTAATTAAATTTATTTTCACACTACGAACTATGCTCAAAATGTTATTCTCTCATTTGACTGCGAAGAAAAACTATTGGAAAGTAACTGGTGCACATCAGCAAATAAATTTTCTTCATTAATAATTCCAACACCTTCAACAATTCAACCAATTGTTACAATTACAACAATTGTTGTAATTTCTAAAGGTGTTGTAATTTGATTTAGACTATCTGCACTCTGTCAGACAGACCAAGTTGTCTGACGTTATAATCATAGTTGAGTCAAAGTTAAAATGAGCCTATCGGAGGGCACACGTGACTCGGGTATATTATCATTTCAACATTGTGAACGAGATAATTATTGGGACAGTGTTTTTCTGAGAATCATTAAACTAGAAAGTAGGTTTTGTATACAATTTTTCAATTTAACACTGGAACTAACACTTAAACTTATCTTTGAAACAATGCATAAATACCCTCATTGGAAGGTGGTGACATGAGAACCCGTTTGATACAAAATGTATAATACATTTATAGCCCCAAATGTGTATTTACCAACTTAGGGATAAGGTAAAAACCTCATTGTCTGAGTACAGAAATAGATATAGGGAGATTTTGTACCCAAATTGGTACAGTGGTATTGACCCACCCGCCCATACTTACACGCACAGTGGTATTGATCCACCCGCCCACATACATGTACAGTGGTATTGACCCACTCGGCCATCCATACACATACAGTGGTATAGACCCACTCACCCACCCAAAGACGTACAGTGGTATTGAAATTACAACAATTTTAGTTGTTATGGCACTACTGAAGGTTGAAATTAATTTTTGATTTAATAACAACGAAAATCATCTGCAACATTTTTCCTGTTGCCTGCTAGGGGCATTTTTAGTACAAGAACATCACAAATCACTTTATTGTAATGTTTTGGATGAAAGTAAGCAGAATCGATCGCTGATATATTGTTGTGATTGGCTCACATGGCATGCCACCATGTCTATAAACATTGACGCGTAAATGATTAAATACAAAAATACTCAAATCTCGATTGTTTGTCATCCAATTTCATTCAACTTTACTTTTTTGGATTGCAAATTTAGTTAGCAAAAGAAAGGTATTCTTGTGATTTTGTTGTATTCCTTACCTTCAAAAAGTTAAGGATCAAAAATTTCAAAGAGCCGCCAATTTAAAATAATTAAAAAAGGGTTTTGATTTTTTTATTTTAGTAAGAAAATGGTTTCATTAATGTGTATACCAAATTTGAACTCTATAGGTTAAATAGTTTTAAAAATAAAAATAATTTGTAAAACATACAAAATGGCAGCTGTACAGTTACCGGAGGTGATTTAGAGCTTTTAAATATGATATTATGTCTTGTTTTTGACCCACAATCAATACCTAAAAATATCCTCAGAGAGTTCAGGGATACCCTGTATAGTAATAAATTTAACTTAATAATTTTTAACTTCATAAAGCATTGTTACTGAAGTAAAGGATTCAAAAAAAAAGTACATCTGCGATTTTAACCCATTGCAGATCACTGACGAAATAGATCGCCATGCATTGCACGGGCCCATGGCACACCAACGAGATGAGCTCGTCATTGTGTCCTATGCTTTGTTCGGTTACTTAATGTTTTTAATTTCATCCACTTGATGTAGTGAGCATGTTCTTGGACAGTCTAAAGAAATTAACAACATCCTAAGTTTATCGTGGGTTTGTGTAGCGCTGTTCTATTACATGTTTCACGTAATGCTCACTAGGTAGAGTCAGCCTGTCCATTAGCAATCATAGTGTCAATAGATTTGCTGTACATTTAGTTTCAGTATCGTGAGTTTTTGTGTACAGATGGTGGATTGATTTAGTGAGAAGTGCAAAATGGAAAATTTACATTCATCTGAATTGGACTGATATTTATTGGAAGTATTTTTATATTTATTTAAATACAAGAAATTAGTTATTTTTAGATATTTATCTAATTTTGACTGTAGTTAATGTAAAATTAAAATATGAACATATTGAAAAATTTAAACATATAATCTATAAAACATAAGCTACCTTCAATTGTACAGTTATTCATAGTTTTCAATCAAACAACGATGCTCTGCTGTCAGTGCTTCACGCTAGGCTGGGGCAGTTAACTAATTTGTACTTGCTGTGACACACCCCGCCAAACTTTACAATCTGCAATGGGTTAAGAATACAAATGGAAGAGCTGTATTGGCAGTCTACTGCAACACCAAACTATTATCCAATTATATAAAAATAAGTCTAAATCATTTTTAATTCTTAAAGCATGGTTATTAATTGATGATGTTTTAAGTTTTTCAAGGTTATTCCCTAAATTTGAATCATTATAATAGAGAAGTGAAAAAATTACTGAACAATAAATCAATACAATTTATTAATTAAGTTAATTCGTTTTAAGTACTACTTGTGTGTAATGTTTATAGATCCAATCTACTCAGACGACTACGAGACAAACTTCGACCAGTATGGTGGTGGCGGGGGAAGTACTGGAGGTAATGGCGGTGGGGAAACTGTAAGGTTGTTCCCCAGTGAAGGGGAGCCTAGTCCTCCCTTGCCTCCCCCACCACGTGCCGTTCCTCCACCTGTGATGCGAGCGCCTCCACATAACCGCACACGTGCTCGCCCATGTACCAAGAGGGTAGACTTGTACATCTTGCAACCAGGGAGACTCAATAACAGTGGCTCCTTCAACCCTCTCAAGGGCAAACTGACCAATTGTCATGCTACTGGCTGTGAAAGGTAATGTTGAACGAGCTACAGGATCGTAAAACTACACTTTTATATAAATTGAAAAGCTTAGGCTATAAAGATAAAAGTAATCTAAAAAATACGTTAAATTGATGAATTTATAATTAAAATTTTCTATTGTTTAAAAATGTTATGTTAATTTTAAAACTTGACACTATTTAACTGAATGTTTTATATAAAATTATGTGAGAAGACAAGTCCATTAATGCAAAAAACAAGAAACAAATACAGACACAACACATAACACAAATGTTGAATGCCACTGGTACTTCTTCAATGTCAGGAGAGGAACTTACAAGTATTACAGACCCATGTGACTTACATTTGTCTCTCCTGACCTGTCATGTGTTGTATCTGTATTTTTTTTGTGTTTGTGGACTTATTTTCTTATGTAAGTTTGATGATACCTTATTTCTCCTATAAGTGCCTTAAAACCTAAACAAAAAATTAGAGAAACCTGAAAAAAATAATGTTATAATAGAGAGATAAAGTAACAGAAAAATTAAATACAAGACCAGTCCACTAACACAGCTCATAACTAAAAGACAACAAATAATTAAGGACTTTTTAAATATTAGAAATCTTTTAAATTCCAACAAATTTTATATAATTTTCAAAGAAGCAGGAAAAAGAAAAAATAATCCAACTATTTTTATTGATGCTGAAGAGTCCATTGATCAAGTCCAAGGCTCAACACATCTTAGTTTGATAATAAATATATCAAAGTTTATCATGAGATAAACATGTAGAGCATGTTTTGCAGAAAACTTCTAGCGGTTTATATACATTAAGGCTTACGTGTAAACAACGTAATATTGATGCACTGAAAACCATTTAATAAACCCTAATTCAGTCTCACATTTCTTGTGGTATCAGTATTTATGAGGCTACAGCTGAGAAAAATTTAGATAAAATGTTGCTTCAATAAAATAGCGCGTTGTGAATAATTTTTAATTCAAATAGAAGAGAAGTAGTGAAAGAAATTTCTTCAGAATCAATGATTTTTACGGTATTAGCTTATCTATATATTTATGGAAAAAGAAAGTATCTGTAAATAGGAAAATGCACAAGATCTCATAGAATGGTGGAGCATCATAGACTGGAACTTTGTATTGAACTATGTATTGAATAAAGAATGTTTTGACTTGACTAGAAATACTTATTACAAAGAAAAATAAAACTTTACAAAATACTTGGATAGTATTAATGAGTTTATCATACTTGGCTCATTCGAGATATTTTGATTGTTTACCAGGCCATTCAGTGTGCAAAAGATTCCCCACAGCAATCTAATCCTGCTGGTTGTGGATACTCTATGTCCTTGCGGCAGTAAACAGTTGAGCATTACATCGCAGGAATTGCCTCCTCCAGAGTTATGCCGCATACCGCTCTCCCACAACCTCTACAGGCGGAGGCCCAATAAATGCATTAGTTACCACCCTGAGGTAACAAGTGATTGTATTATATGTAATATTTAAGCATTAACCTGGTTTTGATTGATAATTTTATTAGAGTTTTGACAATATAAAACTTCTGTTGCCTTAGCTTACATTCAAAACTATTTTTTTCATCAATACCACCACTGTACTTGTATGGGTGGGCGGGTGGGCCAATATCACTGTACTTGTATGGGTGGGCGGGTGGGTCAATACCCCTGTACTTGTATGGGTGGGGGGTGAGCCAATACCACTGTACTTGTATCTTACATTTCTTTTTTGAATAAGAAATATTTATATATTTAATTTCGTAAGGCGAATCGGTTGTGTCAAAATTTTCATTTGTTAAAATCTAGAAAGAATGGAAGAAAAATCTAAAAGCAGTAATAAAATGCCTATTTACTAAATTTCATTAAAAAGTTCTTCATTTTGAAACATAAAAAAATAACAAATAAATTAAATTTAACATAAAATAAATAATTTAAGTAAATTATAATTACTGTACTGAGTACTGTAGATATTAATTTATTTTGATTATAGCAATTGTTGACATATTTTTCAACAAGATGGACTACAATCTATAAAGTTTACTAAAATTGATTCTTGTTAATTAAAATATAAGTTGTTGATAGGCTGGTAGTAAGATTTCTGAATATGCTTAATTTTTTGTATTTCTACATTATTAAACAAGCCATGCAGATATCAGAAACAAAGTTTCTCTAAATTTTATGACGAGTGTGCAAGGTGCCATTACTTATTTTCTAAAACTTTTAAGTATCAATTGATAAAATCTTTGGTTGTGTGCTCAACTTTATGGATGAAGGACAGATACAAATTCCAGCTTAAGGCTTGTCAGTAGATGGGTTTTATTTTTTTAGATAATCGAGTCAAAAGACAAATATATTTTGTAAATTTTCTGAAAACAGTTATCATGAATTGTTGATTGTATCTGTCATTCTGGTTTTGTACTTTGATATATTATGGCATCAATTTTATTCAAACGTAAAGGCTTTTTATTGTAAGGCATTATGGTCTGCTGACCATTTAAACACCAATCATGATTAATGTGAATATTCAGTGTCCTATTTTAGTTGTTTGTATCAGTATACAGTAATGATGAGACATTTTCCAGTTAGTTTCTCCATATTTCGCATTAATTGTTTTTGATCATGACACAAGTGTTATGTATAAAATTAGCATCAGAGAAAATCCCATTCCTTTGTGAACCCCCCTGGTATGAGGATTATAAAATTATATGTAATCATATGAATATCTTCTTGTAATTGCATTGAGCTTGTTGTTTGATGATTCACTTTTTATAATTTCAATCAGTACATGATATGCTAAAAATTAAACAAAATTAAAGATCGTCTTATTTTACCAGGCGAAGTTTGGGCTAAGAAGCCCAGAAATCCTTAACCTGGGGACCTACGGCTTAACGAAACTTCCGAACCACGGGAGCGGCACAGTGCAAAAGCTGTTAGTGGTCATATCGGAAATCAAACCCAGACTGGATGCGTGGCAAGCCACTGACTTAGCCCCTTAACTACGGTTGCTCCATAGTTATAACAACCCTCTCCCCAACATAAGCCACAAATTACCACGTGCTGCTCCGAGCCACTGTAGGTCAAACGCCACAGATCGCTACGCTCTACCTTATCGACTGTATACTTTTGGTGCTGCTACAGATCAGCTGCAAATGGAACTACTATACTTTTGACTGACTGTATCCATATGGTGCTGCTACACATCTGCTCTAAAAGGAACTACTTTGCTTTCTCATACTTCAGGAGCTCTATTTCTTATTAGTGTAGCATTTAGATTGAATTACTGTTTATTTATTCATTTTGTTTTATTAGCCTCCAGAACTGTTATATTATAGAAATAATACTGGTTTAGTTTACCTTTTTCTGTCGTAACAGTTCTTCAATTGCATTACTGCTATGTACATTTCAAAGCACACCATCAGGCTTCCAAAAACGTCACTGTTTAAAACATTAAAACACAAATTATAAAACATTAAAACATTTAAATATATTAAAACTTGAGTACAACACATTTGCCGGCCGGCGATAGACACCAACTCATGTTTTAATGTTTTATAATTTTAGTGTTTTAATGTTTTAAACAGTGACGTTTTTGGAAGCCTGATGATGAAACTTTATATGCTTTGAAATGTACATAGCAGTAATGTAATTGAAGAACTGTTACGACAGAAAAAGGTAAACTAAACCAGTATTATTACTGTTTATCATTTTCATGTTAGTTTAGCGGTGAAAATGGACAAGTTCTTGTGTTTGCTTTTATTTATTTAGTAGATTTTTTTTAGTACAGTAAATCCTCAATTCAACGGACCCCAATTTAACATATTTTGGATTTAATGGACAGCTTACAGCTGCATTACAGTATCTGAAATTTTATATATCACGGAATGAAGGTTATTAAGGAATCCATAGAAAAATTTTAATTTATAAAATGTCTAGGTTAATCACCTTTATATAGTATTTATTTGTATATTTTATTAATGTTTGAGTTAACTATTAGCTGGCAGCATCTCAGTTAGTTTTGATTGAGGTGTGGTAATCTCAACATAACATCTTGAGGTGAGTTTACCCTGATTTAATGGAAAATCGGCTTTAACGGACTAGAGCCTGTCCCAAATAGTCTGTTAAATCGAAGGTTTACTGTATTATATAAATATTTTAGTATTAAAATTTCAACTTATTATTACAACACAGAAAAGATGCAGTAACGAAGGATTGCTCAGCGTGCATCATACCGCAGTACCCTTTTTACTTACTGTTAATCATGCTATATACCCTTTTTAGTTTTTACATACTGTTAATCACAGCTAAAATACATTAATTATTAATTTCAACACATTTAATTATTAATTTGTCAATACAGTAGCTTGGTTAGACAGGGTTTTGTCAATTGAAATAAAATCGGAATATAGTAGAACTTCTTTAATCCAAACGTCCACTGATAAGAACGCCACCAAGAGTAAGAAAAAAATGTTCATGTACATATCTTCATTGATTCAGAAGGAAATGTCTGACTTTTTCAATCATTTATGGAACTACTGTAGTATGTATTGATTATTTTCCTGTTTTTGTATATATATATTTTGTATATATATATATATATAATTTTATATGTATATACAGTATATACATATATTTATATATATACAGGGTTCAGTTTCTAATTTTTATTATAAAAGCAACATTATCAAATATATGATAAGCAGTATAATTTATATTTACCGTAGTTATTGTTTATATTGCATGTACGTTTTTGAATAAACAATACATTCTTTTACACTGTAGAGCATTTCTCACTTTCCTTTAACCCTTAAGTATGATTTATTTTAGCCATATTTTAATTTTTTATGTGAAAATAACAATATGTTCTGTAATCCGAACAATTTGATAATCCGAACACACCCCAGTTTTAATTAGTTCGGATTAAAGAGGTTCTACTGTAGTTAGTACTAAATATATTTTATTGTTAGTAATTATCTGCTCAAATGTTTTCAATACTAAAAAAATGTCTCTTATTTTCTTTGCAGGAGATAGAAATTAAACAGTGCGGAGGGTCCTGCCAATTAGCAGCATTACTAACACTAATAGTAACGTCAGGACTGCTATTAGTGCAAGCGTCGTGATCAACATGGCACCTCTAACTGCACAATTCTTGTTACCAGAAAACACTACTTTACTGTTATTCAGGTTTCTAAAACCTAAATCTGACTCTGTGATTCTTTTTGTGTGAAAGAATCTGGTAGTTGTGAAAAATATAAATCAGTGCTCATGGTCCAAATCTTGTGATTGGTGGAGTCATGAGTAGAAGGGTAAATAGCCTAATTGTGGATGGACAGTATTTGAAGTGGCTTGTCGTGAGGTGGCCTGAACATTGTTATGTAGTAATTTTTTAATGAGGGTATAAATCGAAGAGGAACCAGTGCTGTGTCACTTTTAAATGTTTGTCAGTGGTTGCAAAATACATTTTCAACCTATAAATCTTGAAAACTAAAACTGTGACAGTTCACTTATTGATTTCAAGGTTATCATTCAGTTTAGACTTGAACATTTATGTAAATTTCAGGATATGTTGCTTATTTTTATAGTGAGTTATTAATTTATTCTGACAATACATTACAAAATATTTTAGAATTAAAAATGCACATAATATTCAGATTAAAAGTAATCAATCTTGCATAAAATTTCTGTCAACAAATTAAAAAACATTTTAATTTAAAATTGATGATTATTATATAATTAATGTACCATTTATATTAAAATATAAAATCGTGATAAATAATACCAAGCCATTCAAATTTATAAAAATGAACCCTTTCAAGAGTAATGGGACTGTTTAAAAAAAGTAAAACTGGGAGTTTAAAGTTTGCAAACGAACGTGGGATGAGAACAGTGTTGATAAGAGGTATTATTTATAATTGCTAAATATTAAACAAATCTTTGTTTAAACAGTTGTAAACTCTGATCAAACAATCCACCAATACAGTACATCCACAGTCAACCACTCTATAGAGTCCCATTTGTTTCAGTATTACATTGTTATAAAAAACAAGTTAAACAGTTTCAAAATTAAAAAAAATGAGTTTGAAAATAATTTCCTATAAGCTGTTGCAATCAAGCAAGAAGAAGGAATCTGTTTGCAGCTCAGTAAGTCCATGATAATAAGTTTCCCCATCAGTACCCAATTCTTCTAATTTATTTATTTTGGCCCATGTGCTACTTATTGTTGTGACCCCAGATGGTACTTGGCCTCTCCAACACACTGCATCCATAAACGCCTCCATCTACATCTTCTTTCCTCCTACCTAGTATGTTTAGGTCCTACTTGATTGCCTTACTATATTTTTGACCTACTTGATCCACCATCTCAGATTTAACCTTTTAGCTTTGGTTTACTGAGAGCTCTTCTACCTTCCAGTTTATTATACAATACTTTCTTTGCTATGGAGCTGTCCTCTTTTCTTAAAACATGGTTCTGCCGATCTCATTTGTCTAGTTTTTACCTCAGCTACAATACCTGGATCTGTTTATAGCTCTCTCTCAGTTCCTATTTGTGTTTTACCTCCATTTTTCATTGTTGTAAATACATTTTTGTCAATGTTTTGTTCTCAAAAACTGTTATCTTTTTTCAGCTTTTTTACTTATTATTCAATTTTCAGATTCATAAACGAGAACTGGCCTGATAATAGTCTTGTATATCCTAAGTCATGTTGAGTGGGATAGAATCATAGAGCTCAGCAGCTTATGGCATGCTGAAAAAATTTTGTGAATCAAGTTTAATCTATTTTGTATTCATAAATCTTCATTGTTTTAGATTAGGTTAAAGTACACTAGGCCAAGAATTAGTATATTAGGTGAGAAAGGACATCAGCAAACTTACCTAAGAAGACAAGTTCACTAACACCAGAGTAGTAAATACAGGAACAATATATTCTTCACAAATGTTCAGTGCCACTGGCACTTTCATCTGTTGAGTAGAGAGAGAGAGGGAAAGAGAGTGAATGAGAGAGGCTCAATTTCCTTGTCTCTCTCTCTACTCACCTGATGAAAGTACAAGTGGCACTGAACATCTGTTAAAAATGTGTTATACTGTGGTGTTAGTGGACTTGTCTTCTTGGGTAAGTTTTCTGATGTTTCATCTCTCCTAATATACTAATTCTTGACCTAAATAAATTTAAAATGTGTCCTTCTGCTTTACTGGCTGATGACCCTGAGAAGCTTTCATTTCCCCCCTTGTTATTAGATTTTGAAATCACACAAACAATATCATAAAATTGTGGAAATTGCAAAATTTGAAATGAGTTCTGAATTCTCTTTACTATTTTGTAGTCAAGTAATTTGTGACATTTTAGAATGTCTACTGTTCTGGCATAAATGCCCATACTCATGAAAGGGTTGACAAATATTTTCTGTTAAATCTTTTTAGATACATGAAACCATGTGCGTATTATGTGAATAAATAAATTAATTGTATCTAATTCTTAGCTTTTTACATTGACTGTAACTTATTTATAAAGTAGCTATATGATAAACCTTATCAATTTATCTTGTAAGTAGATTTATTAATTGAAATATCTAACACAGAGCAGAAATATTTTTAAAAATAAAAAAATTATAAATACTAGGGTAGGGTAGATTGTGAACACTTGTTTTTTGGGGATGAGTCGATACTATTTTTTAACTCTGGTTTTAATCTATTGAAATAGATTCTTGATATTAGTGGCATTGGTGTTTGTTATAGACTGAGTTTGAACTGTCAAAAAAATTCTGACCGTTATTATTAATACTATAAATGTAACAATTGAAAAGTACTTACGGCTATTGAAAATAAAACTGAACCTGTATGAAAACTGTTCATACAAGAAGAAATGTTATTATTTAAAGTTAAAATAGGAATAAAATGCCATAGATCCAATATTATACCCTCTGTTACTGACAACAAAGTAATAGCATGGTATTACACATATTTGTCATTTTAGATTTAAATAATTGTGCATTCAGTTATAAATTAGAAAAAAATGCTTTTAGCATTTAAAAGGAAGCTTACAAATCATACAATTTAAGAAATGTCTCTTTTTGTATGATAAGTACAAAAGTAGTTTGTCAGTTGTTGCAGTTAATTTTAATTAAAACTAAACTAATTAATGTAAGTATTGTCAAACACCTACCATATGTAATTTGCAATAAAAATAATCACTTCCTATAACAGATAGTATCGAAACATCTCTATTAATTTTTAATGTTCAAACATTTAAAATGTAAACAAAGTATACTGTATTTTGGAGGAAAACCTCTATGCTTTTGTTTTATCTAAATATATCCTTGTAGAATACTATGATAAAGAATAATTTAGATAATTATATAGAATAAATACGCACAAAACCCTCAATTGATTTACTTACAAATTTATTTCAACAGTGAAAACAAGTTTTTATTTGTACTTTTCGACTTTAAAAATTACACAAATAATTTCATGACATGAAAGAAAGGACTGAAGATAGTAAAATGTATTTTTTGTTTAACTTCTGTAATGGCCGTATTTACTTTGACAAACTATTGCTTCTCTTGAAAGTTAGCATATCAGTTGATAAGGAAACATATATGTAAAAGTCGTTTTGTGTCTTAAATAATCGCAATGAAAAAGAAAAATGACACAAGTGTGACTAAATTAATATAAAAAATTAACACAGTCAACAATGACAATGTCCACAATAAAAAATTAGAATTATGGTATATTTAAAAAAATGTTTTTAAGAATGGTAAGCAAGTTCACTTTACAGTGAATTTGAAAAGATCATTAAAATTTTTGAATCTATAAGTGTTAGGAAGTGTTGTAAAGTTATGTACGTCAGAGACATGGACTGTCAAACCATCTACAAGGAGTTCATTAGAGCCCCCTTTACACGCTGCGACTAAGTGTAACGATATGGGTGTCAAAATGCATAATCGGATGCAAATTGGAGCATGTATTGTATATGAGACATCGCTACAACTAGTTGAGGCTGGAATTGGAGTTGGCGGTTGAAGCCGGCATCAACCTCGAAACGATGACAAATAAATGTGCATGAATAGACCACAAAACAACAGATTTCATTTTGATCACAAGTTAAATAAAATAGAAAGTTGGGCTGTGTTTGAAGAAAAAGTTGAAATATTTAAATACTTATCCAGTTTCAGCCGAATTTTAAATAGTATAGGGCCTAGTAACAATTATTCGTTACAACTTTTCGTAGCTTGTAAAGCCTCTAGTATTTAGATAAGATACATATGTTGGAGACAATAACTAGCTGTGGTGTTTATGGTGGATGTAGGAGTCATTGTTGTTGCTTGTTTATGACAGTTGGAAGAACAATTATTAGTTGTTATTGCCTATAAAGAAAGAAATGATATTTATGATTTCCAGACTACTCAAGCCAGTAACTCACTCGCTCATTTATACAAAGTATAATGTTACTAATTTTATCATAATGATATATACAATTAGTTCTGAATATAAAATAAACACATTCTTTAAATATTCCACAGATAACTGTTAAGTTATTTTATATTTAGTTTATATTTTAAAATCTAAATAAATTACAATTCTTAAAATCTTTTCTAAGCCCTTTTTATTCTGAGGTTGATGACTATAACTATTCAATTAAACTTTAAAAAAATAACAAACATTCCTGATAATGAAGGTAAAAATGAATAGCCTTAATTACGCAATTAATGGGTTAAAACCATGTTTATAAAAACTTAACATTGGTTTTCATGGCATCTAAACTTCAAGGAAATTAAGTTAGTTATACAAAGATATGGTAGTTCTTAATAATCTGTGGTTAAGTGATAGGGAAGACTAAATAATCCTAACTTCACCACATTAATAAAGATTTTAGTTTATTTTAATAATAATGTAATGATCTTGGTGGAAGCTATCGAAAGCTAACATGTTTTGCCATTCTTTTAAGTCATAAATTGTGTAAGAACAAAATCCAGGCTTTAAAATTTGTGTAGTGGTTAAACAAACCCAAGGGTTTATGTAGACTATGAAGAGAGATCAAAGACTTGACAAGTGTAACTTCAGCAAGCGTTAAGGTTATACGTCAAGTGTTGTCCTTGTAGTATGCTAATCATATCTGGCAAATCATTGTGGTTATTTAAAATAAAAATAAATCTCATGTCTTATTCTTCTCTCTTTGATTTTAGTTCACCACAAAATGACCACTCTTTTGTTATTATTACTAAAATTTCAAATTATTACTATAAAACAACCCTCCAACTTTTATGAATACAGACAAATACAGTACCTATCCACCAACCTCACAAATACAAAAAACTGGCGAACCCACCCATCCCTCATTACAGCCACAGAGCTCAGGGACCCACCTTCATTGTTCTAATAATTTAAAAGCCTACATTTCATCAGAGAATATAGACATGTGATTTTTCATCTTCTGATCCTATCTCTTTGTATAATCTTCTATTTTTTACACCATCATTCTCTCAGCGCTTTCATCGGACAATGCTGGTTTTCTTATCACTTCAGTGTAAGGAAAACATTTTATTTATTACTTACATGTATCAGTCAATCTGTTCAACATGTGAGAACTGGACGACACTTTTCAAATCGAGTGATCCATCTCCAGGTCTTCGGTTTCATCGAAAGTTATTGAATAAATATGACACATATACAATATAACAAGGTTCAAACAAGTCAAAGATTATATTGAAATAAACCAATTGACAAACCATGCTGGCACACACTGATATTAGTCCTGTGAACGAGCGACAGACTGAAAGTCTCAACTGGTTTCAGTCCATCACCAGTAGTATGCATGCCAGTATGTAGTTTTTCATTTGTTTAATTTTAATATAATCTTTGGTGCGTGTGGACCTTTTTATATCGTATAATTGTCATGTGTATTTAATAACTTAATAGAGAACAAACAGAAGACCTCACAATGCATCACTCGATCTGACATGCATCGTCCAGTTTTCACACGTTGGACAGATTGACTGATACACGCAAATACTAGTTGATCATCTGTCCAGTGATAAAATGACTGGTTTTAACATAAAAATTTTGAATTCAGGCATATTACAATATACAAAGGAAAAATCACAAGAGTCTCCTGACAGAATTTGAATATATCCCATACCTAGTAGCAATTTCAAAGTGTATTTAATTCCCCATATAGAAGGAGAAATTTAAAGAGCCATTTATTGACTATCACATCCACAATGGTAAGATTCAATATATTTTTGTATCTTCTTTCGATTCTATTTATTTCATTATTTCAGTTCAGTTCAGAAACAGTAATCATTTGGAGAAAAACTTGTACAAATAACAGCTGAGATGTAACTGACACCTTGTTATTTATGGTAAAGGTTCCTACTGAATGCGTAAGTGAATGCAAACCTAAGATTACCTCTGAACAGTTTGCTCTTCTGGGGGGATGCGATTATGGTTGGCCTAGATCTTAATGAATTCTCTTTTCAGAACTTATGTTTGAAGAGACAATACTGCCAAGTATTAATGAAGATGAATGGCTCTAAGTGATATTATTACTAATATATTTAAAATTAATATCACTAAATCTGTTATTAATTTTAAATATATTATTAATAACACGATTTAAAAAAAAAACCTCTTTAATGACCCTATTAAAACATTTCATAACCGTTAATGATGAAATCTTTTAATTGAAAGAGATAGCATTTGAGAGATCAGTAGCAGAATATTTAGCTTGCAAATCATTTTCAAGATTATTTATTCCATGAATATCTAGACAATACCTAAGGTAACAATATTAAAAGGTATTAGTAAATTTAGCTGTCAATAAATCTACATAAAATAGATATTCTGAGTACAACATCAACTAAATTTTATCTCTGTCATTATTATAACTACAACTGCTGGTAGGAATCATAATATTCAGTTTCTCTTACCTCTTTCAAAGTGTGAATGGGGCAGGTAACTTTGGTCTGCAAGGTGATTTTGTTTCAACTTTGTATTGACAATAAAAAGCTGAGTTTCCTGTTTGGAAACTGTAAAAATGCTGGGGTTTTAGTTTATAACCTCATTAACCATAAATTAACAACTATCACAATAACTAGTTAATATAGCAAATATATCTATTTCAAGAATTGCACTAGTGATAAATTGATCTTATTATTATTAATACCAAATGATTTACTTTATTAGATATCATTTCAGAATTGTAATAGAAAGCAATAATAAAAAATAAGTAAGAAAAATAACGAATGTGTAAGTATTTAAGAAGTGAAGTTTGTTTTGTTTAAATATTTGATATATGTAATATCTGTTCTTGGGGTAGAATATAACTGTATTTTATTTCCCCCACATCAACTGGTGTTAAACACCTGAAGACTATAGTGTTAATAAATGTGACAATAATTTTATAGCATTTTATTATTAATTTTTTAATAAACGATATGCTATGTGATGTAAAAGTTGTTTGTAGAATGGTGAACTAAGGGAAGATTTTTCCATTGTACCTAACGATTTCTTCTAAATTAAAGTTCATGAACAATAATAAGTACAGTACTTAAATTATTAGACTAGTCACAAACAAATGTTTATTAATTATTAAATTGTTGATATATCAAAGTATATTTATAATTTTCATGTAGAGAATATAATATAATGTTGTTGTACTGTAGCATGTTTTGTTGTATAGTACTGTACATTTGTTATCAATTTATTGAAGAGTTAGTCCTTTCAGAGTTATCATTTGAGAATGCCAGAATGACAAATTTATATATTTAAACTTTCATATCTAAATTGAACATATCAACAACTGTTTAAGAAATAATAGTTAATTGTCCTCAAGTTAATATCTCTGTAAGTATAAGTCAATTCTGACTCATATCAAACCCATAATTTACCTATAAATTCAATGTTATATCAAATTTATTGAATCTCCATGTTGACTAATAGAATGACCATTTGCTCTACTTGATTGAAATAAGGATATTGATTTTTCCTGTAATTTAACACACCCATAAGACTGTTGTTTGTGTTAATTAGATAATTATATTAGTTATAAATTTTAATTATGTAAAAAATATTCAACTGCCAGATATTATGAACAACTTCATGATAACTAAACTTTTTGATGAGCATAAATTGTCAAGACGAACACTTTAAAATGTGGCTGTTTTAGTTATTTTGTACAGCTTCTAACAGTAATGGTTTTAAGAGAGTTGAATTAATCAATATATATATTCGGTATGCACTTGCAAAATGTTGTTGAAAAAACTAACATTAATAGTAAACTATTAAATGACAATCTAGGAAAAGGATTCTGTAAGAATACCAATTTACTTGAGACTTGCCGTGAATGAATTGATTAAATTCTCCTAAGTATGGAGGAAACTGTATTAGCACACAAACTTTAGTATTATTAACTTTTGCTTAATGTATATCTCACCCAAAAGTTTACCTCCCATGTATTGCACTCTAATCAAACACAAACCAAGGAGTCATCAGAAAGTGCAGTTAGATTCCATTGTATATTTTCAGAGTTTTGACAAAAAGGCAGTTTGTCAATAATTTTCATTTAATTACAAGATGCTGTTTTAAATTTCTTCTTAGTGAATAAATGTTTGTATGATCCAAATATTAAATTATCATAAAAAAGTATAACATTTCTTAGCTGGGTAATTGCTATCAGAACTCTCCTCAAGGGGGTTATGGAAAAGATCAGCACCTCATCTTATCACTGGATCTTATCCACTTATCAACAATGGACTGGTTTCATTTCACCTCAACCCCCAACTCATAATTGTTAGTGTATTTTCATTGATCCTTGAACAAAAATGTGCCAGAATGACAACCTTTTGCAAGGTCTATACAACAAATTCCTGGTTGACTCCTGATGTATATGATGTAATAAGTCTTCCTCTCCATGATTCTATAATTAGAAAATATCTTACGTCATGTGATAACCAATTTTATTCTCGTCATTATTTACTATCTACCCATAATCTATGGTAATCGCTCTTTTAATCTGAAAAATTTTCTAGCATTACCCTTTAGAAGCATCAAATTCAAGTTCAACCTCTAGCATGTCACATTCCTGAAACACTGCTTTGTTAAATTTGCTGACTCCACGTTATTATTTATTGTAAAATAACCTTGATAGTATTCCTTCTTTTTAATTCTTGCCAAATCAGTTCTTTGGCTGCCATTTTGAATTCATTGAATATTTATTTGTTGAATATTTTACTATCCAAGATGAAATGCCTCACTATTACTGTTTTATACTTAAAGATCAACAACATAATTAATTGTTTCATATATATTTATTTTGATTATGCTGATACAAGTGGTTTGTTATATAACTTGTATTAACACCCTCTCAAAGAATTTATGAAATGTATAATTACTAATACAAATGTAGATTTCAAATATTTGTTGACAGTGCTTATTTTGTCTTTGACATGAAATGTTTAATACAATTTATAACACAGTGCTAAGGGAACTGTAACATGTGTCATACTTTAAGAACTAAGACAATATTACTTGTAAGTTATGGCGATATCTCTTCAGTCATTACGCTTCAACAATTCAAGTTTTGTGGATATTTTGTTCCAAGACTCTCAAACTCTCGGACAAGGAACAAGGACCTTCCTCGCGAAGCTGCTCTCTTTAAGACAAAGTTGTGTTTTATTACTTTGGTATATTTTTTAGTTGGCTTGTTCTTTTTTCAAGAAACAGGCAAACAAGCAACATTTGATAACTGTGAAGATAAACTGTTTGTACATAAATAATATTTATCGTACTCATTGTCATTAAATATATTTATTGATATAATGCGTGTTTGCACTATTAGCAAACGTAATTAAGTCTTCCATTTTTAACTCGATAAAGTGTGGTGCATCAATGCCTAGCTACCTCCCCCTTCTCTAGGACGAATAGTGCACAGAGATTATTTTCAATATTCATGTACATTGGAGCTTATGTTCAGTGTTTGGCTCGTTTATTTTGAGTGTTAAGAAGTGTGGTTGTATGGACATTTCTTATCTAGAAGCTTACATTAAAAATTTACACCAATTGAATTATAATTTTGGTGAGAGATTTAAACTGGTTAGTTGTCTTGATTGTCTTTATTTTGCATACTATGACATGTTTAGTGGTTAATAGTTTTTATTGACTGTGTGTTGTAAAAACAAAAAGATACTATTTAGCAGTCCCCTTAGTGGTCTCTCTCCATGACCAGATAGTAACCCAATCTCTGTCAAGACCTACTTTTATGTAGAACCAAAGATTGGACACTATAATAAAAGCTTTCAGAAATCTTTTTAGTTTGCTTAAAATATTTATTTATTTCTCCTTTGCCTTTAAACTTTATCCATACATAACATTTATTTACCCACTGCGGCCAAGAGATGAAGCAAATGTGTCATCATTGACAGTAAACTGAAGGCTGAAAGATGCATACGCTGCACCATAGGTCTTTGTTTAACACAAACTGCTTGTAATCTTAGCGATGCTGCTAAAAAATTTGATTGCAATCACTCAGTTATTTCTATAGAAGTTCTATATTCGAATCTGATAGACAACGCTCACAAGTGTATACCATTTTTGGTCATTTTTGATTGTTTCAGTAAACGAGAAACAGTCTCGCTATGTATGAGGAACTATTTATATTCAGAAATAAATTTATTTGAATTAGATAATTATTTTTATCCAAGAATATTCACTATAAATCAATATATAGGGTGTATCTGAACTCACTGATAAGCTATCTTGGTTATTGTTTCCGTTCATTTAGAATCACATATTTAAAGTGTTAAAAACACCTTGGTTATCCTTGCAGCCCCATTTTGTTATTTCTTTTTTTTTTTACTTTTAAATTTATATCTCAAAAACAAAAAGGTGTATTAAGCTAGAATGTTGTGTGGTCCTTTATAACATAAACATCCATCTTTAGAACAACTATTGGTTTCCTGTGTCAAAAGTTACAAAATGGCCGCCATTTAAATTTTTAAATCCTAAATAACTCATAAAACCAATAATTATATGAAATATTACATAGAAAAATACTTTTTAGGAGGTTAAAAAATCCAATGATATAACTTTTTTTAAACAAGTGAAAAACAAAAAAGCAAAGATAATTTACGTGAGAGTATGTACAATGAAATATACCAGTACAATGTAGCTGATAATAATAAAGTCATTTTTTATAGTCTTAAATCAGCTGACTAGAAACAACAATAAAGTTTATGTAAACATCTGATTTAAGACTATCACAAATGACTTTATTATTATCAGCTGTTATATGTGTGTTGCATATTGTACTGGCACATTGCACCTATACATGATTGGAAAAAAGTATAGGTGGGTGCACATCTTTCCAGTCATCTTACATGATGATCTCTTGTGACAAATGAGTATTTATGTCTTAATGTTTAAATATTGATCTCTCATCACAGAGCTAAATCCAGGTTTCGTAAATAATCAACACCTGATTCTCCCATTGGATTGTCCAGCTAATCCCCCTGAAAAGAGTGTAATGAGCCATTAACTATGTGATCCATGGTTTGAACTTCAACTCTGCAACCACATGACTGATCATTTGCCACTTAAATTTTCAGTTGTTGCATCTCCCACCCGTGCGAAAGCGACTCAAGATGGTCCATTCCTTACAAAGAGGATACCTGAATTATCACTTCTGTGATCTCCCTGCTACGCGAGCTGCAAAAAAAAAAAAAAAAAAATCATAATCTGCTCTTATTGTTCACTATTATTATTACTATTACTATTCGTTACTAAGACACCGATCCTAGAGATATGAGCTAATATGAGGGGCGAATGAGTAGGCCTATAGATGAACAATTGTAGTCATTGTTACTAACTAAGGTGGACTGTTCCTCAGGAAGAGCTATTTATTGATAGCCCAATGGCAACTGAGAGTCCTACAGCATTACGGGGAATCCAAACCACAATGTACTGGTCTAATTTTCAGCCAACTGACAAGCCTGACACTCAATTATCTTCCCTACACAACATCTGAATCTTCACTACCACTCAATATGGAGACCCCAGACTTCTCAAGTAGTGTCCAGTCGATGGCAACCACATGTAGCTACTAAGAAGACTGAGCATAGAGCCTATCGCCTACAAGTAATCAACAACTTGTTTCCAAGTAACTAGTGGCGTTAGTGTCAACAATATTACAATAAATTACTACCTTTTCTTTCATATCACTATGATGACCGCCATAACAAAGCCTGTCTCATAGAATCTCATCTTAGCGATCAGAATGAAAAAGTCCACACATAGAATGATTTGGACAGGCCTCACAAAACATCTACAGTTTAGCGCTACCCTTCCATCCATTAAACACGGCAAATACACTTAAAAATGACATCACATGTTCAGTTTCCTCAAAAACATAACTGGGATACATTTGATCACTTTGCTAAAAGAAATTGTTGTGATTATTTAGAAAATTTTTTTAGTAATTATGAACAGAGAGATTTGTTTGAATTTTCTCAAAGAATTTTGTAATACTTCATTATAATTAATTTGAGAACGCTAATTGGAAGAGGTGATTACAGAAGTTAATAGTTTTCAGAATGAAAGCCAGCTACATCTGTTTAGTGGTGGTGGTGTGGTATTTCTTTACAACTTAGTTAACTCATTAACTAGTCGTATCTTTGCTATTATACCTACAACCTGTGGAAATCTGTCTATAGTCATTTTTTCCCCTTTCGCTTATATCCATATCAAACCTATTTTTAAAACTAACTTATTACTTAGGAGTTCACAATCTAGGGTTTCCTTTAATAATTTGAGTAGCCCATTCAGTTTTTTAAAATTATATTACATAAGCTGCCATCTATCCAGGATTTAATTTTTTTTTAATTATTATTATTTATCTTACTATTACTAAACACTTCATTAAGCAAAGAACAAAACTGATCAAAAACCTTAAAGGATCAGAAATGCAATATATGCTCTCCAAGTAATATTATCTACCTGCTGTCTACAGGACAAAGCTAAGAAGTTTAGAATGGCTTTTTGGGCATGCTTGAGGGCCATTGGAACAACG
Organism: Stictocephala bisonia; assembly: GCA_035578905.1. Taxonomy (NCBI): domain Eukaryota; kingdom Metazoa; phylum Arthropoda; class Insecta; order Hemiptera; family Membracidae; genus Stictocephala; species Stictocephala bisonia. The sequence continues at coordinate 1,126,577 of JAQJVL010000208.1, read as the reverse complement.
TAAGGCCTTAAACTAATGATGTTATATTGGCTATACAATTATGTGCTTCAGCCCTCCTTATGCTATGCAGCAGTTGTCTGTTGGTCAACGATAGCACTAAACAATGCCAGGCTAACACTAGATAGATGCCAGAGAATAGTGTGCCTGGGAATTACAGGTACCATCAGAACAACTCGGCGATGGAGGTCGTAACTGGATTCTGGCCATTGGATTTGTTTGTAAAGGGGGATACTTGGAAAGCAGCCTTTAGATTAAAATGCATCAGGGGGCTGACTGTCTAGCAACCTGGTCTCCATGGTGAAATACTATCAAGGGACATTGATCGGGACCTGCTGATTGCAATGGGGACAGACTCAATAACACCTAGGTAGAGATTTGACAGAAAGATTAGGGCTTTATTTCTAAGCAGAGATGATTGGACGGGGAGGGCAGAGCCAGTACAGGTTAAGGGGGTGCCTGATTTACGGATGGCTCCCTTATAGAGAGGAGGGGCAGGCGCTAGGGTGTAAGAGGGAGTTGTACGGAAAGTACTGTCTGTAGCTCTCGAATCCCATGCGACCGTCTTCCAAGCAGAGGTGATGACAATCATAACTGCCGGACATGAAGAAATGTATTTAGGTGGCTTCAGAGGAGTTGTTTCCTTGATAGGAAGGGACGGAGGAGTTGTTGCTTGGATAGTTAGGCGGCGATAGGCGATCATGGGGTCACGTACCAGCTATAAGTTGGTATGGAAGTGCCAGGAGATCCTAGATACCCTTGGTCAGCATAAACAGTGAAACTCATATGGGTCCCTGAACATGCTGGCATTGATGGGAATGAAAGGGCTGATGCTCTGGCTAGGAGGGGGGCAAAGAGCCCTTTTCTGGGACTGGAGCTGGCCCTCAGTATCCCTTTTCAAACAGTTAAGGGAAAAATCGATTGGTAGACCTTTGAGGAACATGCCAACAGTCTTGATAGAAGGCAGGGACTGGGCTCCAGCAGTCTCTTGCTCTTATTCAAGGACCGGATTGCAGCTACAGCCTAGCTTAGCCCAGTTGTAGCCGGGCCAAGGGGAAGGCTGTTATGGGACTGTTGACCGGTCATAATCACCTTTATACACTTGAGAATTATGGGCCTGGCAGAAGACTCCACATGCAGGCTATGTAAAGGAGGATGAGGAGAGTTCCATACACATCCTGAGTTATTGTGGAGCTCTTGCATCTCTTAGACATATGACTCTGGGTATTGCTTTCCCCAAACCAGAGGACATCAGAAGGGCTACACTCGGGTAGATTCTGCCCTTCATTAGGGGGATGGGCCTCTCATGACACTGTTACTAGGTTTGGGCTACAAAGGGCCAAAGAGTCTAAGTGCGGTGGGCTTGGTGATAGGACCACAAAACGCTGTGTATCTAATCTAATCTACCTGCTGTCTCATTGCCATAGACAACTGAGCTGGATAAAATATTATTATATAAATCATTAATAAAGTGATAAATATTACTGATACACAGTGCAAGCGCTGATAGCTTTCAAACTCCTTTAATTACTGGTACTGGGAAAGTAGTTGATTAATTGATTGGTTGTAACGAGACAATTTTCAGTCAAACATGAAGAACTGCAGCAATTCCATTGTGATTAATCGGAATCACAGAGATACAGTAATAAAGCTAATAAATTATTATCTAATAAAATGTATTGATTAGATCACACAGCATTAGGAAACTGACAGATTTATTATTGTCAAACTAAAAGTAGACTATAAAAATCAGTTTTTAAGTGGGAGATGTATTGGATGGTTTATATCTCAAAGCATGCTAGTTGGGCCCTACTAATGAGAGAAATTACCTTGAATCTATCTGTCAATGAAAATATTTCAAAATACATACTGTCATAGTAATAAAAGTAAATGGTTAAAAAGTCTCTTGTTCACGTATTAAGAAAGAAAACAAATCATGGCCACAATTTTAATGTTATCAGTTATCATAATTAATAAAATAATGATAATTTATGGGCTGACTTTAGTAAAGAAAGCTCAACCACAGAGAAAAAATAAAAATAGGGTCACCCCCAACAGGGCACTGAATTGGTTTGAAATTAAAAATTAAGGGAGTTTATTCTAAAACTGTTCTAATTTTACCTCTGAGGGGATCACAACATGGCAACATTATATATCTTGAGCGCTTGGCTCCTTCCTGACCTGACCCACGGTTAATTTGTTTCCAGTTGTAATTGTTACCAATACATAATATGATAATTAATTGTTTTTACGCTATGATAGAATTATATTTTTATATTATTCGTGTTTTAAGATTGTTTATTCAATCTACAGTATTGATGTCTAAATATACATTTGTATTCATAAATCTTCATTTAGACAACATCTGTAATTTTCATTTCATTCCAGTTTGGTTTTACTTACTTTATTTGAAAATTTACATTGATAATTTTTATAAGTTAAAATGTTTCGATTGACTTTGTATTCCAACATTTATAATCAGTACAAAAAGTACTTTCCAGGTAAACACTAAAACGATTTTAATTAATTTCCTAACTAAAATAATAATTTGTTACCCTCCTACATTCTTCCCAATTATTGTGAGTTATCGGATATAAAAATTAGAGGTAAAGCTAGAACAGCTGGACTATAGCCCCAGTTCATTGTGAGGATGACAGGGACAGAACTATTGTCAGCTCCCTTCTTTTCCACTCCAAATCCTTAAGGATAAACATGGTAATTATTACTAAATATTTGTAAAAATGTACATTAGTTGTAGGTAATCTATTTTTAACTGCCACTGAAGCTTTTGCTGCGACTATAAGAAAGGAACCTTTTTCTATGTTCTCTGTGGAGGCACTCAGAGGACATGAGCGATTAACCTAGTTCAGTGAAGAAAAAGCAATCATCGAAAAAACATCTTACTCGATAATATTATAACGCTAAGCAATCCCTTCCATAAAATACTAAGATTCTTCTAATCCAATTTCAGTTTCTTGAAAGTTCTCAGATTTCTATTTATTTAATTTTGCTTCTCTTGATCCAAATCCTTCTCTGTATCCCGCGAGTCAGCATACTTATTCTTATTCTTACATATGAGACGCCGACACAACATTTTTGCTATTTTAAGGCGAATATGAATGGTTATATGAGTGTAGGATAAGTGTGGATGAGTGTAGTCTGGTTACTATCTGAGTTCAACTGTTACTCAGAAAGGACTATTTATTAATAGCCCAACAGCCAGGGCAACTAAGGGACCTACAGCTTTACGTGGAATCCGAACCACGTAGTGCTGGTCTGATTTTCATCTAATTGACAAGCCTGATACTCAGTTATCTCCCCCACACAACATCCGCACAATGATTACCACCCAACATGGACACCCCAGACTTATCTAGTAGTGTCCACGCCGATAGCAACCATTGAGCGGACGCCATGTCGGTATTAAGAGGACCGAGCATCTAACTTATCGCCTACAATTTCCCAAACACTTTGTCCCCAGCTGGGTTACAGCACTGCGCCACCAGTGCCACAATTGCGACTGTTGCTACTATCTATGATATTTCCGATGTCGGCTCGAGTTGCGACAATTTTAGCAGGTATTCAGTCTATACAGTCATGGCTGATCATTCAAAGCTATGAAAAATAAATATTCCGGTAAATACTGTTACCCATTGCAAATAGAGTGGATTGTCACTTGCCTGTTCCCGGTGGATTGCACTAGACGGGAACATCCTAGATGCGCCTCAAGTTTACCTGAGGTATCCCTAAAATATCCTAGTTGCGCCTCAGCAGCAAGCCATTGTGATTTGCCTTCCAGGAAAACGAAAGCTCTGTACCATGATGATACCACCATCGATATATCGATGGCTACCATACAAGAAGTTTCTATTTGTTAAATTTAACTGACAATTAAGACAACTTGTATAAGATAGGCATTTTGTTATCTGTTCATTCATCTTGAATTGTTTATACTGTATCATGTGAGCTTATATAGAATAACCACAATAAATAAATATCAAATAGATATATGGATATGTCCATTTATGTGAAGATATATCAAGAGTTCATTTTATTGCATTGTAAACGCATCCACATCTACATGGGTTATGATATTTAAAGGTAAGTTTGAGAGAAACTCCATGTTTTGACCGACGTGTAACGTTGAAACTACTTGAGAAATGTTGCATAGTCCAGAAGTTACCCACTGATCTCGAGCCTCAAGCTTTAAGGGAGTGAAAGATTAATCTCCATTGCAAAGCTTCTTTGAAGCATATATCACATCATATTAAACATTTTAAACTTTGCTTTCTTAAATAATATTATTATGTATGGGCCCAATCGGACAACATGCAGTACAGTTAACTCAGTTTTGATGAGTTTGCCTTTTCACAGTTTGTTCTTTCAATTGAAACCCTCTTTCTTCCCTAGACTACTGTCCGCGCAGAAATTATGGATACTCGAGTTCACGATACCATATCTCCGAAACGGTCCGTTCGATTTTAACGAAAGACCTATCAAATTAAAGGAAATATTGTCAATTTTTATACTACGAAGTTTCGATTTTTTACGTAGCTTTTTATAATTTATAAGACGGAAAAAGTGGAAAATATCGGCATTTTTCACAATCTTTTTGGAAATCTCAACTTAAGGCAATTATTACAAAATATCTATTTAACGTATCAGCTTCAAATTTTAATAGCTTATATGAAGGTTACTTACAAACACTTTTGTAGAGTTTCATAATTTTAACGTTATTATTTTTTATGTTCTTGTAAATTTTGTAAACCTTTGTTAACTTTGTTATCTTGGGTTTAAAATTCCCGCTCAAAACAGTGTTTTGACTATCAATTGATTGTATGAACGAAAAATATAGTGTCTACAGAATATGATGTAGTAGTGATTTGTGATGAATTTATATCTGTTAAACGTTTTTATTCCCGCGCGAGGGGCTGGTACGCAGGGAAACGCGCCGGGGATGGATCGGGTTCTCCCACAAAACGAGTGCGATGTTGCCGTTCGGTGCACACAGAGGTTAATGAAAGGGTGAAGTTTGCTAGTTTAAGGGAAGGTTGGTCTGAGTCACCAACCCGTTCTATAGCATTCCGGCAACATCGCACTCATTTTGTGGGAGAACCCGAGCCATCCCCGGCGCGTTTCCCTGCGTACCAGCCCCTCGCGCGGGAATAAAAATGTTTAACAAATATAAATTCATCACAAATCACTATTACATCATATTCTGTAGACACTATATTTTTCGTTCATACAATCAATTGATAGTCAAAACACTGTTTTGAGCGGGAATTTTAAACCCAAGATAACAAAGTTAACAAAGGTTTACAAAATTTACAAGAACATAAAAAATAATAACGTTAAAATTATGAAACTCTACAAAAGTGTTTGTAAGTAACCTTCATATAAGCTATTAAAATTTGAAGCTGGTACGTTTAATAGATATTTTGTAATAATTGCCTTAAGTTGAGATTTCCAAAAAGATTGTGAAAAATGCCGATATTTTCCACTTTTTCCGTCTTATAAATTATAAAAAGCCACGTAAAAAATCAAAACTTCGTAGTATAAAAATTGACAGTATTTCCTTTAATTTGATAGGTGTTTCGTTAAAATCGAACGGACCGTTTCGGAGATATGGTATCGTGAACTCGAGTATCCATAATTTCTGCGCGGACAGTAAGTGATTCAATTCTTTCGTTTGAAGTAAAATTTGTAGGCTGATTTATTTTATTGATGTTAAAAATAAAATTAACAAACATTTGATTCAACCAATCTAATTTTAAATTGGTACCTATTTATTTATTTTATTTATTCTTAAGACGCCGATCGTCAAGATATGGGCGAATATGGATTTCGAATGAGTGTGATGAGTGTAGATGAGTGAATTGTTAATGCCGTGGGAATATAAAGTAAATAAATAAATGTAAAATTAGAAATTTTATAACCATTAGATATGAATTTTATTATTTTCAAGGTAAACTGCCTGATTTGGACGATTGAATATTAATTGAATGTAAATAAAAATAATGACCTCTAACAAACCACAAAATAACGAAATTGCTATGGCATCAAAAAAAGAAGGTGAGCAAGCCGTCATGATAACAAATCAAACCAGTCACTAACCTAAATAATGTAAGAGCAAAATAGAATTGAGTCAAGTTATTCGTATTTTCTGTACGTACGTACACAATAGGTTACACCGTGATAGCAAAATATATTCTGACAATTATATAGTTCGGACGTTCTTAAAGGAAATTAGATATTTAAATCCTATTGATAAGTATTTACAATTTTAATATTAAAAATAAAAACGTAACATAGTTTTAGGCACTTGATAAAAGACATGTACTGCTTCATAGTGGAATTGAAAGTGTTTATTAATGCAATTTAGTAAAGTCCATATAACCTGTCATTGTGATGTAATTAAATTTGTCAGTGAAACTTTCCAGTTTAATGACATTAGAAGCCTTCCCCCAACTGTTTATCGGTAATTTTTCGTATTTATCTTATTTAGGTTAAATATTTAAAGACATAATTCTGAATTTAAGCCAAGTCCTATTTATGCTTAAATTATGTTTTGTAAATGATTTGGCTCTTTTTCATACTCGTAAGTAACATTACTGAATCTTCATTAAGCTTAATTTATTTTACTTAAGTATCTTAGGTATATATAGATTGCCATAAGATAAAACAGATAGCCTACTTTAATAAATAGGCTATTGATGGATTTAATTTTACTATATCCATCAATAGTTTAACATACTGAGCTCAGCATAATTATGATATTAGACATATCTTGAAATTTCTGTGACATATAATCTTAACAACTAGCTTAGCTACAATGCACATCTAAGTAGCCTTGGGTATGTCAAACGTTAACAAAAATCCATAATACTCAGAAAAAACAGAAGATAATTTCAATTAATAAAGTTTATTTATAAACAAATTTTATAGCATAATGTTTTAAATCAAAAGAAGAATTCTCAAATGATGCTGTAGCTGTCAAACCTAATACAACCTAACTTTACCCAGTTGGGCTACATTAAATGGCTTGATGAATTGTATTTAAATTTGTGACAGAGGATCACTTTATTTTATTAATATTTGACAACTTTTGAACCTACTTCCAAATATGTAGCCTATATATATTTTACAGTTTTTTTTTTTTTTAATTAATAAATAGTACCTGGGGGTAAAACCATACAATATGAGACTCAGTATTGTTATACTGCTTAAAATATTTTAACATAACTAGCATTATTTGCATATCCTTTCTGTTGTCAAAAAGATTTCCAATCTGTATAAAATCAATGACTGAATGAATAATGCAATGTTAAACACAGACTTTATTTATAAATGTCAATATTCTCTGTGCACAGTTTTTAAATAAATAGTATACCCGCAGTATGAAACACCCAGTAGTGACTCCTATTGCAGTGCTGTTGAGCTAGCGCTCCTAATAGCAGGAGCATACACTACCGTTGTATTACATTGTGTTATACAAGGAAGTGGAATAATATCAATAGAAAAAGGGCCATAACAGATTATTTGTCATTTACTAAGTTAATAAAAGCTGTGAATGTAAACACTGCATCGTGGTGATTGGCCAATAGGCTAGACACGCCTTTCGCCCATATCTAACTAGTTGTACTGCTTGTATGTTAAATAATAATTAGTGATAGTGAGAGATTTGCATACGATAAGTGTGTGAATAAACTAATTGGTTTATTGAGGTACCTATTTAATTTATCAACTAATAAGTTTTATCCTTACATATTTTGACAGTAAATTTCTTACTCATACATCTCAAATAACAGCTGTGGATGTAAATATTGCAGAAATACACATTTCTCTGCTCCTGTTGCTATGAGTTCTAGTGCCATGCTTGTCGCTAATTTTTTATGGAGTGTCGCTACATGGTGTGTTTTATAACATCTGGTTTTCTGCACTGTAGGTTTATTGACAGGGTTTTACTATATGAGTTTGACTTATTAAGTTTTAATTATTAAATTATAATCATATATAGGCCTATTCTTAATCTTACTTATGAGACGCCGATACAATATTGTGCATATTTTAAGATGAATATGAATGATGATATGAGTGTGGATATATACACACACACACACATATATATATATATATATATATATATATATATATATATATATATATACTTATAGCACAGTTTTTTGTCAGCTACCATTTTTAAAATTTAAAATTGTATAAAAGCCAAGTATATATTTTTTACATTTAGAAAAAACTCCAAATGTTACTTGCTAGATTATAATAAAATTTAAAAATAAATAACAAGTGATCTGTCACAAAGTTAAGTCCAATCCATCAAACCAAAAGACCTGCCTCACCGATTCTATTTTGCTAGTGAATCCCTACATAAAACAGCGCTAGGGCAGTCTGAAACCATGTATCCATTGTTAGGATAGACTCCCCGCAATCACATGACTGATCTATTATCAATTAACATTTGTTTTTCAAGTAGTTATATCTGCCCACTCCATTTCGGAACCGATTCAACAATATGCACTCTCTATGAAGGAGGTTCATCCCACCTAGATAGGTATTGATGGATCGTTAATAAGGAACTTATTTTGTCCATCAAAACTGTTCCATGCTATGGTCCAGCTACTCTTGGGCAAGAAATATTTGATCTGCTCAACTGGAAAGCAAGTAGCTGGAGGTGGGTTTTTAGATTTTAAGCGAACGTTCTAACGTAGGAGATCCTAGGTAATGGGGAGGGGAGGAATTCAAGATTTTATTGAATTCTTTAATAAGTGAGTGCCTGCTGACGTCTTATTTCTGGAGGAGCTATATTGCACAGCAACGGGAGCCAAGGTAGTGAATTTTCCATGAGATTAGGGCTACCACTAATATCTATCATGGCTCTATTAAGTTGGACAGCAGTCACTTTTATGTGCGCTATTAGTCTTATGGAAGCACTGTATTTTGCAGCTGAATAAACCAGTGACAAAGCAGTAGTACGCAGGACGGTGTGTTGGCTTCCCAACTTGTTCCAGCAGTATGATGTAGTACATTTGCCCTGGTTTTAATTTTAGCTGCTTTTTTTTGAAGATGGCTTTTATTAAACGTCAGCGATCGATGTAACGTTACTCCCAGACACTGTGGTGGAGTTTTACACTATTTAGAAAGATGTTTAATTTTTGATTAGCTAGTTGATTACTTAGGTGGAAACAGGCTATTTTGGTTTTTGAAGGGTTAAGATTCATTTTCCAGGTTCTAAAATATTCTTTGAGGGCTGCACGTTTGTTTGTGAGTGTTTCTTCAGCTTTAGTAGCTGTGAAGTCCTTGGGTTGATAAGCTAAAGCAATATCGTCTGCATAGATACATTTTTGGACTTGGTGATTAGGATGTCAGCAGTATAGATGTTAAATAAAATTGGAACAAGTACAGACCCTTTTCAGCTGTCCATGGCAGACCATCTTTCAGCTAAGATATTTTTTCATTTAGAACATATTTTACGCTGAACATAGATAATTAGTTTTGCTATACAATAATCTTTTCAATAGGCCAAAAGAAACACTTTTTTACTTACAGTAGGTACTTAACCTGTTTCGACCCTATATATCCTTCACAAAACTTCGTGGTAAGCATTTAAATCAAAAACGGCCTGTAGAAAGGCCTGCAGGCATAAATATGTGCAAATTTGTATACAGGGTAAAAAAATGGAAATGCTTTCACAACAATTTTTATTTTTTCTATAGATAAATTGATATTTAATTTTTTTTTGAGTAATTGTATTCCATAATGTATAATTTTTATCAGAATAATTTACTTGAAACTATTAAATAGCGGAGTAATAATATTTTACAAATTAGTTACTTTGAAATAAAAATGACCACTACTCTGGACAGGATAAACCTTTCAAAGTCCGGTTTGCGGCAATTAATTTCTCTTGAATAAAGCTTCATTTGATACCAAACTCAACCTAGGCTTACTTTAAAGATTTTTGTTCAACTCCTCATAGCCCGTCTCCCTGAAAAGATGAAATGGCAATTCCAATGGCGTCATAAAGTGTGATCTTTGTAACCTTAATCATGTACAAAATTTCATTTTTACAAGTGAAGTTGTTGAGTAGCGTTTGAAAATAGATAATTTCCGTTGACCAATTTAGTTTGAGAGAAATAATCAAAAGTTTCATGCACAACATTTATTTAACATCTTCACACACTGAGAAATAGAGAAAGACTGCAAGAGGACAGCTGGCAAAACCAAAAATAATAAACCTCCCCACTCTCTCTCTCTCTCTCTTAAACATTATACTACAGCTGCTAAATCAAAGTAACTTAAAATAATTAAACATAGTAAAGTAATACATATTGAGATTAAATAGATACAAAACATTCTGGGGCCCTTGAATCCTCCCAGGATTAAAAAAATATAGCAAAAATAAATAGTTTGTTGGAAGTGGAAATGCCTTCACTGTGGGGCGAAGTTCTGAGGTCCACAACACGTACTGTACAAAGATTGAATACCTTAACACCGAAGGGTCCACAGGAGTCGATATCAGTGGAGTGGAAGGCTTGTGCAGGAGTGACACGAACTTTGGGTAGGTCACCCATCATAGGAGAAGTATTTTTAGTTTTGTGTCTGAAGCAAGTGAGACACCTAAAAATACGAGATCTAACAATGCTGCGTGCCAAGAGAATCCAAACATGTTGTGCAAGCAAAGAGAGTGTCAATTGTGCACCAGCGTGTAGATGTTTAATATGAAAAAAGTCTATAAATAAATCGACTACGGGATGCTTAGGGAGAATGCAAGGGTGAGAGACTTCTTGAGGAAGATCGGCATGGCGCAGTCTACCGCCGACATACAGAACTCTATCCTGGTCCAGGAATTGGTAGATCCGCTGAAGTCTGGTAGAACATATCTTAGTGTTCCGTAAAAGGGCCAGGTCTTCAAGGAAGGTTTTCTCTTGAACGATGTTGAAGATACCCAATCGAGTAGCGTCCAGTTCTTGGCATGAAAGTGGTCCGCAGTGGTGAGAAGGATTGCTACAGTTGTGAACAAAATGTGGGATGTAAACAGTCACATGTAGAAGCTTCCTCCAAGAAGAGTACTGGGCGAAGAGATCCCACGAAGGCGAATGATGGACCCAGCCTTTCATTTAGTCCACATTGGCTGGGTCCGGGCTGCAATCAGATCCGAGCCAGTCCAAAGGTCTGGCAGCAAGTCGGGACCATTCCACCAAAGGGGATGATACACCAGTTGAGAAGGGAGGATACAGCGGGAGGTGCAGTCTGCAGGGTTGAAAGCGCTAGATATATACCGCCAGCACTGAGTAGAGACTATTTCCTGCTCCTGTGCCACCCGGTTCGCCACGTAAGTCTTGAGGCAATGTCCATAACCACGTGAATGCCACAGTGGAGTCACACCAGAGAACAATAGATTCGAACTTGTGAGCACAAGACATTTGATTGACACAGTAGATTAAAAGTCAAGCCAACAAATGAGCGGCGCACAGTTCAAGTTTGGGTAAAGTTACTCTTTTCAGAGGAACAACGCGAGTTTTTTCTATAATTTGACTAAACTGCACAGAATTGTCACTTGTGGAAGAGCGTGACATTTCTGACGCCAGCTGCATAACCGTATAGACATACACGTATAGACGCCAGCTGCATAACCGACTTCTGATGTATAAGTCCTATTGCACAGAAACTGAGTAGAGAATAAGCACGAGTAATGTTTATATTTACAATTTGCTTCAATTAAAGAACGAATGTGTTCCATTTCTGGGCATATCGAGGTCCACAAGAGGTGCTTGATATTTTTAGCCAACACAATACAGGGTGTGAGAAAACCACATGGGTCGTACACTTTTGCCATTAGACGTAACACCTTACGTTTAGTGGGATTTTGGCTAGAGAAATTCAAGCTAAACGTAAATGTGTCGGTAAAAGGACTCCATTTAAGACCTAAAATTGAAAAATGAGGTTCCTGCGTGGATTGTAGAAAGACTGGTACTTCTCGATGGTCTTCAGGTAGGTATTGCAAGAGGTGGGGTGAGTTTGAGACCCATTATCGAAGTTCAAACTCGCCGAGGCGAAGTAGCTTAATGAGCTGGTCTTGAAGTTCTGCGGCGTCTTCTTCATCCTCTGCTCCACAGATCAGATCATCGAAGTAGCTCTGATGCTTAAGAACCTTGGCTGTGCGGGGGTAGTGGTCACCTTCATCCTCAGCCAGCTGGTGCTGAGTCTTGATTGCCAGATATGGCGAACAGTTCATGCCGTAGGTGACTGTGGTTAGCTTTGAACATTGCCGTTGGATGGGAAGAGTTGTCATTCCACAAAATCAATTAGAACTTCTAGACAGGTGCACTCAAATTTGCCTGTACATTTGCCTGATGTCATAGGAAAACACAGTATTGTGTAGGTGGAAGCGTAATAAAATATTGCAAAAGTTATTCTGCAACTTAGGCCCAGTTAAGAGAACATCATTTAGGGAAAGTCCGGAACTGGTTTTAGCACTAGCATCAAAAACGGCACAGAGTTTGGTAGTGCTACTTTGAGCCTTGAGCACCCCATGATACGACAAAAAAATAGTGTGTAGTGTCACATACAAGTGTCAGGCACTCTTGTATATGGCCTAGAGAATGGTATTCATGCAGCGTCTGAGTCTCTGGTAAACACTTAAGTCTCTGGAACAATGCAGGGGTAGGTCTACCGGTTGTGGGTTGGTGTCTGGAACGGTGAGTTTCCCGCTGATGTACCATCCTTGGATGCTGAAGTGCTGTTCCCTGCTACTATTGTCGTAATGTCAGCTACTGGATCTTCTGTGTCGGTTCTCAGGGTTGGTTTAGGCTCCTGCTCCTGTTTGTTGTCCAGGACTCTGGCTATTTGATTTGCCAGCCACATCTTCCCTCTTCTGTTTAGATGCATTCCGTGATGGGTGTGTAAATGTCTTTCTGCTTTACTAACCTCTACGAAAATAACGTTTTCAAAGTTATTACATATTTCTTTAAGGGCACAGTTAGTCTTTTTTACCTCATCATTCACACAAGACCATTCCACCAGATCATATCTATTTGGTACGTCGACTACAATGATTTTGGAACCAGTGCCTGTCATTTTACCGAGAACCGACTCAATGTTCCTAATAGCATCTTGAGCTCCATTTATTGCCACATCATTGGTACCACATAGAATTACTAGACCATCTTCTTTTCTCAGTTTTTCTTCTTCAATGTTGTTGTTGTTCGGAATTTGACCTGCACGCCCACCTGGTCGAACAAATCCCACAGCTTCGTACGTATTTTGGGTTTTGTTTAGATTCCAAGCTAGGTCTTTCCCATGACTATCGGCACAAATTAGGAGTTTCTTCTTCCCTCTCGATGACGTTTGTACTAGCTGCTCGTTTGGCCTATTTTCTTCTTCTTCCTCTATCAATAGAACCGTATTGATTTTTGGAAATAAAATTTTCATCTTTATTCTGAAGAGTATTATTTGTTATAGGCCTAGGTTTTTGTTTGCTATTTTTAACTACTTTAAATGAAAGTTCTTTATTTTTTCTGAGTTATTTTTATTCCTAATACTGCTGACGGGGGTTAATAGTTTTGCTGGAAGGCTTCGTCTTATACCAGTTGCTTTGTGATTATCCAGGCAGTTGCACTCAGGCTTATTATCACTAATGTTCTTAATTTTTCTTTCCAGTAACTTAATACTTTCTTCTTTTTTAAGAACTAGAGTTTCAAGATTTAATGTATGAGTACTTGGATTTTTTATCTCTTCATAAGCTTTAGCGAGGTCTTCTGACAGATTTTTAATTATAAGTTCTTGGGAATCCAGTTCTTTTTGTAAATTCTCATACAAAACCCTATCCTCTATATTTTCCTCGTCAATGTCTGACAATGGACAGTTAGAGCATAACCACTTTTTAATAATTAATTTTTTTATTTTTTCATAATCCTCATTACTTAAATCAGTGCACTTTAAATGCAACCACTGATTGCAGCTAACTTTACATAGCACTGCTTTGCTGCACTTACTTACATTAGCCAGACATTTACCGCAAGGATACTTAATTGTTTTATTTTTCATGTTGCGTTAAAATGTATATAACTGCTTTATTACACAAAATAGCTATTTATAGAAATAAAATATTAAAAACTATAATATAATACTTTAATTATTATTCAGTTCCAAAAATATAAAATAATTTGTTGAAAGTCCATTCCTGAAAGAATAGAATGAAAACTCACTAGCAAAAATATAATGACACACAGCAGATCTGAACCAAGGATCTTCTACTCAGTAGATTATTACTATATCCACTGGTCTACCACTGAAGGTTATAAGGGAAAGTAATGTTCAGATCCAGGGGGCAGTTCTTCCTGAATCCAAAATCGCTGAAGAGCGGAGTACAAGTCGACGTCAGCAGTCGAGAGAACAGATACAGAAAGGGAAGTAAATGACTGCGTTTGCAGTGAGCAGGGGGTAATATCCACTATTTCAAAATCAAAACACGTTCCCAGGGCATGAGGCATATTAAAGCATAAGGCGTGACTTTCATGAGTGAGAATTTGCAGAAACAGCACTCCGCCTATGAGTATGTCAATAAGACCAGACATATGGAACGTAGGATCTGCCAAAGTGTAAAGTTTAACTTTGTTCAGCACTTCCTGAGATATTTGCATTCGAGGGCGATCAATAGATGTTTTTCCAATACATGGAAAGAGTGCAGCTTGGCAACCATGTGACCAGAGAGAGATTCCACATCGAGCTTTAAAAGACCTTTAGTGTGGGCGGAAGTCTGCGACAGGCCTGAATCAGTAATGTTAGACAACAGGCGATGCGTCCCCAAGAGATGAGCAGCTTGCTCGCTGATAAAGTCTGTCATGCTGCCAGAGTCGAGAAATGCTTGAAAAACATGACAGATACCATTTACGGCAGTAAGTTTCACTGGTACAGTACCAAGGAGTACAGTTTTAAGAATGTAGTCCTCTTGAGATGAGCAACTATTTTGAGTGGTACAGGTGAGGATGCTAGAGGTATGTGAGACGTATAAACTGGAAGGGGGCTGGCATGCTGAAAGGAGATGAAGCTGAAGGGTTGAGCACGCCGGTTCTCATGTTTGAGTTTCGCTGAGTTTAATACAGTAAAGTGTGGTGTTTACCTTGGCAAGTAGAGCAGCATGCCTTAGGACGACACTCGTTTAGTCTGTGTGCTCCCAAACAAGAAATACATCTTCTGTTATCTTTCAAGTCTGGTGACGTTCTTGGGGGAATTTATTTTTGAATCCAGAACATGTATAAATTTTGTGATCAGTTCCTTTACAATAAAAACACATCAGCCTTTGGTTTGTTGCAGTAGAGGAGGTAGTAAGCAGACTAACATTCTTATGAGTTGTAAAAGAGTCCTTTTTTAGCTTATCATACTTTTAGGAAAGAGGAAGGTGCCACGACTGACTTGCCTTAACCGGAGGGGAATCAAACATATTAGCTTCTTCTACTTCAGTGCATTCCTGATTCAAAAATTGTATATAGTGGCTTCCGGTACTACAGAATCGTCAACACCATCAGTAGCAGTGTGAGACCAAGCATGGACATGTTGAAAGTGCTTTCGTAAGTCAGCATCCATCTTTCTTAAGAGTATTGTGGATAAAATAGGGTTTTTACTCACAATGTCTGTGCCTAAATCCTTTAGCGCCTGCATATTTTCGTTATATGAGTTGACAAAAAGCCTCATTGAGGTGGGCTTATAATTAATTGAAGGCAGGTCCAGTATTTTACTGATATGTAGGGTCACTAAACGCCTGGATGAATGGTAGCGTGATTTTAACAAATCATACGCAACTTTATAGTTATTCTCAGATATAGGCAGATATTTAACTAGGTTAAGTGGTTTACCAGATATTACAGAAAGCAAATATTGAAATTTAATGACAGCAGATAAGGTGGCATTTTCGTGGATATTTGAGTTAAAAAGATTTATAAAGATATCCATTGTAAGGAGTCACCATTAAAAACTTCAATGGAGTTCAAGCTTAGGTAAGCGCACATTGACATTTGGTTGGTTTACTAGGCCACCAAACATAACCTTGCTTATATGAAAATAAGTATTAGAGGTCAATGAATGAACTCTAATACTTTTTCTATTATTACTAAAGAAACTACTGTTCTATTTCCAAAATAAAGACAACCATTTTGAACTGATAAGCAACTGTGATTTTTAGCATATACTTTGTATTTGTTTTCTTAATTCCTAGGAAAACCATTTTGTAAAAACTGAATTATAACTTTAGACAAAACTATATATTCTTTTGATGCATTTGAGACCTCTCCTTTTGTTAACAAAGAGTAAATAGAAAAGTAAAGAATGTTTCATTATCTTCTACTAAATATGAACCAGGCAATCTTGATAACGTATCAGCATGCGGTATCAATGAACCTTTCTTATGAACAATTTCATACTGGTGTGCTGAAAGATCAGTTGCCCATCGTATTAGCTTACTTGATGCCAGATTAGGTATTCTCTTAGTTCACAAAAAATTGACTTAAGTGGTTGGTGGTCGCTATATATTGTTAACTGTCTCTCCCATAAATACTTATAGAATTTCTTGGAACCAATACAAAATAAGGCTATACCATTTCAAAATACAAGCTAGGGCTTCTTTTTCTAATTGTGAGTAATTTATTTGTACTGTGTTAAGTGTTACACTTGCAAAACCTATTGGATATTCATCACCATTAGAAACTTGACTAACTATTGCACTAACACCATAACAACTTGAATCAACTAACAAGACCAATTCTTTACCATGATCAAACAGGACAAGCATTGTAGCTTCAGAAAGAGCTGATTTAGCTTTTCATATGTCAGCGCGCACTCAGATGACCACAACCATGGCTCATTTTTTCTCATTAGTTTATTAAATGGCTCTAATGAATCAGGGCACATATGAATAAAACATCTATAATAATTGAACATAGACATAAATTATTTTAGTTCTGTTAGATTAGTTGGAGTAGGATTTGATAAAATTTGCTGCACTTTAGATGCCAAAGGAATCTTACCTTAATTTGATAACTCAAACCATAAGAGATTGTAAAATAAATGCAGACTTTATAGTATTTTACCTAATGTTATGGTTTTCTAAACGTAACTAACACTAAATTTAAAATTTTTTATACATTCAGTTAAATCCTTACATCCTATTAAAATATCATCCAAATAAGGTTTATTCCTGATAAGATCGAACCAATCACAGACTGAAAAATAGCACAAGTTGACGCCAAACCAAATGGGAGTCTGTTAAAACAATATAGCCCTTTTATTGTATTAACTGTTAACAGACTTTTACTAGCTTCATGGACTTCAAGTTGCAGGTAGACCTGTGATGGACCCAATCTGCAAAAAAAAAAAAAAAAAAAAATATTACAGCAAACAAATTAATTTAAAATATCATCAGGAGAGGGAATTGGATGTTGGTCTATTTTTAATGTTTTCCTTTGTACTATTGGGCTTTGATATAAGTACGATTAGACTATACCAATCTGAATGTTTAACTTTGGTTACGTTTTCTGACTTTAATCTAGACAATTTTTGATTTACTTCATATCTTAAAACATATGGCTTTATGAGATTAAGCCATATGTAAAGGCTTTATGAAACACCAGTTGAACATTTCTTTTAAATTAATATTTACTTTGAAATTCTTAATTGGCAAATCATTATCTTTCTTAGAAACAACTTTAGGGTATTTACTGGCCAGAGTTTTGACAACTTCACATTTGTTAGACATATTATTACTAAGTGACATTTTGACATTTTCTACTTGATTACCAGACACAAAAGCCTTTGAGAATGTACCTTGCAATATATCAACCAACCGGTTTGGTGATAAGACAGATAACCTTTCTTTTTCTTTTTTCTTTTAAAAATAAACTTCACTTGCCAATTCATATGGGCTTGCAAGCCTGTGCATGAACTTTATTCAACAGGTGAAGTACCAACCGTTGGCTCAGTGGAGATTCGAACCCTGGAATTTGCCCTCTTCAGTCTTAAGTCTTAGCCACTGAGCTACCATGCTGGCTATATGCGTTTGTTACAGTTAGTTCATATCATTTGTTTTAGGCCTCTATAAGCACCTGACAAGTACCTAAGACATTTAACTGTTATCTAATGACATCTTTAATAAAACTTAAAAATTGAGACAGTTTCTTAACAATATTTAAACGTTTAGCTACATTAACAAGATATACAGTACTGCCAGTATCCATTAACCATTCAAGGACAGTTTTATTTAATTCAAGCTAAACAGATAATGGTCAGATACTGACACTCAGTTACATATTTACAAAATTAAAACGAAAACAATAACCAGAGACATGACCTTGCTCATCACACGTATGACAAATCCACTTTTTAGCAGGACAGTTATTGCGTTGGTGTTTTTTGAAACACAAATGACAAGTTTTTCTCTTGTGTGGTGTGTGCAATCGTCACGGTGAAGGGATCCTATCTCTTCGTGGAGACGCACGTTGATGTCCCGTTGTTTCCTGTGGGGGAAGGGGCTGTTCTGCCTTATCGGAGTGGATGAGGTGGACATTCTGCGTCTCTGCTTAGTATTCCCAAACCATGGCGTTATCCGCATCTGTTTCGTAATCTGCATTGAATTCCCTTTTTCCCAGAAATAATATTTGTTTGGTATCTATAGATCATCACCGTATGTCTAAAGATGCTTGGGAGGGTCACCACCATTGTTCTTGTAAAGGTGTGAGGATGGACCATCATCATAATATGTGGTTTTTCGACACCATCCTATATGTATGGGCAAGAGGGTGGGGCAGTACAACTGTACATTAATGGGTGTTTGTGATGGTCACCAGTATTGTATGAATATGGGAAAGTGGAACACCTACATCCTATGTGTAGTATAGTGACAGCTACTAAACAGTATTTGAAGAGATGAAACAATGTTGAAACAGCCACCACAAGAAGTTTTCTACGCTCTGCCTTATGAAAGCCAGTCCTCCCCTGGTCAAACTCTCATGTTAGCAGGAGTATGTATCGACTGTAGCAATAATATGCACTTCTTGGTCTATAATGTCTTCGTTCATGGGGAACTGCTGTAACAACTAGCATTCTATGAACTTAATTTTAATTTGGCATACATTTTAGGTACTTTGTGCAATTGGAAGTTTAAGTTCAACTTGAATGGTTTTTCTTTTAATTTTCTTATATTTAACAATCACAATTTTCTGAACATAGAAAACAAAAATATTAAATTTTACTTTTTGTACACTATCATATTGGTTAAATAGGCAATTTAATTTTTATGTTCTCTGTTTAGTAGTGCCTTTATACATAATCTCAAATCCATAAGCCATTTAACAATGACATGCTTTAAACAATATTTACAAATTAAGAATTAAGATGAATCTGGGGTTTTCTGTACTAATTGTAAGAAAATAAAAATTGGGTAGTTTTACTTTGAATAAATACTATTATTTGTCATTACAATAACAACGATCATAATTGTAAGTTTGTGCTCTCTTCAGTTGTAAAAGACCTTTGATTATTTCCTTACCTAACATATATACATATATTTATATGTGTGTGTGTTAAATGAACAAATTATTTGTCATGTTTCAGGTGAAGGGCAAGTTAGGTAGTATGCATGAGCAGTTTTCTGGATAGAACCTGTTAGAAATCTAGTAATGCCTATGGATTTAGGAGGAGGTGGGCCTGCTGAAAATAATGCCACTAATAACAACAGGACTCGAAACAACAATAATAATCCAAATGCAAATCCAATTATTAACGTTCGTGATCGATTGTTTCATGCCCTTTTTTTCAAAGCAGCACTTGCATATGCAAGGACATTTCCACGCCCCGTTCGAAGATGGATAGAATTCACTGTTCTTCTCAAGGTAAAGAAATCTAAGTTTAGCTTTTACTTTAATTAAATTAATTTTGATTCCAAACTTTAGTGAAATATCGAAATGATTTTGTTGTTTATCGACTTCTAATCTAAGATGACTGTTGATTTGTAAGATAATTTTAATGCTTCCAGTCTTTTAAAGAACAAACAAAATGTTTAACGTCTTCAGATGTTACATATGACCTTAGTCTACATTTCAATTAAAACTAGCTCTTTTATTTATTTATTTCCTTTCACTCATGCACGGAGCATAGGGCCTCTATGAAACAACGCCATCGGACTCGGTTTTCAGCCAAGGCTCTCACTTCTCTCCAGCTTTTCCCTGCAGCTTTTATTTCTTCGTCTACTGTTCTTCTCCAGGTCATTTTTGGTCTTCCTCGTCTTCTCTGCCCCTGGGGATTCCAACTCAAAGCCTGTTTCTCCACTGCATCTTGATTTTTACGTAGTGTGTGCCCAATCCACCGCCACTTTCGTTTTTTGATCTGCAAATCTAGAGGTTCTTCATTTGTAATATTCCTCAGCTCTCTGTTTGAGATAACATCGGGCCAGTAAATTTTTAGTATTTTCCTCAAACACCGGTTAATGAAGACTTGAAGTTTTTGTGTTAGGGATGAAGATACCTTCCAAGTCTCACACCCATATAACAGCACAGACTTAACATTACTATTGAATATCTTTAACTTGGTTCTAGTTGAAATGTCTCTAGCCTTCCACACTGGATAAAGCTGTATGAATGCAGCATTTGCTTTTCTAATTCTTGATATAACATCTTCATCAGTTCCGCCAGCTCTTGTTAAGACACTTCCTAGATATGTAAAACTGTCCACTTCTTCAATTTCTTCATCCGCTATTTTGAATCTGTCGTTGTTTGCTACATTTATCCTCATTGATTTAGTTTTCTTAACATTTACTTTTAAACCTGTAGATCTTTCATTTTCCAAATCTTGCAACTTTCCTACCATGTCATCGAATCTATGGGACAAGAAACAAATATCATCGGCAAAAGCCAATTCTTCAAGCCTCTGTTGGAAATTCCAAGATATACCTCTAGCTCCTTTCTCTACTATATTTTGCAAAACCTGGTTCACCACGATCACAAAGAGAGTTGGTGATAAAACGCAACCCTGCCTAACTCCTAACTTCACCTCCAGAGGATCACTTAAGTTACCATTATGGATTACCCTATAATGGTAATTTGTATACATTTCCTTTATAAGTGATATTATTTTGCCAGAGATCCCAAAGCTTCGGAAGTGCCATCCAGATACTCTCTTTTCAGAGTCAAAGGATTTCATGAAGTCTATAAATACGAGGTATAAGCCAACTCTGAACTCGTTACTTTTTTCAATTATTATCCTCATTGTGTTTATTTGATCAATGCATGACCGATTTCTTCTGAAGCCAGCTTGTTCCTTTCTTAGCTTCCTGTCAACAACCTCTTTTATTCTGTTTAAACTTATTCTGGCAAATATTTTCCCAGGAATTGATAGTAGAGTAATACCTCTCCAATTTTCACATTTGGTTATGTCTCCCTTCTTTGGCAGTTTACAAAGTAAACCTGTTTTCCAATCATTTGGCATTACCTATTCATGCCAAATTTTATGGAATAGAGTTTTTAAAATTTTAACTGACAACTCTGGAGCAGCTTTCATAACTTCCGGGGTAATATTGTCACTTCCAGGGGCTTTCCAGTTCTTTGTTTCCTTCAATGTTTGTTTTATTTCTTCTTCAGTAGGAGGGTTTGTGTTTATGTTTTCTTCCACAGCCTCAATGTTTTCTTCTATGTTGGGACCATTCTCTTCAATTACCGTAAATAGTTCGGTAAAGAACTCATGCCATCTCTTCATTTGATCATGTTCGTTTGTTAATAGCTTTCCATCCTTATCCTTAATCGGTCTATCTACTTTAATTCTTTTCTTCGACAACATTTTAGTTATGTTGTACAGTTCCTTCATGTCCCCTTTCCTCGCTGCGTCTTCAGCTTTCTGAGCATGCTCGTTAGCCCATTTCCTTTTGTCTGCCCTTGCACTTCTCTTCACTTTAATATCCGCTTGCCTATATTATATTTTCAGATCTCTCTTTTGTCTTCGGATTTTACAATTATTTAGCTTGTCTTTCACTTTTTTCCTATCTTCCACATTTTTCCATGTGTCATCCGACATCCAATCCTTTTTTCCCACTTTCTTCACTCCTAAAACTTGATTTGCAGTGTCATCAAATATTTCTTTGATGTTCATCCAGTGGTCTTCTATATTTGTAACATCCATGGAACCGAGAGCTTCAAATCTATTTTTTAATTCAATGGTGAAATTTTCTTTGTTATATAAATATTGTTATATAAATTGAAATATCTCTCTAAGCTTCAATGTATCAAATTTCCTGGATGTTTTCTCCATCCGCTTAAATGATGCTGCTATTTTTATCTGAACAGTTGCAATCATCAAATGATGGCACTTCCAATATCAGCGCCACGTTTATTTCTCACATCGAGTAGGGATTTCCTCCACTTCCTTTGAAACATAAAATTATCTATTTGATTTTCTGTAACAGAATCGGGGGAGACACATGATACCTTGTGATAGTTTTTGTGAGGGAATATCGTACCTCCTAAAATAAGGTCATTTCTGGCACAAAAATCAACAAGTCTTTCTCCATTGTCATTTCTGTCTCCTAGTCCATGTTTTCCCATCACATGCTCCAAGCCAACATTGTCTGCCCACTTTTGCATTCAAGTCTCCCATTAAGATCAAAATATCTCTCCTGTTTATATCTTTTAAAGTTGTTTGAAGCTCTGTGTAAAAACGTTCCTTTTCAATTTCTTCATTCAGTTCTGTGGGTGCATAACACTGTAGACACATTATATGCACTGTGCATAACATTATAGACACATTTCTAACTCTTGAATAGAACCTTGCTGTGATTATTCTTTCTGAGACAGGTTTCCAGTCCATCAGGCTCTTTCTTGCTGTTTTACTTAGTAAAAATCCAACTCCATTTCTGTGCTCATCTTCCTCATTTGCTTTCTCTGAATAAAGGAAAGTTGTGCCATGATCTGTCTTTGTTTCTCCAAATTGATTCCATCTAACCTCACTCAGTCCCAAAATTTCTAATTTCTAATTTATCATTTCTGCCACTGCTTCCTTGAGCTTTCCAGTCTGATATAGTGTTCTCACATTCCAAAAACCAATTTTCATAGTCCATTTCAAGCCAAAGGTCATTGCCGAAAAAAAACCATATTAATATAACATTCCAAAAAAGTGGTATATTTTTAAAATTCTAAAAAATTAACAATCATCATCCAACACCAACAAATAACTTAAAAAAACATTTAATCTAGCTTTATCATTTGATTAATACTGTTAAATATCCTAAATTAAAATATAGCAAAAATAACCTCTTTGTTTGAACCAAAGATCCGTTGTAATAAAACTGTAGAATTCATTATTAAGACATTGATCGTCAAGATATGGTTGAATATGAAGAGGGAATGAGTGTAGAGGAACGAGTGTAGTCATTGTTATTAACTAAAGTCGGTTGTTGCTCAGAAAGAGCTTACTAGCCCTTACTAGCCCAACAGCCAGGGCAACTAAGGGACCTACAGTTTTACATGGAATCTGAACCACGTAGTGTTGGTCTGATTTTCAGCTAACTGACAAGCCTGACACTCAGCTCTTTTCCCTTTATAACATCTGAACCTCGACTACCATCCAACATGGACACCCCAGACTTCTCTTGTAGTGTCATTTGTAGAATCATGCAGATAACAAACTGCAGATCTAGAGTTAGGTTTCAAACAGTATAGGTAATAATATTCTTTGTTGATATTCACTCGTTAAAAAAATTCTATTCTAAAGTTAAACTCTTTAAGATACATATATATTGCTTTTTTTTTACTGGAAACATACTTTCAACATGTGTTGATTGTTGTGCTTGTTTTGCAAATGTCAATACATTAGAAGTCTTGTTAGTCAGATAGGGCAGATGCAGTGTAGACAGTAAACAGAAATGGGTAGACTATTGGCTTACCACTACCGTTCTGCAGACCATGATAAAATAACCCAACCAAAAAATGACTCAGTTTTTAATATTGACCTTCGATAATGTCTGTGCTTCAACACCTCCTGCTGTTTACTTATCTCTTATTGAAAATGTTTACGGACCATTCTTAATAAGGATAATGACATTTTAGACCATTCAGTGGCTAAATTAATTGTCACGTAAAATTAAGGAAGCAGTGCAAAAGGCAGTCTCTGATCCAGTGAGGCTACTAGAAGAAGAGTATGTTTAGTGGTATGAACCTACCCATACACATACAGTGGTATGGACCTACCCACCCATCCATACTCATACAGTGGTTTAGACCCACAACCCACCTATACACGTGCAGTGGCTTTCTGTAGAGCTAAACTCACCAATATAGCAACTTTGAACCCTGTGACTGACCTAGTGCTACGTCACACTAGCAGTGAGTGGAGCTTCATACTCAAATCTCCCTGAATATTTAACTATCACTTTTTTCTAATTCAATTCAAAGCAGAGCATAGCATTATGGCACTTATAGAATTGTACATGAAAGCAAGTATCTAGAAGAATTTACAAGTTACAGGCATGTATCTATTATATTATTTTGACAATTGCTGAGTATGTTTTGCTTAAAATTAAAACATGACATAGATTCCGCAAAAAGAGATTATTACTATACGCTACTTACTGATTGTAATGGTGATACTTTAAATCAATGGAAAGTAATAAACAATTTAACTGGAAGAGACACTAAGTCAAGGTTACACAAAGTAAGATTAGATGATGGAACTATAGCCGAGGATCCACTTATTTGTTGCCGACACTATAAACAAATACTTTATCTCCGTTCAGTCACCTGGTAGTCTCGTTCAAGGTCAAGTGACGTCACCCGTAGTGTATCGCATGCATCCGGCGCATTGTACACATTCCTTTTACATGTATCCAACTTGTGAGAATGAGGTATTAGATACTATTAAACAACTAAAAAACAAACGCTCTACAGGATTTGATAGTTTAAATGTTAGTCTGATTAAGGAAATTAGCCATCACATTTTGCCACTTCTCATGCACATAATTAATCAGAGTTTGTCTTCAGGAACCTTTCCCCAAAAATTAAAATTGAGTGTGGTTATGCCCTTATTTAAGAGGTAACAACGAACATGGATAATCTAAGACCAATTAGCTTACTGTCAGTATGCTCAAAGATATTTGAAAAAAATTATGAAAAAAAGGTTGAATTCATACAATACGGTTTCCAAAAAGGCAAATCAACCGAGGACACCCTAGTTAACGTAACAAATAAACTGTACAACAGATTAAATAACGGAAATAAGGCTACATGCCTTTTTATTGATTTTAAAAAAGCTTTTGATTTAGTGAACCATGAAATTCTCCTTACAAAATTATCAAATATAGGGATTAGAGGAATAGCGCTGAACTGGTTCAACAATTTTCTATCAGGCTGATATCAACAGACACGAATCGGTGACTATGTTAGTTCAAAACTCCAGGTTTGTTCAGGGGTCCCTCAAGGATCGGTTATATCTGCCACTTTATTTTTAATTTTTATAAATGACTTGTTGAATGAAGAGTTTAGAGGTTAAATCAGTGCTTTTGCAGACGATATTGCATTATTTTACACAGATAAAGAAGATTGTGTTATATATGACAAAATAACAGATGACCTATTATTGCTATGTAACTGATGTACAAGGAATAGAATGGTGGTTAACGTAAATAAAATAAAATACATCAACTTTGGTTTCAAACCTTTTGTTTATGTAAATGCATTGAAATACCATTCAATAGATTTTCCTAGACATGTTTGCAGATGTTCTTCTATAGAAAAAGTTATAAGTTTAAAATATCTTGGTGTAATATTTGATAAAAATAAACTGAGGAGAGCACATTGTGGAACTGCATAACAAATTGAAACACTCTATGCCAGCATTCTACTTTCTCAAAAATATTTTTGACCAGTCGTTTTTTAAGAGTTTTATGCCTAGCTTTGATAATCAAAACTTCGGTATGGTATTGTGTGCTATGAAGGTACCTTTAAATATTTGTTACAAAGGCTAAGAGTCACTCAGAATCATTTCTTACGCGTAATTCTAAAGAAGAACTTGAGGGAAAGCTCATTTCAACTATACGCAGAATTAAAAGTTCTTCCAGTCCAACATCTCTTTGTTTTTAAAGTATTAAGAATGTTTTATACCATGAGTGGTAATGATAATGCCGACGAGCTTATGCCTAGTTCAAGACTAACAGAAAAAAAATATTAAAATAGCCAAAAGTGAAGAAAGAAATTTTCAGAAGATCTTTGGAGTATTTAGGTCCAAAATTTTACAACAGGCTTCCACTCCAAATTAAAAAGTGCAGCAAATTAAATGTGTTTTGTAATAAATTAAAATGTTGGTTACATAATAATATCGATTTGGATTACATATTTCAGTTATTCGATAGCATAACAAGGATCAGAGCTACACTACAGTCCTAAGTCGGCTGTAGTGTAGTTATGACTGTTTTCTAAAAGTTTTTCGGGGATGTACCTTCGTGTAATTTATGGATAGATATAATTAAATGAATACATATATTTATAACTTTATAATTTTTTCTGTAAATCTTATGGGCATTCTTGGTATTACTTATATGTTTATGTATGTCCTTATTGTTTTTTTTTTAGTTTAATTTATTATTTGTGTTAACATGTATGTACACACAGAAATATTTGCTCTTGTTTGTGTATGTATATGGATTAAGTGTGCAAATGACTGTGTTTGTGACACAGATTGTTTGAACGTGTTATTTCCATAGTTTTAATTAGATCATAGTTGTATTAGTAGGCACCACAGGAAGCGGCTTTGTTGACTTCAGGCTTTTATAAAATCTGAACTCTACTAAATTATTTATGGTAAAATTGTTTTCATTTTCTGCTAACCACATTACTGGAAAAGTGGTTAGCATTAGTTCCTAAGCTGTTCAAGTGTAATATATTGTAAAAAAGAAATGATGGAATAAATAAATAAATACTATTGTGTGGAGTTGAACCCCCTCTATAATTGTTATTAATAAACAAATTTGCTTTCTTAGAAAATAATTAAGAGTTTTATGTATTTGTTATAAGTATAAATTGTTTACGTGTGTGTTGCAGGCTTTGACAGCATTCTTTGTGCTTATATACATTCATATAGCTTTCTCAAGGACACCTACGACCTGCTTAGAGCATGTGCGTGACTCATGGCCCAGGGATGGGATCCTGAGAGTCGAGATTCTCAGGGGAGACACACAGGCTCAGGATTTCAATTTGGAAGTATCGTATTCCCAAAAGGACAAGAAAGATTTTGCTTCAATATTTGGAGGAGGGCTTGGACGTGATGGGTTAGTTTCCCTTAAACTATTGACGATTAGGAGACTTTTTTTACTAATACTTCTGATGGTAAAACTCTAATTTTTGAGTTTTTAGTTGATTTGTAGTGGCAAAGCTTAAAAATTCGGGTTTCAAACATACACACAATATTTCACTTATTATATAGTACTGTAGTACTAAAACATCGTATAATTGCAGAGACTTGTATATCAGCACAAACTTGACTATACAGATGACTTTTGTTTCTGTTTTGTGTTTTTTTTTTGTACCCACCAGATGATGTAAAGAGTATTTATAAACATCTGTATATATCAGGTTGGTGTGCTTTGAGATTGATGCATGTTGTTAGTATATTGATCATAACATTTTAATTATTTTATATTTTTTGTAAGAAGTTTATATTTTTTTAAACTAAATGAAATTTGATGTAAATTGGATAGCTTAGATTTTTTATATTTCGTATATTTAGTATATTTTCAAAGCATGGTCCCCCTTAGTGATTTTTTAATATATACTTATATATATATATATATATATATATATATATATATATATATATATATATATATTAGAAATACATATGTACTAATAAATATACATAGTCAAAAATTAATAATAATCTATTTTATTTTTAACAAGAAAATATAACACTAAATTTAAAAAGTTTCTTATTATTTATGAATTTAAAAAAATCCTTGTTTGATGGCCAAAAATGACCTACCACTGAAGGATTTTGACCTGCCACTAGGAAGATTAAGTTCATACTTGTCCCTTCTAATTTGTTTTAAACATTAAATAGAAATAGTGTCAACGTAGAGTTTCATTTCAATGCCAAAATATATTAGAAAAACATCCCATATCTCTTTGTTCTATAAGATGGTTTGTTCAAGTTCTTAGTTAGTCTGAAGTGCACCTCCACCGGTACTTTGTTATGTGAAGAGTACTTTATTGCATGTAGTGTCTGAATTCTTTCTGAACCTCAGCTCTCACGTACCTTAGAGGATGAGGGTAGTATCTACCGAACCATATTTATTTTGAGACCTTTCTTAGAGTGTGACATTGGTTGCTCAAACACCCATAACATTTCTGCTTTGTTGTAAGAATTATTTTTTTTAAAGTATGCTTAATTTTTATTATTAGTTGTGATTATGTGTTTGTTTTTAGGTTAAAATGGAAATTTTAGTATTTATACCTTCTTTTACTGTAAATCTCACACTCCCTTGTAGGATCAATTATTAGGTTTACACTAATTTGGTTAATTAATTGAAAATGATCGGGTTGCACAATTTGAATCGTTAATATAGTTTTCACATGACTGGACGCACCCATCTACTTGCCTGCACACACATGATTATACGCACCCACATACGTGTCTGCACACACATGACGTCTTAGAAACACCTCAGCATACATTTTTATAGTAACAAATATTGAGTTGGAAAAGTGACAATAGTACCTCTTTAATAACACTTACTATAACCTATTCCCTCTTATTGTCTTTAATAGTTGATAAATAAAATAAATCACTTATAATCCTTCTCTGTTTTTTTGGGGGGGGGGGGAATTTAGTGCTGTTGGGGTGGTAAATTAATGAATAAATTCCACCATAAATTATATGTAGGATACAGAGATAGAAAACAATAACAAAAAACAAAACTTGTTTTAGTGTTTGAGATGGGAATTCTCAGTTTTGTCATTAAAATCAGAGAATAGTTTTTACAAATTTGCTCTTGGGAATTATTAGAGTGAGAAAAGTTTACTAAACGTATTTGTTTTACTTCTGAATAAGCCTTAGTAATTACTTAAAACTTTCTCTTACACATTATGTCTGGCTGTTTTTATAGAGATGATTTTATCTAGAAAATTTAATACAAATAACATTGTTAATACTGATGGTTGCACTTGATTGTAAAATATATTACTATCAAATCCATTAACTTATAATTTCAATTGACCATCAATGATTGGTTATGTGCTTGACTCCTTGCTAATTGCCAGTTTCCTTCTTATTATAAAACAACTGGTTTATATTTAATACAAATAACATTGTTAATACTGATGGTTGCACTTGATTGTAAAATATATTACTATCAAATCCATTAACTTATAATTTCAATTGACCATCAATGATTGGTTATGTGCTTGACTCCTTGCTAATTGCCAGTTTCCTTCTTATTATAAAACAACTGGTTTATATTTAATACAAATAACATTGTTAATACTGATGGTTGCACTTGATTGTAAAATATATTACTATCAAGTCCATTAACTTATAATTTCAATTGACCATCAATGATTGGTTATGTGCTTGACTCCTTGCTAATTGCCAGTTTCCTTCTTATTATAAAACAACTGGTTTATATTTAATACAAATAACATTGTTAATACTGATGGTTGCACTTGATTGTAAAATATATTACTATCAAGTCCATTAACTTATAATTTCAGTTGACCATCAATGATTGGTTATGTGCTTGACTCCTTGCTGATTGCCAGTTTCCTTCTTATTATAAAACAACTGGTTTATATTTAATACAAATAACATTGTTAATACTGATGGTTGCACTTGATTGTAAAATATATTACTATCAAGTCCATTAACTTATAATTTCAATTGATCATCAATGATTGGTTATGTGCTTGACTCCTTGCTAATTGCCAGTTTCCTTCTTATTATAAAACAACTGGTTTATATTTAATACAAATAACATTGTTAATACTGATGGTTGCACTTGATTGTAAAATATATTACTATCAAGTCCATTAACTTATAATTTCAGTTGACCATCAATGATTGGTTATGTGCTTGACTCCTTGCTAATTGCCAGTTTCCTTCTTATTATAAAACAACTGGTTTATATTTAATACAAATAACATTGTTAATACTGATGGTTGCACTTGATTGTAAAATATATTACTATCAAGTCCATTAACTTATAATTTCAGTTGACCATCAATGATTGGTTATGTGCTTGACTCCTTGCTAATTGCCAGTTTCCTTCTTATTATAACTGGTCTATATTTTAACAATCAGAAATCAGAATGTTTTTATTTATAATCTTACATATTAGAATACATTTCAATACATTTGAAATACATTTATTAATAATTGTCATATATTAGTCAAGTAAAAAAAGTATTAAAACTGTGTGACAGTACTTCTTGATTCAGCTAGGCAGGTAGTTCTTAATATCTCCAGTAGAATTCCTCAGGTGTGTAGAACTGGCTACTCAGTAGTTCTTAAAATTTTTGGATATCAGTCTTTTAGATGTCTCCATAGAGCATTGAACAGCATAGTTCCTGCATAAGACGGTTTCTTATCAAAAACAGTAGTGTTGTGCCTGGTCACAAATTATATGAATGCACATGTCACTATATCTCTATAAGTTATTTGTTACACAGTATAATATTGCCTCTAAGATATAAATTGATATAAAAGATATAAATTGTAAGGATTCGCAGTTCTTTGAATGAATTTCCACACCAGTCTCTTGGTCCAAGACTAGCTATTGTTCTTATAGTTTTTTTTCTGGTGGACAAGGATCCTTTGCAAGTTTCTCTTTGAGGAGCTTCCCCAGGTGACAATACCATACCGTATGTTGCTTTCAAATAACGCATGGTATGTAATTTTTCTGGCTTCTGGTGAGCTAACCACTTTTGTCCTATTTATTGCATACATTGATGAGCACAGCTTAAGGTAGAGTGCATTAATGTGAGAAGTCCAGGACAATTTGCTGTCAATTAATAAATCTAGGTGTTTGGTTGTGTCTGTTACTTGTAGGTCAGGTACACTATCTTTATGCCTGCCAATTGACATTTGTTTTTTCTTATTTTAAATAAACCCTAGATACCTACTTGAACAAAATTGTTGAGCCATGTTCACTGCAATTAATTAATGCATATAAATTAGTACATATTGAATTTGATTAAAAATATTGAAAATTAGTTTTCGAATCAATTAATAAAACTTGCAAACTGGAATGTTTACGTAATTATTCACTAAAAACTCTTATATAATAAATAGTTTGACAATTTTCTTGAATAATAAATTTTATATCTCACTCACATTCAACATGAATTAAACAATATATCCAAAATTCATTTCATTGATTGTTATGAGAGATATAGCCTATTGTTGGAGTAAAGAATGCAGACTCAGGATACACATCTTGGTCATGTTGTTAAGCAGTTAGGAAGAATTTAATCGGCAAAATACTTAATGATACAAATATTTTGAAATAATATAAAAATAGCATACTATTTTGAACAAATAATTTCAAGAGATTTAAAAACGTTGAGACATTTTGATCATAGCTCACGTAAATTTTATTTGTCATAATTACTCTATTGTTAGTTTTGTCAGCTATGGCTCAGTCTACTATTATATAATAATCTATTGAGTCTGTCTGTCTGTGTGTTATTTAATCACGCAAAATCTACTGGACCTATTTAGCTTAAATTTTGTATGGACATTCTTATTCCCTATGGCAAGACCAATTTGACAATTATTTATAGTTTCATTAATCAGCTGTTCGAGTGAACAAACTACATAGTTCTGAAGTAAATACTGTTCCTAACCTAAACACAATGCACTTATGCGCTCACATGTTTCAAGGGGAAGGAACCTCTACACATTTTCACAAAGGGGAACAAAGCTGTAAATATTGTTTATAAGCCTGTTTTCTAAACATGATCATATTGAAAATCGTTTAAATAACCTAGAATTAACTTATTTCTAGGGGTGTGCAAGTAGCAGTTTTTGGATTTGAGTCGAAGTTTTAGACATAATTTCGAGTTTGAGTTTTTTTCGAGTCAAGTATTTAACCATTAATTTTCAAAAATGAAAACAATGAAATGAAGTAAGCAATACATTCTAACACTAAATATTTAGTTCGCTGAATAATTAATAAGTTCGGAAAATTGTTTTAGAATCTTTGAAATGATTGTATCAGTGATTAAATATAAATATTCATAAAGATATTTGTTAAATAAACTGTAAAATTATATGTGAAATATTAGTCATAACTTATAAAGAGGAGGCTTAAAATAAATTCAGAGCAAAAATTTAAAAAAATGAAATTAAAAAAAATTGCAATCTGGCATTAAAAACAGTATATAATAGCCTTACCGCTAACTCTACTGTGAAAGTTTATCTATAAACTTTAATCAAAATCAAACTGGCAAATTAAATTAATTTTCATAATATATAAAAAATACAGCAATAGACGTGAAAAAAGTCACTAAAATCCATTTTATTTTATTTTTATTATATTTCCCAGTTACTTTGCATACTAATGTTTACAAGTTTCAAAAGTTCACAAAACTATTAATGTGTAATGCTTTTGTTCAGTTGAAAGTTAAACCTAATAATATATAGAACAGTCGCTACACAATAATATGTTTTTTTAGCTAACCTCAATTTCAACATTGACTACAATGTTTTGTTTCCACAAACAGACACAAAATAATTGTCAATAAACTAACTAGTGATAACAACTGCTGACTGGTCAAGTTAACCTTGTTTTTGTTTTCATCGTACTATTTGTAGTTCTATGTGTCAAGTTGAGTTGTCAAGAAATGGGCGTTATTTAACGAAACAGGATAAATAACATGGTTACAGCAATGTTACATGAAATACCCGGTTATTTTTCTAACTCCCAGTTATGATGCATGATAAGGTTATAACGAACATATAACTGTAACGCAAAGTGGTAATGGAGAGTAAATATAGCGCGCTGAAAAGTAAACGGAACTGTAACTGAACTACGGATGAAACTTAAGACTCTTGCGTGTTACAGTTAACAGAATGAACTTTGAGCGGTGCCAGAACGAAACTGTTCTGGGCATTCTATCTAAAATTATTATAGCCTTTCAATTTTAATAGTTTACGTTCCATGCGTAGTTTCTGTTAAAGATTGAACGCGATTTAATTAAATCTATCCAATATTGTCACTCTTAGAATAGTTTTAGTCCTGCACTTTTAAAGGATGAACCTGAAATAAATGCAACTGTTAATTTCAAATGTGTGTAAAAGTTATGTAAAAAAGTTTTGAAACTGTTCAATAACTGATTCTTAGTGAACTGTTGTCACGTTTCGTATGAATAACAAGTGATGGCTATTTGGAACAGCTTATTTGGACGTGCCTTCTTTATTAATAACGAGAATACTTTTTGCTTATGATCGAGACTGGTGTGCATGAATCACGAATCTGATTACAACGCGAGAACATCTCCGGTTGCGAATACGATATTATGATCCTACTTTAAATACAGTTACCTATATAAAATACTTATCTTTATAATCTATTATACAATTATGACTTTTGTCTTGATTATAGCGTTTTACTTTCAAAGATATGGATAAATTCAACTTGATTTTTCGAGTTTTTAAAATCTCGGAGTCAAGTTCAAGTTGTTTTAAAACTCGAATTTCGAGCTACTCGCACATCCCTCCTTATTTCATCCATGTTTTGTATTACTGAATGCAATAAGCACAATATAAATCAACGTAAACCCTGTACGAAGGACGAGTACTCTGCAATAAATTCTAAATTACACAACAAAACCCCAAAAAAATTACCATTTTCAAAAATAATAAGCAATTATTCACTAAGATTTTAAATCATTTAAAAACTGGTCTTCTAGGCTTCAGGTTGAAGTGGCCAAAATGTCGTACCCTGTGTAGCGTGGGAACAGGAACTAGAGACCCAACCCAAACATTCAAACAGATTCTTCAACTGTGTCTAGAGTCTGGCTTAACTTAGGCTTTATGTATTGACATGCTTATTCATCATTCAATAATTTAGTTACAATATATATATTGCCTTGCATCTGTGTGGTTGTATAGGCAGTTATATATGCAATTCATAACTTGTTTACTAGTTAAGTCTATCTTGTGTCATGAAACATATTAGCGTTAAACAAGAGTGAGGATTAAGGGTGATTATCAACCATTCTTTTAGCGTGTTACTAATATTTCCATTTTGGTGTTTTTCTGAATCACTTTGATGAATGTATTAAAGATTAATTATCTGCAATCAGCCAGTGATCCTGGAAATCTTGTTGGATTACGTAGCTCAGCTTTTATGCCATCATCAGATCCTTAAACTTTGAAAATTTTTTAAAATTATTCACAATGTACTTGTTAAAGATTAAGAAAAAACTGACTAGACTATCATAAATAATTTTAAAAATGTTCCAAGTTTTTAATGATGGCATAAAAGCCATAACCTGTCTGTAATCCAACAGGATTTCCAGGATTACTTGCAGATTGCATGTCATTAACCTGCATGATTTATTAATAATTATTTTAATGCATATTTATTAATAAAAAACCTAACTTTAAGAAAATATCCCTAAATTTAGATGAAAGGAACTGAGATTGGTGCAGTGTTTTTTAAACAATTAGCACAAATATAAAAAATATAGATAACTGAGAATTGACTTTATTAATATGTTATTTGTTTTTGTATACTTTGCAATCTTTACCAAGTTTTTTTTTAAATTGTGAACTATTTCTTTGATTTTCCAGATTTGTACATTTGCAGCCATCAGCTGTAGAAGAAATACCTATAGAGAAGCTGTCGCCAGAAATACCTTCGGAAAATATTACTGCCGCAGATACATCTGATGACTTAACTAGTACAGATCCATCTTCTGTTAACAGTTCTCTTACTTTAGGTATGAACACATGTTCAAAATAAGTGTAATATTATGCATCCTTTTGATTGTTACCCATAGTTGATACCAATTATTTAGTTATTCATTTAATTTCTGTTACATTTATTAGTTTTTTGTGAATTTTGTATAGCATTATTTATTTATTTGTTCTTAAGACGCCGATCGTCAAGATATGGACGAATATGTATTTTGATGAGTGTAGATGATAAAAAAAGTAATAATTTTAATAAAGTAACCTTTATTCATTTTCTATTTTAAAACACGACCGGTTTCGGCTCCTAGGCCATCTTCAGAGTGTACAATTATATAACCTACAATAAATGAACAATTATAAAAATAAAACAGATGTAAATAATATATGATTAATTTAGTTTGTGGGTAAGTTGAATTTTACTTTTTACTGTTGTTTTTTTAATTTCTCTTATTTTTTCATATATAGGATTTTTCATGTTGATTTGTGTATTTAGTTTATTTGGGACTACAATTACAGTATAAATAATACTTCTGAACTGATAAACAATATAAAAGATATTCAAATTCCAAACCAATGTCAATTTATATTATTTGATATAAAAAACATATACACACATTCCTACTAAAGAAACATTAAGAATTTTAGAAAATAATCTCACAACAACTAACAAACTCAATACTAATGAAAATAATGATATCATAAAATCAACAGAAATTTGTATTGAACAGAACTACTTCAAGTATAACAACAATTTTTACCAGCAAAATAATGGACTACCAGTGGGATCTCCTTTATCAGGAATAGTAGCAAACATTTTCATACACAACTTAGAACAAAACAAAATTATGAACAAATCAAATCCTCACAAACTAAAAATAATTTACTGGTTTCATTATGTTGATGATGTGATATATCTTTTCCAAGGAAACGAAAAGGAAATTAATGAATTACTAGAATATTTAAATTCATTAAATGACAAGATAACATTCACAAAAGAAAACCAAACAAAAGAAATAAACTATTTAGATCTAACAATCACAAATATTGGAAATACAAACTCTTTCAAAATTTTTATAAAATCAACCCAAAGTGATCTACTTATTCCACATAATTCTAACCACCCATGGAAATACAAATTAGCTGGTTTCAGATAAATGAAAAACAGAATGTTAAATATCCTGATGACAAAATCTGACTATGAAGAAGAAAAAGCAACAATAAAATACTTAGCTTCAATAAATAGTTACAACTTAACTATTTTGTTGACAAAATTATAAAACAAATAAAAGTAAACAAAATTAAGAAAATGAAACAAAAAGACAATAACAAATTTATCAGTGTTTCTTATAATACAAAATTGAATAAGGCTATTAGAAAACTTTTCAACACAGTTAATAAACGCTCAGTTATAAAACGAAGAACAACACATTTTATTTGCTTAACAAAATATCTAATTGTGAAAATAAAAATAATAAATATGAAAAATCTGGAGTATATAAAGTAAAATGCTCAGAATGCAATTCTTTTTAGATAGGACAAACCGGAAGAACATTTAATTTACGTTACAAAGAACACATACAAGCAATAAAAACAACAAATCTACATCAATCAAATCAAACTTTTCCGAACATATTCTCCAGTCAAATCACAGTTACCAAAATATCAATGAATTTCTGAAATTTGAAAAGAAAGGAGAAAAAATGAATTCAAAAGAAATGTACACATATACATAAACAATTACAATGAACCACAGAACATACTAAATACACAAATCAATATGAAAAATCCTATATGTGAAAAAATAAGAGAAATTAAAAAACATAACATTCAAAAATAAAATTTAACTTACCCACATACTAAATTAATCATATGTTATTTACATCTGTTTTATTTTTATAATTGTTCATTTATTCTAGGTTATATAATTAATTGTACACTCTAAAGATAGCCTAAGAGCCAAAACCGGTTGTGTTTATAATAGAAAATGAATAAAGGTTACTTTATAGAATTTATTACTTTATTTATTATAACAGTAGTCCTAAACTGTGGGCTAATTTATACATTTAGAGTGTAGATGAATTTAGTTATTGTTACAAACTAAGGCTGACTATTCCTTAGAAAGTGTCATTAATTAATAGCCCAATGACAGATGAACAGGCGGTGGTTATCAGCTGATCCCTTTCAAAATTTGTTATGAGTCTGATTGGGATTGAACAAAGAACCTTAAGTTTATGAAGCTGGGCTTAAACCAACTAAGCTACTGACCATATCTATGTTATATAAATTATATAATTCTAAGGTAATGAATTATTGTACCATTAATATATTTATTCTCCAGTCCTTTAGAATTTCAGATCATGAAGAATCATGAAGGTGAAAAAACCTATCTATATTTCTATTTGGTGAGCGATACATTGTCACAATAATCAAAGATAGTTCAGGAATGAGACAGCCAGTGAACTCTGTGTGCACTTCCTCACAATATACACTCAAGTTAATAGGCTGGACTAAATAACCAAAATCATGCCTCCCCAGGGGGACTCTCTACAATAATAGTTGAGCATATTTAGATAATATAGATTCTTATAATACAACATTTAATTACCAGTCAGTGTTCACAACAAAATCTATATTATTTTTTTTTAAACATAAGTTCAACTCTGCAATTTATTCCTTAGACATTGTACATTTAACATGCAGATTTTAACCTCAAACAAGTCGTTAGGGATTAACAACAGGTCATCAGTCCCTATCTCTTCCCTAAAAAGTTACGTGAGGCAATTTTGTCTTTCTTAAATACAAATTCATGTACAAGAGTCCCACTGGGCCAAAAAGTAGCATTCAAAATGCTTGAGGATGTATCAGATGACACATCTACCTTGAAAGTGTTATATCTTGGCCGTAATTCAACACATTCAGCCTTCACACCAGAATCCTCCAAATACATAACCAAATCTTCTTTCATCACATAAGTAGCCAGAAGAGACACAAGTATCCACTTATCTTTCAACAACTCTGAACTTCAGATTTTGATCCAATAATAGGACGAGTTTTCTTCTTTCTCTGCATTACAATATTGTAACTATTGTTAACTTAGAAATACTTGACGCCTTAGCCAGGATAGTGAAATAATTAGGTTGTATATTTTCACTATTCTCAATTTCATCAACAGCACTCATTATTCCCATTGCTGACATCATTTGACAGATGGCTATCATATCCCTTCTCAATCTCCACTGTTCCTAAGCTCTCCACTTCAATGACAGCTCTTGCTGGTTCATTTCCCTTTCAAAATTTCCTTTCTCCCTGCTTTATCGTTAAGTAGCAAGGATTGCCAGTCATTATGCAATCTTTTGTATGAAAACTGTAGATTTTCAATTTTATCTTTTAATGCAACATTATCGTTACTTTATCTTTCACAATTAAGATAAGTTTTCCAACTGTTACACTCAGATCAGCTGTCAATATTGCAACCCACCATCTAGCTCCTTCTTAGTCATCTCTAAACCATCACATCAGTATAAAAGATCAGCCTGCTAATGGCCTTATAGATAACAAAGTTTTACAGTCTAGAAAACCATATAATCTTAGAACGTAGGCTTAAGCGGCCAGTGTCATAACTAAAATCTACATTTTCCGGTGACAACCGAGTCAAGGTACTATCTACAATATTTACAAGATAACCAGACGTTTTACCCATACTGTGATGTGGCATCCTCACTGGTTTCTCTGAGACTGACGATGCCACTCTCAGAAGCCAGACTGAGGCTTCTCTGAGTCTCAGAAAAACCAATGAGGATGCCATATCACAGTATGGGTGAAATGTCTGGTTATCTTGTAAATATTTTGGATAGTACCTTGACGCGGTTGTTACTGGAAAATGTAGATTCTAGTTAAAACCATAAAAGTCCACTTTAGGGGAATGCAAATAATAAAAATAATATCAGAGTTAATGAAAGAGGCCTTAACCCTCCAAGTGCCACACGTTCCGAAA
Source organism: Stictocephala bisonia (assembly GCA_035578905.1). Lineage (NCBI taxonomy): Eukaryota > Metazoa > Arthropoda > Insecta > Hemiptera > Membracidae > Stictocephala > Stictocephala bisonia. The sequence continues at coordinate 1,087,633 of JAQJVL010000208.1, read as the reverse complement.
ATGCCACAGTGATTTTCAGGATTTGACAGACGGGCATATAAAAAGAATAAAAAATATTATATCTATAAATACCAAGTATCATATATCAATGTACTCACAATCAACCAAGGAACATGAAAAATAATATATTGAGTGGCTTTCCTAAACCTGCTGAAACGATAGGTTCACACAAAGTTTTCACATAAAATGTAGTATGGTGCCAATATATATAAGTTGGTGAATATTTTCAATAAATTCTTACTTAAACTGAGAAACCAATACTAGTCAAATTTTGTCACCCATGACCGGAATCCTGGCCATACTTGTATCTGAAAATTGGACATATGGTTTTCTTGCTATGGTTTTTGCTTAGAATTTTTGATTTTTTAATGTTTAAAGTTAGCTTTAAGAATGTGGACAGACATTTACATTCTTTATTAATAGTAAAATGTTAATAGGTATGGTTAATGTTTTTTGTATGCCCAGGTGTTGATGATGTTTCTGAGCAGTCATCCACCTCCACTGTTTGGGAGAGTCCAAAAAATCAACACGAAGATGTGAGTATTCAACATAGTCTTATCAAATTGTGCAAGATACTCCTGCCACACTCATCTTGATCAACTGACTGGTCCACTCATACCAGAATCTCAGTTTCTCCATTTACAAAGTCACAAAGATCTGTAATAATTTCAGATGTCAGTGTAATAAATAATTAGTACATGATGTGGTATGTTGTGAGGAGTTTTGAAGGAGAACAATAAACAATTGTCTTGAAGCTTTCAATTTTGGTGCATTCATTTATTTACAAAAGACTGTTTGAAATCATTAACTTCACAGAAATGAAGTGTATAGTGTTAATTTTTTGCAGATTATTTTAGAGAACTAGGCTCTAAATTTAGTAAAAAAGGAGATAATAGTAGCATAACAGATAAAATATTGAACTTGATGTGGTCACATACACAACACAAAGTTGGTGAAATATTTCAGGGCCAGTGAGTGACCCTTCTTCAGTCACAAGGCCACAGAAACTTAATTTTTTATCTCGGAGTAATAAAATGAAAAAAAAAAACCTTAGAAGCCATAGAGTCTTAAAAGTAATGTTGAATTAGTTTCTACTGGCATGCCAAGTAATATAAATAGAACCCTATCTGCTTGAGAAAGCTACCTTAACCTCACACTACATTGTCACATAATTGAGTTTGTGTGGTTTGCAAAGGTAATTATAAATTCTATAATTATAAAATTCTAAGTTAACAAATAATAAGGTTAACGTACCTTTTGTCGTCTTCAGCTACAAAATCCTATTTATTGGATTACCGGTTTCAGAGTAAAAACTCCATGTTCACATCCATTGTACGTTGTCAAAAGTCACATTAAAACATTATACAAAAATTAAATATTTACAAAAAATAATAAAACACATGATAACATTGCCGGTTGGTATGATGGTTAGATCCGGATTGAGCGTGCAGCTGGAATAATGTTATCCAATGGTTACTTGACTTTGAACAATTTTATTTCTATCTGGCCGTCTGTCTTCTTTCATCGGTTGATTCAAATTTGTAATCCGATCAAATAAAATATTTATTTTGATTTTTCATTAAGCACAGTAGTTGGGTTACTTTTTATGGCTTTATATATTTCATAATTTTCAAGAGTATTCATTGTCGCTCCTTTATTACATTTATGGAGAATATCTAGGTTGGTGTCAATGTCCTTAATGTTATGATTGTTGTTAACTAAATGTTCAGCAAAACGAGAAGTTTGAGGCTTATTAACGTTCTTGGGTAGGTGTTCATTGAAACGCTTTGTGAAAGAACGGCCTGTTTGTCCTATATAAATATTCGGACAATCTGAACATTTGATTTTATATACGCCAGTGGTATCTAAGGCAGTAGGATTTGGTTTATTTAGGATATTTAATAGTTTTCCAATTTTATTAGATGTTTTACAAGATAAAGTGACATTTTCTTTTTTTAGTAGTGATTTCAAAGTGAAATGTAAATTTTCTCCATATTCTATTGATGTGTACTTTTTCTTGGGTTTTTCTGAAGGAGCGAGAACTTTTTTATTTTTAAATTTACTAACTAGGTCATCAACCATTTTTATGTCATAACCATTATGCACCGCTATGTATTTTATAATATGGTTTACAGATTATTGAAAGTTCCACTTACCACAGACGATTATGCCAAAGAGTTAAATATTATAAAATACATAGCGGTGCATAATGGTTATGACATAAAAATGGTTGATAACCTAGTTAGTAAATTTAAAAATAAAAAAGTTCTCGCTCCTTCAGAAAAACCCAAGAAAAAGTACACATCAATAGAATATGGAGAAAATTTATATTTCACTTTGAAATCACAACTAAAAAAGGAAAATGTCACTTTATCTTGTAAAACATCTAATAAAATTGGAAAACTATTAAATATCCGAAATAAACCAAATACTACTGCCTTAGATACCACTGGCGTATATAAAATCAAATGTTCAGATTGTCCGAATATTTATATAGGACAAACAGGCCGTTCTTTCACAAAGCGTTTCAATGAACACCTATCCAAGAACGTTAATAAGCCTCAAACTTCTCGTTTTGCTGAACATTTAGTTAACAACAATCATAACATTAAGGACATTGACACCAACCTAGATATTCTCCATAAATGTAATAAAGGAGCGACAATGAATACTCATGAAAATTATGAAATATATAAAGCCATAAAAAGTAACCCAACTACTGTGCTTAATGAAAAATCAAAATAAATATTTTATTTGATCGGATTACAAATTTGAATCAACCGATGAAAGAAGACAGACGGCCAGATAGAAATAAAATTGTTCAAAGTCAAGTAACCATTGGATAACATTGTTCCAGCTGCACGCTCAATCCGGATCTAACCATCATACCAACCGGCAATGTTATCATGTGTTTTATTATTTTTTGTAAATATTTAATTTTTGTATAATGTTTTAATGTGACTTTTGACAACGTACAATGGATGTGAACATGGAGTTTTTACTCTGAAACCGGTAATCCAATAAATAGGATTTTGTAGCTGAAGACGACAAAAGGTACGTTAACCTTATTATTTGTTATATATATCAGCTCAGGAGGCTTTAGCAATGAATAAATTCTAAGTTAAACATTATATAGCTTAGAAAAATCCTTGAAAATTACTCTTAATTTAGACCCATAGATTTTAAATTGTATTTGTGACATCATATTTTTCGATATTAATACTTTTTAAGTATGTTAAGCATTAGTTATACGTTCAATTTTGTTTAGTATCTTTTTAGAATGTTACTGATTACTATGATTGTGATTCATTGATTGAACATGAAGCGATGTTAGCAATGTTTGCCCTGACTCTTTAACTCATTGGCTCTTTTAATTAATTAAAAACAAAATATTGTAAGAGCAAGTACTTGAATAACACGTAAAAAATGAGTAGAACTGTTGCAGTATCTGGTACTGTTGACTACTCAGACATTATATTTGAAGTGTCCTATCGATATTCTATAATGTTGCCATACTATACACTAACGTATGAGCCTGGAGCTCGTTGGGTCATGTAGGTCTGTACCTGTAGGATGGTTCTAATGCAGTTGCACCAGTCACCTTTTTGCGCCCTGACTGTGATTCAAACCCAGGCTCTGCCATCTCCCTAGCCACAGTAGACAGCGACTATCTACTAGACCACCCAGGCACAACACGGTACTGACCAAAACTGGTTAAAAACAGCTAGAGCTTTCAGGGGGAGAATGTTGTACTGTGGCTTTAGTACTTCTTTTTGCCACTAGTTCTGTTCATTAATATTGCTCCCTAGTGAAAACGTTGTGTCTCAACAATTGTTTGATACACTGATTGTTGATGCATTTATTCACTAAGTGTTGATGCACTGCTCGTAAGTCGTTGCCAATGGTTAATAACGAATAGTTCTTTCTAAGAATCAGTTGACTTTAGTATCAAAGATTATATTTGCTTGCATATCTCATCACACACCTTCCAAACTCATATTCGCCCACATTTTTACTCTAGGAGCCTTTAGGATAAATAAAAAATAGTCACAGTTATACTTATACTGTGATACTGACTCATCTGCCCATCCATACATGAACAGTGATCCTGACCCACCCACTCCTCATACATGTACATTGATACTGACTCATCTGCGCATCCATACATGAACAGTGATCCTGACCCACCCGCTCCCCATACATGTACATTGATACTGACTCATCTGCCCATCCACACATGAACAGTGATCCTGATCCATCCGCTCCCCATACATGTACATTGATACTGACTCATCTGCCCATCCGTACATGAACTGACTCACCCGCTCCCCATACATGTACATTGATACTGACTTACCTGCCCACCTATACACATATAGTGGTACTGACCCACCCACTCCCCATAAACGTACTGTGGTTCTGTTTATCTATGATACATCTTTAAAACAGCACAACATTTTATTTAAGTTTATATAATAGTTTTTATTCAGCTTATCAAAACCTCTAAGAACAAAAGGAAAAACTAAATATATGTATATCAGGGGCAATTTAATAAATTATGTTTTTGGTAATACCATCTCAAACAGTAACACAACTCTTTTCTGAATCATAAACCAATAACAAAAGTGTAGCTAACAAAATATTTGTTTGTGTTGTTTTTTTAAACTAAAAACGTTGTTTTGTTTGTTGGAAGAATCATCAAAATTTTATTACAGCAGAACCTCGCTTAACCGACGTATATGGACTGTGATGATGTCGGATAAGTGAAAATGTTGGATAATAGAGAATTGTAATAAAAATGCTAGTTTTTATATAATTAAGAACTTTAATGCATTTCACTAACAATTAACACATTAGAACTGTTTAAACAATCATTATTTTGGGTTATAGAACACAAAATAAAACTGATAACAATAAGACATACAACGTAATAAAATTTCAGTACAGTATAATGTATAAGTTGCAAAATAGAGTTATTTAACAATACCTAAAATGAAAGGTAAATGAACAAAATGTACTAAATATAAAATTAAACAATTATAAATGAACTTTATACACGAGTCTAAAAATACACTTCTTATAAGTCATGTATGCTCTGCTCACACGGTACTGCCCGCGCTAAAACTGAACGTAAGGTCGGACAGTAAGCAACAAAATTACTATATCTGCTCATTCAAAAATACAATAGCTGACCAGTTACTTATTGCTGTATTGCATTGTTACGTAATTCACGTAATACAGTACATGTACTACAGAATCAAATTCTGTAACAAATTAACCAATTTCCCTTGTATAAAAGTCAGTTCTGGTCCCGACTGATATCTCGAAAAATCAGACGTTTTTTATGGTGGTGATTTCGGGATGGGTATGTCGATTGAAACGGAACGGAAAGTAACGGAAATAAGAGCATGTCAGATAACGAGGCTCTACTGTATTGTCAGTGCTTGAAGCCCTTAGTGTATCTTTAAATTGTACAATATTGTCTAAATACTAAAATTTCAGTATTCAAAATAAAACATTCATCTTGAAAGTAATTACACTGCAGTATGACTTAAATTAGTTATTTCCATTATTTGAATATTGGAATAGTTGAAAACGATAGTTCAACTTGATAGTTGAAAATTACTATAGAATTTTCAGTTTACTAACTATTTTCCATTTGGATTAATATATTGCCATTTTCGTTAAAATCCAATATTAATGATCCATTCTTAGGTGACAGTTTTTTATTTGTACATATAGCAGTTAAGTTGTTATTTGAACACAAGTTAGTTCAATTTACATTACTTTGACTGAAAAATACACGTTTAATTGGAAACGTATACTGTTAATACTAAATGAATTAAAGCACTACTACCCCTTTCAAAATTATTACCTCTTTTATTCAAGAAAATTAAAAACTATACAGTACTGTATTAGTAGCATCGGTGTCTTCACTACAATATTTAGTTAATCAAACATGGGACTTAATAAATTAAATGGTATTTTGAAGATTAAATAGTTTGCTATTATTGAAAATAATTTCAACATAATTTGTGTGAGGTTATCTTTATGAAACGTACAGAGAATGTGAATGCTCATACAGACACCATGATTAAGATGGTTACTACAGTTTGAATTTGGTGCATACGTGGTAACTAAGCGGTGCTGCTGTTACCTCATGGCAATTGTTAGTCACTTTACTTCACCACTACTCGTGCAACAAAAAAGCTACCTCTAATTTATATTTCTCTGTGGAATTGCTAATTTTGTTTATGGTGAAATAATTTTTAATACTTAGTCAATAGATCATTATAATACAATATACATGGCTCAGCAGCTAATAAAACAAAACATATTCTGTGTTCATTTATGCTAAAATTTAGATTTATCTTTTCAAAACTCCAATTATAATGACTTAAAGCCAAATTCATTGTGTTGCAGATATCATCATTAGAAATGAATGGAAAAGAAGATCTTTTACTCGAGGTAATTTGTGCTGATTTAGTTTCTGATGACTTTTGACCTCAATGTCAGTGAGTTATTTGCTACACTTCAGCAAGTTTTCTTTGGAGTGAATATCTAATTAATACACAAAGGAGCCTTCGTTGCTCACCTACTAGGATTGTATATTTTACTATTCTAATTTTTGAAAAATACTAGGTTATTCAATTTATTTTGGGACAAATAAAAGCATAGTTTGTGTTTTTACAGTATACAGGGTTGGGTAAAAGTCTGGGATATATTTATTAATTTTAAATTATGGAAAGAAATGTAATGAAACTTTGCAGTTATGTACACGTCCCTATACCAAACATTTCTACATATTTTACTTGTTTTTCGCATAGCCAGGAAGTCTTAAATATTTTAAATCTAAGCCTACTTTGAGTTATACCTCAAGGTTCTATGCTTGATCCTCTTAATACTGACTGACCTCCACTCATTGTTTGTTACTGATGTTGAAACTACTTGAGAAAGTCCATGTTCGATGGTAGTCAAGGTCCAGATATTGTCAAGGGAAGAGAACTGAATATCAGGTTTATCAGTTTGCAAAAAATCAGACCAATACTATGTGGTTCTGATTCATAAAGCTGAAGGTCCCTTAGTTACTTTGTCTATTGGGATATTAATAAATGGGGTTTTCTAAGGAACAGTCTCCATAGTTAGTAATAATGACCATACTCAATCATGCACACTAATCAAACTCATTCACTCCTCATTTTCACCTACATCTCTAGGATCAGCATCTCAAAAAAGATTAATGAGTAACTTTAAACCTAATCTAATTACTGTAGTTTGCTTTCTACAGCTATTAGCCCAGTCAATGAAGGGTTTTATTCGCAACTAATTAGGGGAAAGCTGGATTTTCCCTGATGATAGACCATGATAAGAGGTACATTTTCCCAAAAGTCCCCACTTCTCCCCCTTGTGCTTCTCCCCCTACCCCCCCTTGAACTTGTTATTTGCAAGCTTTTGCTATAACGCGCATATCTCAGTTGTTGTTAGTCCGAAAATGGTTTTCTTTTTTTTGTTGTGTTTGTCTATGGACGGACTACAAATGTTATCCACTGCACTTTTATTGTAAAACTAATATTAAAGGCACCACAAAGCGATTAACTAAAAAAATATATGAATTAGGGTGACGAGTTTGCAGTTTTTTCTGTATATCTTTTTATAACATAACTATAATAAAACATTGCTCATGAAATATTGTAGCAAATATAATTATCTTTAAATTGATACCCTTGGTGTGTTGGTATCGGGTAGTATGAGGCCCTAAGGGTCATTGCAAAGGGAGCGCGCACGTCTGGTTTCGCCGCGCTGGAGGTGTTATCTTGAGTTGCAACATGCAGCGTGCTAACTAGCTAGAGTGTTATCGCACATAGACCTACTATTAACTATGGTTCTACATATAATAGTGTGTTATTTTAAAAGCATGTAACAATAGCAATCACTGTATTTAATATTGTTTTAGTTATGAAAGTGTTAGTAATGGTATGTGTAAAAGAAATTAAGTTTTAAAAACTATAGTAACTGCCAAATATAGACTTAAACATTGGAATACACTCAGGCTTACTAAGAAAATACAGTTGTCTTATATATAAATGTATTATTTATAGGACGCAATTTTCAATATTGCCAGTTTTGGTTTAGGGGGGAAGACTTCCCCTACCCTAAAATTAGGGATTTCCATTATCCACCACCTATGGACCCGCCGTGTTGCGGACTGGCAATAACCGGCAGATGTTGTTTGTTAGCTAGACATTGCAAATTTCTTCAAACAAATGACATCATCACGGACCACCCACCCACCTCAATGAATTTCCTTTGCTTCAATTTGTTAAAATATGTTTTAAATGAACACAACAAAATATTTTAATGAAATGCTACAAAACATATTTACAATCTGTATATACATATTTACAATGTCTATTTCGAAAGTCGTTATGGAAAATGAATAACATTAATGCATTAGAGATAATACTTTAGTACTACTATTACTCGTCCATTAGAGAATCAACATGCTCGTTGTAAGATGAAGCATTGAGACAAGACAAACCGTTACAATGTTCGCACATTGGAGAACAGTTAATTCCTGATTTTCTGCATCCGCAGAATGAACCGCAGGGAGTCTTGCACTTGCATGAGACAAGCCGGAGAAGGTCATCAGGTGCAAACACTTTAGTATTTGGCACAGGTCTTAAACTCTTCGTTTTTTCAGAGTGTTCATGACGCCATCCCCATTCAGTAGGCTGAAGGGGATTGTCTAACCACCACTATACCTGAAGATATACTCTCAAGAGATGCTGATAAGCAGCCTCTGAAGTAGGCGGTGGCTTTGCCAAGTCAAAATTGGATCTAAGACTAGATTTGCTTGTGAGTCTTGTGAATCGAAAGTATCTTGCTTCATTTAAGCTTGAGTACGTACTAAGTCCATACATTGCAAGGAGAAATCTTTCTCCGTCCTTCAATAGTTTGTCACGGGAAGCCTCTTTCTTGATGAATTTTTCTTATAGACATATCGCTTTAGAGTCATTCTTCAAAAGGTCGGCTGCCTTTACCGTACCCACGCCGCTTATAATGCTTATGAAGTTGGTGTAGCAGCAATGAAAAAGATGAGCGGAATAAGTTTTGGAGAGATGAAACTACACCGAAAAGATATGGTTGTTACTCAAGCTACTCACAAGACAGTTATGGTGCGATCCAAGGCAGTTACTGTTAGCCCCCAACAACTTTTCAACCGAATATTATGTGTGGGTGACTCCCCAAACTAACTGAAAAAGTACTTGGAGTACGAATTAGCTTGCACTCCACCATCAATGTTTGACGATTTATCATTGCGCAAAGGAACTAAATCGTCATTCACCAAAGTCTTTAGTGAAGGCATTATTGAAGAACTTCCATTCCAACACGCATACACGGTTGTTGATGGTGGCAAAAAAAGATAATCAAGGCTTTATGTTCTGAGCTTACAATCCAAAACATTGATTCTGTAACTGCAGAAGGAGACGCTGATGTGGCCATAATCAAAACTGGGCTCAATAACACAGATGAATTCTCACCAACTATTGTTGTTGGGTCAGACACGGACCTATTGGTATTATTGGTAGCATTAGCTCCAGAAAAGAAGTCAATATTTTTTTTGTAAAATTACTACAGGTAAAAACTCGTCAGAAGTGTATTACAGCATCCAAAAACTCATAACACTACATAGCACAATCAGGAAACTTCTTTTGTTCGCACATGCAGTGTCTGGGTGTGATACAACCTCAGCGTTATTCGGCATGGGTAAGGTAAAGGCAGCCGACCTTTTGAAGAATGACTCTAAAGCGAGATGTCTAGCAGAAGAATTCATCAAGAAAGAGGCTTCCCGTGACAAACTATTGAAGGACGGAGAAAGATTTCTCCTTGCAATGTATAGACTTAGTACGTACTCAAGCTTAAATGAAGCAAGATACTTTCGATTCACAAGACTCACAAGCAAATCTAGTCTTAGATCCAATTTTGACTTGGCAAAGCCACCGCCTACTTCAGAGGCTGCTTATCAGCATCTCTTGAGAGTATATCTTCAGGTATAGTGGTGGTTAGACAATCCCCTTCAGCCTACTGAATGGGGATGGCGCCATGAACACTCTGAAAAAACGAAGAGTTTAAGACCTGTGCCAAATACTAAAGTGTTTGCACCTGATGACCTTCTCCGGCTTGTCTCATGCAAGTGCAAGACTCCCTGCGGTTCTTACTGCGGATGCAGAAAATCAGGAATGAACTGTTCTCCAATGTGCGAACATTGTAACGGTTTGTCATGTCTCAATGCTTCATCTTACAACGAGAATGTTGATTCTCTAATGGACGAGTAATAGTAGTACTAAAGTATTATCTCTAATGCATTAATGTTATTCATTTTCCATAACGACTTTCGAAATAGACATTGTAAATATGTATATACAGATTGTAAATATGTTTTGTAGCATTTCATTAAAATATTTTGTTGTGTTCATTTAAAACATATTTTAACAAATTGAAGCAAAGGAAATTCATTGAGGTGGGTGGGTGGTCCGTGATGATGTCATTTGTTTGAAGAAATTTGCAATGTCTAGCTAACAAACAACATCTGCCGGTTATTGCCAGTCCGCAACACGGCGGGTCCATAGGTGGTGGATAATGGAAATCCCTAATTTTAGGGTAGGGGAAGTCTTCCCCCCTAAACCAAAACTGGCAAAATTGAAAATTGCGTCCTATAAATAATACATTTATATATAAGACAACTGTATTTTCTTAGTAAGCCTGAGTGTATTCCAATGTTTAAGTCTATATTTGGCAGTTACTATAGTTTTTAAAACTTAATTTCTTTTACACATACCATTACTAACACTTTCATAACTAAAACAATACTAAATACAGTGATTGCTATTGTTACATGCTTTTAAAATAACACACTATTATATGTAGAACCATAGTTAATAGTAGGTCTATGTGCGATAACACTCTAGCTAGTTAGCACGCTGCATGTTGCAACTCAAGATAACACCTCCAGCGCGGCGAAACCAGACGTGCGCGCTCCCTTTGCAATGACCCTTAGGGCCTCATACTACCCGATACCAACACACCAAGGGTATCAATTTAAAGATAATTATATTTGCTACAATATTTCATGAGCAATGTTTTATTATAGTTATGTTATAAAAAGATATACAGAAAAAACTGCAAACTCGTCACCCTAATTCATATATTTTTTTAGTTAATCGCTTTGTGGTGCCTTTAATATTAGTTTTACAATAAAAGTGCAGTGGATAACATTTGTAGTCCGTCCATAGACAAACACAACAAAAAAAAGAAAACCATTTCCGGACTAACAACAATTGAGATATGCGCGTTATAGCAAAAGCTTGCAAATAACAAGTTCAAGGGGGGGTAGGGGGAGAAGCACAAGGGGGAGAAGTGGGGACTTTTGGGAAAATGTACCTCTTATCATGGTCTATCATCAGGGAAAAATCCAGCTTTCCCCTAATTAGTTGCGCATACAGGCTTTTTTTAGTCTTTATTGACTGGGCTATATATATTTTAGCCACACTAATACGTTCTTGTAGATCTATAGTACTATACTTCTTAGTGATCACTCTACTATATGCAACAGTACAAATTTACAATTCCTTTAAAGGTACTACTAAATACATAAATAACTTAAGTTATAATTTCAGATAGTTTCTGTTGATGGCAATGAAACCATTGGCTACGCTACTGCCACTCACAAAGACGTCTCCCCATTGAAGGAGTCTGTGTCTGAGGTGGAAAAACTGGTAAAAGCAGGTGAGTGATCTAAATGTGTTGATGGTAGATAAAACTTTACTTAGAATTGGTGTTGAAATCAATGACTATGAAATATGTAACACCAACAAACCATTTTTTTAATTTAGACATTATTATGGCCATTTTAACACATTCACTTCGGGTGACACACCAGTGCGTCAGCCATGTTCCTACTGGAATGCGCGTGACGCACCTGTGCGTCCACTTTGAACTGCTGCTTGTATTTATCAGAGTGCTCCCAGCACTTGGTGTAGAAGGATGATATTTTGTGTGCATCGTCTAGCAATGTTACGAAGTATTACTGTGTAGTTCGTTTCTTGAATTAGTTTTTAGTTTTTTGTAGTGAATTGAGTTTGTTTGTATATTTTGAATGTATAGTAAAAGGTGTCCATAATATAATCCTTATAGTGTAAATATTTAGGTTATTTATGGTGTTTATAACATGGATACCTTCACGAGGTGTTCCTTTTGAACAGAATTCGAGTTATAGTGAGTCAGAAGTCAGTAAGTTTACAGTTTGAGGATATATTAGGAGATTAAAATTTGTTTATTACAGCTTCTGATGATGAATAAATAGACTGGAATAGAATGGACTGGTGGGTTGAGGGGTATTAAATATTGTAAATACCTAACATAAGAACTAAAATATATGAATTGCACATGTATCAATTTTACTTGTCACTATCTTGAAGTATGTAATCGTTCGGCCGTAATACCAAGCTGAGCAAGGTAGCGCTGCACCACACGTTATAAAACTCCATGCATTCCGCAGTGAATGTGTCAAACATATTTTTACATGTGAAAAGCATTGAAAGCTACCACGATGATTATATTAGACTAAATTTACATGTTGTATCTAACAACAAAGTTGATGTCTAGATGCTGTTCCAGATAAAACAATTATTTAATGTACTTGATGCTTTTGATTTTAAAGAATATTTTACATTTCTTTTTAATATCAGATTTAAATAAAAAATCTGAAGGTAATGGAGTCAAATACTGTAATTGTTATTTTGTTTAATAATAAGATGTGTCCCATCCTCATTCACTCACAAAAAACTTAATCAGTATCAAAATATGTATTTGTATCATCTACTGTTGTTCACAATTAATTGTAAAGACAAAATATTCATTTACTTACAGTATTTTGTTGTCAAACTTTATATTTATTTTAAATATATTTTTAGACTTTTCTATTCAAATAATAAAAGGAAAAAAATTGCTTTAATAGCCAAACTACAACAGGCAGTTGGCTATGAAAACTAAGGTTAGGGTGGCTAGTTGTCATAGGGTATTATAAGCCTCAAACTAGCTAATAATATTACTTATTCTAAAATCGTAAAATTTTATCTGTAATCTAGCTGTTTTTTTTTTATAATATTTAATTTGCTCCTTAGTTCTATTTTATTTATATTATAAAGATATAAAGTAAAAAATGTATTTTCCCTGAAATAACAAAATAAAGTATATTAATAAGTTAGCGTCATGAATTATACACATTGACATGTCAGTTTTCAAAGCACCTGTAGCAGCCAGGAGTTCATATTTTTTAAAGATTTCATAGTCATGTCAAATAAAATCCTGTGATTGGAGTAACTAACATACTATGATAATAACACTTCACAATGGTGATAAGAAACGCCTAAAAATATAATATATAGAACATTATTTATAATAATGGTTTATTATAGATGTTTGAACATATATGTTTACATGAATCCACAAGTCTTATAAATACTATTATCTGACCAACCAAATCATTGTTTACAACACTGTTATTACTTTCTTTGTGAATCAATAAAAATCTACCGTAGTCTGTATAGAGATCAATTTTGTTGGTTCTTACAAACACATTAATTTTCAGTCATATTTAGAACCTGAAGTGTCATTTCATCCATATCAAATACTTTACAACACATTAATCAGCTGTGGAAAGAAAGCAATCAAAACGCAGTGCTACCAGATCGAATAGCTGAATATTTGTCCCAAAAAATATAGATTCATTAACTGACTGAATTTTCTGCTATCTAGCGGTAAAATTCAATTCAATGTTGGTAATGTAGTCACCTGAGAGAGTCTCTTCCCGGAATTGTGTTGACCAAGTTCTGCATACAGTGTGTACTTTACTGGCGATGTTTGTGTTTTGGTGTTTGTACTAACGAATTTTGAGAAAATGGCAAGCTCAAGTTGAAAACACCTTAGAACTAAAAAAAATAAGTGGATATTATTAAGATATGTGAGATGGGTGAAACTGCTGTGTCTCATTTATGTATTATGAGGCATGTTATGATATTTTGAAAAACAAAAACAGCATTGAAATATGTATAATTTTTATTCATGATGAACCTTGGAAAAGAAAAACTGTGAAATTAGTAGAATTTCTTGAATGCAAGACATGCTTTACGTTGTGTTGTCTGGTTTAAAAACAATGAAGCAGATATATTGTCTCTTAACATTTTGAAACAAAATATGTAATATTTTCATGACAAATTGACGTGCAAACAACATTTTTATGCATGCAATGTGTTTTTTCATCAAATACTATAGTTTTTGTCAGCTCATGAATCAGAAAGTCATCAAAACTCTCAAAGCCCACTTCAGAAAACGACTCCTTATGAATATTGTGAGCCAGCCATAATTCAAATTTGTAAAAATTTCACCATCAAGGACATAATTATAAATGTTACATTTTCCTGGAAAAAATTAAAAGCTAACATGTTGATAACATAATGGAAAAATATGTGGCCAGTATACCCACTCCTTCCAGAAAACAATGATAAAGACAAATCTGACAATGGCACTGTGCCAATTTTAGAAAATGTAACTGTGCAAGAACAATAAATTAATATAAATGGCGTATTTCAGGAATTTAGATAATGATCTTAATGATGACCTAACAGATCATAAAACAATTAAAAAATGTTTGACAAGATGTGAAGATACCATGGTAGAGGGGGTGAAACTGCTGAGACTGAATATCCCGGTGCTGACAGTGATGCTGGATCCCAGTAAGGACCAGTGCTTTGAAAACAGCTTTCTAGATTTGTCTTGAGACGAGTTTCTTGGCTGCGATAATTTGTTGATATTGTCCATATAAACTTTAGCGGAAGTTGAAGACAACAAAGGCTATTTCAGGTGAGTTCTACGCTCGTGGATATACAACTCAAGAAGAAAACTGTACATTATCAGTTCTGTAGGAACAATGTCGTCTGGTGCAAAGGGAGAGGATGTGACTTTGAAAAGACTTTTGTTAAAACAGATTCAAGAAAAATCAATTATTGACTGATTAGAGAATAGAAAACAAAATAAAGTAACAGATTTAAAAAAATTTTAAACATGTGAATGCATAACACATTTTGTATGTATTTTTTATATTTTCACATTTATTATTGTATCCTTTCTTAATTATAAGTTAATGCACAGTTTTCATTAATTTATAAAGCCAATTCTTTCTTATGTCTCCTTTAACATATGACCACAATAGGGCAATTTGTATTTCATGCAATGTGTTAATGTTATATTACAGTAATAAAACCATGTTCCTAGCTTCATATTGTGTTTATTTTAGGCCATCCAATATTTAATGATCCCGAATACTGTATGATGCAATCATGATAATGCGACGGTCTCATGGTCCAAAATCTGTCGGATTATCAAGAGTCAACTGTAACTTATATTAAATTTATACAATGCGTGTAAAAATCATTGTAAAATTAGGTTATGATGAAATCTAATATTTTTTTATATTCAATCACAATTAATCTCTCTCTCATATTTTTTAAAATCTTTAAATAAAATCTATCGTTATCCAGCAAAATGAATTACAACTTGCAAGGAACTTAAATAGACCAGAATTGAGAGGAGAAAATGTTAATGAACAATATAATTTGGTGTTTGCATTACATATTAAGTTTGATTACTAATATACCTTTATAATTAAATTGTATATTAATAAATTAGCTTTAGTTGTCTACACCAGGGGTAGGCAACCTTTTTGCAACCTTGGGCCATATGTTAAACCTGACATGGCAACGGGGGCCGCATGTTAATGCTTTATTACAAACATATTATAATGTAGGTATATATAGTACATTATATTATTAAATACATTTTAATGTTTGTAATGAATAGGTTTTTACAGTATTAACGCTTTGGTTGAAATTATTAGTGTATGTCGAATACAAATTATCATTCCTTTTTAATCAAAGTTTTTGGGTTCAAGCAAAAATCAAACATATTACTTCAAACTTAACATTATTGTTATAAACTTGAGAAAAAGACTGGGAACATTTTTGCAATTAAGTGTAATTATAATATCAAGTGTTCAGTTAATATTTTAATTCGCAAAGTTTAATTTTTTCATTGAAAGTGTATTTAAAAATCTTACATCATCATTCAAATACAGACAGTTAATGAGAGGATTGGGCCTGCATCTTATTTATTCGCCAACTTTTCAATATCAACTTTGCTGTTAGTGACACACGTGTTTAGGAGTTGATGTAAATGTTCATCTTTGAGGTTAGACCTAGTCGCTGGCTTTATATGCTTCATGTGCAAAAATGTCAGGCGTATGTAGGTACTGCCAAATATTGTGAGCGTACCTGTGACAAACTTTTTTAATTCAGGGAAACAATTTGGGAGACACGCATAAAAGGTTGTAGTGTTGTTTTCCTTAAACGAGTCCTGCAATAAATCACTGGCTGTAGCTCAGTCCCTTCTATTTGTAAGTGTTCATCAACATTAAATGTCAACTTCAAATGGATTTTGGAACAAACTTATCTGATTTGCAAAGCCATGGAAATCAGCAAAACGCACCTGAAACTCGTTTTGTATGAGCTCAATTGCTTCAACACATTTTTCAATAGAAATATCCTTGCCCTTTTCTCTAAGTTCTTCACTAAGACTTCTACAAATTGGAAAATGAACAAAGTTTTTGTTCTTTATGTGTTCCTTGAACAGTTTCAACTTGTTTTAAAAGGCTTTCATATAAGAATACAAGTCACTTATAAACTGTCCAGTACCGTGCAGTTTAAATTCATGTCATACAAGTGACGATTCATATCAACTAAAAACGCCAAATCACACCCATTGTAAATTTGATAGTTCTTCCAATGGCTTGTTTTGTTAGAAGAAAAGATGATATTTCTGATCTCAAATTAAAAAAATCTTTCCAAAACTCTTCCGCGAATAAGCAAGTGCACCTCAGATTAAATCGCTGTATTCACTATGCAATTCTGCCAAAAACTCCTGAAACTGTCTATGGTTAAGACCATGACTTCTAATATAGTTCACGGTTTTTACAACCAAGTTCATCACATTGTACCATTTCAAAATTTTACTGCAAAGTGCTTGTTGTTGGATGATACAATGAAATAATAAAGGAGAATCAGACCTATAATTTAAAACCTCTTTAATTTTTACAAGTCCTCCTTTACTTCCAATCATATTAGAGCACCATCAGTTGTTATACTTTTTAATATTTCCCAGTTTAGGTTCAAGTCTTTGACAGCAACACAGACTTTTTGAAAAGTTATCAGCCTTAGTTGTGCCTTTTATTCTGTGTAGGGTTGCCAACTCCTCAGTTATAACAAAATTACTATAAATTCCTCTCACAAACACAAGCAGTTGACCTGTATCACTAACATCAGTACTTTCATCCAATGTAAGAAAGTAATATGTAAATTTACTTGCACTGTCTTTAAGGCTAGATACAAGTTCTTCGCCAATATCCTGAATTCTTCTTGTTACAGTTTTAGCAGATAAACTAACATTTTCTATCACTGCTAACTTCTCAGGGCACATCTCTTCAACAGCAGCTTTTACACAAGTTTTAACAAACTCCCCGTCACTGTAAGCTCTTTCTCCCTTAGCCATTATTTCGGCAACTTAGGAACTGGCTTTTACAGCAGCAAGGCTATCATACACTTTCTTTTTAAAAATGTTTTGCTGGGACACCAAATTCTTCTTAAGTAACTCTACTTCAGCATCACAAGCTTCACCCATTAGAAGAAAATATTTATCCAAGTGTTGGGTTTCATAATGCCTTTTTAAATTTTATTCCTTTAATACAGATACACTTTTCCTGCAAATTAGGCAAAGTGATTTACCATTATTTTCAATGAAAAAATACTTTGATGTACATTGATCGTTGAAATTTCTTCGTTCATCCTCTAATTTTCATTTCTTTTATAAAAGGACATGATTATATTATAATAAAAATAAATATAAATTCTTGGAAATAAATTGTAAACTATTACTCACTATTCTAAAAAAAATTAATGAACAGAAACACAGCAAAAAACTAAATAAAATTAAAGCAAAGATGATGATAGTAATATATGTATACACTGTGAAATAAATACTATAATGTCAAACACTTATAAATTGATATTTAAAAAAAAATACAAATACAAGAGATTGAATAAACACAACACAGTTCGCCTTCTCAACAATCTCAAGCTCAATTAAAAACGGAAGAAAGTGAGAAAAGAAGGAGTGAGAGAAATACAAAACAAAAGCGGTTCATGGTGGGGATGAGAGATTGTGAGGGGAAGGCAGTCTGCAGACAGTCAAGGACACACACCCTTCCCACAGTCAAACCACTCAAATACTCAAACCAGCGTTCGTTCGTAGGGCATGGCAGCCACACAAACACAGTTCAGTTGTAGGCATTTGTCGCCGGAAACCAGCGTAGTGCGCATTGCAAGAGAGAGTGAGTCTGCCCGAGCTGTTTTTTCTCTGTTGGGTTCATGACAATTCGCTAGTATTCTCTTCTCTTCTACTTACTGATTCATAATCTCAACACATGAAATTAGCATATGAATTTACTGTATATTATGTTCACACAAAATTTTTGCCATTCAATGCATTATAACTTCAATCTATTTTATGTCATGCGGGCCGCATGGAATCATTAAGTGGGCCGTGGGTTCCTGAACCTTGGTCTAAACTAACGTACTTCACAAATAGCACTAGGAAACTTCTAATAGTTATTTAATATCCATAACAATCAAAATTTCCTAAAAACACTGTATCCAGGAAATAAAAACACTATTGTAGAATGCTATTGAAGTGTTTGTGAGATAATAACATTTCAGTGTGGCCAGACGAGGAGTACATAGTGGAGTATTCTCTTGAATATGGCTTCCTCCGTCTTTCTCCAGCGACACGCCGACGACTGAATATCCCGGTGCTGACAGTGACACTGGACCCCAGTAAGGACCAGTGCTTTGGAGACAGCTTCTCTAGATTTGTCTTGGACGAGTTTCTTGGCTACGATGATTTGTTGATGTCGTCCATAAAAACTTTAGCGGAAGGTGAAGACAACAAAGGCTATCTCAGGTGAGTTCTACCCTCGTGGAGATGTAATCACATGATTTGTAGGCATGCAACTCTTTCTTGATGCATCTTTTGAATTGATGATCCAAAATTTTTTCATCTATATACGTAACGTAAATATATATATATATATATTTTTTTTTTTTACATTACGTATTATTTTACTGACCTAATCACAAAATGGTCATTTTGCTAAGAGAGACATTGTGGTCAGACATATAAGTATCAGTATTATACACAACAGATTCTTTATAATTTGAACAAACAGATACAACACAACAAGTTTAACAATGAACTAGGTCAGAGATGTGCAGTAGACATATGGGTAAATCAATGTGTGGGGGTATCAGCTGACTAGTGGTAGGATAACCATCTGGGTTTTATAACCAACTAACCAATCAGTTATTTTTGCCATTAGATGTTTATTTACCCCAAAATAATGACCAAATTTTAACAAATATAAATTTTTCTGTTGCTTGACTAATATAACTGAGTCCGTAAATGAAAATAATATTAGTTAATTCACTGTATTTTTAGATAACTTTATTTTAAATTATACATTCGATAATTACTCAATTAAATTAAAATCAAAATTCCAATAATTTTAATAAGTTGAGGAGTGTATTTGATAACACTTTTCCAAATATAACTGTAAGACATAGTTAAAATTTAAGGAATGACATAACATATTATAAAAGGAGCAAAGCTGTTCCAAAATGTCACTAGACTAATATTGTCATAGGAGAACTGTTGTTCCACTGACAAGATTTGTATAGCATTTTAAATGTTCCTAATGTTTTGGAGATGCCTCTTGACAAAGCATATCTTTTTAGAACACAAAACAGTGATATTCGGGAGGCATTACTTCATAAAGGGTCAATAGCCTACAGAGACAGTAGTTTTGTTGCTATAAATTAAATTTCAATTGGAAATTAAAAAGCACGAGCTACACACTAGAACCTAAAAAAGTGCTAGAACCAATCAAATGTGTGGCTCAAGTATTTCCTTTTTTCATTAAAATCAAAATTAATTTTCCAGCAAAAATTAACTTTTACTTTTTAATGTAGTTTTTAGTCATAATGATGACTGAAAGAGATGTCTGCATGTTATTCAGCATCAATGCACTTGTCTCTGACGTCCTGTTAATTTTCTACGGAGGATAGCATAGTTTCTTGTTGTATTGAGCGAGTGACACATCAGTATAAAAAGTAAATTGTACCAGGTAACTGGTATAAACTTTCTCCCTTTCCCTATTATATGTCAGATTGTTTAAAAAATATACAATATAAACGTATGTTCAACTAATTACATTTCTAAAGAATGTAAAGACAGCAAACTTATTTATTTAAATAAAAGTACTAATCTTCATTAAAAGCTGTTCAATTAATCACATAGCCAGATTTTATGTAAATACCTTCAACAACTTCAGTTGTGGCTTCCGGCCTTCGGCCTCCAGCCCCAACTTAGTGGGGTGGTAACTAAAATATTTAAAATTGTAATTTGCATCTTTACTGAAAGTTTATTTAAAATCGTTAGAATAAAGCTTGAATATGTTTTGCCCTTAAAAATAGAAAAAAAACTAAAATTTCTAAAGAGTGGAAAAACGGTCTGGAGTTATTGGCTAAGTACACCTACATACCAAATTTCGTAAAAATTGATCCATCCCTTTGGTCTTCAGCGAAGTGCAGACCTCTCACTCTCTCGTACTCTCACTCTCACATATGGACAGTCACAAACATTTTTTTTTCCAGAAACCACTTTTTTGGGTTGGGAGGCCCTAAAATTGATTATTAGGGAATGTAAAAGTTTTTTTGGACATTCATAATACTTTCTCTATGCTGACACACATGGGAGAAATTAATACATTAGTACACAAAATACATTTATTAGTGTTTTTGACAAAATAATTTGAAGATTACTAGATAGGTGCACAAACAATAATAAACTTTTCCAAGTTAAAACTGGCAAAATAATAATGATGATAAGCAACTATCAAACAATTGATTAAAAGATCTTTTCACCAGTCGACCAGAACACCTTTCTACCATTCCTTCAAAATATCTGTCTACCAGATGACTGAACACCTTTCCACTGATCCTTCGATATATCAGTCCACCAGATGACTGAACAACTTTCCACTATTCCATCAAAATACCTGTCCACCAGCTGACTGAACACCTTCCACCATTCCATTAAAATACCTGTTCACGAGATGACTGAACACCTTTTCACCAGTCCATTAAACTGCTTGTCTACCAGTTGACTGAACACCTTTCCACCAGTTCATTAAAATACCTGTCTACCATATGGCTTATAACCTTTCCACCATTCCATCAAAATACCTGTCCAATAGTTGACTGAACACCTTTCCACCAGTCCATTAAATTACTCGTCCACCAAATGACTGAATACCTTTCCACCAGTTCATTAAACTATCTGTCTACCAGATGACTGACAACCTTTCCACCATTCCATCAAAATACCTGTCCACCAATTGACTGAACACCATTCCACCAGTCCACTAAAATACATGTCCACCAGATGACTGAACACCTTTCCACCAGTCCACTATAATACCTGTCTACCAGATGACTGAGAATCTTTCCACCATTCCATCAAAATACCTGTCCACCAGTTGATTGAACACCTTTCCACCAGTCCATTAAAATACCTGTCCACCAGATGAATGAACACCTTTCCACCATTCCATCAAAATACAAGGCATGTTTTTAAAGTAAGTATCGTTTTGGAATCCCGCCGCTGTAACGCTGCAGTCGGCATTCAGCGCATGCGTGCTAGATACTAATATATTTTGGCTAGCTATTGCCGCATTTACGGACCCAAATGACTGTATTTATGGTCGCTTATGACTGTTTAAAATTTCTCTTCAGATTAAAAATGCCGCCAAATTTAAAGTATGTGTTGTGATAAGTTTTCGTAACGCTAAAGGCATGACAGGAGCTGACATTCATCGAGAGATGTGAAAAGTATATTGAGAAAACAGAACAAGTGATGGGATGGTATGGAAATGAGTGAGAGCTTTTAAGGTGGCCGTACGAATATGCATGATGAGGAACGAAGTGGGAAACCTTTACTCATTACTGATGACTTGGTGCAAAAGTTTATGAAAGAGGTCAGAGAAAACAGACACTTTACAAGTGCATCGTTATGTATTGTGTCTTGAAGTGTCAAGAAGTGCGATTATTGAAGTTGTGACAGACCAGACCGTTTGAAGTACCGAAAGTTATGCTTACGGTAGATTCCCAAAATGCTGACGGAGAATCACAAAAACATATGTTTGAAGAGAATCACACAAAAAAAGTTTAACCAGTTCTCTCACATTCCTAGGGAATTAGAATCGTGATGGTTACGATTTTTAAAACCAAATTGTCACTGTGACAGAGTTACGATGTATGTCAGCTGCTTTCACACCCTTAGTGTTATGAAAACTTACACAGCGCATAATTCATAGTCGGTGGCATTTTTAATTGTAGGAGGAATTTTAAACAGTTATAATCGACCTTAAATACAGTCGAATGGATCTGTAACGGCGGCCATGGCTTAACGGATAGTAGTACCCAGCACGCATGCGCTGAACGCTGACCGCAGCGCTACTGCGGCGATTCCAAAACGATACTTTAAAAACACGCCTCGTACCTGTCCACCAGTTGACTAAACACCTTTCCACCAGTCCATTAAAATACCTGTCCACCAGATGAATGAGCACCTTTCCACCAGTGCATTAAAATATCTGACCTCCAGATGAATGAACACTTTTCCACCAGTCCATTAAAATACCTGTCCACCAGATGAATGAACACCTTTCCACCAGTACATTAAAATACCTGTCCACCAGATGAATGAACACCTTTCCACCAGTCCATTAAAATACCTGTCCAACAGATGAATGAACACCTTTCCATCATTCCATCAAAATACTTGTCCACCAGTTGATCAAATCCGAGGGTGGGACTCCCTGGACTTTCAACACCTTTTGTAGCAACGCTGGTAGTGTGGGGCTGTGGGACTTGCTGTTTATCAATTTACTTTTGATGCAGTTTGATACTTTCTTTGCATGGTTGTAGTTTCATTAATTGATTCAATATTTTGATGTTTATCATTCACACCTACATGGCTATGGCATGTAAATCACTTCAATCAATGTGTACCATGTAATTCTAGAGCTTTAATTCAGACCTTGTTCTTAATTTGCATATTTGAATATGATTCATTATACATTTTCATTACATATTGGTTATTACATTTATTTTTATGAGGATCACTTTACTGCCTTATAAGTCACAATAATAATGTTAATATCACTCCATAAGTGATGAAAGTACAACATTAAATAATGTTTTGAGCATTTCTGTAGACATGATAGGGGTGTGTGATCATTGAAATGTATAAAAAATCAACTAGTCAGAATGTTGATGCATTAGTAATATTGATTCCACAGAAATGTTCTGATGCAACAAAATGATGAACTAGTGAGAATAATTTTCTTTTTAATCAGTAACATTTACTGGTTATTTAGCTTTTAGAATGACTAATTTGATGTTTTATATAACGTATTTTACAATGAAATAATTGTAATTTAATTATTACTCTAATTTTTGTTCCGAGTAGAAAGGGACGAGCATGATCAGACATAGAAATATAATTGCGATAAGGAATACAAAGTTGGACCGGCGGATATGACTTGTATTAATTTAAGGCCATCAAGCAATGCGTATGAGTACTATCACTTACACGCTTTGGCGTCCCATAAATCAGCGGATCATTCCTATAAGGACAGTACATCTATTTCAGTTAGTTGCCACTTATTTTGGGATCCATAAGTAATACAAAAATAAGAATTGTTACATATTTACTTAGAATGATGAAATAAATTAGGTTCTTGTGTTGTGTTTTTGTTTATGATTACCAGTGATAACGAGTCCAAAATTGTAACTCTTTTTATCACTTCCTGTCAGGCACCTGGCCTGTACAGTCCATCCTCTGTACAAAACACAATCCTATCTCATTTTTGTTGTAAAATCCATATGTGTTGCACTTTAAACATTTCACGTAATGATTGGATTCTCATTTCTGCTAGACCGTCGGCACTTTGTTATAAAATACATTAACCAAACTCATTTTTATTTAAAAAAAGGTGAATTAAACAATAAATATTGAAAACAAATTTATTAACATCCATTTTCAAGCTTTATATTAGAAAATATTTTAATTTTTAATTAATATAAATAAAAACACTCAAGTATTCATAAAATACATTTTCTTGGATATGTTTATAATGTTTTATTAATTTAAACACATTGGCTAAACAATAATACATTTTTATTCTTAGATAAAAATTATGCTTCTTGTAAATATAATTCTGTGTAATATATCAAGATTTATTTAACAATGCATGTGTAAAGTTACATTAATATTCATTTCAGTCAACCGCATTAAAAACTATAAAAAATGATGGCTGTATTATCCAACAATGATAGTTAATTACTGTAGTTAAGTTGCTTTCAATAATTATATTTTCTTATTTTTGCCTTGGGATTATATTATTTTAATTGCAACATGTAATTTTGATCAGTTTCTTTCCCCCACTTTGTACAATTTTTGCAATTTAAATTTAGTTAGATTAACGCTTTGCCATTGAAAATTTATTAAGCTTTGTTCATCTATTTTAAACTAATTGTTATTTATTGTGCTTTACTGTATGTGTGAAGACCTACAATTTAAATTTCTTATATTATTTGTAATTGATCTTCTTATTTTTATATTCAGTTTATTTTTATATTACTTTTTCATACAAATGGCTGACATTTGTAGGAGTAATAATTCTGTTTTATATTATCTTTCTTTGTACTAGCAGCTCCTATGACACAAGGTTAGTACCTTGTGTTATAATACCTTGTGAGAGTGTTAGAGTAACAATAATTTGTTACTCTAACACTTCTAAAACTTAAATAAAAACCATGAATTCTGTCTGTGTGAGTAAATCAAAATTCTTTGAATGGTGTCGCTGTATTGAATTGGAAAACAAAATTTTCTGCTTCCCACAACCTAGATATGAACCATATCATTTAATGTTATAAGCCTCATTTCATTCATGATGTGAGTCGTAACATTGTAATTTGAGAGCTTTACTATATATATAATAATGTAAGTCACAGCAATAAGTTTTGTTAGCATTGTTCTTATATTGGTGGACTTGCTCTTTTTTAACCAGTAACGATTAAAAGAGATAATTTGCATTCATGACTTGATTGCTAGTTAGGACAGTTCATATAGTAACATGTTAAAGTGTGCGTTTCAGGAATGTGGTGACGGGTGAGCACTACCGCTTCGTCAGTATGTGGATGGCTCGAACATCCTACATTGCTGCCTTCTTTATAATGCTGGTCTTTGTAAGTACCTTTGTTGATGGTTATGTTTCAGTCATTCAGGATTATTTGTATGTGCTATAAATAATATGTAATCTGTAGTGATATGTCCTCACTATAATATAAAGCTAGACTGGATCACTGACTGACTGACATAAATGTTTGCCCACTTAGGAGTGTCGTATAGTTTTTAAATTTTGACTGAAGATATATCTACCATGCCGACCCCAGAAACGTTAAAACATTTCCACATTCCAATAAATAGGGGTTGAAAATAAACAAATTTCCTATAAGAATAACAGATGGTATAAAGCATGGTATTTTGTAATGTTGCAATTTTGTGGCTATTGAGAGGCGTATTTTTATTGTCATGTTGAATTTAATCAATTTGTTTGATTTTATCTTGCCATGACAGCTTCTATTTAAGTTGTATGTTATAACTTCTCCTAAATGTTTACATTTTTCAACAATTCCTATTTTGTGTTTTCCAATATATTTTATTTTATGCTAGTGGTGATTTATTAAGCATTGTTTATGTTTTTCAAGATATTCTTAAACCAACACTCTGGGCTATTTCCTGGAGTGATGTTATTTGCTGTTTGGTTTCTTGAATAGTGTTCGCTAGAAAAGCAAGGTGATCATCATATCCTTAGAAGTTAGACTTATAGTATTAATATGAAATAAGCTCTTCCAACTTTGATATTCTTTGGATTGTACCATTCTCTTATTATATATTATAATGCAGAGGTAAAAAGAAATGGTGACAATTGATCATCTTGTCTTAGATCAGTTGTTTAGCTGAATTGTCAGTTCTGTGTCACAAGCTGTGCCAGCTGCCAACAAAAATATCAGTGCTTCTCAGGGCCAGCAAGATTATAAAGATAAAGGTTTTGTTTTAAATATCTGCAATTTAAATGTAGAGGGTCTGAGTAGAGCTAAATGTGATTGTTTAGGGAAAGTCCTCTCTGGAAACTGTGTTGATGTTCATACAATCCAAGAAAAACACATTGAAGAACTAAAATTTAGGGCAAAACCTCTGGGTATAGACTGGTGGAAGCTATGGACATAGACCTTATGGTGTAGCAATGTACGTGAAGCGTGGTATTAATGAGATTAAAATCGCACACTAACGTTGTGATGACACTATTTACATACTGGCAATAAAAGTGTTTGACACTACTAGGCCTATAGTGAATGTGTACAAACCTCCTAATACCTTATGGTCAGACGCAGAACTTCGAACACCTTGTCATGTATTTTGGGAACTGTAATAGTCATCACAGCCAGTGGGAACACATTGGACAATGGTAGAAGCCTAGCCAACTGGGCTGAAACCGAAACTTATTTCTTGTATTTGATACTAAAGATACAAATACATTTTTCTCAGCTCATTGGCTTCGTAGTTATTAACCGGAGTTAAACGAATGAAATGAAAATGCCTTTATTAAGGACTTATAAATCTGTTAATGTAAACGATGTTTAAGACCCCTAAATATTAGGAGGAGTGTTTTTGGTGCCTTCCCCCTTTCACAACAAAAGTCTGTTCTATATGTTGGAATTTAGGTTCCTGATGTCCAATCTTTTCCCTGGCCTACATGGAATTTAAATAAGCTGAATGGGAGGTCTTTATATCAAGTATTGATGATGTTATCAAGTTCATTCCACCTTTAATAAAGAATAATGATCGTTTAACTAGTTTTATCATTAACTCTGCTAAGGTGTGTATCCCTTGGGGCTTCAGAAAAGCAGACATCCCAGAATGGATCTTAGAATGTGAGGATCTATACAAGGAGTTTAAAAGGCCGAACACTCTTGACAGCTAATGATTGTATACAAACTGAATGAGATCACGAGGAGCCACAGGCACCATTAGACGTTTCAAGGTCTTTCACTCTCCAAAAGAAATGAAACGGTCATGGCTCTACCAAAAATCTTCCTGGAATTTCTACAACATGCTGTTACGAAAGTAAAACATTGGCTTTTAACAGTCTTCTATGTTACATTGACAAGTGTTGAAATGCCCAAAGGTTTTAAAAGATCGAAAATAATACCTGTTTTTCAAGCCAGGTATAGAACTAGAATGAGTCAAAAGTTGTAAGTGTCTGCCACAAGTTGCTAAAGAGGCTGATTTACAATAGAAAATCACCTACTCTCAAAAACAGCATCCCTGCTAAACAATCTGGGTTCGGACCTGATCTAAGTTTTTGTTACCTTGTATTTTCTGCAACAGCTTTGAAGAGAAGAAAACATCAGTAGCATTTGTAGATCTTTCAGCATCCTATGACATATCATTCTTCAAGCTCTTTCGTTACTGGATTTATAATTTAATGTTATATATAAATCAAACACTTCAGTAATTAGTTTTTTTTATTATGTAAGGTCTTTCGGTAACGTTACCGAAAGGCGTTGCATAGTAAAAAATCTATAATTACTGGAGTGTTTCATTTATCTATAACATTAAATCCTATGACACAGTCTGAAAAAAGGGCCTGTTACTTCTTAAATTTTATAACTTAATTCTTTGTCCTCAATTGTTTCGATTTCTGAATTCCAACCTCAGTAATAAGTTAGTTGAAGTTTGCCTGAGTTGTAGGGTTGTAGAGAATGTTCATTTAGGCACCTAAATGACGGCGGAATGAATGATATTAATAAAAAATAAATGAAAAAAATATTTATTTCCAAAGAAATAATAATTTACTTCCAATTGGTCGGTAGCGTAGTTGGTTCAATCCTAGCTTCATCTGCTAAAGGTTCTCAGTTCGATCCCAATCAGAGTCAATACATTTTGAGAAGGATCAGCTGATAACCACCGGCTGTTCATTTGTCATTGGGCTATTAATTAATGACACTTTCTAAGGAATAGTCGGCCTTAGTTTGTAACAATGACTGCATTCGCTCATTTACACTCATCATACTCATTCAAAATCCATATTTGCCCATATCTTGACGATCGGCGTCTTATGAATAAATAAAAATAAATAAAATTAAAATAGTGCAATAAGTTACTCTCAGACAATAATATAAAGAAATCATAAATAACAAAATCCAGTCATTTAAAATCATTAAACTAAACAAAATTTCTACTATATAACAAAAAACTACTCTTACATAATAAATTAAATTATGTATTAAAAACACTATACAATGCTAGTGTTTAATGAATATAATTAATTATTATATGAATAGGGTTATTTAGTACTCTATAACATTATGGTTTCAATTAAAATAATATAAACACACTAAGGAAATTCAATCCCTGTCAGTGTGCATCAGAAGAACTTTTTTTTCTTCAAATGAATGAATGAAAAAATATTTCCTAAGCAATACAAGTTACTCAATTATTTGTATTTTTAAGAGGGCTCTGTTCTTGTTCCTCTTTTATTCAATTTCTACACTGTAAAATTACTGCCACACAGTCTAGAAAATTCATATATACAGATGGTATGTTCTAGAAACTAAATATGAGGACATGTAAAAACACAAGAAAGAACACTTATAACTGATCAATAATTATTTAAGAACCTGAATTATTTTATAATTATTAAACTTACTTTGGAAACTAAAGCCCAATCCAGCAAGGAGAGAAGTAACCGGCTTTCACTGGAGAAATAGACCAGCTAATCAAAAACTGAACATCTTTTTCAATGGAGTTAGGCTTCACTCCATTGAAAAAGATGTTTGCTTCAGCATAGCAGGGTGATTGCTTTGAAAATATCCACTCATTTTATTTTATATTAACATGTTGATAAAATAAGAAATGAGCTCAGCATTATAGAAATAAAATCATATTTACAAATAGCCATGGCATTGGCTTTAAAAGTCACTTATAGAAAACAAGAGCTAAAGTAAGAACCAGAACTATCTCTGTGGAGCGACTTGCTGGATCATCGTGGGGGAGTCAATGTACAAGTTCTGCATACTACAGCGTTGCCCTGGTTTATTCCACTGCTTAGTATGGTGCTCCTGTATGGTTTAACAGTACAAGGGGACTAGAAGTAGATGTCCACCTAAATTTAGCAGCCCTTCATGCTTCAAAAGAGTTTAAATTTGTTGACCAGAAAGCCAATTTTTGTTGTAGATTTAAAACATTTTTTCTAGATTTTTCTTTGAATATTGCCTTAATAATACCATGATAATGGTTTTGTCAATATATATTACTGATGAAGAATGATAAAGAGTATGTTTATTCATTAATAGTCTATGCCTAAAATAAAAACCAGATCAAATTTAGTTTCGAAACTCTTCTTAAAATTCATTATCTGAAATTCTAAATATCTGCATATCTAAATACAAACAATGTTTAAATCTGTTTAAAATTTTAAGCTAAAATTTTATTTATATATTTTTATTTATTCTTAAGATGCCAGTCATCAAGATATGGGCAAATTTGGATTTCAAATGAGTGTGATGAGCGAACGTAGTCATTGTTACAAACTATTCTCTAAAAAGTGTAATTTAATTAATAGTCCAATGACAAATGAACAGCCGGCTGTCATCGGCTGATCCTTTTCAAAATGTGTTATGACTTTGATTAGGATCAAACTGAGAACCTTTGGATTATGAAGCTGGGCTTTAACTAACAACACTACCAACCAATTTATTTTGTAGCAATTGCAAATTTAATAGCAAAAATGTATTCTAAAATATTGTTTACTAAAATAGACTTATTTTTGATTAAACCTCCATTATTAAATGTCATTTACTTATAATTTCATAATTCTTATTTGTTGACAAATGTCAATGGTTGATTGCACCCATTAACCAAGAAAAATTTCAATTTCATATTTAGTAAGGAAGTTTTGTCTGTTAGTGTTGTAGCCTTATTAAAGCTACTATTTACTTTTTATATGTTGAACAACTTAAATGAGAGATTAAAATAAGACTTCTCCAGTGATTAAAATTTTTCTTTATTTATCTTCTTATAAATAACTTCAACAAATAAAAATTGGTTTCTTCTACAAATAATGATAAAAACGAAAATAAAAATCTCTTCTTTTATTGACTCAATGGAACATAAATAAATTAACTCTTCCAAAATAATAAATTAAACATATTCAGACCAGAACCTTTTTTATTTATTTGACTTTTTTAACAAATTTCTTTAAACTTTTAAATCAAAAAATTCAAAAATTCAAAATTGTAATAAATATTCAAAATTCTTTAAAATTGCTTTAAAATTGTTTAAAATTGCCTTTTCTTAAATTTTCTAAAATTGTCTATTTTTTCTAAAATTGCCTCCGGGAGATGTAGCTGTCCTGGAGGTTTCAAATCCAAAAGTGACCACAACAAAGCTCCACCGGCATTCAACCACTCACTCACACGCAAACAACTGAAAAATTGCCGCTACGGTAAAGAACACCGAAAACGGTACAAGTCGCCGTGTACTCGAAAAGATCGCACGTGGTCACACTCAGAAAGATATTGTAGCACTGACCGAATGCCCGCAACCCTTCCACCAACGGACTTACCCCCACTAAACTCTAGAAGCTAAATCATCTGAACAGGTAAGGCTCACCAAACATGTTGCCTTCAGAAAACATGTCGCATGAAATTGACAGGAAATTCACAAACGTGAAAATACTGGTTATTTAACTATTTTATATGGGAAAAACTACTTTTTTATTTGAAAGGGGAAGATTCTGAATTTTTCTCAAAACTTGGAGAATTTATATTGAAAACTGTTGGAAAACAAAACAAACTCCTAAACCTCTCAATTCTTACAAAATTTAACATTTTCTAAATACAATTTTCTAATTTAATTATAATGCAACAATTAACAATTGTTACAGTGTATGTAATCAAAGAGATCAGAAAATTACACACATACACAGAAAAAGAAAATTAATTTTCTTCCATAATATCTGCAGATGATTTTACAAAAATTTTCTTTTGTACTCTGAATTTCACTGTTATTATGTGTTACGTAAAATATACTGAATACAAAACTTTTGCCGTGATCAATGAGCGGTTTAAGGTAATGTTTATTTTAGCCTCAGGATAAATGAGTTTCTTGGAAAGAAAACTAATTACAGGAGACTACAGGCCTTTGATAAACAGTCATCCTCCTCTGCTCCTTTCACAAGTCAACTACGTACAACTCTCCTAAACATTTGTTTGTTGAAAAAATTCTTCTTATTTTGTACATCCAACTTTACTTAGATAGTATTTTATTTTTTTATTTGGTTTTTATGAAACTTTTTAAAAATAAATAATTTTACATTATTTACAGTGAATCATGAATGCCTTGAGTGCATTGTGTAGTTATTTTCAATTTAACCATAAAAAATGGCATAACAGGAACGCCATTTATGCTTGATATTCATATATATTGTAATTTTTATAAATTCAGTAAAAAATCTGTAGTTTAACATTTTGTGGACTATGAACTAGTTGAAGTATCAAAATGTCAAACTTTTATGAAATAGTTAGTAAATATGAAGGAACAAATGTATTTTTATATGGAAACTACTGTATTTTCTTCATGGATAGTTAAAAATTTTACGAAACTAAAAACAAGTTATGTAAGACTAAAAATGTATGCCTGTTTGAATTTATATAGTGTTATAACAAAGTATGGCTATTACCTACTAGGTGCAGTAACTAAATATAAAAAAATTGGTAACTTTTAACTGTTACTCACTTTGATGTTGTTATTTTGTCGATTTGCACCAGCCTAAACTATGCAGGATCCAGAACTTAGAATAATTTTGACACGTCACAACTCCAAGGCCAGTGTCAAAGTACAAGGACTGACGAAGTATGGATTTCCCATGCTTACGAAAATGAATAGTATAATATTCAAAATATAATGTTCAGATTTCAAGATTTTTCATTTGAATCATCAAGTTAACATTTAAGTAGCTGAATTTGCCTATTATTCATTATTAAGACCCTTTTGTAGGGATATTCGTAAATATAAGAGACGAATGACAGTGATGAGTGTAAATGACTGAGGGTAGTCATTGTTACTAATTAAGGTTGACTTCTCCTTAGAAAGAGCAATTTTTTAATTTCCAAATAGCCAGGACAACCAAGGAACCCATAGCTTTAAGTGGAATCCAAACCACTTAGTACAGGTCTGATTTTCAGCTAACTGACAAGTCTGATATTCAGTTCTCTTCCCTACACAACATCCAGACTCTGACTATAACCCCAACAGGGACATCTTCATTGAGCATACTCTGTCAGCATTAAGAGGACCAAGCATACAAAGTCCATTTGTATGTGGTATTGACCCACCCGCCCACCTATACACGCACAGTAGTATTGACCCACCCGCCCACCTATACACGTACAGTGGTATTGACCCACTCGCCCACCCATACACGTATCAATTTTTGTCTAGCAACACTGTGTCCCGAGGTTGCTGGGTTACAGCACTGCACCACTAGTTCTAAGTTGTTGGATAGGCTAGGCTACAGGTGTCAGATAGTGAATGTCCTATCAGATATGACAAACATGTCAAAATAACATAAAAACATCAACAAAAAGAAAAATCCACTTAGCTTCTTTGGCACAAAGCAGGTCAATGGTCAGCGTAATGTCTCCAGACAATCTGTATTCTGGAACTAACCCCTCCAGTTTTAAAATCCTAGTTTCTAAACCCAACTCCATTTGATTCAAGTTATAGTTATGATGTACTTTGATAGTTACAAAATTATGCCGGAAGATAAACCAATTATCCACCAGTTTCTCTAAATTCTGGGATGACTATTTTAAAATGCATTCTGAACCAGGGGAGGAAGTCAAGAGTCTTCTCACCAACTTAACCCTTTCATCCAGGCCCTTGCACTCTAATTTTTTTTCAACCAAAACTTAACCTTGTTTGTAATAAACCTAACCATATAATTTTAGTTATTGTACAGCTATTAAACTAAATATTTTTATCTTTTATTAAATTAAATTGTGAATATTTCATGATGTA
Source organism: Stictocephala bisonia (assembly GCA_035578905.1). Classification (NCBI taxonomy): domain Eukaryota; kingdom Metazoa; phylum Arthropoda; class Insecta; order Hemiptera; family Membracidae; genus Stictocephala; species Stictocephala bisonia. Next base: position 1,054,198 of record JAQJVL010000208.1, on the reverse strand, counting down.
TAAACAAAAATATATTAAAAAATCTCTTTATTTTTACTAAAACCTACAGAAATTATTAAAAGGAAACTGGTAATATTGTCACAATATATCATAGTTTGTCACCTCTCCAGCCTTTGATAGAATAATAAACAACCTGAGGCTACTTAAAACAGTAGAAACTAATTTTTATAATTGTCCTTCAAAATAAATCTGCTCTATGGCACAGTGTTTTAACCCAGCTACTTGGGGACAAAGTGTTGTGGAGCTTGTAGGCGACAAGAACTATTCTTGGTTTTTAATATGAACATGACATATGTTAAGTGGTTGCTATTGGCGTGTTTTACACATTGATATTGTTGGTGTGGTAAAACCATCTGAATTTTTTTACATAGCCTACTAAAACAACGCCAATACTAAATATTTGATCTGCTGATTTTAATAGTCCTCTGCTGTTAAAGTAGTCACGAGTCACAGAATGAAGCCGAAGACAGATGTGACTCGAGAGCAGTGAGTGTTGTGGTTGGCATACCAACCCTATGGGGGTGTCCACTAGTGTTTATTGAAAATAGCAAATTTCAAAAGTAACAAATTTAAAGTGGTAAAATGTTATTTTACAAATTAGGCATATACGTTTCCAAGAAATAAAATCATTATTCAATGTCTCAGCATACCTAGTTTAATTAACTTTTCACTATGTTATATTCCGGATGTCCAAAAAGTCCCGGATCGGTTAAAATCTTTGATCGGCTATAATTTTTTTAATGGCTAAAGCTTTTGAAGTGTGGTTTACGGAATTCTGCTTCGCTTGACCAGCCCTTTAAAGTGATGTGTTATTGTGCATAACAACCTATGCTTACGTTAAACATTTTCTACTGACTCCATGTGAACCGTTCCCATAGAAGAATAGCAGGACACCGAATTCATCTTGAAGTACGTATTTGTGTACAGTAATATGTGTGAAGTTTTCTAGCTTCAACTGATATGATTACAACTACAAAAAAATTAAGCCATTTTTGAACTTACAAGATCAGCATTGAAACTTTCAAACACGTCCATTTTGTTTAGGATGAACCTTTTGAGGTCTAATTTGTAGCATAATTTTCTACTAGTTAAGACATTTAAAAAGGTATGCATGTCAACCTATGCTTACATTTAAGATTTTCTTCTGACTCCTAGTGGGCTGTCTCCCTTTGGAGATTAGGAGGTGAACCTATTGGGTGGTTCACTGAATTAGGTGAGGTTTTCATGTCCTGTAACTTGATACCAATTGTATTAACTCTATCCTAAAAATTTTCAATAATATTTAACCAAGCCGGAACTTTTTGGACACATGGTATAACTGTTATTTATGTTTAGGCATACCAAAATCAATTCAAATTCTTAAATTTAAGTTCTGTAGTTTTATATAAATTGGACCACTATCACAACTGACATGTTAAAAGATGAAGATGTTTTCAAAATTGTTCACTCTATAATCAAACTTATAAGGTTGGAGTTTCTAATCATTTAATATTGTCATAAACGGGAGACCCTAAGTTATTAAGAGTCGACAAGAAGCTGAAAAAAGATATCTCAAAAAAAAAAAAAAAAAAAAACAAAAAAAACTGAATAAACCATAGTAGTTATAAGATTATTTCAAGTAATTTAATAAAATAATGATCCTACAAGCAAACAAGAAAGTTGAGATTTAAAATCCAAGTCAAAATTTCAGTTACATTTTTACAGAATATTCTTAAGTTAATCATTCAATTGAAATTACAATTAATGTAGGTGACACACATTACAAATGTACAACATTAACTCAAGTGAAAACTAATACATTTCTGAATTATAAGTGAGTTGGAAAATGAACTTCATGCCACTGGCAGGTTTGATGGCAAGAGATTAACATTCAAAACATTAAAGGCCCAACTTGCGAAATCGAACTAAGCATTACTACAACAACGTTTTAGTTGATTATTTTAAGAACAATAAGCTGCCTTGGCTGTCTTGTTAGTTTACATCCTACAGGTTATATCAGTAAAGTTCGGATATTCCTTACAAACCTATTACAATTACTAGTAAAGGTGGATCATATATCCAATAAAAATCTTAGACGCTTATATTTTTATTTTCAATTTTCGAGTATGTATATAGATTGGGCTCAAAGTCTACCTCACCAAAGTAAATTTCTAAAATGTTTATTGTTAGTAACTATGAAATCAGTTATTAACTAAACAATATTTACTGTAATGTAATTGTTTCTTAAAATTTTTTTAGTGAAAAAAAAATATGTTAATAGGATGTATATTAATCAAAATACATATGTTTTGCCAATCTGTTGCAAAAAAGGCATGACTGCTAACTAAAATAAAAGTAATGCAGAGGCAAAATTAAAGTTTTTTTTTTTAAATAAATTAACTAGGCCAAAAATTAATTCTAACACAAAATTTACACAACAAGAAAATATACAATTATTGCAAAAGCATGTTTGTTAGATTATTAAATATATGCTGATTTCTGAAAATCACTGTAAATAAATTTAATATAAAGATAATGGCCCTAAATAATAAGATTATTAAAACATGTATTTCTAAAGCAGAACTAACAATATTGATTTACAAAACAAGTTCACTTGCTCAATTATTGATGAATTAGTTTGTAGACACTGTCATCTGATAGCAAATAAACCATCTAGTTGTTCCAGTTTGATTTCAAGTGCAGGATTAATTATCTGGCAAACATGTGGTGGCGTCCTGGCTGGCCCGTGGTGAAGTGAATGCGAGATGATTGCGGAGAGAGCAGGGCACGGTGGCGCCAGGCAGAAGCACCCTAAATGAGATATGATTACAGGACACACCAACCACCAATTGCCTCACATTGTCCGTAAATAACACTGTCACAATAGTCAGCCATGTGCCGCAACCACTTCCCCCTCTCCTTATTAACCACACTTTCCAGATTTCTTTGATTATCACGGCATTTTTCTTTCATACTTGTCTGTATGCCATAACAGTGTTACTTTGAGGCTATTCTACAGTTAGTAGTTCCATATTTTACAAGTAAACACTACTGTCATCACAATAACTCTCCAGAGAGGAAATAACTTTTATGTCCTAATTTTAAAGTTTTTAACATTTTTTACATTTCCAGTTATTTTAATATCCATGTATGCATGTTGAATTATTTATATGTCCTTAAGTGTTCTACACACTTATATGAAGTTAAAAAAACAGTCAAATTAAAAAAAAATCAAGAAAAGTGTTCTCCTTCTCTTATTAGTAAACATTTGCAAAACAGGTGTTGCTCCATGCAATTATAATAGAATCAATGATACTGTCTGAACCCCCTAATGTTGAACATTGTTTTACTAAGGTGGACCCTACACCACTCTGCCTCAGATCAGAGCCACTAATAAGCTACACAACAAAAAAATAATAATAAAAAGCTGGATTCGAACTGACAATCCTTAATGTTGTACTTGGCCACAGTACAACGCCTTAGACCGTTCTTCTGATTTAGCTTCGAAGACATCTCAGTATTTTACATTCATAAGTCTATTTCGTCAAAACGGCTTAAAGTGTTAAGTTTTACACCCAAAGAAAATTTAACTAAGTCATTAAATAATATTTAGTGCTACTCTGTTTTTTATGAAGACATGTTCATTTTAATTTATAATATATCTAGTGTTTAAATGTAATTGTCTTCTTGTTGAATTCAGTTATCTTCTCAGATACAATTCAAATAAAATTTTATTAAAGAAACATTAAAAAAAATTATTGGATGCATAAGTTTGTGTTATTAAATTATAATCAAGTAATGGAGATTTCTCACTAGTTCACTTACTATATATATAAGCATTTCATGAGAGGTATAGAGCAACTGTTAAGTGGAATCACTCAGTGACTAGGAAGGTAGGAAGTCCATGGATTCCCTTATCTACTTTTACATTCATATATTTGTCACTCTGCAGGTTAATTGACATAATGTTAAGCTGATTTCAGTAAAATTTAATACTGCAAATTTTTGTATGAGTATTTTAGTCTGATTTGTAAAGCAATAACAGTCATTTTACTAATGTATACTTGTTACATTTAATTTTGTTTTTTTAATAAAAATAAAAATGTCTCATTAAAATTGACATTATCATGGGATAAAATTACCAAGAACATGATGCTTTCAAAGATTATGGCAAAAGCGCATTACAAATAAGAATAATTATGTGCTGAACGTTGTTTGATTATTTAAACATTTAACATGAAAATTAGCAAGGTTCATTTATATGCCTTTATGATTTCACAAGATACTGTATACTCAGTTGTTTTACTATTGTTAACCTGGTGTTACACATACCACTTGGAGTAACACCGCTACACATGCGTGAAATGTGAGTCCGCTACTAAAAACCATTGGAGTGGCCTCGCAATATCAGACCACGGAGTAACACGTGCGGACTGTGAGTTCGTTAATACATTGTCTAGCAGCGCTGTTTGTAGTTAGCGACGATGTTTATACTCTCATTAACACTATTAAATAGTGTATATTTTTATTCTTAACTAATTAATGTACTTATTAAGGTTAAGGGTATGGTACTAGGTACCACAGCCATTAGAAACAATTAGTTTTTACAATAATATTATTTATTCGGAAATACAGACTCTCAGTCTGTGACGCATGCACTGGAGAGTTAATAGAAATTAGACAACACTGTCTACAATAATTGAACTCAAATTTTTTTAAAAGTATTAAGCCTAGTATTTAAAAGACATTTTAACATTTCCCTTCAGGAATGTTACTTAGTTAAATTTAGTTAATATTTTACTTTCATAAAATTTCTTTTCAAATGTGTGCTTGTATTAAATTTATTTTCAAAGTAATTAAAGCAATGAATATTTAATGGATTGATGATTGCATCAAACAATAAATAAACTACTAATATTTTGAAGGCATGCTGAGGAATCTAGTGTCTGAAAGGTTAACTTCATTTGTGGGCTGCTAGGTGCCTCTACGTGCTAGATGAATGAGAGAGTCACCTTTTGTTCTCTCAATATGTGACAGACCCAAGTATTGTGGTTTAGCAAAAGGGAGCTCCGTATAGGCTGATAGGTTGGTGTTGATGAGAGAAGGGGCTGGTTTGAGCTTGCCTTAGTAATTTCCTGAGAATTGTCCGACTTATTTGTCGTTCCTCTACACTGAAAACAGTCTTTCTAGATGATGTTTTGTTGAGTTCTTTCATTTTGGAACCAGTTTGGTAGTGACATATGATGGTTTCTTTCTTTACTTTTATAGTATTTTGCCTTTTATCAGGTCTTTTGGAGGGCAGCTTTACAATATTTATTTAAATTGCTGTATGTATCTGTTACTGAACAAACCAAACTGTTTAGACAGGCCGCCACATAATATCATCATACATGTATGGGCGATGAGTGGGACATCAACACCTGTATGGGTGGTTTGATGGGTCATAATTTATGCTAAAAAATAGTTTTAAGTTTGTAAGACATGCCGGTGTCATGTTGGCACTTAATTCAGTTGATGTTGAGCCACTGGAAACATGAATAATCACAAAAAATAAATGCTGAGCCATCAGTAATGCCTGCAAAGTATAAACCATTGTTACAATCATTACAATACTAGTTGATAAAATATGTCTTCTAAAAGTATACTAATTTGTGTTTATGTGCTTGAGAAGACTAAATAGTCCTAACTTCACCACATAAATAAAAGCTTTTTCTTTGTTACTAAATCATTACAATACTAGTTGATAAAATATGTCTTCTAAAAGCATACTAATTTGTGTTTATGTGCTTGAGAAGACTAAATAGTCCTAACTTCACCTCATAAATAAAAGCTTTTTCATTTCATTGAATTAAAGATTTTTTATATGAACTGGTTTTTAAACATATAAACTATATCACCAATAATAACATTCTTTTATAGAAAAATATTTAAATGTTGAATTTCATAATAAAATCATTATTTTAAAAATATTTTCAACACTACTTCAGGTCCAATACTAAGTTTTCAAATCAGGCTTTTTGTAAGTTGAATCAACTGTGTAAAACTGTAATTAATTGCATAATTTATTATGACAGTGTTTGCATATGCATTTAGTTGAGACTTTTTTGAGTTTAATTAGATGGAAGTTGAGTTGTGTAAACAATCCATAAATCAGACTGGAGAGGCCTGAGGCCGGTTATCATCATCTCTCAATTAGGCTAAGTAGTAATTATAAGGTTATTGATATATACGAGTGGGGCAATTGGGCTGATATGTGATCTCTGCAAAGTAAATATCGAAGAAGTGGCTATAAAATGAATAGGGTTAATGATTGGGGCCGTGTAATTGATAGAGGGGAGCAGTAGAGGGGTGGGTGGTGTGGGGAGGTGGTGTCCGATGACCCCAGGGGGATGCTCGTTGGTGCAATCATTATACTCTTGCATCGCGTTACACCGTGAATGATGACATCCCATGAAATTTGCACCGCGTAACCTTTGACAACTAATCTGTCTCTGCTTCTGCGATGAATTGGTTCTCTCTCTCTCTCTCTCTCTTTCTAAAGATGATATACTATTGGGGCAGTACAAACTTTATCTTATATAGAACCAATTCTGTACTATAAACTTAAACATTGCAGAACAGTTTAAATTAGGATATGAATTTGGAATAATTGTCTGTTCCCTAACTACACAACTTAAATAAAACAACCCTAGAAAACCTGTTGTAAATTTAGAATTTTTATATACATGCATAATTTATTTTAATCTATATATTTTATTCTGTAAGCGAATCGTTCCCCATGAAATTTCTCCAGTTTTAAAGAAGATGTTTAGTGTAACAATTAAAAAAATTAATTCATTTTCATATATTATCTCTATTTTTTTTACATATACTGTGTAATTCCAATTTATTTATTTTTTTTTTTTAGCTAGACTTACCTTCAAATGTTACAGCAGGCAGATAACAAGTTTTTCAAATAATGCTAGACTCTAGTAAGTTTTATTATTTGTAATTTATACTGTTCTGAGTATAACACTGGTCACATTACTTGATAAAGTGGTCAGTTTAATTTCTGAAACACAACTATATGTGTATGTTCTGTATTATGTGAAATCAATTTCATTTATTCATCTATTTATTCAGATAGGACCGCTTAAAGAGATTCATTTTAAAACTTAGGGCAGTGGAAAAGATATCACAAATATAAAAAATACCTGTGCTCCATCCCTTTGAAAGAAAAAAGATGCAATAGTTTTCTATGACTTCAGTGCATTTATTTTATGAACTAGGAGACAACCCTGCATGCTTTGTGTGCCAACCCCGACGCTCGCTGTACTCGAAACACCTCGGCCTTCAGCATTGGCATGTGGCTTTTGAATAAAAATCCTTATAAGTATATATGAAACGTGAAGGCATTTTCTGTCAACGAAACTCATTATTTCTTGACCAATTTAACAGTTGAGGTGTAAAAAAAATTGCCTTTGTTTGTAGTTGTGCAATAAGGTCTTAAATCTTCAATTCTTTTCCCCTGAAGGGCATGGGAAGCCCTCAAAGTGTGTTTTTTGGCCATAAGAATAACATGGAGAGAGATTTAAATTAATTGAAAAGTAACAGCTGTTCAAGTGTAATGTTAAACCAAGGAAGGTTGTAAGCATGGTTTTATTCACATTCGATTCAAAGGGCTCCACTGTACTGGACTTTAAGGTTTCAGTGAGAATCTAATGCAGTTATTTTATTTATTTAATTAATCTTCATCTGTTAATCAAATACAAATTAAATGAATACTTTTGTAATAGGCTAATTGGTCGGTAGCGTAGTTGGTTCAATCTCAGCTTCATGTGCTAAAGGTTGTCAGTTCGATCCCAATCAGAGTCAATACATTTTGAGAAGGATCAGCTGATAACCACCGGCTGTTCATTTGTCATTGGGCTATTAATTAATGACAATTTCTAAGGAATAGTCTGCCTTAGTCTGTAACAATGACTACATTCGCTCATCTACACTCATCACACTCAATCGAAATCCATATTCGCCCATATCTTGACGATCGGCGTCTTATGAATAAATAAAAAAAAAAAAAAAAAATAAAAGTAATATAATTTGGTATTTATACTAATAAATAAGTAGTAACGCAAGTAATGTGAGTGAGATTCTGTAAATAAATTGAATATTGTGATTTTATATTATACAGTTAATCTACTATTATTTGTATTCAAAAGCCCTCGATACACCGAAGGTCGAGGTGTATCGAGCGCAGTGAGTGTTGGGGTTGGCACGCAAAGTGTACAGGGGTCTTCCCTAGTGTTTAAGGTTATTTGTACCAACTCATACATGATTACACTACTTTGCAGCCCCCAAAAGTAGATTTACAGGATCCTCTAGATTACAAAACTTTGTTATCAAGGAGAACAGCAGCAGGATGAGCTTTCATATTGATGTGACGGTTTATAGAGAATTAAGGAGTGATGGAGGGTATGCAAGCCTAGAAAACTACCCTATATCGAAGCAAGGGGTTGTCGGCTAGTAATAGTATACTATCAATATAACGTAAAACCGAATTATTAAATTTATTTACAGTATCTCACTCACATTACTTGCGTTGCTACCTATTTATTAGTATAAACACCCAATGAAAGGCCTATTACTTAGTCTGTTTCAAGCATATTCATATTATTTGTTTTTGTTTAACAGCTGAAGATTAATTAATAATAATTAATAAACTGCTTAAATTACTATTGAAATCTTCAAGTCCAGTAGAGTGGAGCCCTACAAACGAATGTGAATAAAACCATGCTTACAACCTTCCCAGGTTTAACATTATGAAAGATCTAACCTCCTCAAAATTACAAACACCATTGTTTACATTCCAACAGCTGCTAAAACTTTTTGGAGATCATCATATACATTTGAAGAGCTGTTACTTTTCGATTTTATTCAAATCTCTCCATTTCATACTTATGGCCGAAAAACATACTTTGAGGGCTTCCCATACCCTTCAGGTTAAAAATATTGAAGAATTAAATCCAAATTGCACAACTACATATGGAGGAAAATCTTTTGACACCTAAAACGTTAAAATTGGCCAAGAAATAAGGGAGAAGTTATGTTGACAAAAAACAGCTTCACATATTATATATAAGGACTAGACAAAAGTATTAAAACTGTCTAAAATAGTTTTTTATAATATTTTAATACAGACATTTTTCTGTTCACAGACAGTTTCGATTTCAATGCTTCTTCGATATTCACACCACCAAATATTTGTTTTTATCGGTAAGTATTAGTTGTATAATTTAATATAATATTTATTTTTATGTGTGTGTGTAAGTGACTCAAATAAGTAATTAGTTATTAACACATTTAAACATGTTTTTAACTCTTATTTTGCTTTTATAAAATTTGAACCATTTACTATAAATAGATTGTTCAAGAAATGCATTTGTGCAACGTGCGCTGCTATCTAATTGAATGGTTTCAAATAAGCGCTTGGACAACTGTTTGGCGTACTGTTAGCTCAGCTATTATTTACTGCAGCATGTGCTGGAGAGAGGCATAAGAAGGAATAGAGATAGAACAACCGCTTGCACTTTTATAAAAACCAAACCAGAATTAATTTCACCAAACAAGAAAACCAGCTTCGTAGGATCCATGTAAGCAGTCAGATTTCTTGTTTTTACAGTCAATGTTTCATGTTCATTGCTTTTTTTTATTCAGTGTTCTTTCTAGACATTTGAAACTTATTTTTTCGCATTACATTTATTTTTGTCTTATTGATAGGCTTGAGTAATATATCCAAGCTATCTCTTTCAGTTATTTGTCTTATAATTACTTTACACCAGTGGGTAGTTATGTACTGACACATGTGTAGTTTCTCAATAATGGTGAGACATAACTACATTCCACTTCCATCTAGTAAAACCGTATCAAACAGATAACCACATCAATATAGTAGGTAAAACTTCTTGGCTCAGCAACTTAGTGGAACATTCAAGGTCAAAAGGTCATAAAGGACTTTGAAGAATTTAGGAAGAGCAATGAATAAAAGCCCAACAGGAAGATGCTCAAGCTAGCTGCTGAAAAGCAATCTCTAAATTAGTTAAAAATATTTAGTTTTAAGAAAAAAAAAAAAGAAAAAAAAAAGAAAAAATGCTCTAAACACACAATAAATATGTTTTGCTCTACCTAGTTATGAAAGGTCAGCAGCTATATACTTTAGTTTTCTTTAGGATTAATTAAAATCATCAATATTGATAACAAGAATTTTGTTTTATGCTGATATTCAGTGATATTTCTACTTCATGTATTTTTTGTTATAGTTGATCTTCTTCAGATGCTGGAATTCAACGTGACAATAACATTTCCTGCAGCCCCACTTCTCACTGTCATTTTGGCCCTTGTCGGTAAGTTATGTAATGGTAACAAACACTTTTTTATCGTATTAAATGTGTTAAACATTTATCTCAAATTAGTAATGTTTTAAACGTTTTCCACTCAATCGGGATATTTGCCAGGCTTCAGAACAGCTACTACTTTCGATCATTTAAATGTTTTTGGTAAATTGCCTGCAACTAGTATCTTATTGTAGACTATTTGAAGCCATTGTTCCACTTTGCTACCAGCATGCAACAGAACTTCTGGAAAGATACTGTCATGACTAGCTGCTTTTCCTACTGGTAGAACGGAAATCACCTTGTCTATCTCTTCCTCCATGAAATTTCTGGAGACTTCCAGAGGCACCATTTAGTTCTTTTTTATTTCATTGAACTTCTACAATACATGTTTGTCAGAAGGACGGTTGACTTTGATAAGCTGACTATCCATTTAGCTATATTAGAGGCCTATGGGTGGAGCACTTCTCTTTGATTAGGAGATTTACCAGTAGAGAGTTTCCTTAAAAATTACCGTGCGTTTCTATGCTGTGGATAAAGTTTATATTTTGTACAATTTTAACCCAATTTTCTCTCCTGGCACTGACTAGAGACTGCTGTAGCAGATCAGCTCTGTTGGAATTTCCTGTGACAATAAACTCTTTATAAGGGTCATCTGATTCCTCACTCCATCCCGTTATATACTTATTTCTGTATCCTCTTGGTATGCAAGCTTTAGCAATGGAATAAATGAGACTTATGAACCGATTATAATTTCTTATAGTAGGAGGTAATTTCTTATCATCAAGCCTGGTGGTAAAGGCCTCCCTGTGTGCTTTATTAAAATTCCATCTAGATCTTGGAAAGTAAAGAATTATGGGAATTTGGATCCCTAATGAAAAACACAAAGAAACTTCTTTCTAATTGGCTTTGGTACTAATGATCGTTTACACAAACAGAATCTTAAGTCAGGTAGTAAACTCGATGCCAACTTGCTGAATAAAAAGTGGCTGGATCTTTTGCATAAAATATCAGGAAAAGTTTCATTTCAGCCGAGTCAGCAAGCTTTCTGCAATTGTTACTGTCAGAATTGGCTATGGTGGCTGTTAAACCTACCCACATTAAGAACAGGATGTTCAAAACTTGGCAAAATCCTAACATCAGGTTGCTGGATGTTAGGTAGCGTATAAAAATTAACTCTTGGGTTGCCAAGACAATGATGTCACCATCAGAGCTCTTGTGAGTAACTGACATCGTCTATGTCATCCTGTACAGGCATACCATAGCCTCTTTGCTCCATGGAATCAAAAAGTTTGTAACCAGATATATTGCCTCTTGGACTATACTATCTTCAATGTGTGTCTCTTGGAATGCAAGGATGTCAACATTGTTTTTAAAGCAGTACCCTTCTGATGTACTCACTCTTCACCTTGGTTAAGCCCCCAGCTTTAAAATGCTACATTTAAAACAGAACTTATTATTTTCATATTAGATAGGTCCTCAAAAGGGCCTTTTTAATGTGGGTAGTAGCTACCATAGATGAGAGAACACAAATTTGTGACTTTAAAGTTGCCAAATTTGTTGCTTGTTTAGAACTACCCAGAACGTAAAGATTTGCTTTAGAGGTGAACATCACCCACAATAATTAGAACTATGTTAATATATCAATTCTTCAAATAAAGTTGACAATTTATTACTAAAATATAGGGTATGGTATGTATGAAACTCAGAATAAATAGAGGCTCGTGCATATATTTTAATACCTTACAGTCCTTGTTCCCACTCCTAATTCTGAAGAGATATTTTTCACAGTTTCACCAGAATCTAAACCATTCAGTGACATGCAGTTTTCCTTATAAAGTTTTCTCCGTCTTTAATTCTTCTATTCTTTGGTATTTATATTATTTTTAGATTACTGTGTTGTGTTTTTATTCTGTGCATATACTTATAGTGTTATTGCTTTAATAATGGTTAAAAGACGGAGGAAATTTGTATTTTACTTATATTCAGCAGGGGTCACAGACTACGACTAATGGTGACAAGGTTAATATAAATAGTGTTGCACAGGAAACATGGTAACTAGTGCAAAGTTCTTTTATAAAATGGGCAGGAAATTTAGTGCTAAGCAAAATAAAGGGATCGGGAACTGAGCACTCCTTCATTAGCACCACACATTTACCGCTAAACTTTTATGTCATACATATACAAGAGAAGACCTACCTGATTTTACCACTGAATAAAAAAGCTATCGTGATTTTAATTTGATCTGTAGGAAGTCTCAATCTGAATACTTGCAAGGCCTTTGTAGGGGTAGTCTCCTAGGGAATATGGGCTTCTGAAACTGATATTATTGCTTTAATCTGATCTGTAGGAAGTCTCAATCTGAATACTTGCAAGGCCTTTGTAGGGGTAGTCTCCTAGGGAATATGGGCTTCTGAAACTGATATTATTGCTTTAATCTGATCTGTAGGAAGTCTCAATCTGAATACTTGCAAGGCCTTTGTAGGGGTAGTCTCCTAGGGAATATGGGCTTCTGAAACTGATATTATTGCTTTTTCTCTTAAAATTAATTTTGCTTCATTTGCATTTACAGTAAATTTGTTTTTTAAATTAAATATCTATGATAAGGTGTTCGACTTTGTATTTGTATCTTCTTCAGTCTCCTGTTACAATATCATTATTAAACCTGATGCAACGAACATTAATTTTCTCAATTAATTCATACTCCTCATGTAAGATAGTATCGTGGTCTATGATTGGGCTTTATGGCTGCGTGGAAGTTAGGAGATATTCAAATCATGGCATAGATTAATAAAGATACACTTTTTAATAATTTTAGTACATTTTACTTTCTTTCATGCCTGAAATTTTGGCCAGAAATGTATGTTTTTTCACTCACAGTATAAATATAATCCAGTTTAGTCCATAAATATTATGTTTGTTTATCTAGATCCTGTAGAATTGAATGTGTCAATAACATTTAGAGTATTTGTACTGTATTCATATCTATACCATATGACATAAATTGGCTTAACCAGTTATATTGCATTTGGTCAGTAGCGTGTCGATTAAAGCCCAGCTTACATGCTAAAGGTTTCAGTTTGATCCCAATCAGAGTCGAAACAAATTATTAAAGGAGTCAGCTGATAATTACTGCTGGCTGTTCATTTGTCTTATTGACCATTCATATTAATTAATGACACTTTATAATCATCATTAGCCTTAATTTGTAATAAAATACTACATTTGCTCGTTTACATTCATCACACTCATGCCCTTATCTTCACAATTAACGTGTTAAGAATGAATAAATTAAATGCGTACTTTTAATTCTTAAAAAGCAAATAGCTAATTATCTGATACTATAAAATTGTTTACTGAATGAATCAATAATATGTATGTGTTAACTGTCCTGTTTTGTATTCCAGTAAATAACTTATGAAATATTGTTAAATTTTAGTATAATTCAAATAAAGAGGGAGCTACGAAACAAAGCTTAATTTCTGTTGAATCCAGATATAGGCCAAGACATAGTTTGTTAACATGTTTGGTTTAATAATACTATGAAGAGGACTGCTGTACAAGGACTGTTTGTACTCAAGTTGTTGCATAACTTCATCGTAAACAGTCTACAGATGTATATTTAGAGATTGCTGTACTCAGCATCATCACCATCATAACTTCATCGTAAACAGTCTACAGATGTATAGTTAGAGATTGCTGTACTCAGCATCATCACCATCATAACTTCATCGTAAACAGTCTACAGATGTATATTTAGAGATTGCTGTACTCAGCATCATCACCATCATAACTTCATCGTAAACAGTCTACAGATGTATATTTAGAGATTGCTGTACTCAGCATCATCACCATCATAACTTCGCCGTAAACAGTCTACAGATGTATAGTTAGAGATTGCTGTACTCAGCATCATCACCATCATAACTTCATCGTAAACAGTCTACAGATGTATATTTAGAGATTGCTGTACTCAGCATCATCACCATCATAACTTCATCGTAAACAGTCTACAGATGTATATTTAGAGATTGCTGTACTCAGCATCATCAGCATCATAACTTCATCGTAAACAGTCTACAGATGTATAGTTAGAGATTGCTGTACTCAGCATCATCACCATCATAACTTCACCGTAAACAGTCTACAGATGTATAGTTAGAGATTGCTGTACTCAGCATCATCACCATCATAACTTCATCGTAAACAGTCTACAGATGTATAGTTAGAGATTGCTGTACTCAGCATCATCACCATCATAATCTGGTTTGTAACAGCTCCCATCTGGGTCCAGCCAGCTCTCTTTTGGCACAGTTGACTTTCTTCCAGGATGTGTACTCATGTTTTTTTTAATAAAATTATTTTGAGTTTGTTCTATTTATCTGTTGACTCTTCCAGGTTAAGTGTTGTTTGACTTTTACCAGGTTAAGTGTTTGAGAGGGATTTTTAGACCTAACTTTGCCTGGTAAAATAAGACCACTTTTAATTTTTGTTCACCAGCCAACTCTATTCGTAGTTTATCTATGAAAAGCCTATCTTTTATCTATTCTCTTTTCATAATCCTCTCAATATTATAATCATAAATCTTTCTTTGTTAGGTATATCATATTATATTTGTTTTTATTTCAATATTTGGTTCAATATATCTCTCATGGTCTATTGTAAAGCTATTTTCAGACATTACATTTCTACTGCTTGCAATCTACTAATGTCATTTTGTTTATCACATGACTGTTAGACTGTTTAGTACTAAACACAGATCTGCTTTTTAAAGCCACAATCTGATTTTCTGATCAGAACATAAATTTGTGTTTAAATTTGCAAATGATGCATTGCTGTGTAAAGGGGACGTGGGGTTAAGAGAAAAAGTAGGATGTAAACAGTCAAGTTTAATTTGTGCTTTTTCTTTCCATAATAAACTCCTGACTCTTAATAGAAGAATTTGTTAATTTTATGTAAGTTTTAGGAGTGTGCAAGTAGTGATTTTTTAGTTCGAGACGAGTCGAGTTGAGTAGTTGGCATTTTTTTACAGTATCGAGTATTTTTGAGTGAATATTTACAGAAAGATTTCTTATTCAACCAAGACAACTGTAAAAGGCAGACACCATCCTAAGCCTATGTTAAGTTTTGCCAGATTCGTAAATATATACATATAAACTGAACACAATAATTTTGATTTGTTGTCCGTAACTGTAACATTTGATAAATAAAACTTTTTACTTCCTGCCTTCCTACATTTTTATGTGACATTGTTTTGTTTAACCTATTTCCTTCATGACTGATATGATGTGAGAAAGTAAATTATTAATTTAAACAACGTGTATTATGAATATTTCACCTGTTCACTCATATCACAGATCAGATTTTCTATGCAAGCCAATTATACTGTTTCACAGCCGGTCAATATGTTTATCTGGTGGTTCCATTCAAAGTGTACTGCGAAAACGTACAGTAGCAAAGCTTGTCAAACTGATGATAGAATTCAGGGGTCATTGCCAAATGCAGTCAGTTGCTCTCAGAACTGCCTCCTCTCAACAAAAAGTTAATTGTGTACACGCCATGAAAAGTGGATCTGTGGGAATTTAATTCAGTAACAACAAGGTTACAATTAACCGGAAATAAGCTGTGAATTATATAATCAAATTTGAAAATCTGGATGACAAAGTAGGTCAATAGATCGATAATAACTAATCAGGTTCACTAAAAATAAATTTTAAAGCTGCTTAGAATGAATTAGTTTTTAAATTATGATCGGTAATGAAATGTGTGCAACTTGAAACTACTTCGATACATGAGGCTATACTGAAAAACAGATAAATAATTACTGTAATTCATAAAGAGAAATTTATGAAAACTTTGCTTATTTGAATGAAAACCATAGACGTAGTCGGCTAATACAATAGGTCGAGCCGATATCGGCGACGAGATGAAGGCTGAAATATCAGCTAAGTGCCATCCAACTAGTGATACAGACGTTTGATAAGGCTTCGGTTTAGTAAAAATTATTTTCTGAATCTGAATTCGTCATATTTTGTTTTATTAGTTAAAACGGTCTTTCAACAACATGTTTCTCCTTCACTTGGATTGATTGTTTTGCATTTTACTTTTATATCGATATTGACGCAGTAGTAAAAATATGAACAAGCAACCGTTCAGTGAGTTTACGAATCAAAATAATTGTATTTTACCACATTTTACACTCCAACTGTACTATTGTTTAACCTAGTCAAAAACCGTTCAACAATTTACAGAAAAAATGTCTTTATATGCAAATGTTACATACAGTTTTGGCGATCTAAGGTGTTTATGGAATAAAAATTAATATACGTTCGCTACAGATATCTAATTTTTATTCAACCGAAAATAAATCAATAATTTTATGTCACACGCTGCTAGAATGCCATTACCATATTTTATATGATATGATACTGTGTTTTCTTATGTCAAATCTTAAATCGACTCGCGAGAAATACTGTATAGAATAATTTCAGTTCTGTAAAGAAGCTGAACGGTTCCTTGCATGTACAACATAACCAAGATGGACTTTCACCTAGAAAAGATGGGAAGTTCAGTACTTGGGATGTTAAAGTGACACGTTCTCGGGATCCTTTTGCTTGACCGATATTATTAAAATGAACGAAAATAGGCATATTTTCCGTGGCGTACAGACCATTAGGTTTATGTTGGTAACGGGTATCTTTTAGCATTTTGATCCGGATCTCTCGTCCCCTTTCTTGGGTAATAGAGACACTAACCAGAACTTCTGTTTTAATCACGCTATTTTAGGTTAGGTTACAAATGACTAATAGAATCGGTCAACCAACGTGTGATCCCTACCTTCCCAGCTCTGTTGTTCACTTTGAATTGAACTAGTTCAAATCATAATGAACGAACTCGTTCCGTTCTCTACGTTGACTAGTTCATTTTACTGTCGTCGTGTACTACCAGTTCTTAGGCGTATTGTTTAGTTCATAATTATGCATACCAAACTGATAACGTATGATTAAGTGTAAAATAAAATACAAGGAAGCGTACAGTATTCATTCATAACTTGTAAAACTGTTTACTCTTAAAACTAAATTAAATGTAAATCTAATATTTTGTGAAATACAACTACTCGATCAAACTTCTAGTAGTTTCGGGAGCTTTGAGCCGAGTTCGAGTAGTAAAGTACTCAATCAAATACTTGAAGTTTCGAATACTTGCATACCCCTTGTATGTTTACACATATTTTGTTGCTATTTTAACCAACCTTGTAAGATCCTACCTTATTTTGGTTTTTTTTCAGTGTATACCATTTAAAAAATAAGTGATAAGAACGAAAAAAAAAACAGATGCAAAATGAAGGTTTTTTCAAGCACTAAACAAAGATTATCATTCCTGTAAATATATAAATATTTCTAAGCTTGTGGATTTTTTATAATTGAACTATTTGATGAAAATAAAAATTGGGCTTGTTTACCTATAGATAATGCAATTTTAACAAAGATTAGTACAATAAAAAATCAGCAAAATCATATTTAGGTTTTTGGATTCTAATAACAACACAACTATAAATATTTTACCTGTAGGAAATGTTTCTGTTGCCTAATGTTGCCTGTTGGAAATGTATTGTTTTATAAAAGTACAAATTTTTATCAAATTTGACTCCAATAAAAATAAATAAATTGAAAAATGTAAACTTATGTGTTTCAAGATTTTGTGTATCTATAGTTGTACACATATAAAAGAGTTAAATGAGTATACTTAATAGTTCATATAAGAACTGAATAACTTACAAAAAATATTACAACAATACAATCATGACTGTACAAGTACAATTATACTGTAGACGTGGTAGAAAAGTTGCTAAAACTTTTCAAATGTTCATCTTTGTTAATCTATTCCATGCTTGGAACAGATCCTAACTTCCACGCTGCCATAAAGCTCAGTCATAGGTTGTGCTACTGTCTGACAGGAGGATTGTGAATTAACTGAGAAAATCAATGTTCGTTACATCAGGTTTGATAATGATATTCAATAGGAGACTGAAGAAGATATAAATGCAATGTTGAAGATCTTATCAAAGAAAATAAATAAAATAAAAATACTAATTTAAATTAAATGCAAATAAAACTAAATAAATCACTGCTAAAAAAAAAAAAAAAAAAAAAAAAAAAAAAAAATAGGTACAGTTTCAGAAGCCCATATTCTATAAGAGACAACCTAAACAGAAGGCACAGAGTTAAAACATCTTTTATCTTAGTAGAATAATCTCTTAAAACAGCATAAGAAATAACACTGGAGAATAATTACTGCAAAACAAGCTGTGATAAGAAGCAATCCGTACTGACAAGAAAAGATCTTAAGGTAGGGTTCTTAAAGAGATTCATGTTACATTCATATAGAGTTTGAATGTAAAATTTGGACACAGTTTGGAGAAAATCATATAAAAATTAATTTATGAATCAAAATTTAAATAAGAATTTCTTCTATTTTATAAGTACAATAGAAGTATTGAACTCTGTCAAGGATTGAAACATGTATTGTTTACTAACAACCACTTAATCTCTAGTTTTCACTGTTTGATAAAGTTCACATACATATTCTATACCAGGTAAATTGAAAGATATGTTGTTAATTTGTTATTACCATATTCTTAAGAAATTAACATATCAGGGGGGTTTTTGAAGGCAAAACCCCTTAAGAAGTGATGATAAAAAAAGAACAAGAGGAAACCCCTGCACACTTTGGGTATAAATCTGTTTGTGGCTATGCTCGTATCACCTCAGTCTTTGGTTTGCCGGTTGGTAGTCCCACTCGCTGCGTTTGTCTCACTCACCTCGGCTTTTGGTCTCAGTCTGTGAATACGTTACCATTAGTAGGTCATCCATTTTGCAGGGCTATAAAATACAACATCAAATATTTATTAGCTTCCTTATCTTTTTTTTTAATTTAGTGTAGATCAACTGTGCCTTCCCTCAAAATGTTAAGTCACTGAAAAGTTACAGAACAAATGTATAGTATTGTTTTTTGTTTAGAAGCTTTTTTTTACTAGGTATAAGAAATCGTATGGTTTTGAATATACACTCAAAATACACAATCTTTAAACCAGCTTAAACATTATTAACGCAAAGAGCTCTTATATGTATCAATAAAAATACCAATGTAGGGGTAGAACATTAATGCATTTCTTTGGGCCATTGGGGGAAGGGCTAGGTAATTTTGTTTCATATATATATTTTTTTTCCACCACCCTTAGTCCTTAAGCTTTAAAGTGAAAGCAATTAAGTTGTCCTATCTTTTTCTCAACTTGAGAAATTTTGTGGGGACATATTCGCTTACTTAATTAAATATATAGATTTTACAGCTTAGATAGCATCATCTAGAACAAAGGGCCTATGGCTGCGGTGGCCCTGTAATCGCAGGAGATAGCATTAAGGAAGGGTTGCCAGCAATGTGGGTGGGTAATGGCACAATCAAGCCTGTGATTGGAGGGAAATTACTGAATCAAGACGGCAGGACATCGAATAACAGTGTGGGGCCATTGGTTAATTTGTACACATTGTAATGTGAATACTGATGGATCCTGAACTCAACATTCTTATATACAATACGTGAAGCTGTTTTCTATTTTACAACCCCTCCCTTATTTCTTCATCAATTTTAACCTTTTAAGTTTCAAAACACTTGTCCCTATTCATAGTTGTGCATAAAGGGTTTTAGTTTGTTATGATAAATTTGAAAAAATACTCATAATGGGGTTAAATGCAAGAGAGGACTTTATAGTTGTAACTTCGCCCCTAATATGATTTTCATTTCATGTTAATGTATACTTTTTGACATTTTACTCTTTTTTAGCCAAATTAAGTTTCAAGTAGAGATAATGCAACATTTGTTAACTGTATCACTAAGTAAACATAATTTCTTTATGTTGTAGGTATAAATGAAATTTCTAAGAAATGTTTAGTAAGATTTTCTATACGTAGTAAGAAAAATGAAACAATTACTATATTTCACTAACCAAACTGGGCAGAAAGTGAAGGAATTCATTATCTTCTGGGTGTTTTTCATTTTTAAATAAATAAAATACAAACTATTAAAAAACCTAATATTTTTACTTACTTACACTTTATATTAGATAAAAAAAATAAATAAATAAACAAATGAAACATCTTGAACACAAAACCAAGCAATCAAAATAAACAATACTTGGTAAAATATTCGGCTGTTAGTGATGGCATCTATAGCCATCGTACACATAGTTCAAGGCTACATTAAATCACAGCTGTGGCTTTCTTTTGCTTCTGCCCATGATTATAAGGTTTGAATAAAAAAATGTAACATGATATAATGTTTCAATAACCACTCTAATATATCCACCCAAACCTAATTGACTTACATATGGTGAATATAAATTAAATTGAATACCTGCATCAATTACTTTAAATGACAATCTCAAGTGTACATAGGAATGGTTTTCTGTAAATTGAATCCTGAAAAAACTCAAGTTGTTAATTTTCACTGTAATTACAAGAACTCTCTTTTATGACAACTCTTACCTTCCAAATTACTTGAATATTACACCAGTTAATGATTTTTTAGGGTTAAAAGTAGACAATGGTTTTACTTGGGTTAAAAAGAGAAATTACTCAGCAGACTAAATAGAGCTTATTTTGCCATTTTAACATTGCGTGGAATAGTTGACTTAAAGGGTTTTTACAAGTGTATTAGGCATATCTACAGTCTCATATATCTTATGGAGATCTTTTTTGGGGCAACTCTAAAGATAGTAGGTATTAAAGTTTTCAGTATACAGAAAGATATATTAAGACTAATTACAAAAACATCTAGAAGGAATCATGTAGACAAATATTAAATCTCGTAAAATCCTGACTTTACCATCACTCTTCATTCACCAACCAGTCCTTTATATATAAAAGAACTTTGATTATTTTTATGGAAACAATCTCAATAATAAATGCAGAACTAGAAAATCTAATAACTCTTCAGTATCCGTTACACCATAAAACATTTTATGAGAAAACTCCATACTACATGTAAGTTAAAATTTTCAATAAAATTCTACTGATATGAAATATTTAACTCTTTTAACCAATTTAAACAACTCTTATTTGACTACTTTGTAGAAAACTGTTTTTATAATATTGATGAATTTCTTAACAATCAGACATAGAGCACTTTTTTTCTTATCTATACAACTAATTAACTTTTTTTAATACACAACTAATTAACTTGATTTTTATTTTTAAAGGATGTTTTCATATCTATACCTTATCAATAGAATTTTACGATTTATATTTTTATTCACGTAGACTTTGTATTATTAAGTGTTTTTATAATGTGACTTTTTATTTTAAACATGACAATTATTTATATGTATTTTTAGCTGTTAATCTAGATTAGTATTTTGACAAGTTACGTACCATATTGTTAATTTTTACATTGTAAATGGTGTTATGTAACAAAATGAAATAAATAAATACATAAATTGAATACTATATACGTTGCTAGGCAAGAAAATAACATAAATCGTTTACAGCTGTTTGTTGTATTACTGCCAAATAGAAAAGGTTGCGTCTGTAGACATTTGCTACGGGCTAAGTAATATTTTCACTCTGAAGGGCACGGGAAGTATTCAAAGTATGGTTTTCAGCCATAAGAATATCATGGATAGGGATTTTTTTAATTAGTTGATAAAAGTCATCGTCCAAGGAGATCGGAACAAAAAATATACAGGGATGTCTTCTTACATTACAAATTACTGAAAAGAATAACGTCCTTTCTCAAAAAAAAAAAAAAAGAAATATATATATATAAAAATTACTTTTTTAACTAATGTACTTTTTGTGAAAATAATGCCATGATTCATTTTTAATGTCTGAATGTTTAAAATCTAATTTATATCCAATTTTTATATTGGTTTCAAATTAGCAAGCCTTAGATATAATTGAGTAAATTGCATAGATAAGTTGAAGTATGAAATATAGTTAAGCTTGATCAGTTCATGTCATGAAGTAATTTATTGAAAGTAATAATTTATTTTTGCAGTGATGTTTTTTATTGTTATTCCTTTAAAATGTGTCATTTTAGGTTTTTATTGGTTAACGATATTGATAAACAGGAGATGATTTATGATATTACAGTGAAGAAGGCTTAGAGTTTTTTTAAATTGTTGTTTCATCATGCTATCTGAAATTTGTTTAACGTTTAGTGCTACATCGTAATTGAGATAACCTGTAATTTAGCATTTTGTTTAAAAAAAATATATATGGCATGTATAAATATTGCTAAGTGTGACATTTAATTCTGTTATTTTATATTCGTTATGTTTTATTATAATATTTCAACTCATATTTTTCTATAGATTCTTTTAATATTTAAGTAAACAATTTATTTAGATGTTGACATAGAACCAGTTGTTGTGGAAGGCTGTTCACAGAGGTTGAACAACAATGCTCTAATATATTATGGTACTTGAGGAGGTGGTGTAATGGAGCAGATACTGATTCATTTATTGTTCTCAAGGGTGTGTTTATACAGGAGTTAAATATTATACTCTGTATGAAATTGAGCTAGATACAATATTCTACAATAAAATGTAGTACAAATTATAAAATCTGCATCTCTATTTCAAACATTTATCAACAAATATTTACCTTTTATAATATCACTATGAAGAAGACAATAAGTACAGTAGAGTTCCGGTAATCCGAAATAATTTGGACCAAACCCATTTCGGATTACCAAATTTTTCGGATTAATCACATTTTCTTAACACTCTTTTAATAAAACTTAACATAAAAATAATCCCATCATTAAGTACAGTACTTTAGTTTTGAACCCAATAAGAGCCTATGTTAATAAAGAAGGAGATAATTAACCCTTTAATAGAAGAATTCATTCATCTGAGACATATGATCAAACACAGTTTTTCAAGACAAAAAATTGGGGTCACTAGCGGAAATTGATGACATTGCATTTGCCAAGGTCATGCTATCAGCTGTTGGAAGTCATGTGCATATGTCTAGTGTTCTCACGCTACCTCAGACTGCACTGCTCCCAATTCCCACTGTTCTCGCATCAACAATTTGAACACTTGTGTTTACATATCTCAGTTTTGTTGTTTTCATACCGGATTGCGTTCTACATTTTAGTTGTGAACTTATTTTATTGTTGCTGTTTATACTATAATATAATCGCAAACAGCGGGAAACCCACACAGACTCTGCGACTGAGTCATCTCACGCAACGTCACATAGTACAACACCCCGCTGCGACCCCAGTGGATACCATGTTTTTGAGATGTTGGCTTTTTTTTCAAACAAAAGTAACATTTGAAAAGTTTATTAATAGTTAAGTAGTGTTAATAATATTTTCTTGTTATATTAAGATATATAAAGTAGTGGTTTTTACAGTAACTATATTTTTATTTTTCCAAAATATATGGCCAATTTCTCTTTCAGATTAAGCAGATTTTCGGATTACCGAAGTTCAGATTAGGACTCTACTGTATAATATGTGTATTTCCGAAGAATTCTTTTGCAATAATAAAAAAAAAAAAAAAAAAAAATATATTTGTATTTACTCTCGATATTCCTACGTTTTTAAATTCATGCAATAACTGTATAAAGTATCTCAAATAATATTGCCATTCCAGAATTGTACCAATTTATAATGGCAATCATGGTAAAATTGAAAACTATTATTGTTCTTTTGAAATCTTTTACCAAAAAGAGGGAATCAAATAATTTTTAAATAAGTCAACTAAACGTCACAAATTAAAATTTAAAATGTTTTAAATAAATAAATAAATCTTTATTGTCACAAAATGTTTCTATAATAATAGCGTAGCCATGAAACAGATGACATTGTCAATATAGTATTATTTTACATATATCTACATAACAATCCTATACGGCCAAACCAAGACCTGAATCATCCTGTTAATGACTAAAAACTTTAGTCCCAATTTAACATAAAAATACAAAACAAGAGAAAAATAACACAGCAATAAAATCAAAAAACATCATCCAAAAACTCATTAATTCTGTAGTATGCTTTATGTAGTAAAAGATTCTTAACATTATTTTTGAATGCATTTGAGCAAATTGATGCTTATCAGATGGTAATTTATTAAAAAACTTTCTTCCCATGTAAGATGGTGTTTTTTCTACCAGTTTCAAATTATGTCTAGGATACTGAAAATTATTTTTAAACCTAGTGTTGTATTCATGCTGACTGTTTTCATTATAAAGGGTTTCGTAATTTGATTGCACTGATAGTAGTGTTTTGAAAATTATTAAACTGGGGACAGTCAAAATGTTAAGGTCACAAAAGATTTGTTTGCACGAGGCTTTCCAGGATGAAAATGTCATTATTCTAAGGAATTTTTTTTGGGTTCCTAGGATTTTATCTATATTTGATGAAAACCCCCAGAACTCTATACCATATTGCAAAACAGGATAAAAGTATGCATAATATATTATCAAACGGGTTTTTAAATCTATTGAATGTTTCAAAATAAGCATCTGAAAACATGCTGAATTTTTTTTTTTAACTGTTTCATTGCATATACCCCAGTTTAAATGTGAGTCAAGGTCCAACCCCAAAAATTTAGTGGTATTACTAATAGAAAATTCCTGATCTAGTTGTAATTCATTAAAAAAGTTATTTCTATACTGTGGGGTGCAGAATTTAACCAACTGTGTTTTTTCTTGGCTTAGTTTCAATCCATTTACTTCAATCCAATTCCTTAGTTCAGTTATGGCTTCACCTAATTTCATCTTAAGTTCTTCGTTATTCTTAGTTTTGATAACTGCAGTCGTATCATCTGCATAAAGTATAAAATTGTTTGATGCGTTTGAAGGGAGATTGTTAACATATAATAAGAATAAAAGAGGCCCTAAAATTTAACCTTGTGGTACACCTACTTTTAGCAGCTCCTACTCTGATTTATATTTAACATTGTTCCTACAAATAACGGTTCTTTGATGGCAATTTGATATGTAGGATTGTATCCAGGATATAGAGGAGTTTGAAAATTTGTATCTGTTCAACTTTTTAATGTGTATCTCATGACTAACACAGTCAAAAGCCTTGACAGATCACAAAATGCTGATTTTTGATGTTGTATAATAATATAGCCACATTTTGTATAAAATTAAAATTTTTATTGTGAACATGATATTAGTGTGTACAATTTTTGTATTATGTATTGTTATATATTAAAAATATTAATAAATTCAAGATTAAATTTAGAAAATACTTAGTTGACACTGTTTTATGTTATATTGACAAATTTTATAACACATAAAAGATAACTACTTATGAAAAATAGAAGAATAAAAATTTCAAAAAAATAAACAAAAGACAGAGAAAGAAGAAGAGAAGAGAGTTCCATTTGTGTCACTTGTGGCCTTAAAAAAATCTAGAACAAAATAAATACTAAAAAGATGCAATCAAACTATCTTGGATATGCAATATTATTATCTAGTAAATATTTATTGTTTTTTATGAAATATATATAAAATATATTTCATTATACACACACACACACACACACACACACACACACATATATATATATATATAATAGTAAATAAATAAATTTCAATAATCAACAAGTTTATAACAGTATACATGTTTAGTTTCTTGTGAAGGTAGTACTGAACGGAAGTACACTTGGTAAGTGCAGGGAGTTAACAGCGGCTCCCAGCTGGCCAGGCATTGTCTCTCCCATCCTTTGTAAACGCAAAGCCTTCATGAAGCGGTCATTGTGAACTTTTCATTTTTCTGCCATATTTCACGCAAAGCCCTGTAAGCCTGTTTTTGTTTCTTCCTTTATAACCACCTCCACGCTGCAGTATTGCATTCACGTTGTGTTAAACTTTTCTCGCCTGTTTAAATTTAAAACTTTGTGCAGTGTTTACAACATTGTGGCAGGATAAGTTTGATTACATTGTTTAAAAGTTTCTTACCACATTCAGTTTTATATTTTAGGAACACATTTCTGTGAAACAATACATTTAAGTAAATTTATAATCAATGACAACCTTTGGTATGGTGATACGGTATAACATTTTATCATAATTCTTATTACATTTAATATTTATATTAAGTCTCATTAATAAATTATTAAGTCATATTTTTTATTTTTAAGCCACTGAGTAATATATAAGTCAGTATATAAAATATCCATTGAATTCTATTATATAAAATATTATCAGAAATATAACAAAAATGGGTTTGACTCTTGTCAATACAAACCTGTAAATTTCTATTGACCTAAAGATTCCAACATAACAATCAAACAGATCATGGGTAAAACTTAGAATCCAATGTTACTTTTTGAGAAAAATAATTTATCTTGTAAAAGGGATTTTTCAGTAACCAACAATAAAATCGATTTTTAAATCTGTCCACAACATAGTAATTAATTATAGATTTAAAACTTTTATAAGCTTGAAATGATGTGGAATTTGACTATTTCAGGATTTTGACACGTGAAAGTTTGATTGCTGTATAATTTTTTTATTATTATTGCAATTATGAATATTATAACATTTTCAAAAAGTTCTTCTTATTGGAAAATATTATTTCTTTCTGAAAAAATAAAACCAACGTATAAAATACAATTTTTTGATGAAAATTTATTTTTAAGGATGTCTCTGAACTCTCTGATAAGCTCTCTCGGTTATTGTTTCTGATTCATTTAGAAGCACAATTGTCATATTTAAAGTGTTCAAAACACCTAGGTTAACCTTGCAGCCGCCATTTTGTTTATTTTACTTTTACGTTTATATCTAAAAAAACAAAAAGGTGTATTAAGTTAGAATTTTGTATGGTCCTCTTAACATAAGCATTATTATTGGTTTTCCTGTATCAACATTTTTAAAATGGCAGCTATTAAAATTTTAAATCCTAAATAACTCATAAACCAATAATTATTTCAAAAATGATATAGAATTATTTGTTTAGGAAATTTAATTACAAATCCAATGAACGTTTTAAAAATCGGATGAAAAATAATAAAGAAAAGACCATTTATGTGACAGTATGTACAATGCAATATGCCAGTACAATGAGCAAAATACATTCAAGAATGATAATAATAAAGTAATTTGGAATATTTTTAAATCAGACGTTTATATAAACTTTATTGTTGTACTAGTCCGCTGATTTATGACTGTCATAAATTACTTTATTATTATCAGCTGTTACACGTGTTTTGCACATTGCTCTATATATATTATTGCTTGACTGCTACACGGCTAAATTTAGCTCTATTTATATCACTGCTGAACCTATATATGGCTAAATTAAGCTCGGTTCCATTTATTTATGTGAGCGTTGTAATAAATTTATCCATGTATCGGTTTATATTACTGCTCAACCGCTACACGAATAAATTTAGCTCTGTTTATATTTCTGTTCAACTGCCACATGGCTAAATTTGGCTGTTTAGCTCCTTTATTCATTATTCATTTGTAAGACACCGATCGTATAGGGGTGGGTGAATATGGAGGACGAATAAATGTGATGAATGAGTATAGTCATTGTTACTAAGGTAGACTGTTCCTTAGAAAGAGCTATTTATTAATAATAGTCTAATAACTAGAGTAACTAAGGGAACTATAGCGTTACGTGGAATCCGGACCACAAAGTCCTGGTCTAATTTTTAGCTAACTGACAAAGCTGACACTCTCAGTTCTCTTCTCTACACGACATCTTAACCTTGACCATCATCCAATATCCCAGACTTCTCTAGTAGTGTCTAAGAACCTACAATCTCATCGACATTTTGTCCCCAAGTAGCTGGGTTACAACACTGCACCACAAGTGCTGACTTTCTGCTATAAACTTTTTAAATAATCGATATATTAATGATATAATCTTGATTGGTATATCACTGGAAAGATAAGAATTGCTTCTAACCTATAAAAATATACTAGAATCTTCTCAAGAAAGAAAAACAATTGTTAACATAAGAATTAAACATTTTTGTATGTATGCCAGAGAAATTTAATTCGTCTATGAACCCCTAAGCTGACAGCCTGTGGTTACCATTTTATAACCATACTTATTTTATAGCTGGAGTATGATTTTCTGTACTTTTTTTGCGAGACGAGGAGGTAACAATTAATTTACAAAGAAGTTAATAGAAGTTTATTGTGATTAGCTAATAATTGTATGTAATATAAATAATAATAAACCTAGCAAATTTTTGAAAATTATATTACCGTGGTAATAAATATTTACGTAATGTAAAACTTATGGTTACGTAGTATAGTATTAGAGAATTTGAATAATTCGCTCCCTCACCTCAGTAACATTAACCTTATATGTCCTAAAAATAGATAACTTTTGGAGCAGTTTGGCTTTCTCAGAATCTTAAATTATTAATATAGTAGAACCTCAATACTTCGACAGTCCTTACAC
The DNA here is from genome assembly GCA_035578905.1 of Stictocephala bisonia. NCBI lineage: Eukaryota > Metazoa > Arthropoda > Insecta > Hemiptera > Membracidae > Stictocephala > Stictocephala bisonia. The sequence goes on along the minus strand of JAQJVL010000208.1, from coordinate 1,025,411 downwards.
TTGATACTTACCATGATGACGTGATGTGGCAAAATTATTATTTGTAGCAGTCTTTGCATTGTTTGGGCTGGTGCAGATCAACACAATAAAAGTCTCCAAAGTTAATAACAGTTAAAAATTACAAACCTTTGGTTGTAACAACAACAAATAAAGTAATAAAGTAAGGTGTTTTCTGTTGTGGCCCTCGCGGGAGTAGTGGCTGGTGGTGCTGTAGTTTGGCGGTGATGGTAATGAGTGAATGTGTTGAAGGAATGTACAAAAAAAAAAAAAAGAATGTAATGAATAGCTTTATATTTTTTTTTAACTAGTCACCTTTTGTTTGTTTATAAGTTTCATGTTTTGACCGTATATGGCTTTGTTCCTTATTGTGAAATATATTTTTATCTTTCCTTCTGTATTGTAATTTAAAATAATATGTAATCATATATGATGAGGTTAAGTGGTATTGATCCAGAGGGCTCTGCAGTCCTAACTTTGTCTCTTGGGAAAACAAAGACGTTTTTCATTTCCTTACATTTCATTTACCTCGTGAGTACTGTACTGCTCATACTTTAATATACTACTGTAAACTATACTAATTCAGAAAGACATAAATTGTTGCATCAATATATAACTTGGTTTTTTAGTTTTGTTTCATTTTTAATAATTCATTAAGAAAATATAGTACAATTTCCCTAAGAAGTAGTTTTCTCTTTCATAGTTACCATACATTCCTTATAGTTTGATATTTCAATACTTCAATATGTCTCAAAAAATGCCCGATAATGTGTGAAAAATCACCCAGCAAAACAGAAAAATCTAATGGCCGGTTCAAGAATTAAAACTGTACTGTATCAGTTATGACAGGTATAATTTGTTGAGCAGATTGCGCAAGCCATATGTGTCGGATACCTACTAAAGTCACCTTTGAAGTTAGAATTAATTACCTAAGACATCTTTCTAATCCTCGAACTTTCACCTACACTCTTCTTAATACCTGTCACCCTTCTATAAAGTAAACATTGTATTAAAATTGTATCATGACACAGACAGAGTGTATAATTAATTATCTTTCAGACTTACTCTGTTATCGTATGTTAATATTTACAATGTTGGTGTTACAATTTCACTCGTATTAAGTTTACGTTAGTTATTATATATAAACAATTATTAATGTAAGTTTGTACTTACTGTGAGTATAAACCATTCTTTATAATTTTATTATTTGTTTTTGTTTATATTTTAATATTATAAATTGATTCCCTATCAGAAAAAATAATTTAACTATCAAATTTAAAACAGTTGTACCATTAACACTTCATTGTTCTTACATAGAAAAATCTTGAAAAATTAATCTTAATGATTAATAATCTTTAAAATTTTAATTCCTGTTGGTATAGTGTGGTGGCTTTAAAAAAGAGCTGGCATGTTGGCTCAATAGCTAAGGCTTTGGACTGTGGAGGATGAGGTCCAAAATTCACAACTGAGCTAACGATCAGTACTTCACTCATCAAATAAAGTTCTTGCACATGCCTGTACGTCCTTGTACACAAAGGACGTAATGTTAAACAAATTTTGATAATATATAATGGCCAACTAATAATTTACCCACGAATATGATAAATAAGTCATAGTCAATATCAGTCTAACAAATTCTAATTCAGTACTATTTATTTATTTATCCTTAAGACGCTGATCTTGTGTATAAAAACACCAGATACAACAGTTGGCTGTGACATCATTTGGCACTCATCGTATGCGCTAGGTCTTAAGTATGCACTTGTTTTTCTTTTTATTTTATTTTAAAACTAGTGTGCTCTTAGGGTTGCAAACCTTATTAAATTGTATGTTCTGATAAACATTTTGTTTCATCCAGGTATGGAAGCCATCATGTCAGAATTCTTCAATGACACCACAACTGCCTTCTACATAATCCTAATAGTTTGGATTGCCGATCAGTACGATGCCATCTGTTGTCACACCGCTATTACTAAACGATATTGGTTAAGGTAAGTGGCACTCCTTTTATCTGTGAGTTATTTATTGTGTTTTGATTTAAAGAGAAAATTACACAGTGCTTTACTATCAGTTAGCCCAACAAACAGTTCAAACTGAAAAACACGCTGTTCAAACTGGAGAAATGCAATTGAACTGGCAGAGAAATGGTTAGATGTAAGAGAGTAGTCTTAATCTCTTGCTATTTGTGTATTTGTTGCCTACAATAAAGATATTTTTAATTTAATTTCAAATACACATAACATAATCTATAGTGACAGAAGTAACTCATAAAGTTAAAACGTGACCAATAAATTACCTTTACAACCACTAGAAGCCAAGATAACTTTGTTTTGGAAACTGATTAGAACTTTTTTGCTTAAACAGGTAAATTCTTAAATTTATAGAAAATATTCCAATCAACCATGTACTAAAATATAAATGCGATACATAAATGCTTTTTTTAAATAATAACAGTGTAAATTTGATGTACAATGAAATCTAGTTCAAATTCCGGTACTTTTTTATAACAAACTAAGATACAAATAATTACAATTTATAATACAATTTAAAAATGCATATGTCATAACGTATGACTAAATAAGGAAAACAATGTTGTAGATTGATTTTTCATAGGGCCATTAGTTTCTTAGTAAACAACCTTCAAACTCGGGGACATATAATTTCTGTGCTGACAGCAGTTCCAATCGTTAACATTTTTAGATTGACCAAAATTACCACTAAGCAGTGCTACAAAACTCTACATTAAGTTATTTATTTTCAGTAAAGTACCAATAAATTAAATATTTTTTAGATCCACCCCTGGATAATTTTTATCCACCACTGGATACATCCACCAAGTGATACTGGCATATTTTTTTTTCTGACTAAAGACTTTGAAAAAAAATTATTGATACTTTATTGAAAATTAATAACTTAGTGTAAAGTTATATAATTGACCAGTATCAACTCTATCTACTTTAGTGCAATAAATAAAGATAGATCACTGTTTATGTGTGTTTAAATACAAGAGCAGTAGGTGTAGGTCAGAACTTTGTGCTTCAATCATTGCCACTTCCAGTTGGATATAAGTTACGCCTCTTAGATATACAGACGTGTGATAGCAGATAGATGAAGCTATGATGATATGAACAACAAGTATAGAGAAATGGCAGTTTTAAAAAAAATTTCTGGAAAAAAGAAAATACATATGGTAGTCTATGACAGCGGTCGTAAACTAAATTTCATCAAGGTCCACTTCGAATTTTGATGAGACTTCTGTGGTTCAGTCAATTATTTTGTTTTAAAATGTTGTATTATTTTATCTTTACAGCCTTGATTATATAATGTATAACAGCAGAAATGACATTAAGTAACACAGTACAAGTAAACGTCGCACAACACAAATTTTACTTGTACTGTATATGTTGGTACACATATTATGCTAATTAAAAAAAAACTATTTACTAAGTAACAATAAAATTGCGCTAATGCCTTAACAATACTTACAAATTATATTTTATTAGTATATTGGAGAGATAGGACATAAGCAAAGTTCACTAACACCAGAGTAGTAGTAGCATATACACAAAACAATAACATAATTACAAATGTTCAGTACCACTGGCACTTTTTTCAGGTGAGTAGAGAGAGAGAGAGAGAGAGAGAGTCTGCAAGAAAGTGCCAGTGGTACCGAAAATTTGTGACTATGTGATTCTTTTTGTATATGGTACTACTACTCTGGTATTAGTGGACTTGTCTTCTAAGATAAGTTTGCTGATGTCCTATCCCTCCAATATACTAATTCCTGGCCTAGTGCCCTTTAATCTAATCTAAAAATATTTTATGTAAGCTTAACAAAGCACACTCTGTAAAATTATAAAAAATCAGTAGTTAAATTATCAAACGTTTACCATTTATTTCAATGAAAATGAAATAAAAAATTTTACTAAAAAACAATTTGTTCAGTTTGTTATTTAATAGCGGATATGTAAACATTTTAATAACTATTGTTGTAAATAGGCTAAAAGTACTATACCAAACAAATTTTTATTTTATATTATACCAAAAATAAGATTTAGTGAAGTATTTAGCTTCATTGGAAACTATACTTTATGACTGTGAGATTAAATTTGACTATTTTGTGAACTGCAAATACTAAAAGAAAGGAATCAACTAGGTCTTCAACTCTTACATTAAAAATAAATGTAAATCATAATATTATCATACATGATTTGTCAGCACTTAAACGAGACTACAGCCTTAACTGTTAGCTGATACCGTACTTTTAATCTCTACAAAAATTAATCAATCAACCAATCAAATTATTTATTTATAATTTCACAGAGAAATACTACGACGTCTAATCTTTAAATAAGTATCAGAGAACATTAGTTGAAAGAATAAACTCGTCCAGAGTATAGTATGGTCGATCCATCAGCCATCTTGTCAACTTTTTCTTCAGGCTCTTGCCAGCAGGATCTATAGATGATCTGTAAAATTGCTATTTAGTTTGCTGCCAATGTAGTCAGGTTTCTTCTTGGATAGTATCAAATGGAGTCAAGGACCTAACCTAACCTAACCTAACCTAACCTAACCTAACCTAACCCAACCGCCCACCCACACATGTACAGTGGTATTGACCCACCCGCCCACCCATACACGCACTGTGGTATTGACCCGCCCACCCACCCATACACGCACTGTGGTATTGACTCGCCCGCCCACCTATACACGCACTGTGATATTGACCCACCCGTCCACCCATACACGCACTGTGGTATCGACCCGCCCGCCCACCCATACACACACTGTGATATTGACTGTATTGTGTATTGTGATCAATACCACTGTACGTGTATGGGAGGGAGGGTGGGTCAATACCACTGTACGTGTATGGGAGGGAGGGTGGGTCAATACCACTGTACGTGTATGGAGGGAGGGTGGTTCAATACCACCGTGCGTGTATGGGTGGGCGGGTGGGTAATACCACCATGCGTGTATGGGTGGGCGGGTGGGTAATACCACCATGCGTGTATGGGTGGGTGGGTGGGTAATACCACCGTGCGTGTATGGGTGGGTGGGTGGGTAGTACCACCATACGTGTATGGGTGGGCGGGTGGGTTAGTACCACCGTACGTGTATGGGTGGGCGGGTGGGTTAGTACCACCGTACGTGTATGGGTGGGCGGGTGGGTTAGTACTACCGTACGTGTATGGGTGAGGCGGGTGGGTAGGTCAATACCACTGTACGTGTATGGGTGGGCGGGTGGGTCAATACCATTGTACGTGTATGGGTGGGCGGGTGGGTTAGTACCATTGTAGTGTATTTTAGTACCATCGTAGGCTACATGTATGGGTGGGTGGGTGGGTTAGTACCATTGTACGTGTATGGGTGTGTGGTTGGGTTAGTACCATTGTACGTGTATGGGTTTGTGGTGAGACCCATCCCCCCCCCCCAAAGCTGGAAAGCGTGCCAACTGGGGGGATGGCTCAAAACCAGTCGAGCGATGGGATCACTAGCATGGTGTCATTAGCATACTTGCAAAAGTTATCTGAAAAAAATTATAATGATTTGTACCACAATACCACTGCACCTGTATGGGTGGGTAGGTGGGCCAATATCATTGTACGTGTATGGGTGGGTGGGTGGGCCAATATCACTGTACGTGTATGGGTGGGCGGGTGGGCCAATATCACTGTACGTCTATGGGTAGGCCAATATCACTGTACGTGTATGGGTGGGCGGGTGGGCCAATACCACTGTACGTGTATGGGTGGGCAGGTGGGCCATGAGTACCCTTATGTTATGTTAATTTTACCCGCCCACCCGCCGCACGTACAGTGTGTATGGTGGCAACAAAGCGAGTTGCGTGTCTTGAATGGCATCTATGAAAGTTACTGTTTCTTATTAGATTTTTGCTGTACCACTTGTACATAATGACCACTTGTATGTATACATATTTACAACAATCACAATCTTTAATTCTTTAAAGGTAGGCCAGCACGATTTTATTTGTCTAGGCTTGCAGAAATCCTGATTTTTCTGATTTCAGTATGATTTTGTAGGATCAGTATCCTCTCCATGTTTTTATTCAATGTACCTCCCCATAGTAAAAGATCATATCTTATAAAAGCCTCGCAAAGTCCAAAATATGTTGATCTTACTGTGTTGTTGTCAGCAATGCTTTTTCTTCTTTTAAAAGCAAAAACTCCAGAAGAAACTTTTTTAATAACTAGTCCATGTCATGTCTGCATCTGTAGTCAATCCTTAGAGTTTCACTTGATTTTCAAGAGTAATATTTGCAAGCTCTAATTATTTATGAATAAGAATTAAGAGTTTCTGTTTCAAAAAAAAATTAGTCTTTGCCATTACTCAGGAAGGTTAGAACAAGATCTTTTGGTTCAGTGATTCAGGCTTAATTCAGAACCATACACACTTTAGTAGAATAAAAGTTCTACATTTCAAAGTTTAACCATAAATGGAAATTTATTGTCGTTCCAGAAAACATAAATAATTCTCTTCTCTATAACATCAAATCCTACATGTATGAACATAAACTACAATGAATATTATGAAATGAAAATTACTATATTTATAGATTCAAGCAACATTTTTTGAAGATAACTGAAAAACAAATGGACACAAACTTTACTAAATTTAAAAAATGGCTATATGTGATGTTAGAGTCTTCGTGCTTTATTTAGGATGAGTTTACTTAGACTATAAAGACGCTGTATTCTGACAACTATTCCTGTGTGAGGGGATGAAGGTATGACAGATTGTGTTGGGTGTGGCCAATGATAAGTATAATTGTGAACTAAGTGCAGAGAGCGTGGCAGAGATTGTGCAGACAGCTGGAAACAGAAACTCCACAGTTTTCCTGTTTACTGTGATCCGTTCTTCTCCCCCTTCATTTTTATTTCCACCTTAAATATAACTTCTTAAATAACACATATTTTTCTTTAGTATATACTGTTATGGAAAAAATAACTTTCTCCTGATACTCTTTCAATATCAACTGTAACATTTTTTTTGTAAATACATCAATTATAAAGTATTAAATAAAGTTACAAAAGTTTTACATTTTATAATTTTTGATAGCTGTAACATATCATAAATTTTTAGTAGTGAGTAAAAGTAAAGATGAACTAACCAATTTACTGACATCTGTTCCCGAGTGAGGGGATGAAGGTTTGACAGATTGTGTTGGGTGTGGCCAGTGATAAGTATAATTGTGAACTAAGTGCAGAGAGCGTGGCAGAGATTGTGCAGACAGCTGGAAACAGAAACTCCACAGTTTTCCTGTTTACTGTGATCCGTTCTTCTCCCCCTTCATTTTTATTTTCACATTAAATATAACTTCTTATAAATAACACTTATTTTTCTTTAATATATACTGTTATGAAAAATAATGTTCTCCTAATACTCTTTTAATATCAACCGTAAATTTTTTTTGTAAATACATAAATTATAAACTTTTAAATAAAATTACAAAAGTTTAACATTTTATAATTTTTGATAGCTGTAACATACCATAAATTTTTAGTAGTGAATAAAAGTAAAGATGAACTAACCACACCAAATAACTTTTTCCCATGATTTAGTATAATGTTAAGAGATCTGTTTCATTTATTATTACTGACTTAGTTTGATTCTGTCTAGAAACAATATTAAAATTGTTTTTCTTTATTAATATATTAAATTATTATAATAGATATCAAGATCATATTGATCCCCCATTAAATTACATTGATTATTGCTCAACATTTCCCACTCTCATACAGTGACCCGATCGCTATTTCCTCTGTTGCGGATGATGAGGAGTTACAATTGGATGTTTATAAATAGGTCTGACATTGATGTTTATTTTGATAGTTTGAACGTTTTTACCATTAGATGCTTTATCTTGTTGTCATGTAAATATAAATAGTCCGAAGCTTTGTACCTAGTATAATTTTTTTATTACCATATTTATTTATTATTTTCAAAACTGTTATCTATGTAACAAATACAGGCTAAGTTATTATTTATAGTTATTAGTGTTTGTGTCATATTTATTTATGTTATTACATTGATTATTGCTTATTGTTCGCTATGCTTGAGTCATCTAGGCCTTGGTAATGCTGGTTGTTATTGAGTTTTACTCACTGCACTCGTGACACATCAGCCTTTGGCCTCGGTCTGTGACTTTTGACTACATATATTAATAGGTATGAAAAAAAGTAAACATATTTGGATTTATGGACAGTAGCTCACTTATTGAACTTGTGTTGCTGCCTGACAGCAGTGCTTTGTTATAAAATATAATTTTTAATTTAATCAGATAAATTGAAGTTTAATTAAAGTTTTCATTACAAACAACAAATAGGAATACTCCTATTATGACAATTAATTTTAACATTTGAACCACGGTAAAGAAGAAGGTAGGTATCACTCGCATCTACCATGACCCATGACGTCATATGGGCGGAATGGCAAAAAAAAAAAAAAAAAAAAAAATGAAGATGATAAGTAAATAAACTTGCTTACTATTCAGCTGAATGCTTCTATGTACTGACTGAACAATTAGTCTGTGTTTGTTTGTGCGTGGCAATGTTGCTACTAACCGTATTAATATAAAATATTACAACAATAAACATCAGCTGATAGTATTAATAGATATTTAACACTTGTTCAAGAACAATATACTTTAGCCTAATGTTTTCATAAAAGAGCTCCCTCTTCACTCCTCATCTATGTCCAGCTGTCACTGGCCATGCGCTCAGACCAATAATCTTTTCTAGTTACTGTGATTTAAACTAACAGAACTCTACAAATACACAACGTTTACACCAGCATAAAGGTAAAAACATAAACAATTGTTATATTAAATAAACACTGTAGTGATAGAAAACTATTGGATCATTTGAGCCAGAGAGGTGGAACCCAGGTAATCTTTTACATTTCTGATATGCCACTGTCCTTGGCCTTCAAGCTTAAAAATAAACCCCATACAGCTAACTTATCTTCTTCCAGGATTGAGAAGTTTTGTAGAGACTGGTTCGTTTAAAGAACTAAATATATAGAATTTTATGTATTATGTATATTCTGTTACTGGGGAATTTTTTTTTTCAAAATAAGTAATAATATTTGATATTTTTGTGGTATTCTAAAATTGTCTAACATTCTAAGGCTTGCAAACATGTGCTTGAACTTTCTTCATTAAAAATCAAATGCTAATTGTTAGTTCAGAAGATTTCAAAGTGTGAGCATGCATTTCCAGGTAAAAGCCTTAGCAGCATGCAGACAGTTTATCTATTGCATCTATGTTTAATAAGTTTTCAATAAAAAACTATCTATAAATAAGTAACTGTAATCTGTACAACTAAACAGCTACAAGTAAAGTAAATAATGGATAAGTTAACAAAAATTCTTATGTTATAATCGTTCTAAAAGTACTGAAAAATACTGTTACCAACCCCTAGAAAACAAATTGAGAGTTGATGAACAGATAAAAACAAATTAGTTACACATCTAACAAAAACTAATAAAACTAAGTATTAGAAAATAATGGTATTAAACTCTTATCAATACCTCTGTACGTGTATGGGTGGGTGGATGGGCCAATACTACTGTACATGTATAGGTGGGTGGGTGGGTCAATACCACTGTATGTGTATGGGTGGGTGGGTGGGTCAATACCTCTGTACGTGTATGGGTGGGTGGGTGGGTTAATGCCATTGTACGTGTATGGTTGGTTGGGTGGGTCAATACCACTGTACTGTATGGGTGGGTGGATGGGCCAATACTACTGTACGTGTATAGGTGGGTGGGTGGGTCAATACCACTGTATGAGTATGGGTGGGCGGGTGGGTCAATACCTATGTACGTGTATGGGTGGGTGGTTGGGTTAATGCCATTGTATGTGTATGGGTGGGCGGGTGGGTCAATACCTCTGTACGTGTATAGTTGGGTGGGTGGGTCAATACCACTGTACGTGTATGGGTGGGCGGGTGGGTCAATACCTCTGTACGTGTATGGTTGGGTGGGTGGGTCAATACCACTTTACGTGTATGGGTGGGCGGGTGGGTCAATAACACTACGTGTATGGGTAGGCAGGTGGGTCAATACCTCTGTACGTGCATGGGTATGTGGGTGGGTTAATGCCATTTTACATGTATGGGTGGGCGGGTGGGTCAAGTCTTTTAAATCTCATAGGTCTAATAGGTCTTTTAAATCACTAAATAATCCCTGAAGGGCAGAATAATCTGTGTTTTAGTTTTATGTGTGTCTTAAAAGCTCTAGAATCTGATTGATCCAGGTAAGCTAATTAACATCTCATTTCTCTTCTGAAAATGATAGCGCTCTCTAAACAACTGATGATAGCGCAATAATTGTGAGGAATTGACACTTGCAAAACAGTTGTTTATATATATGTGGCAGGATTCAAGTTACTACTTATGTATATAAACAATTTCTCCCTTTCCAAAATTTAAGGGCTGCATAATAAATCTGTGAAAATATATTCAGATCTATATTCCTTCATTTGATTATCAATTGGTACAAAACAAAACATTTTCAAAACTTTTATGAAGTATTTTTTTGCTATTTACACTGTTAGTAATTTATTGTTGATTTTAAATTTTAACAAATTGCTTTAAATAGCATATAATCTGTAGGTCCAGTGCAGTTTTTAAGAACATTTTATGAGGTGCTTTAAAATGATTTGAGGTCTTGCAGTGAAACGTTGTTGGTTGAACCAGTAAAATAGTGTTAAAAAGACGTGTCATAAAGGAAAACCAACTTATAATCAAGGGTTGATATTCTACTAGGATAGGACAACTATACAATTTATTTAAAATACAAGTAAACTTTTAGGCAAACTGAAAGAAAACCATATAACTGGTACAATTAATCTCAGTACAAGAAGATGAAACTCAAAAAGGTATTAATAAAAGCAATAATCAGTTTCAAACCATATGAACTTTCATTATTATATAGGATTCTTCATAATTATCAGAACTGATAAGAAAACGCCAGACCTAAAAAATGAAATAAAAAATCTACAAGGAAAATGAAAATATCAATTAGGAAATGTGTGACATAAATCAATACAATAACAAGACAAAGTATCGCAGAAATGATTAAATTAAAAAAAATAAATAAATAAGATATAAATAAAACAATTTAATTTTGTATTACTAAATGTTCTGTTGCAATTTGTTGTCAATATAATTAAAATATCTGTACTTGATATGATGACAAGCAAGTAGGGGGGAGGGAGTGTTTCCCCATCTACCTATCACCTGGTGTGAAATTTGTGTGCCGCTGACAAGTCCGTTGAAGCAGACTTCAATCAACAGCAAACAATCGAGTTGCCAACTTTGTTGTTCCGTTGTTTACCGAATTTCCATTAAAATGCCATCATCAATTTAAAATAAATTTGGTGTTACTATTATATTCATATATATTTGTGCTTCTTCAATTGGCTTGCACATTAAGTTAAAATGTAAAAGTACGGATCATGTATTTAAAAAAATTCTTGTGTAACAAAAATGGTGTACATGAAATGATATGTCATTTCACGCTTACCAAAGTGCTGTGAAATAAACATTAGTAACATTTGTAACAAAGACAGTAAAAATAAATGATTTATCTTACGTTATTAACAACCTTAGTTATTGTAATGATCAATGTAGTAACACTTGTAGTAAAGACAATTAATTAAATAAAATAATCTACTGAATGTGATGCTGATAACACTGTTGACAGTTAAATTAAATTATCTATGCAATACTTTTGAAAATACAGGTAAATGTTATGATCTATGTGATATTAGTAATACTGGCAACAAAGACAGGTAAATGGATTTATCTATGTTACATAAAAACACTTTTTTTTAAACTTCTATCATAAGTTTGAACAAAATTAATTGACAACTGCTCAAGATTGCTGTGTGTTATAAATTTGAAGTTTGTTTTAAGACAATAAAACTGAAATCGTTTTATCAAATGATTACTTGTGCATATTAGTTTAGGTTTCTATGGATTTTACAAATGATAAGAATAATAACATTTGCAGTTTGACAATTTAGTAAATAAGTATTTAAGAAAAAACTTCTTAAAATCCAAGTACTGTAATATTATGCCAGTAAATATAAAAAAATATAAAAATATCTTGTCGCTTATGAATATTTCTAAAGAAAATATTTCAATGACATGGTAATTGTAAGGGATATAATGATAAGTAGGCCTAATATGAAATATAACGTTGTCAGTTTTACAATTCTGCTAATTTTAAACTGAATTCTATTATATTTAAGTCTAAAATAACTATTAATAACTATTGTATTTATGCACGTTAATAACTATTATATTTAAGTCTATTAACTATTCTTATCTCTAATTATTTGTGAAATACGTTGTTAGGATATAGATAGTTAATGATGAATCATGTGTGGGCGTTGAGCAAATGGGTCGTTGAATAGTTTATGGAGGGGCAGGCAGTTGGATTGTTAAGAAGTGTTTTTGAAGTGTTTGTAGGTTTTCTATGATGTGTCACAAGTAAGTTTGGTAAATGGGCATCACTAGTTATGTGAATAAATTGTATCAAGATATTTCTTGAAAAAATATTTTTAGAAAGTACCTACTGCGCATTAATAACTATTATATTTAAGTTTATTAACTATTCTTATCTCTAATTATTTGTGAAATACGTTGTTTCATCAATACCAAAAAAGAGTGTACATCTGATAGAAAGTAATTTTTTAATAAATTCCACAAATACTTTGCATATACAGCAGAAAATAAAGAAACACTGGCGAGCTTTGATTACCAACGATATTATTTTGTTGCTGCTTTAGAGAAAACGTTGTTACATTTTTCTGTTGCAATAGATGATTTACGATAATGTTTGTGAAGCGGTAGTTGGTGTTGATGATACAGTGATTGTTACTAGGTACTCTCATGCATTGTGGAACCATTTGCTTCATATATAGCGGTGGTGCTTCAATAAGTGATTGCCTATCACAACTTTTACCATCACCACTTGTCGTTTGCCACAATGGTTATGGTGACTAATTAATGTTGGACACATTTCAAAACTGCTTCATATTTGACATATTTTTATTATGAATGTTTATTAGAGAACATTACTATGCAGTGGTAAGACTAGGCTGTGGTACAGGTTGGGCTTTAATACTGGCAATCTTTAAAACTATGTAAAAACATATTCCAACTATCAAAACAATTGTTACAACCCATACATCATACCTAATTACACATTTGTCATTGAATAGTGATTAATTTTGCAGTTTTACGTACGATTTTTAATGGCATAACCTCACTTTATTAAAGTGTTACTCTAAAAAGTCTTCATATAACCTCCTTACAATACATGTTATCATATAAAAGGTGTCCTGGCTGTTCATTTTTAAATTTTATACCTAATTTAGAGCAAAAATTAAGGATACAATTTTTTCAAATTTCGCTCTTTGTATTGTCTAGCTGTTTTTTTCCACAACATTAATAACTCAAGGACTGTTTGATAGACTGGATCAAAATTTCGCACACTTCTTTATATAAACATTACTAATAAGCCATTTAATAATGGTCGCCATCTACCATTTTTAACTCGAAGTAACTTGTAAACTCAGGTTTATCGATGTTACTGAAATACAATAATAGTATTTAGATAATTTAACGACAAATCGATTGATACCTTAAATTTTACTCTAGATGTTTTATTATTGGAGTTTTGGTAAAATATATATTTTACAGCATTCTCTGGATGTTGTTAAAACTATAAAGTAATTTAATTCTTACTAGTTAATTTTAACAACTTTATAAATTAATGCTTTGTATGAAATCAGCTGTAATTCTTAAGAACTCATACAAATTACCGTGAAGCCAGTCAGTCACCTGTATTACCTAACTCTCTCCAAAATATTAACATGATATGGATTCATTCTACGCCGTATCTAACATATTGTCAAAAATGACAGTAGACAAAATAAGTTACCTGTGTTACCTAACACTACAATGGTAGGAATCGTTAACCAACATATTGTCAGAGAGCTCAGTGGTAAAAAGCAGCCTCTTGTATTCAGTAACAATCCATATTCCCTGAAACTGTTCTAGGAAAGGGCTGCCTTTCCCTTAATAATCCGCTAGAATCATTAAAAACCAAGACAAATTTAACTTTAACATACTATTTTAACCTTTAAGGACAATTATTGCTACTTTTTTCTCTTATCTCAATAATTTGTTCGTTATATAGATTTTTATTACATTATAATAATTTGTTAGTATAATTATTTCAATACACTAAATGTATTTTTAATATCGTGACATTAGTTCTGAAACTGATGATAGTGGGATAGAAAAATATTTATTGCATTGGAATACAACACAATTTCTAAAAATGACTTTGAAAATATTCGAACTCTTATAAATATTTTTAAATTCTTTTAAAATTAAACATATCAATATACTATATCAACTTTTCAAGTCAACATATTATAAAAGTGAAATATGCCATTTGGGTACTTGACAGTAACAACAATAAAAACTATAAAATTAATAACAATATGGAAAATATATTTTAGAAATTTATAAATTGATACTGTGCTTTTTTGCGTTATTTATACAACTGTTCAACTAAATCAAAGTACAATGACAAAACAGCTTTATAAAATTTCAAAATGTGTGTGTATAGTGGTCATATTAATTATTGACTGTTATTCCATTTTAAGTCCTCTAGTCGGACTAGACATTAATATTTCAAATAATCTTTCAGTTTGGGACAATTTTATTTATTATTTTAAGGAAATTGATTTTTGGTAAGAAACAAAAAAAATTGATTTTTTTTTTAAACCTAAGCAGATCTAAACAATGTGTAAATAAACATACAACTTAACTACTGTCCTGGAATTTTTCAACATATCTTTTAACGATTGAGAATTCCAATCTATAGAGTAGAGTATTTGAAGTTCAAAAAAAATTTAATGGTTTTAAACAAAGTGGATAAGCAACATTTCTATACATCTTATCTAGTTTTGATTACTCAAATGTTAGTAGCTATAAATAACGAAGAAAACACTGATTAGATTCTTACAGATAAAATCTGTAATCAAATATTGTTTTTGCTTAGTAATAAGCACACAATATAAAGTGAAATATTCAGAAGGAAATAATAAATGTGCTAATGATGAAATTGAGAACGTGCACCTGAAGTCTAATGTGCGAAGTTTGTTTGGCTGAGAGTGTTTAATACCATTAGGTGGTGGTCGGTAGGGGCCGTAAACCGCCGGCCAGTTGTGAGAAGTAATGCTTATCCCTTCAGCTCACCGAGCCAGTGCCATAATGTTCTCTACACGTGTTACTCATTTATGTGCTTTGCTATTATAAGTAAAACAATTAAATATCTGTACAACAATGGTTTCGCTCAATTAATATCCGAGTAAAGTTGTTCTTTAAAGAAAGAAATATCCTATTGTGACGTTTTTACGTCCTAATTTATAAATAATTAATCACTATGTGGGTTTTACAAATAAGCAACACGTTATACTAAACAATTACTAAATTTATTGAATATATAAAATTAACTTATTATAATTAAATGGATCAATTCCTTAACTTTAACTATTGTGAAAAGTACAATTTACTATTAGGCCTACTGTTACAGTTAAACTAATCTATAATTACAATCTTCGATGGCATCAATAATTACAACTACTAATTGCAAAGTGACTTTACTAAATTCCTTTCTTTTAATTACAATTCCTAGCTCTATAAAGTGGCTTTCCTAGATTCTCTACTATTATTTACAATGACTAACTATAAAGTGACTCTACTAGCTTCCCTACTACCTACAGTCCAATGCTAACAGTTCACTCACAGTTTCTTCAGTGTCCCTTCAGAAGTCGTCCACAAGTACCGCAATGCTCCTTCGTTGATCCCCACAACGAACCACTCACCGGTAACTTCTCCGTAGACCACTTCACTATACTCGGACACTTCACGCTCACTGTCGCTGCAAACACCCGGGCTGTAGGCTCTAGACTCACTGACTGACTAACTGACTGACTAACTGACTGACTGACTCACTCTGGTATCCGGGCCGTATATATCACCTGCAGGTCTCCATCTAGAAGCTTCTTGAATTCCCCTGCGTCCGAAGTTCCATGACAGAGCTGGCTCGTCAACTCAGAAGATTCTAGAAGTCCAGTGAAGAGGTAAAGGGGCGTTCATGCGTAAGCCATTGTGCCCCAAAGGTTGTAAACAAGCAGGGCAGGTGGTCAGCGACCCATCCATTACTTCCGCATCACCGGTTCCCAGGATAGAGGCCACTCGGAATGTCACACTATATTTCAACAAAAACTATATTTGTGTCATTTATACATAGTAATGAAAAACTAAAAACTAAATAGCATTATATTTTAGAATTTACTTCACCACTCACATTGTTGATGAGCCCTGTGTTAAATCGATTCCAAAAGTAAAAAAAAAAAAATAATAATAGATATTGGTTGTAGCGAAAGTAATTTAAAAGGAAAATAGGGTAGTTTTCAAAATGCGCCCGCATTTGTTTAGCAATGATTAGTTGTCAAACGAAGTAGAAAGGTCACATGATTATCTATATTTATAAAAGAGGATGTTTGTATATATATATATATATATATATATATATATATATATATATATATATATGTTTGAAGTTTATGCGCTGCCAAACCATCCAACCGATCGCCATGAAACTTTAGGATGTTGTCCTGTATACTCCCGAGATGGTTTCTGTGAAGTTTGATGCAGATCCGTCCACAGGGTTCCGCCCCACGGGCTCCTAAAGATCCCATGTTATTCAAATGGAGAATCTGAATTGTTTACAAAAAACATATGACTGTGTGGTTTAATGTAGTTTCACATGACATAAGCAGATTGAAGTTCTCACAACAACAGTACTGTATATGTTTTGATTTATTGTAGTTCGACATTTCACCTTGAGAGTGTAGCACACACTACTTTTACTTGATCAGGTGGTCTGTATTTGGTGTTTACCTTTTTTCCTCGGTAATTAAAACATGTGGTGAAACGTGAAAATAAAAAATAAATAATTATTTGTTTTGCAGTTTACTTTTTATGACATGCCTCCTAAAAAGGTATTTTTTTATTTATAGTTCATAGAATACTGCTTAAGAGTCCTGGTAAGGTCGTAGATCGATCTTCCTCACGAGGCGACATGCTAAGATCCAAAAATGGGACTGTAGCAGAATATCTTGGTGAGGCCGCAGGCCGAGCATACCTCACGAGCGTAACGAGTGACGACGGGGTTGGCACGCGAAGCGTGCAGGGGTGCCCCCTAGTATATATATATATATATGTTTGAAGTTTATGCGCTGCCAAACCATCCAACCGATCGCCATGAAACTTTAGGATGTTGTCCTGTATACTCTCGAGATGGTTTCTGTGAAGTTTGATGCAGATCCGTCCACAGGGTCCCGCCCCACGGGCTCCTAAAGATCCCATGTTATTCAAATGGAGAATCTGAATTGTTTACAAAAAACATATGACTGTGTGGTTTAATGTAGTTTCACATGCCATAAGCAGATTGAAGTTCTCACAACAACAGTACTGTATATGTTTTGATTTATTGTAGTTCTACATTTCACCTTGAGAGTGTAGCACACACTACAAAAAACCTTTACATTTATACACCAAATAAGAAGACCAAAAATATTGTTTACCCTCTTGCACTCATTTAATAAATAATGGTTTTTTCTATAATTATTTTTATTGCTTTATTTTGGTATGTCAATGAAAAATGAAAGGCGAGACAACGTCCGCCGGGTTCAGCTAGTATTTTATAAATCACAAATATATGAGCAAGTAACACGTCAACTTATATTTATTTAATTCTAACCAAACCTATCAACCCTATCAACCAATCAACCAAACCTATATATGGTAGAAGTACCTACAACCTAACCTAACTTAAATACCGGAAGGTGCCGATTGTTAGTTAAAGTGATGATGCTTATTATTTTCTTGTAAGTCAAAATTACATGACCAATATCAAAAGTAAATTTTTTGTAGGTTTAGTTTAGTTCTAGACTTGGTAGACATTCTTTATCTTATGCTGGACATTCCAAAAAACACTCATAAAAAATAGTGAAATCAGGAAATATTATTGTTTGCTTGGATCCTAGAAAAGCAACAAGATACATATTGACATAAAGTGGTACAATACCTGAAAAACAGATCCAAAATAGTGTTTATGATATGTTTTAGAGTTTACAATCAATACTATAATAAAAACTAGTAATCTTAAGGTTTTATAAATCAAATTAGCTTCTATTTCAAGAACATGTTGTCACATTAATTACAATAATTAATATTCAAGACATAAGATGAAAAGTAAAGAAAACACTTGGTGGGTAGGTTTATAAATCACGATTTGAGTAAACTGGACATTGGAAGCTGAGTTACTCCATTCTGTCATCTGATGTGATGTTATACATTTGAGTAAACTGGACATTGGAAGCTGAGTTACTCCATTCTGTCATCTGATGTGATGTTATCAATTTGAGTAAACTGGACATTGGAAGCTGAGTTACTCCATTCTGTCATCTGATGTGATGTTATACATTTGAGTAAACTGGACATTGGAAGCTGAGTTACTCCATTCTGTCATCTGATGTGATGTTATACATTTGAGTAAACTGGACATTGGAAGCTGAGTTACTCCATTCTGTCATCTGATGTGATGTTATAATTTTTTTTTATTAGTCTGCTTCTTATGACCAAGAATTTCATTAGTATTGAATATTATCATAAGCAAAGTTTTTCGTGTAAAATATCATTATTGGCTGTTTTTTTAAACGTCAACAACCACATTTTTTCAAGAGCCAAATATTCATAGTGTCTGTTTGTAGCTTCTATTTAGTAATAGGTAAAACAATTAACACCTTAAAGTTTTTCATTCACCATTTTCATATATATACTCATAGTAACACATAAGTAACAACCAGTCACGCTCATAAATATAGTCATATTAACACAAATAACAACTAGTCACACTCATACATATACTCACAATAAAACACAAGTAACAACAACCAGTCACGCTCATAAATATAGTCATATTAACACAAATAACAACTAGTCACACTCATACATATACTCACAATAACACACAAGTAACAACTAGTCACACTCATACATATACTCACAATAACACACAAGTAACAACAACCAGTCAAGCTCATAAATATAATCATATTAAGACAAATAACAACTAGTCACACTCATACATATACTCACAATAAAACACAAGTAACAACTAGTCACACTCATACATATACTCACAATAACACAAGTAACAACAACCAGTCACGCTCATAAATATAATCATATTAACATAAATAACAACTAGTCACGCTCATAAATATAGTCATATTAACACAAGTAACAACTAGTCACACTCATGCATATACTCACAATAACACAAAAGTAACAACTAGTCACACTCATAAATATAGTCATATTAACACAAATAACAACTAGTCACACTCATACATATACTCACAATTACACAAAAGTAACAATAACCAGTCACGCTCATAAATATAGTCATATTAACACAAGTAACAACTAGTCACGCTCATAAATATAGTCATAGTAACACAAGTAGTCACACTGATACATATACTCACAATAACATACAAATAACAAAAACCAGTCATGCTCATAAATATAGTCATATTAACACAATTAATAACTAGTCACACTCATACATATACTCACAATAACACACAAGTAACAACCAGTCATGCTCATAAATAAAGTCATATTAACACAAGTAACAACTAGTCACACTCATACATATACTCACAATAACACACAAGTAACAACCAGTTATGGTCATAAATATAGTCATATTAGCACAAGTAACAACTAGTCACACTCATACATATACTCACAATAACACACAAGTAACAACTGGTCACACTCATACATATGCTCACAATAACACACAAGTAACAACTAGTCACACTCATACATATACTCACAATAACACACAAGTAACAACTAGTCACACTCATACATATACTCACAATAACACACAAGTAACAACTAGTCACACTCATACATATACTCACAATAAAACACAAGTAACAACTAGTCACACTCATACATATACTCACAATAAAACACAAGTAATAACCAGTCATGCTCATATAGTCATATTAGCACAAGTAACAACTAGTCACACTGATAAATATACTCAAAATAACACACAAGTAACAACCAGTCATGCTCATATAGTCATATTAGTACAATTAACAACTAGTCACACTGATACATATACTCACAATAACACACAAGTAACAACCAGTCATGCTCATATAGTCATATTAGCACAAGTAACAACTAGTCACACTCATACATATACTCACAATAACACACAAGTAACAACTAGTCACACTGATACATATACTCACAATAACACACAAGTAACAACCAGTCATGCTCATATAGTCATATTAGCACAAGTAACAACTAGTCACACTCATACATATACTCTAAATAACACACAAGTTACAACCAGTCATGCTCATATAGTCATATTAGCACAAGTAACAACTAGTCACACTCATACATATACTCACAATAACACACAAGTAACAACCAGTCATGCTCATATAGTCATATTAGCACAAGTAATAACTAGTCACACTGATACATATACTCACAATAACACACAAGTAACAACCAGTCATGCTCATATAGTCATATTAGCACAAGTAACAACTAGTCACACTGATACATATACACTCACAATAACACACAAGTAACAACAAGTCATGCTCATATAGTTATATTAGCACAAGTAACAACCAGTCACACTCATACATATACTCACAATAACACACAAGTAACAACCAGTCATGCTCATATAGTCATATTAACACAAATAACAACTAGTCACACTCATACATATACTCACAATAAAACACAAGTAACAACTAGTCACACTCATACATATACTCACAATAACACACAAGAGACAACAACCAGTCACGCTCATAAATATAGTCATATTAACACAAATAACAACTAGTCACACTCATACATATACTCACAATAAAACACAAGTAACAACTAGTCACACTCATACATATACTCACAATAACACACAAGTAACAACTAGTCACACTCATACATATACTCACAATAACACACAAGTAACAACAACCAGTCACGCTCATAAATATAGTCATATTAACACAAATAACAACTAGTCACACTCATACATATACTCACAATAACACACAAGTAACAACTAGTCACACTCATACATATACTCACAATAACACACAAGTAACAACTAGTCACACTCATACATATACTCACAATAACACACAAGTAACAACAACCAGTCACGCTCATAAATTTAGTCATATTAAGACAAATAACAACTAGTCACACTCATACATATACTCACAATAAAACACAAGTAACAACTAGTCACACTCATACATATACTCACAATAACACACAAGTAACAACAACCAGTCACGCTCATAAATATAATCATATTAACATAAGTAACAACTAGTCACGCTCATAAATATAGTCATATTAACACAAGTAACAACTAGTCACACTCATGCATATACTCACAATAACACAAAAGTAACAACTAGTCACACTCATAAATATAGTCATATTAACACAAATAACAACTAGTCACACTCATACATATACTCACAATTACACAAAAGTAACAATAACCAGTCACGCTCATAAATATAGTCATATTAACACAAGTAACAACTAGTCACGCTCATAAATATAGTCATAGTAACACAAGTAGTCACACTGATACATATACTTACAATAACCTACAAATAACAAAAACCAGTCATGCTCATAAATATAGTCATATTAACACAAGTAATAACTAGTCACACTCATACATATACTCACAATAACACACAAGTAACAACCAGTCATGCTCATAAATAAAGTCATATTAGCACAAGTAACAACTAGTCACACTCATACATATACTCACAATAACACACAAGTAACAACCAGTTATGGTCATAAATATAGTCATATTAGCACAAGTAACAACTAGTCACACTCATACATATACTCACAATAACACACAAGTAACAACTGGTCACACTCATACATATGCTCACAATAACACACAAGTAACAACTAGTCACACTCATACATATACTCACAATAACACACAAGTAACAACTAGTCACATTCATACATATACTCACAATAACACACAAGTAACAACCAGTTATGGTCATAAATATAGTCATATTAGCACAAGTAACAACAAGTCACACTCATACATATACTCACAATAAAACACAAGTAACAACTAGTCACACTCATACATATACTCACAATAACACACAAGTAATAACTGGTCACACTCATACATATGCTCACAATAACACACAAGTAACAACTAGTCACACTCATACATATACTCACAATAAAACACAAGTAACAACTAGTCACACTCATACATATGCTCACAATAACACACAAGTAACAACTAGTCACACTCATACATATACTCACAATAACACACAAGTAACAACTAGTCACACTCATACATATGCTCACAATAACACACAAGTAACAACTAGTCACACTCATACATATGCTCACAATAACACACAAGTAACAACTAGTCACACTCATACATATACTCACAATAAAACACAAGTAACAACTAGTCACACTCATACATATGCTCACAATAACACACAAGTAACAACTAGTCACACTCATACATATACTCACAATAACACACAAGTAACAACTAGTCACACTCATACATATGCTCACAATAACACACAAGTAACAACTAGTCCTACTCATACATATACTCACAATAACACACAAGTAACAACTAGTCACACTCATACATATACTCACAATAAAACACAAGTAACAACTAGTCACACTCATACATATACTCACAATAAAACACAAGTAACAACTAGTCACACTCATACATATACTCACAATAACACACAAGTAACAACTGGTCACACTCATACATATGCTCACAATAACACACAAGTAACAACTAGTCACACTCATACATATACTCACAATAACACACAAGTAACAACTAGTCACATTCATACATATACTCACAATAACACACAAGTAACAACCAGTTATGGTCATAAATATAGTCATATTAGCACAAGTAACAACAAGTCACACTCATACATATACTCACAATAAAACACAAGTAACAACTAGTCACACTCATACATATACTCACAATAAAACACAAGTAACAACTAGTCACACTCATACATATACTCACAATAAAACACAAGTAACAACTAGTCACACTCATACATATACTCACAATAACACACAAGTAACAACTGGTCACACTCATACATATGCTCACAATAACACACAAGTAACAACTAGTCACACTGATACA
Source organism: Stictocephala bisonia (assembly GCA_035578905.1). Classification (NCBI taxonomy): domain Eukaryota; kingdom Metazoa; phylum Arthropoda; class Insecta; order Hemiptera; family Membracidae; genus Stictocephala; species Stictocephala bisonia. The sequence goes on along the minus strand of JAQJVL010000208.1, from coordinate 1,001,954 downwards.
TATACTCACAATAACACACAAGTAACAACCAGTCATGCTCATATAGTCATATTACCACAAGTAACAACTAGTCACACTGATACATATACTCACAATAACATACAAGTAACAACCAGTCATACTCATATAGTCATATTAGCACAAGTAACAACTAGTCACACTCATACATATACTCACAATAACACACAAGTAACAACTAGTCACACTGATACATATACTCACAATAACACACAAGTAACAACCAGTCATGCTCATATAGTCATATTAGCACAAGTAACAACTAGTCACACTCATACATATACTCACAATAACACACAAGTTACAACCAGTCATGCTCATATAGTCATATTAGCACAAGTAACAACTAGTCAAACTCATACATATACTCACAATAACACACAAGTAACAACCAGTCATGCTCATATAGTCATATTAGCACAAGTAACAACTAGTCACACTGATACATATACTCACAATAACACACAAGTAACAACCAGTCATGCTCATATAGTCATATTAGCACAAGTAACAACTAGTCACACTGATACATATACTCACAATAACACACAAGTAACAACCAGTCATGCTCATATAGTTATATTAGCACAAGTAACAACCAGTCACACTCATACATATACTCACAATAACACACAAGTAACAACCAGTCATGCTCATATAGTCACATTAGCACAAGTAACAACCAGTCACACTGACACATATACTCACAATAACACACAAGTAACAACCAGTCATGCTCATACATATACTCACAATAACACATAAGTAACAACCAGTCATGCTCATATAGTCATATTAGCACAAGTTACAACTAGTCACACTGATACATATACCCACAATAACACACAAGTAACAACCAGTCAAACTCATACATATACTCACTATAACACACAAGTAACAACCAGTCATGCTCATATAGTCATATTAGCACAAGTAACAACTAGTCACACTCATACATATACTCACAATAACACAGAAGTAACAACCAGTCATGCTCATATAGTCATATTAGCACAAGTAAGAACTAGTCACACTCATACATATACTCACAATAACACACAAGTAACAACTAGTCACACTCATACATATACTCACAATAACACACAAGTAACAACCAGTCATGCTCATATAGTCATATTAGCACAAGTAACAACTAGTCACACTGATACATATACTCACAATAACACACAAGTAACAACTAGTCACACTCATACATATACTCACAATAACACACAAGTAACAACCAGTCATGCTCATATAGTCATTTAGCACAAGTAACAACTAGTCACACTCATACATATACTCACAATAACACACAAGTAACAACTAGTCACACTGGTACATATACTCACAATAACACACAAGTAACAACTAGTCACACTGATACATATACTTACAATAACACACAAGTAACAACCAGTCGTGCTCATATAATCATATTAGCACAAGTAACAACTAGTCATAATCATACATATACTCACAATAACACACAAGTAACAACCAGTCATGCTCATAAATATAGTCATATTAACACAAGTAACAACTAGTCACACTCATACTCACAATATTTATGCATAACACTGTCAGTTAACCATTGGTTCACCTTTTTATAGGTGTTTGTATATATGTGTGTTTTAAATGTATCAAGTATTTAAAAAAAATTGTATTAAATTAAAATAGTATAACAACATAATAATAGAGATTTGAGGATATGACAAGTTCCAATTCATATTATCAAAATGCAATTCGATTACAAATAAAAAATCCTATAATAATTATGATGATATAACACTAATTAAGAAATAATAAAAGTTCTTAAATTTATAATTACATACAATTCACCCTTTTTTATTCATAAAATGTACAAAAGCATACTTTGAATAGACTTAATTTTGAATCTGATAATTAATATTTGTAGATTAGTGGGTTAAGAATTAAAATATTAAAAATTAATTTAATTATAGAATTAAAATGTAAAATAAATTCATGCTGGGATGTACTGTATTTAGAAAAGACAGAAATCAGCTATTTACGGGTAAGTTGTGGAGTCTGAATTTTATTGATCAATTATTTTAAGGAAATCTATTTGTTTGATGTTGTAATTGATTATAGCAATGGACAACCCAAAGTTGTATTAACTAATAATTTACTTGTTTATTATTTCTAGTATATTTTACTCCCAACTCTTCTGTAGAGTTATACAACACTTTTGTTGAATCTTTTATTTTAGTTTAAAAAGAAGAAATTGCCCATTATAGGTGATATTTTAAATATACAATACAGTATATAAAAGGATTGTTATTAAATTATTGTAAAATCTTTATGTAGATTTAGTACAATCCTCATATGCACTTTTCAACACATTTTAGTTCTAATATGAGGGTATATTTTAAGTCAAATATTTAAATGAATAAAATATTTTTGTTGATAAGTAGAAAATTATTTATCGGATAAGAAAGAAAAATGTTTGAAAAGGTCACATGGAAAGAGATCCAACCCGTGAAACAATGTTCTCTGCTGACCACCCTTTGACATCTGGGATGTCCAGTCAATAAACACTCCAGGCTACTATTGACCATTTGGGCTTTCTCTTCTCTATATTATTTACTTCTGTTTCAGTAAAACATATTTTGTTGAATACCAAAATTTATTTTGAATAAAGTTATGTACTTTAAAAAATGTCAAATTTTACTGTACATCCTCCGTAGGATTTTAATAAAATGTATCTAATATGTTTAATGCTGGGTAGTTGATTTTAATAGAATTTGTCCTTTGTTCCATATCAAGAACTTTTGGTCGTACTCACCTTGCTTTTACACAAACAATATTTAATTAATTAAATATTAGCGACCCTCCTATGGCATTTATGTACTTAAAGTACACACTCATTTGCAGTAAAGTTACCTTGTACAGAGAACCTATTTCACCAGGATAGATATAAAAATGTCTGCCATCATTCTGTTGTATTCAGTTAATATTATAAACAAGAATGTGTATGCAATAGTAAAAATCATAACGTATGGAATGCAGTAACTGTCATACGGTGCATGCATTGCATCAGGAGTATTGCAGGAAAATTCCATTCTCCTAAAAAACAAGTAGTAGGGGTTGGCATTGTAAACTAAAGGGTGAGAGGGAGGACTTATAAATTCTCATGAACAATAAATAAGTGAGAGGGTCCATCAAGTGTCTTGTAATGTGGGTAGGTTGGAAGTGTCCATTAGGGACTGTGTAATATGGGTGGGTTGGAAGTGTCCATTAGGGACTGTGTAATATGGGTGGGTTGGAAGTGTCCATTAGGGACTGTGTAATATGGGTGGGTTGGAAGTGTCCATTAGGGACTGTGTAATATGGGTGGGTTGGAAGTGTCCATTAGGGACTGTGTAATATGGGTGGGTTGGAAGTGTCCATTAGGGACTGTGTAATATGGGTGGGTTGGAAGTGTCCATTAGGGACTGTGTAATATGGGTGGGTTGGAAGTGTCCATTAGGGACTGTGTAATATGGGTGGGTTGGAAGTGTCCATTAGGGACTGTGTAATATGGGTGGGTTGGAAGTGTCCATTAGGGACTGTGTAATGTGGGTGGGTTGGAAGTGTCCATTAGGGACTGTGTAATGTGGGTGGGTTGGAAGTGTCCATTAGGGACTGTGTAATATGGGTGGGTTGGAAGTGTCCATTAGGGACTGTGTAATATGGGTGGGTTGGAAGATTTATAAACTGTCATGAACAGTGATGAAGTGAGAGTGTACATCAAGTGTCATGTAATATGGGTGGGTTGGAAGTGTCCATTAGGGACTGTGTAATATGGGTGGGTTGGAAGATTTATAAACTGTCATGAACAGTGATGAAGTGAGAGTGTACATCAAGTGTCATGTAATATGGGTGGGTTGGAAGTGTCCATTAGGGACTGTGTAATATGGGTGGGTTGGAAGTATCAATTAGGGACTGTGTAATATGGGTGGGTTGGAAGTGTCCATTAGGGACTGTGTAATATGGGTGGGTTGGAAGTGTCCATTAGGGACTGTGTAATATGGTTGGGTTGGAAGATTTATAAACTGTCATGAAAAATGATGAAGTGAGAGTGTACATCAAGTGTCATGTATTAAGGGATGGACTTGTGGAGTTATATAAGTGGTATGAATAAGTGTAAGAGGGTTCATCAAGTGGTGGTAGCAGGGATTTATTTGGTGTCATAAACAATGAGTGGGTGGGAGGTTTTATTGTGGGCTAAGGTTGGGTAAGGAGGTCCATTAAGTGTTGTGTGCTACAGGTGGATAAGTGGGTTTTCAAGTGTCATGTAGTGAGAGGATGGATCAAGTGTCGTGCACCAAGGATGAGACAGCATGAAACAGTGGATATATTAAAAAGTTAAAGATCATCTTATTTTACCAGGCAAAGTTAAGGCTAAGAAACCCTCTCTAACACTTAACCTGAGTATCAACAACTTAAAGGTGACTTCCGAACCACCACCAGTGACCAGGCAGGTGGGCTGCGTGCAAGGACGGGATTGCTCAGGCGGTCTCCCATCCAAGGGCCAGTCACGCTCGATGTTGCTTGACTCCATAATCTTGCTATAACATGGGAACTCTCTGGTCAAGGCCACTGGCCTTAATATGCTAAATAATAAATTCTGTAATATGTGATTTTATTGATTCTGCTCAGTGGACCTATCAGATAATTTCCTTAGATAAGTTTGCTGGTGTCTTCCATTGAAATAATTACATGCCTTTTGCTTAAGTCTAACTGGACATTAATTTGTTAAAATTATTAAATTTTCAATAAAACCAATACATTCTAATTTCAACTAGGCCTTTCGCCTGCAAAGCTGGCATCATCAGGCAACACAACTTTATTTGTAAACAAACAAGACAATAATTAGTTGGGAAAACAGATGTAAATAATTTAAAGAATATAAGTATAAATATATTGTAAATAATGTATAGTATATATATATATTAGAGTATGATTTTTTTGAAATTTTTTTAGAGTGTATAATTTTTAATAAAATAAGTTGATAATAAGCGAGAATCTTGAATAGGCCCATTTTTATTGTTCATTTAAGATGAATTACTTTTGTTTACAAAATACGTTTCCCAGGCATTTTAAGTATTTAGAAGATGAAACTGACTTTAGTATTTTTGAATTTTCTTTGCTGATATTATGATTTGTTATCAAACAATGTCTAACAACTGCTGACTTTTCTTCTCTGTTAAATTTAATGTGTGAAAATGTTCTTTGAATCTTATTTGTAAATTTCTTTTGGTCTGTGCTATGTATTTTTCTTCGCATTTATCACAGTTAATTTCATAGATTCCTGATAGATTTTCATTTCTAATTTTGTCTTTAGGGTTATTCAGTTTGTTTAATAATTGACATTAATTGTTTAGTAATCTTCTTACTAATGAAAAGGAGTTATAGAAAATTAAAATACTAATATAGTAGCTAATGAATACGAAACATCAACAAAATAACACATTAATTTTCAATGGTATCTTGGAAATTCCTCAAGGATGAACTACATAAGATCATATTTATCACTATCACCTCTAAGATGTCCTCAGTCTCAAATGTAAACAATATAAAAAGGCTAATATTGTTATATAAATTATATTAACAAAGAATTCCCTGCATAATTAGTAATTACAAGACTTGAACAGTCATTATAACTAGGTCTCTTTGAGATGACAGTATTCAAAGATGTTATTAAACAAAATAACTCCCCTGAGATAATTTTAAATTTCCTATCTAAATTAGTTTTGATCTTGAATTATTAAAGATCAAATCTTAAATCACTGGTTATTGAAGTTTATTTTAAAATGTTCAAAGTATTGTGAACCCGAAGAATTTTACGCTGTACAATTACTTTAGGAATCAGCTTCTAATGTAAATTGTAATCTGTTATGAAGTTTACGGGCCTTCTTAGAACTTAGGCTTAAGCGGCCGGTGTCATAACTAGAATCTACAGTTTCCGGTGACAACTGCGTCAAGGTACTATCTACAATACTCGTATTTACAAGATGACCAGACGTTTCGCCCATACTGTGATGTGGCATCCTCAGTGGTTTCTCTGAGACTGTCATATTGTTATATGCCATATTGTTATATGCCATATCCTCAGAGAAACCACTGAGGATGCCACATCACAGTATGGGCGAAACGTCTGATCATCTTGTAAATATTGTAGATAGTACAGTGACACGGATGTCACCGGAAACTGTAGATTCTAGTTTACGGGCCTTCCTTTATGGCATTATATTGCAATGAACAATGCTATTTTGATGCTTCTATTTTTAGGATTAGATTAAATTATTTGTGTGTGTATAAAGGTGAGCTTCTGTTGAGATGTTGTGTCTCTTGAAAGTGTGTTTGTTGAAACGAGCTTCATCCCTAACAGGAGGCTTTGCCAATTCAGGCAATAAAAAGATTTTAAAAGATTAAAGTCCTTATATACTAGAAAATGTGTAACTCTAATTTAAAAGTCAAAATGGTTTTCTTTATAATTTTTGAATGAAATAATCGTTGGTTAACGTAAATAATTCTGTATACAATCGTACTTGTACGTTGTTAAACACTTTGTAAATCGTGTTTTAAAGGTTTAAGTTAGTTTTTGATTTGTACTAGGCACAATTCAACAATCAGTGAAAAATTAAAAATCAGTTTGGAGCTAATTAAAAATAGATACAAGTATTAAAATATATTTGAACATTAATATTCTTATTATTTATAATCTAAAGAAATCATTATTAGTATTAAGTAAAATAGTTTTGTTAATATTTTGCTATTTCTATTAAAACCAGTTTTTTGAACTTTCTTATAAGATAAAGGGTTTTCTTCACATTAGGTTTAAATTAAGCTAAACTTTTAACTTGAATTGATAACTGTGATTTTTTTAATTTTAATCTTTTGTTAATTAAGGAAAAATTTAATAAAAAGACAAAACAAAATTATACTCTTTTTTTGTAATAAGAAATACTGGAATAAACCTAAGTTAAAACTACAAAAGTAAATTAAAGTTCTAATTCATGAAAAAGTCGTAATTGCTAATTGTTGAAGGTGTGGTCACTGTAAAGTGGTTCTTATAAGTGAACTGACTCGTTCACCAACTGATCTAATTCAAGATAAAAATTCCTGTATAGTTCTTTAAACATTTTTTCATCTCTCATGTCTCTTTTGTGATGTATAGTTAGATGAAATGAAATGATTAGTATTATTGTTTCCCAAAAAATCCAATAATAACATTGAACATAAATTGTTGTTAAAAAATAAGTTAACAAAATATAACTTTATTTATAAAAGGCATTCAGAATAATAACTTAAAATTATAGTAATGTATTGTAAATTGGAACATGGATACAATATTTTGTCTTTAGGGAAAGAGCCTACACAGGTAAACGCCAGTGCGTAGGCTCAAGTTTGTAAAAAATAATATTCCATTGACAGGTGAAATAGAAATTAACTAAACATATCCGTTATTAATGCAGAACTGTTAGATTAATTGTATATTTATTGTTATTGCGATTCAGATTTGTAGCAGCAATGTCTTATACGACATAATGAAGAGAGATATAAAAATTTAACACCTTTGTATGATGCTTTCTTCGCATTTAGCTCTATAATTTTTTATATGAGCATTTTATAGGAGTTTAATAGGAGAATTTATAGGAGTTGCTATCTTATTTTTATTTCTCTTATTGTAATATTGGAAATATTTGAATGTTACACTTATTTATATTGCTTTTAATGAATATTATGCGTTCCTGTGTACATAAACTATGGAATGTCAATATTTTGACTTTAGTAAAATATTGTTGTATGGATTCATTTTTAAAATTCAATATGGCTGGCTCTTAGAGCTCTTTTTTGTCAAGTAAATATTTTTGTCAGTTTGATTATATGTTTCTCCATAGACACAGGTCCCACAGGAAACATGAGATTAAACATGAGCATAAAAATGCTTTTCACAGTTTTATTATATATTTCTCCATAGACTCAGATCCCATAGGAAACATGAGCATAAAAATGCTTTTCACAGTTTGATTAGATGTTCTCCATAGACACAGATCCCATAGGAGACATGAGCATAAAAATACTTTTCACAGTTTGATTAGATATTTCTCCATAGACTCAGATCCCATAGGAAACATGAGCATAAAAATGCTTTTCACAGTTTGATTAGATATTTCTCCATAGACTCAGATCCCATAGGAAACATGAGCATAAAAATGCTTTTCACATTTTGATTAGATGTTCTCCATAGACACAGATCCCATAGGAGACATGAGATTAAACATGAGCATAAAAACGCTGTTTAATACATTTAAACTTAAAAAAGTGAAAAAGTAATTTGATAGCACAGATCACAAGTTAACATGCCATAAGGCCATGTTGCATGGCATGCATGGTGATTTGTTGCTTCACTTGGAATTCCCAAGTGATCTTGTATTTCCCGTGTTTGTTTTTTTTCTATTTCTGCTTACTTCCAACATAAAAATTATATGAACCTGAGTTTTAATGTTGTTTACTAAAAGCTATAGCCCTATGAAACATTCAGCCACACCATTGTTCTCCTTGTTTAGGTGTACTTAATTAGGTATGCATTTTAAATCTTTACTACAAATTTTAATAATTTTTATCTTAGTTGGGACAAAAAAGTTGTGGAATTTGTACTAGTTTTCACTGTACATCAACTTTACACTTTTTTTACTCAAAAAACCATTTATGTATCACATTTATATTTTAGTACTTGGTTGAATGGAATATTTTCTATAAATTTCAGAATCTTACCTGTTTAAGGAAAAATGTTCTAATCAGTTTCCCTAAACAAAGTTTTCTTAGCTTCTTGTGGTCGTAAAATTAATTTTTTGTCACGTTATAACCCTATGACATGTATAGTTACGATACATTAGTTTATATGGGTAAATAGTTGCAGTGATTTTAAATCAATCTGTATCAATTTAACTTGATCAATTTGATGTAATTTTAAATTAATTTAAATCAATTTCGAATCACTGCATTTACCTCGAGCTCGTCGAGCGGTGATAGGCAGGAGACGGGTAGATGGCCCGATATGCCTGCAGTCCTGGAAACATTTGCTACTGCCAGTTTTCCCACGCAACGAGTCTTTCCCATTCTTGTTTTTGAAATAAGATAAGTTAATTTTTAACTGCGGATCCACCTTCAGTACGTTTCCATATTGCGTGCGATATGTTTGATTGTGGTTTAGAAGTATTTAGAATTTTTACTGAAGTGTTAGTAAAACAATTATGTGGTAGTTTATATAGGTGTTTTTATTTAACTACTGTAGCGTAATAAATATATGGAACCCATTTAAATTAGCCCGTGTCCGTTCAATTATTATTAGAAACTATATAAATAATTACAGTTGAAGTTATTATACGATTATAAGTATTGCCTAATAATTCAGTGAGTGGTCGTCTCTTTCATTTCACTATAAAAAATTTCTTTAAATAAAAATGTCAAACAGCAGTCAACCAATTTAAACGAGAATTTAAATAAAAGTGATATGTACTTAACGGAAGTGGAAATCACAGAAATATTTTTTAAGTCACAATAAGAAGCACGGTATCTTTCTAAGATACCGTTATAAAAAGTATATAGTTCATAGTTACTTTATTTGAATTAAAGTTATTAACGGATTTATAATTTTGTACGATATATATGATTGTTGTTATTGATATACGTTTTAAATTTTAACTTTCAAAAACTTAACATATTTGACTTATTATTATTTTAAATACTGGTCTAATTATAAAAATTATCAAAATACAAATACTCCATAAATGCGTAAACCATCACCTTTTATGATCTGTTAGTGAACGCCTTGTTCAGAGTTGATGTTTTTATATGACTAGTAGGCTAGCCTGGAGGCCGAACCTTCAGCGTGCGTACTGTACTTAGGTATATAAGAGTAACCATACATTTTATAAGGATTACAACGTGACCAAGTAATTAACTGTACGTCATCTAGGAGCAAAGAAAACATTGTTTAAAGAAATTGATAAAAGCTTTTTTCATGAAAATTTAAAACTGTGAAGTTTATAAAACTTTTAGAAGACCTTCCTAACAACCACGTAACAAAATATAAATGTGAAACATTAACATGTTTTTGAGTAATAAAAGTGTAAAGTTGATGCAGAGTGGAAGCAGGTAAAAATTGCAGTACTTCTTTTTTTTCCAACTAGGATAAAAATTAACAAAACTTACAGAAACAATTAAAAAATGCATATGTAACAACATACAAATAGACAAGAAAAACAATGGTGTGAATGAATTTGTATAGGCCCCGTAGTTTCTTACGAAACATCCTTAAAACTTGGGTACAGCCTGTCAGTAGAACTGGATTCATAGCACTTGTCATGGAGATTGTAGTTGTACAACACACCATTTTAGCTGGTTTGATAACCATGACTATGATATATATTTGATATTACTTTAGACTTAGATTGATGATGTATTTACTTTTGAAACTATGCCAGTTGTAATGTTGTAAGATCATAGTATCAGAGGTGCAACATTTTTAACATGTTCGCTGCTGATGACATGGTTCCGCACCATGCCCCGTTCCCCATGCATGTGCATGGTGCGAGTTCTTGTTTTTGTGTTATTTCCTCAGTGTTCCCAGCATTTGTTGGAGCGCTGTGATTCATTGTGAGCCACTACAAACGTTCTGTTGAATCAGATGTTAACTAACTAAACCAATGAATGTAGTCTGATGAGTCATTCCTGCATCGAGTGATCTAATTTGAGTGAATGTTTGTTAGACGCCCTTTACAATGATACTCTTCCTCGCTCCTCGCCTACCGCCGTTTGTGGAGCCCAAGTTTAACATTATAAAAATTCAACTTTACATCAATATAATAGGGTGAATGTACCAATAACCGACCAGTTTAGACTTTTTTTACTTTAAAAAAAATGCATTAAATTAATCTTGCATAGATAAAACCAGTCTAGCATGATATATGGTATTTTCGTCTATATATTACACTATGTCATTTTTTGTTTTGATGTAATACTACTTTAAGTATTTATTATTCAATTTTTAAATTTTTTTTACAAAATCACCAATAACCGACCACTTGCTCCAATTACCAACCACCTTAGCACCAGTTACCGACCAATACAAAATGTGTCTTATTTAGTTAATTTATTGGCTTATACGTATAAATATATATATGCCTAATAAATTGTTAACCCCTTTTAGGTTATATTGTATTTGTCAAGAGATTTAAAAAAGGAGAAAAAATAATAAAGTCAGGTTTATTTGAAGTTATAAAACATGTATTTCTAAATAACCAAGCTGAGTAGGGCCTATAAAAATCAAATTGAGCTAAACCTAAATTTACATTAATAGAAAATATGTTACGGCCTACTTCTTTTTGATATAAAATACCAACAATTTCGTAAAATTAATTGTTGATTACTAGTAGGCTATAAGCACCCAAAAGTTGTCAAAACCTTTTGTCTTCAAAACCGTGGCTAATGAACATTGAACTTTTCAAGATTGATATTAAAAGATACATAAGATTGCTGCCTTTTTGTACCACCTGACATTGTAGGTTTCAAAATATAAACAATTTGATCACTGTCAATGTTCGTCATGTCTGCAACGTGAGGGAAAAAGAATTTGTTTGTGCACTTTTTACTTTTACGCAAACATGACACTAAGAGTTCTTTTCCTTTTATTTTCAGTAGTTTCCCGTCATAAAATGCTTCCTTATTCACCCCAGTGACTGGAAATTTGATTAAAGCATAATCGTCTTTTACTGGATCTCTAGTCATTTCCTCAATTGGAGAAGGAGACCTTGGCTCCAAAATGTTGTTGAGATCATCAGTTTCAAAATCGGACTCGTCTTTTACATCAATTTGGCAATTGTCTTCTTCTTCAGTCGATGAAATGTATTCTTTTTTCCTCCTTTTTCTCTGCGCCTGTTTTTTGTTTACTTCTTTATCCATTTTCTTCTTTTTCAACAATTCTTCTCTCTCCAATTTTTTCTCCAGTCTTTTTCTCTTGTTTTCCTCTTTCAGAAGTTTCATTTTCTTTTGATTCTCCCAGTAATCAACCCATGCTCCAGCCCCTACAGCATCAGGAAGTTTAATTTTCTTCCTAGCTTTAACCCCCTTTTTCACAGGAGATTCGGAGGGCCACAAAACACAATCAGCAAACGCTGGACTAATCGAATTTGTTGTTGGTTTACGAACTGAAGGTGTAACACACTCCATATTTGATTCAACAAGATGACTAGCTTGATCATCATGAAAGAACTCGATCATATTCGTTAGATCAGGATTACTACTGGTTATTGACGTATCAATATTCATCATTGGAATTTGCAGAAGCTCATCAGACAGAGGGTCTTCAGGATTGTTTGTGGGAGGAGGGTGGACTGTTGTCAGTTTCTCTTGCGATGAAATGTGAGGGCCTTCAAGATTGTTCATTGGAGGAGTTTGTGGTATATAAGTTAACTTTAACTATAACTATAACTTTAACTATAACTGTGGGATATAACTATAGTTTGTTTTTAGTTTTGATTTCTTTTTAACCATTCATGAAAAAATTATAATACAATTTACCTGTAAAATAGTTTGTTTTCTTTCTTGTTTACTATACATTCTTAATAGTCATGTTCAGCGCTGCATAGTTCGACACTCTATTACCAAATATTTTCAAACACTGCATTGATCTATCGGTTGATTCATTGTCTATATTACCCATGACTATATTATTACTTACAAATAGATATTCCATCTAATAGGAATATTTATGCCAGTAATTTGATAGTTAGTGAGGTCTGGTACCACAGCTAGTTAAAACCATTACATTTACAGTTGGCCCAGGCTAAAGGTGTGCGTGACCTTGAGAAGAGATTAATATAAGCGGGACAAGGGCGGGGGTACTTTTCTGAGAACATTATACTGATCAGGTGATTGCAAACGAGAAAATAATAGTTACCTGTGTAAATTGAAATCCACTGGTAAATAATAATTTTGTATTAATTCAATTTTTGTAAATATAACCTGTCTTTTTAATTTATTGCAAATAGTTATTTCTGTTTCTGAATAATTTTTAATTAGGCCTAAAGTAATCATTATTGACTGTTTACTAATATTTATTCATACTGTAGTAACATTTAAATACTGTTAATTTAATATGTTTCTTATTTATTTCAATAATCTCAATTAAATAAACAAATAACATATGGTTTGGACATTTTAAAAATATATGGAAAATATTATCTTTTTGTAACAGCTGTGTGATAATAACAAACGAAACTTTATTATTTGTATAGGTACCGTATATGCAAAATACTTATTAGTCTTTGGTTGCAAGATTATATTTCTACTTCGTGAGAATGGATAGTACAGTTGAGTCCACAGCATGGTTAGGCTGGGCCATCTGTACATGGGACTATACTAGCGCTACACAATAGACCAGTAAAAAAGGTGATATTTTGAGAAAAGAAAAATCAACATAGAATGATAAATCTGTCTATCTGTGTGCTTATAAAATCAATGATTACAGAATAATTGTTTTTGATCCTCTACTGTCTGAAACAAAACTAAGTGTCATTCCCTCTATCTGCTAGCTATGGTAGTGCCATAAGTCATTTTTTGTTGCTATTAATTTTAGTTAGTGGATAGAGTTTATAACCTAACTATAACATAAAATAGATCATGTTGTTCTGAGAAAATTCAGCTTATATTACAAAAGGAACATGACATTTCTAGTGATGGGCAGGAAATGAAAACCACTGGTTAAAAGTGATTCTGGATAAATTACTTTGTCATAATAGGAGTTGTGCATAGTTATATATTTAGTTTTTAACTTTTTTTATTGTGGAAATATGCTCATCTTTTGTTCTTTAACATTTTTGAACACCTAGGGTTTTAATATTTGTTTCAATTTTTAATGGAAGAAATATGAAAGTTGATAGAAAACAACATTTTTCCTCACCACAAAAATTGTTTAAAAATCTACACCATCATTCCAGATCCATATTCTCCAGTTCATACTAAAAAATGTATAAAAATGCATGTTTGTATTTAAATATTGTATTATTAGTTAAACAATTAGATAAAAATCACTTATAACTACAATAATTGTATCGTTATACAGGGTAGGAAAAAAAATGGAAACGCTTTCACAACTTTAGTATGACTTCACTTGTAAAAGTGAAATCTTGTATATGATCACTATTACAAAGAACATACTTTTTGATGCCACTAGCGACAATTAATCTTATCTGGGGGACGGCCCACGAGGAGTGGAACGAAAATCGTCATTGTAATTATAGGTCGAGTTTGGTATCAAATGAAAGGCCTATTCAAGAGAAATTAATTGCCGCAAACCGTACTTCGGAAGGTATATCCTTTCCAGAGTAGCGGTCATTTAAATTTCAAAGTACATTAACTAATTTCAATAATACAATATTATTTCTCCACTACTTAACGGTTTCAAGTAAATTATTCTGATCAAAAACGATACTTCATGGAACACAATTAGTCCAAAAAAATTAATTATCAAATTATCTATGGAAAGAAATAATGTTGTAACTCCATTTTCCCCTCCCTATATAACTAACTACATTTATAAACTGTGTATAGCTACAATATAAAATCTACTACTTTTGTTAATCATTATCTCATCAATTGAATTTTCTATAAGGTATTAATAATTTTGTAATGTACATGATCTTATTTATTTGTTAATCAAAAATGAAGATTACTCAGTCCTGTTTTGTCTAATAGAAGGACATTCATATAAGCTAAAAGCAGACATTTTATGTGATATTGTTTTGTCTAATGTTGTTTGGATTCTACATTTGACTTTAGTTTTTTTTATGTTATAAACAATTTTAATTAGTTAAACAAAACCACAAATCCACTAAATTTGTGTCAATATATAATATTTGTGTCAATAGATAGTTGTTCTGCAATAAAGTTGTGTGATCTTAAACACAATTTGCTCTCGTGGGTCGACAAACTGAGGCGGTTTATGAGTTTGGTTGGCTGGCTTAAGTCAACACATAGCTCATAATTAGGGGCCGCTGGTCTGACAAACAACGCCTGGAGAGACCTAAGAAACTTGACCCCTCCTTCCCCCATATTGAGTCTATTGCCTTTATGAAACTTGACAAATTTGGTGCATAAGGGTATGTCATATTGAATGGAGATTATCACTTTCAACATAAGTTGATACCTAAGGCAGTTCATTTAGATGTTTGACAGTGTAAATCATGAACTTCATAATTGTTGTTAGTACAATGTTGGCATAGGGGCACAGTGCCTCCTAGCTTCTTGTGGACATAGTGTTATTGAGATTAAAGGCGATAGATTCTATGCTCGTTACTCTCAATAATGACCTGGCGTCCATTCAATGGTTTCCATCAACTTCAACATTCCTAGAAATTCAGACCAATATAGTATGTTGTTTGGATTCCACTTAAATCTGTAGGTGCCTTGGTTGCCCTGGCTATTGGGCTGTTAATAAATTTGCTTTTAAAACACAGTTAACCTTAGTAATAATACCTACACTTATTCATCTACTCTCATTCTCCTCTCATATTTACCCGTATCTCTACAGTCAGTGGCTTAATAATGAGTAATTGTAAAACTTAGACGATTGAAAAATGAAATACCAAATAACAAAATTAAACATCTGAGATTTGTAAATGTCAAATCAGAGCAATTAAAATATATTGAATTATTTACCAAGCCTTTGTGAAAGTATTGTACACAGGTTTTCTCTTGGGAATAAAGCAGCTCCTTTTAAAAGTATTGTCACTCTGCGAAATTAGCCAAAAGAAGTTTGTGGATAACTCAACCACGCTTAGAAGAGTCTTCTGGTTAGAGTTCACCCTGGGATTACTTATGGTGATAACAAGTTACTTTCTGGCTAGTGATATAATTATTATCATAAGTAAAAAACATTAATAAAATAAAAGGGAAATTTAAAAATTTATATAACAATAATTCTCCCAGAGGCAATATACGTAGATGAAAAAATTATAATCAATGGCTACTCCAAAATTAGATAAATCAAAAACCAAGAACAAAAAATTATCAGAAAAATGTATTGGGCAATCAATACAAACATTATTTGGACAAAAATACCTAAAAACCAACTATATCAAATAACCAATACAATAACTGAAGAAATCAGGAAAGACGAGCAACATTTTATGCACTTATCTACAGAATGGAAAACTCCAGAACAACAAAGAAAGTATCAAACATTATAAAGGCTATTAAGTCTGGTACAGATTAGCGGAAAGAAAATTACCTTTCTTTAGAACTTAAAGCCACTTTCATAATAGTTGTACCATTAGCAAAGATTATAACCTTTAATAAAAATCTAATAATAAACTCTGTAATCATCCGCTGATTTCCAAAAGAAGATTACTTACAAAATCATGGTACAGTTGAAAGTCAACTGTGTACACACTGAAATTTACATGTTAAGAGTGGTTTTTATATTAAGGGAGAGCCATAGAATGGCACACTGCCTTGTTGTCAATTAGAATGAGACATTCTGAATATCAATCCCATATCAGCAGATGTATTCAACTCAATTCTAACATTGCTGCCATGCTAAGACAGGTGGCTCCCAAGTCTTCTGGATGACAATTGATACAACTTACAACTTTCTGTGTGATAGTAGGCACATATTTTTAAAAAATTTTATTTTTATTTGTTATTAAGACTGATTGTCAAGATATGAAGCCCCTAAAGGCAAAGTGGACTAACCCCAAAAAGTAAGTTTTGAGATATTAAATGCTAAAGTTAAAAAATCATATCTTAGGTCAGAAGTTGATCTGGATTGTGATTTTTTGTAATCTGACAGATTAAACCCATAGAATTATACTGTTTGGTAAATTATTTAAAAAAACACAATATTTCATTTCCAAAATGGCTTCCAAAATTGAGTAGTCCGTTTTGCTTCCATGTCCATTGTGGGTTAGTCCATTTTAACATTAAGGTTAGTCCATTTTACTGTTATACCTAACTATGTAAGACCTACATAGAGTATAAAGGAGAATAGAGCAAAAAAAATAAAAGGCATGTCACAGTTTAGTCCATTTTGACTTTACAACAAAATGACATTTGGATTAACATTGTTCTAATGGGGGATAGTCCAAATTTGCACTTAATTTTGTGGGTTAGTCCATTCTGCCTAGAAGAAGATGTGTGATAATGCATTTTGGACTAAACATTTTTTTGTTCTAGAAAAAAAAATACAGCTGATAGAGCTTAGCTTGTTTTACCATTAGATAGAGCTGATTTTTCTTCACCAGCAGGTATACCAATCTCAAAATTGAAAATTTGTGGGTTAGTCCACTTTGCCTTTAGGGGCTTCATATGTAAACTAGTAATGTAGTCATTGTTAGAAACTAAGGCCAACTATTCCTTAGAAAGTGTCATTAATTAATAAAAGCTCGATGATAAATGAACAGCCGGTGGTTATCACGTGATCTTTTGAAAAAAAGTTGTATGACTCTGATTAAGATTGAACTGGGAACCTTTAGCTTATGAAGGTGGACTTTAACCAACTAAGTATTAGATACGAGTAAGTATCACCCCTTTAAGAAAACACAGGGTTAATTGAGCTTAAATACTTGTGTATAGTATTTGTATTTTGTTTGTTAATGAACCAGCAATAATCATAATCAGTAATCATACAAAATCACCCTTTGTAGTATGTTGTTTTTGTAATTCATTAAGAAACTTCAAAATAGATTTAATAATTTAAAAACTACTTAAAGTTGTCAAAAGTCTGTGTATGACAATGACTCAATGATGTAGATATATAGGCAGCCCCGATAGTGAAGCCTGCATCGATAAATTTCAATGTACACTAAATTGAAATGAGTTAAACATAATGCCCACATTCTGAATAACCAGAGAAAGTCAGAGAAAACAAATTTGGTCAGGGAAAGTCAGGGAAATAAACAAAAATTCTGGAAAGTCAGGGAATCTGCCCCGGTGATGGATTCGAGGGGATTGTTTTATGCTTTAGTCAGCTGTAACCTCAACTAACGTTGCATTTTTCTTGTTATGTTATACAATTAATTAAAATGGTGGTCAATAGTGCAATGTCCTATATCATTGATTTTATACACAAATAGATTTACCATCCAATGTTAAATTTTGAGTCTCAAAACATCAGCTGTTTTGTGGTCCATTGTGGAATGCTAGTGTAGTTCCATGTAAATGTAAAACAAAATTACAGGCACAATTATTCCTTTTAGACGGAATATCTAATGTAGTTGTACATTGTACAATCAAGGTCTATATGTTCTAATAAAATTCTCCAGTGTTGAAATAAGTATTTAAATGTAATTTTTCTTCATTTGTAAGATTAATTTTGTGAGACTCTTTACAAAATTAATTTACAAAAATGAAACTTATAAGTAAATATATATACTTATAGGTTATTCTGGAGATATTAGTATTGCTATTAAAAAGTGTAAATAAACATTATAACAGAAACAAGAAAACCCAGACGCCTCCAAACCCATAGCTGGCCTAGTTCTCCCTCTCTTTCTTTATTTCTCCTTTTTATACTAACATTTTACTGAAAATACAGATACATTTCTACGAAGCTACATTGCTAATATTTTCACTATGAACACTTACAAAAAGGAAACCTTTAAGTAAATATATATATATATTTTTTTTATACTTATAACCTATAACATTTACTTATAGTTAAAGGAAACTATAAGTAAATATATATATATTTACTTATAGGTTTCCTTTTTGTAAGTGTTCATAATGAAAATATTAGCAATGTAGCTTCGTAGAAATGTATTTTCAGTAAAATGTTAGTATAAAAAGGAAGAACAAAGAAAGAGAGAAAGAACTAGGCCAGCTATGGGTTTGGAGGCGTCTGGGTTTTCTTGTTTATTTCTGTTATAATGTTTATTCACACTTTTTAATAGCAATACTAATATCTCAAGAATAATCATTTTAATGTAATGCTTAAAATACAGCATATTTAGATTATAATGCAAAAGTCAAGGAAAATTATCTGAAACGGTCAGGGAAGGTCAGGGAAAGTCAGGGAAAATTGTGACAAAATATGTTTGGACACCCTGTTAAAGCACATCAGGTTATGATTGAGGTTGCAAAATGAAGACCTATCTGGCCAGAGAGCACATTATGCATTTCAAGTTTAATTGTGTGTAAATTATATCAAACTGGTTATGTTTATATCTAATATTCAACATCCAAACTGGGTCCCATTATGTTTTTAAATGTCAATCAATAGTTGGTAAATTAATATGTAATTTAACATCTTATTTTCTCTATTTAAAAATGATTGTTTACAATATGTAAGCACAAAAACGAAAACCAAACTACAAGTCATTTTAACTCTCATACTAAATTCTTATATTTACTAAGCACTGACATATTTAACTTTGAATTTATTATAAGCAATTGTGGTAGTAACTTTTTAATATTGATAATTTTCTAACAGGCCTTTTTAATTGCCACCATCATCATGATATTATTAACTTTTATCACTATGCAATATATTGAGTAGAAAAAAATATGGAAATGCTTTAATATTTTTCTGGGCTAGGTGACATAGACAATTGAAATGTGGTGCAAAGCTGTATACCAGTGTTACTAAGGTTTTGTTAGTTTTAAACTGATTTTTATCTTTTAGGGTATGTCCCATCCAGGGGTCATTTAGAATTCTTCAACAGAATGAGTTTGTTATGAAATAAAATGTCTATTTAAGAGGCAAACCACATCTCTAAAGGTTCACTCTGTTCACAGTTATGGCCATTTGAATTCCATAACTGAGAGCAAGGACATCACTGGAAATAAATTGATTTAACTCATAACAAAATAACAAAATCAAATCAGCAATGCAAAATTAATGTTTATATCCTATGTTTTTATACCAGATGTTCAATGTGAGCTGCAAATACTTGTTGGAAGTGGATTAACCTTGTGATAAAAACATGCAGTTGTAACATTCTGTCTAAAATTTAAATACCTATTACTCTTAACAAAGTGAACCTTTTGATGTTCGGATTTTGGCGTTCAATGTATCTTTAATAGACCTGTAATTTTATAACAAACTCACATAAGCTTTTCTTGAAGTATTTAAACCGACTCTAGATGAGACACACCATAAACGCTAAAAATCAATTAAAAGTGTAATTAAACCTTGGTAAACTGTATACAGCTTTGTACTACATTTCATGTGCCTGTGTTATCTGCCTTAAAATATATCAAAGTGTTACCATATTTTTGTCTACCCCGTATAATACATAAGCAACACAATCGTATTAGACTGAAACACAGTAGACATTAACAGTATCTGGGAGTTAGTTTAAAGTAGAAGTTACCTTCACAAAACAGCAGCTAAAGTAAGAATCATTATTTTGCATTAACTTGCTAGATCATGCTGGAAAGCAAGCGCAAAAGTCCTTTGTTCTAAATTGTTGTCCTTCATGTATATCACTGCTCGATATTTTTCTTTTGTATGGTTGTTTGTGTTTAAAAAATGTATATCCAATTAAGTAGGACAATTAAAGAGCACTAGTAGCAGTTCCTTATTGAAAAACAATGGCTTCTATTGCTGTGAAATATGTCATCTTGATATTCACAAAAATGCACTTTTTAGGGGATTAAAAAAAGTAATCTACTTTGAATCTTTCCATGTTACAAGATATCCTGCAACAAACTGGGTGACTTTAGTTCATAAAACCATTTTTGAATTCATTTCTCAATTAATTGAAGTAACATGCTTAATACACATCTGAACAAATTTTGGCCTGATACCTTCCTGGTAAGGATTGGGATATTTCGAGTCGCTTTTGGCCAAGTTTGGGTTGATTCCACTATTGGAAATATAAGTGGTTGCTGTCAAACAATCAATCATGTGCTTGCTAAGCTGATACTCCCACTATGAATCAAATCATTTCTCCTCCATTGCTTTCTTTTCAGACAAGTTTTTGTTTTAACTGGTCTCAATTCAACTGGGTTATGTGTATAGAATAGTTTTGAAGGTTGAATAGCTTTTCAATGGGAGTTCTAGATTTATCGTAAAGGCACACTAACACTTTAGTCCTGTTAAATACACTTCTTTTTGTTGAAATTTATTTTAAACTTTTTTTAGTTGATATTAATGTAAAACCAATAATTTTAAAGCATAAATTGAAGTAATGGTTAAATTTTATTTCTAAAAAACTAATCATAGGGTACACACAAATAATTGTTCTGTACAGTAAGTTACATGAAAAGTATCATAAACCAAAAAATTTTTATTTGGAGTTGAAATTATACTAAGTTGAGTTAGTTAATTTTTATTCCCAGTTAATCTAAGCTTAAATCTGTAGAGTTTTTCTATAGTTAAATAAATGACAGACTATAATTATAACAACGATATGCACAATTATGTAAGAATTACAAGATTTTTTAGTTTACTGCACCATTTATTTTATGTTCTGTTTAATGAAACTGTAAAATATATATTTAACATCTTTCAAACAAGTTTCATTTTTTTGACAATATAATGAAGAACATAAAAAAAACTCTGGGAGAAATATGTGATGGACATATTTAAATGGGCAGCCAAAGATTAAAGAGAGGGAGGGGGTGGAGGGTGGGAGGTGGTAGGCGCCAGGGTGGCGGCTCGCCCTATTGTTTTCCATTGATCAGCTCAGCGTGGCTCCAATTACAGGCCCAATACAGGACATGTCCTTCTTCACTAATTGTGAACAACTTGTAAACTAATGTCGGTGTTGTGACAGTTCGCTCACACTACAGAAATCTTCGTCGGAAAAACAACTATGTGCAACGAACTGTGATGCAGCGTGCTGTGACGAATCATCTGCTAGAACAAACTACTACACGTCTTAACTAGTAGGACAGTGTTTTACTTCTTTCCAAGGCCATTTGGGTGTCATTTAACAGAGTTGTAATAAGAAAATAAAAGTGTCACTTACCCCATTAAAACTCTTAGAAATTGTGCTTTTTATTCAAATTCGAGTTTTTTTAACTACAACAAAATTATAAGTTAGCCAAGAATGTCAGTAAATTATGACCTTTGTAATATGTTTCGATGACTTCAAAATATTTTATGGCTAGTTCACAGATATATTTTGTGTAAGTGTGTCACAACTGTCACCCATACAGCATCGTTGTTGACAACTATTGGCCTCTAGCTTAGATCTTTAAAGACCAGTTTCGTAGCACTGAGATACTTAGCCTGATATTAAAAGTCAAAGTACATTTTGAGACATTAGCGATCACATCTTTTTCCAAGTTGTTCATTTGTTACTCATTAGTTTAAAAAGTGGAGACACTCTCTAATATATATATATATATATATATATATATATATATATATATATATATATATATATATATATATATATTCACATTTTGTATTCCTGTTAGCAGCTTTAAATTTCCCAAACATCACAGAGTATTTTCACTCTGTGTTTGATTATCTTAATAATGTTAAATATCTAAAAAATCTGTTCTCAAATTTACATTAATGTTCCAATATTCAATGTTTAAATTAATTTTAAAGGTAGTATATTATGTATTGGTAGAACTTACAAACAACTTAATGCCATGTTAATTTAATTTACAGTATAAATGCTAGAAAAGAGTTAGTTGTGGTGATTGATTTTGTAAACCAATTTTACTATCCTCAAATCAAGAAATTCAGAAATATGTACCTTCTTTACAAATTTGCTATTTTAATTTATATCGTGAAGTCTCGCTTGTTTTCAAATTTAATTTCCCGTCTGTAAATGTTCTCAAAACAAAAATAAAGCTTGTTTCCACCATTTTCAGTTTTATGCCAAGTTAGTTAAAAAGTTTTCATAAAACATATGTAAAAAATACGGTAACTGTTGCATCAACTGAGCAAATAAAATACATAAATAAGTACCGAATATGAAAGTAAATAAGCCAATATAAGTGCAAGAGAGCTTTGAGACTGATTTCAATATTTCATACAGTTTTTAGATAGGTTTTAATGTTACTCGCAACATTTGTTAGTAATTACGTGCTTGACAGAGTGGGGAAAATTTCCTATAATCGTGTGGAAAAGTCCTACACATCTTTTGACTATTTGAATACTTTTAATCTAAATTGACATATTTATAAATATATGTACCTACTACAGTAGTCAAACTAGTTCATCACTATAGTAATTTTGCTAATGAGTTAATATGAATGGGGAAAATGTTTTAATTATATGTGTTGGTCCATAATGGATGCAGTGAAAACACGTTGTCACATGCTCAAGATGTGAATTTAAGTTACTCTCTCTTTAATGTTTTTTAGTGAGGAAATTACTCTTGGCACTAAGCTAGTAGAATTGGGGATGAATTTAAGATTATTATTTTAATGAACTTTTATATTTAAAGAATTAACAGTATAAAATAATCTCTATGTGTCATTAAACACTTTAAAATGTACATATATATGTATAGCACAATTTGTTTGTACCATTGTATTTTAGAGTAAACAAAATTGTTTATAACAATATGATTCAGCTTTAAACCATCACATGACTATGAAGTGTAGAAATATTAATTACTTTATTTAGTTTACTTTTTCTTCTTCTTCTTGTATTTCATTTATATTGCATGTAAACAAGGTAAGTTAATTTAAAATAGGAGTTGAATTCAAGGCTGGGAGGTATCGAGTGACTTGATTGTATTTATATTTGATCGGCACAGTTGAATGAGACCCGGTTTACCACCGCTCATCGTCTCCATCTAATTAGATTTCTTCTTAAATTAAGTCTCAGTTTCTAATATCATGATATTGATTTTATTGCTGTTGGCAGTTTTTCTCTGAATTTATTACTTTGACAGCACTGGTAGCGCGTAGTGCTGTAACCTAGCTACTTGAGAACAAAGTGTTGAGAAGATTGTAGGTGATAGGTTCTATGCTAGGTCCTCTTTACACCAACACGGTGTCTGCTCAATAGTTGCCATCGACATGGACACATCTAGAGAAGTCTGGGGTGTCCATGTTGGATGGTGGTCAAAGTTCAGATGTTGTGTAAGGAAGAGAACTGTGAGTCAGGCTTGTCAGTTAGCTGAAAATCAGTTCAACACTACGTGGTTAAAATTCCACGTAAAGCTGCATTGTCCCTTCGTTGCCCTGACTTTAGGGCTATTAATAAATAGCTCTTTCTAAAGAACAATCAACCTTAGTAACAATGACTACACTCGTTCATCTACACTCACTTACCCCTCATATTCGCCAATATCTTGAGGATTGGCGTCTTACTAATGAATAATGATTCAATAAATTTGGTTTTTAATTTATTTTAAAATGTTGTTGATTAATCATTTGGGTTTTGAGAGCAACTTGCCAATAATAGCTTTGTATAGCTGAGAATTAACAGCTATTGTAATGATCCTAAAAGTCATAGAAGAATCATCACCAAATGGTTTGTTCACATTGTACATAATTGCGGAAATAAACGATTTATTATTATTATTATTAAATAGGTTTTGTGATTATTATGAAAGGCTCATTTACTTGTCAACTAACTAAAATATTTTGAGCAAATCAATACAACTCATATTTAATTTACTTATAATTGAATTTTTCTTGGATGCATTTTAGTGTAGGTATGTATTCTTTGTATTGTTGTTTCTTCATTAAGATGGAGTGGTAACAGATACACTGTGAGCTGCATGTTGGAAGGGCCATGAGCCACTAAAACTCCTCTAAGTAGTTTTTGTGTCCTCTGCTCAGATTACACCCATATCTGATCACTTTACTTGAGTAGTTTTTATTGGATTGTGTAGTGGAGTAGCAGAGAATGGATACTCAGGGAATGTATGTATGAGCAGAATCCAAAAACTTTATAGGTCCAGTTTTAATATATAGACACTTACAAAATCAAAATGATATAGTTCATACTTTAATGAATGTTGAGATATGGAAGTTCCAAGAAGTGCATGGCCTCAAAGTAACTGACAGCTGTTTATCGACTTATTAACGAATTATCTGGAAATAATCTGGCACAAAAGTAAGCATAGCCAAAACTTTCATAATCACTGATTACATCTTCATTAGGAAGAATGACAGTTAGAATTTAAACTGGGAAAGTGGCAGTTCATACTGAAGGATTTGCAGGGTTACAAACGTGATGACGACACTAGAACTATCGTTATTAGTTAGATAGTTAGAACTAGATCATATTGTATGAATGTCTTCTTCTATTCCTTCAAATGCTGGAGATGTCACAGTTCTTAATTTAATTGCACTTTATTTCCTGTCTGTTTTGTGAGTAGACTTAAAAGAAAGTAACATTATTTGGGAATTAAATTCATACTCAAAAAACTTAGTTTAAAATATCACTAAAATCCAAGATAAAACAGTTTTATCTTTATTCGAAGGCTGGGAGTCTCTGGTCCTAATTAATGTTGCTTAACTGTATGCCTTAATTTACACCCTCCGATAAAAAGGCTTATACACCATCCTCTGATCTTTCAGTAATCATGAAACTGTTTACGATGCTGCCTTGAAAAACTATCGATTCATGTGTGTATTTAACTAAAACATGTAACCATTGGGTGATTGGTGGCCGAGTGGTCTAAGGTGTCAGGACCTTGAACATGAGTAAGAGAGAGTGCAAGTTTGAAAATTGGCCTTGACTGGAAGTTTTTGTCAGGAATATTCAATAACGATGTAATACAGTACATTAAATACACTGAATGGTTCCTGTGCATTCTATTAATGCAACTTCATTGTTGGATGAGAAATATTTACTTTAAGATATAACCCACATTTGTATTTTTTGTATCAAGCAAAACAGAAAATCATATTTTGATAGTTATAAAAGTCCTAGTTCTTTGTTAGTCCTGTTGATTCTACCCAGTTATGATAAGAATTGATTCTACCCAGTTATGATATCCGATCAGAAGGATATCTCCTTTAGTCATCCAATTATTATAATATTATGATTGAATATTAGAGTTGTTTAGTTTTGTTATTCTAGAATACAATGTAGAGCCAGCTTACATTAGATGCCAGATAGGGAATATTTACCAACATAAAACTTGATTTTAAATTATTTTACTGAAATGTATGTTTAGTAATTTTGTTATGATTCTAAAGAATAACTTACTTTTATTTTATGAGAAACATTTTTTTAAGTAAGTCAACCTTGTTACCTCTGAATTTTTAGGTTTGTTACTAATTGATGTGGTCATATGATAAATTTGTTAAAAATAACTGTAGAATTTATACCAACTGGCAATTCCGAGTCGAAAGCTAAGGTCATACAAGCTTATCGAGTGGCGAGGTTTGCACAAGAAGCATGCAGGAGTGTCCCTTAATATTAATGTTTTATAATATTAATTGGTCAGATTTAATTGGATGTAAATTGTGAAATAAATAAATAAATGTTAATAGTAAAGTCTTTTGTTTGTAAGTTCAAACTTATGAGATTTTGATTAGGAGTTTTAGAAATGATATTAACTACTACAATTAATTTATTTTAACATATAATTTGATTTTATAGCAACCAAAGAGATAAGTATGGTTTTAATTTCTCTAAACGGAAGAGTTTAAATAGTTAGAGGAGTCTGTTATTTAGTGGCCTTTCCAAAGTTTTTATTTATTTTGAGAGGGAATCAACGGGTTAACTTTCTAAACTAACCATTTCAACAAGAGAATGTGTATCTCTGGGATTGCATGGAGTGACATGTGTCCCACAGGCTTGTCATCCTGAAAACAAAATGGAAGTAATATTTTTGGTCAGCGATAATCCCGACTATTAACTGCCTTTTTCGTCCATGTTAAAAGTTAATTTTTTCTTTGATCACCCACTTGATGTGAGTTAAACGGTTTCTGTTCTTGAATGAATGTGCTTTACTTTGTAGTATATACATGGTAAAACAGTGATTAAATGCCCTCAGGCCTTTTGTCGTTGAAGGGAACGTTTAATTAAGCTTGCAAAGTCAATAACTTGCTCCACAGGAAGCGAGCCAAGTAATTCCTTTGATTTGGATGTTTTACTCCTCTAATAAAATATTTTTTTATGAAACTAATTTTTTCGACTGAACGAGAATACTGACCCATCAACCCAACCATATACACACATGGTGGTATTGACTCACCTACCCACCACATACACACACATGATGGTATTGACCCACCTACCCACCACATATACACACGATGGTATTGACCCACCTACCCACCCACACACACATGGTGATATTGACCCGCCTACCCACCCACACACACATGGTGGTATTGACCCAACTACGTGCCCATATACACAATGTGGTATTGATCCACCTAACCACCCATAAACACATGGTGGTAGTGACCCACATAACCTCCCTTATAGTGGTATTGACTTACCTAACCACCCATATACACAGACATGATGGTATTGACCCGCCTACCCACCCACACACACATGGTGGTATTGACCCAACTACGTGCCCATATACACAATGTGGTATTGATCCACCTAACCACCCATAAACACACATGGTGGTAGTGACTCACATAACCTCCCTTATAGTGGTATTGACTTACCTAACCACCCATATACACAGACATGATGGTATTGACCCACCTACCCACCCACACACACATGGTGGTATTGACCCACCTACGTGCCCATATACACAATGTGGTATTGATCCACCTAACCACCCATAAACACACATGGTGGTAGTGACCCACATAACCTCCCATATAATGGTATTGACTTACCTAACTACCCATATACACACACATGATGGTATTGACTCACCTACCCACCCACCCACACACACATGGTGGTATTAACCCACCTACCCTCCCACACACACATGGTGATATTGATCCGCCTATCCATCCACACACACGTGATGGTATTGACCCACCTACCCATCCACACACACACATGATGGTATTGACCCACCTGATGGTATTGACCCACCTACCCACCCACACACACATGGTGGTATTGACCCACCTAACCACCCATATAGTGGTATTGACTTTCCTAACCACCCATACACACACACATGGTGGTATTGACCCAACTACGTGCCCATATACACAATGTGGTATTGACCCGCCTACCCACCCACACACACACATGGTGGTATTGACCCAACTACGTGCCCATATACACAATGTGGTATTGACCCGCCTACCCACCCACACACACACATGGTGGTATTGACCCAACTACGTGCCCATATACACAATGTGGTATTGACCCGCCTACCCACCCACACACACACATGGTGGTGTTGACCCAACTACGTGCCCATATACACAATGTGGTATTGACCCGCCTACCCACCCACACACACACATGGTGGTATTGACCCAACTACGTGCCCATATACACAATGTGGTATTGACCCGCCTACCCACCCACACACACACATGGTGGTGTTGACCCAACTACGTGCCCATATACACAATGTGGTATTGACCCGCCTACCCACCCACACACACATGGTGGTATTGACACAACTACGTGCCCATATACACAATGTGGTATTGACCCGCCTACCCACCCACACACACACATGGTGGTATTGACCCAACTACGTGCCCATATACACAATGTGGTATTGACCCGCCTACCCACCCACACACACACATGGTGGTGTTGACCCAACTACGTGCCCATATACACAATGTGGTATTGACCCACCTACACACCCATATACACAATGTGGTATTGACCCGCCTACCCACCCATATAGTGGTATTGACTTTCCTAACCACCCATATACACAGACATGATGGTATTGACCCACCTACCCACCCACCCACACACACACACACACACACATGGTGGTATTGACCCACCTATCCACCCACCCACACACACACACACACACACACACACACACACACACACACACACACACACACACACACACACACACACACACACACACACACACACACACACACATGGTGGTAATGACCCACCTACGTGCCCATATACACAATGTGGTATTGATCCACCTAACCACCCATAAACACACATGGTGGTAGTGACCCACATAACCTCTCATATAGTGGTATTGACTTACCTAACCACCCATGTACACACACATGATGGTATTGACCCACCTACCCACCCACCTACACACACATGGTGGTATTAACCCACCTAACCACCCATATACACACACATGGTAGTATTGACCCACCTACCCTCCCACACACACATGGTGGTATTGATCCGTCTATCCATCCACACACACATGATGGTATTGACCCACCTACCCATCCACACACACACATGATGGTATTGACCCACCTACCCACCCACACACACATGGTGGTATTGACCCACCAACCCACCCATATACCCATTTGTACATGCACAGCAGTATGTTAGATTTTTTACTAGTTAGTTATAAAGCTTGCAAAGTCAGTTACTTGTTCCACAGGAAGCGTCAGTTAGGTTCCTTTGATTTTATGTTATGTTACTCCTCTTATCATAAATGTTTGCATACAAATTATGTAACTGTCTGGATGGTACTTAAGTTCTTTGCTCTTTTATTTGCTAAGTTAGAAGCCGCTCTAATTTGCCTCTTTATTTTTTATTCAATTTGTCATCAGTTTACTATCATGTATGTGAGGTAATACTGGTGCATATCTATGTATGCCATTTCTATTCATCTGCTTTACTTATGGTGTCAACCTTTCTTCATATTTAACGATTACCTTAATTTTAAATATTTTCAACTTACAAAGACTAAATAAATAACTTAAATGATTTTCTTTACCTCTGTAAAGGTTTAGAGAAAATGTAGGGACACTGTTACAAAGGGAAATTTTGGAATATTAAGTGCAAGATACAGATGATTGGTTGATCTGTTTGCTTATGTTGTAGAAAGGAATGTCCAGGTCTGCCAACACAAATACAGGGCACACTAATTACCTCCCTCAGTCAACAGGCAGCCAACTTATTGCCTCCACGTCTCCCCCGAGGCACTAACTCAGTCACTCGGTGTTTCAATAATCCTGCTTTACCTTTACTTCAATTTTATTAACTCAGTAATAGCATATTTCCTAAGCAAAGTTTTTTTCAAAGGTTGTGAAATTGTTTTTTTTATGATTAAAGAAATATATGATACTGAACAAACAAGTATGACAGGTTGTGAGGTGTAAATTTGCCTATAATATTATCATAATGGATTAACCTATTATCATTAAAAAATCCTACAAGAGAATACAATTCAGGTTAAAAGGAGATAATAAATCAAAGGATATAATAACTAAACGTGGTGGCTAAAATAGAATCTCAATGAAAATAATTATTGCTTAAATGTATGATAATATCAAGAATATTCTGAAATATGTATTTCACTATTCATGTTATTGGTAAATTTTAAATACAGTAATAAACTTTTTAATTTAAGAAAAAAACTAATTCTTTAATGTATCAGTACAATAAGCAGAGGTTCAACATTTTATTACTCATTACTAACATGCCGATATTAGAGATATGGGTGAATACGAGGGGCGAATGAGTGTGATGAGTGTAGATGAAGTCATTGTTACTAACTAAAGTCGACTTAGCTCAGAAAGGACCATTTGTTAATAGCCCAATAGCCAGGGAAACTAAGGGACCTACAGATTTACATGGAGTCTGAACCACGTAGTGTTGGTCTGATTTACAGCTGTTTGACAAGCTTCATACTCACTTCTTCTCACTACACAACATCTGGACCCTGACTGCCACCCAAAGTGGACACCTAGACTACTCTAGTAGTGTCTACGTCTATGGCAAACATTGAGCGGACGCCATGTTGGTATTAAGAGGACTGAGCATAGAATAGAATAGAATAGTTTATTGGCCACAAAATATTTCAAGCAAATACATACGCAAGTCAGTACAATTCATATTAAAATGTATTTAATAAGTATCTATTGTTAAAAGAAGTCATCTTCAGTCCATTGACTCAATAAAAACTCATTTATAGAATAAAATGCATTTTTTAACAAGAAATTGTGAAGTTTTGATTTAAAAGAACAATCACTTAGTGTTTTCATATTGATTGGTAGCTTATTCATTAACCTAGATGCAATATTCAGAGAGTTTTTTTTCACTTTTGCTTAATATGTTAAGGTAAATTTATAAAATGGCCATTTCTTGTATTATAAGAGTGAATTTCATTTCTGAGCACAGTTCTGTTTTCATTATTTCTAACATATAAAAAACACTGCATAAAGACAAAGCAGGGTGAGAATCTTAAGAAACCTAAAGATATCTCTACAGTGGTCAACCCTTCCTGCTCCGGCAATAACACGGATAGCCTTCTTTTACATTATAAATACATCTTCTGCATGGGAGGCACCACCCCATACAACAAGACCATAGGCAATATGTGCTTGAAAGATACCAAAATAAGCCGTGCGGATGCCATCCTGATCCAATTCACCACAAAGAGTTTTAAAGCATAAATGCTTCTACTGAGTTTACTTTGAGACCAATTATATGCTGATGCCAACAGAGTGTTGGCATCAGCATAGAAACGATCACCTACAATCTCCACAACACTATATCTCCAAACACCTGAGTAGAGAATTTAAACTTATTGCAATGTTAATAATGAAATATTAGGTTAAGAATTTTTAATAACAAAATAATTCTTAAGGAATATACAAACTTTGTCTTGTGATTTTTTTTTCCTACTAGGCCATAATCACACTATTTCTGAAAAGATGTCCATTCACCTCTATTAGCATTTCTTATCAACAGTGAAGATTCGATTATATACATGTAGATTAGTAGATTAGTTTTGTGGTTGTAACCTTTATTTGTTTAAAGTCACACTAACCATGAGGCTTTCCCACCGAATAAAACTAGAACAGTGAATACTGATGATGGTGGGTGAATTGTAATTTTTATTTTAACTAATAATTAAGTGCTATTAGCTAATATTATCCCTTTAAATAGGAATAGTTTTAACAATTAAATTTTAAATAAAACTTTGAGTATCTAACAAAACGTAGTTTTTAATTTATGAAAAGGAAATTATTAACTAACTTTTGTTTTTGAACTTTTATCATATTTAATTATTACATAAATATTGTATCTATTGATCAGCAGAGTAAGTACAAAGAATGTATTGGATATTAAATCATCATTTCTGTGTAAAATAATATGATAACGCATATAATTGAATATCTTCATGATGAAGCTGTTTGAATACCATAAAAAATTAAACTATTGTTAGTTTTAGATTCTCACTTTTGATCATGTGAGATTCTGTTTTACATGTATAAAAAGCATAAAATAACAATGAATAACATACAATTAAACACATATAAAATTAAATTAGGTCTTTAATACTTAAAAATGTCAAAAATAAATGTAAATGTTACTAAATAAACGTTTTATAATTGGTCGGTAGCGTAGTTGGTTCAATCCCAGCTTCATTTTTATTTTTTTTTTTATTTTATTTTATTTACTTGCTTCATTACAGGTTGAACCCAATTACAATGAAAGCAGTGCTACTAAATAAAGTGTTCATTGTGGGTCTTCATGAAAAATACAAAAACCATAAACTATAAATCAAATTAACACTATGAAATAAATAAAGTAACAGCAAACACAACAATCAAATAAGTTAATTCAGGAAATTAAACTAAGCTACTTGTTAATAAATTCATGCCTCAATCAAAAAAAAAAAAAAAAAAAAAAAAAAAAAAAAAAAAAAAATATATATATATATATATGCATCTAAAATAACAATATAGACAAATTGAATAGATAAAAAGCCAATACAAAAAATAATTCAATTATACCAGAATAACAATAACATTAATAATATAAACAACGAATAGATAGATATAAAGCAAATACAACAATAATTTAAATATAACAAAATCACAATAAAATTAATAATATAAATAAAATAGATAAAAATCAAATACAATAAATAATTCAATTATTGCAGAATCACAATAAATAACTCATGCAGTTTTTCTTATAACTTGCGATAGTATCATTGAAAATATCGATATTATTGCCCATTATTGAGTTATATGATGCCACAAAATGCCACAAAATATAGTAATGCTAAAAAGTTTAATCTTAAAAAAACTCTAATGATTGTAATAAAACATATATAATATATTCTAGAGTGAATTATTTTATAGGATCAAGTAAAGCACTCTATTTATTTTTAAAGTTTCATAGAAAAACACTATTATGCAGGAAAGAAATGATCAAATTAAACTCACACACATATCATCAAAGTGTTGTGGAGAATGTTCTGGACTCAGTCTTCTAATAAGGACAAGGATTTGGCTTGAGTTTACAGTTTGGACACTACTGGAGAGGTCTGGAGTGTCGGTAGCTAGTGTCAGATGTTGTGTAGGGGTGAGGATTATGTATCTGGTTTGTCAATGCCTGCTTCAGTGTTCCAGTGTTCCCTTTTAATAAACTTCTATTCTTTGGAATACCCCTTTAAATTGCACTGACGCTTGGGCATAAATAGTGACAGTATGGAACATAACAACGTTCCAAAGAAAGACGCATCACAAGACAAACATACATTCTGACTTATCTGCCTGCAGTTGGATAGCCGCCTGCAGAATGGCGAGTTCAGCTTCAATGCAAGGTGGAAGAAGGCCGGGAAAGGCATAAAAACTGTATCATCAACCCAACATAAAAACAGGACATTAATGTGTCCTGGGAAACATTTTCAGGACTCTGGATACAATCGTGAAAAAACTGGGCAATCCTACTTTTACAGGATGTTTGGTCACCCTAGTATAGATGAACGAGTGTAGTCACGGGTACTAACTAAGATCTACTGTTTCTTACAGTGACATTTATTAATAGCCCAATAGCCAGGGCAACTGAAGGACCTACAGCTTTATGTGGAATAGCAACCACTTAATATTGGTCTGATTTTCAGTTAACTGATAGGCCTGATACTCCCGGACCCTGACTACCAACCAAAATGGACACCCTAGACTTCTCTAGTAATGTCCATGTTGATGGCAACTATCAAGTGGGCCTCGTATCAGTATTAAGAGGACCTAGAAGCATAGAACCTATCCCCTACAGTCTCCACAGTACTTTCTCCCCAGAAGCTGTTACAGCACTATGCCACTAGTGCGGACCGCTGTACTGATGAATACACACAAGCTCTGTCGGTGTCTCATTTTCGAATAATCTAAATCTGAATGTAAAGGTTTTGAACACTTCATATTAAGTTTCTATCAGCTACACATGAATATAGTTATAGACAAATTTAACCAGAATTGTATAGACAAGAGGAAAGTTGGACATTTAAAATTATTATTTCAAAATGAATTGAAGGTTGGCTTTTGAAAAATAAAAGAGGTTGAAGTAAGAGAGTGTGAGTGGTTGGGAATGACTGGCGGTTGTCTCACAGTGGGGAGGCTGCATTAGGGCGCTGCACCCCGGCAGCTAATGGCATATCCCTGTCCCTCGGTCCAAACAATTCACACCACTTGCAATTGAATTTTACATTACTTCACGGGAGCAGAGTCCAGTCGGACTAACTGAATTAGTGTGGCCAGTTCTGGAGAGCTTTTCTCCAGGAAGAAAACCAGAATGTGTCTGAAAAACTATTGTGTGAAAAAGTAAACAAATTTTATTTAGTGGAATGCAGAGTAGCTTATTTATTTATTCTCACTTAAACTGCTCACTTACTTTGAATTTTATTTGTGTTGAATGTTTAATATTGTCTAGTCAAATGTGCAATTTTAATTTAATTAATATTGGACGTTTATTTTAAACAGCCTATATTATTATTTCAATCTAGCTTTTAATTGGACACTTTTAGAAATAGTGATAAGAAAAGAAAATATCTCAGTTATTTTGTTTACTTATTTTTAATATGCATTTTTATTTTCTAGCATTCCCATTAAAGTAACATCTGGACCTCCAATCTGTTAAAGATTGTTTTATTTGCTAAGATTTTAAGTACCAAAACCAAAGGTGTATGTTATCTTAGTTTAACTTTTAGATTGTAACCGTAAGAATACTACTTTTTATGCTTATTTATTTGATATTTTATCTGTTAGAGAGATCAATTTGGTTGTAATTTGTACACTACTATGAACATTATCTGATGATATAATGGTAAGATTTATTTTATGATGATGACAATAACTTATAGGTGACTTGAAGAGACTAAAACATGGTTATTTACAATTGAAAACATTGAGGAATATTTTGTGATACTGCATTAAATAGTATAATATACCAAGGGATGGTTTTTAAATTGTTGCCTAGGATTCGTTGTTTATTATTTCAATACTTATGGTGGTTTGTTTTATCTTTGTATGTTATATGTTTATTTTTAATTTTATTTTCTGTTTAACTTGTTTTAATATTTTAAATGTTCATTTCTTAGCATAAAAACAGTTTCCAATGAGTATAATTACAAGCACTTCTTTTACTTATTAACAGGAATGTTTTTAGTTAAACATATTATATACTTGTTGTAAATACTTTGGAATATTACTGTAAGGAAGATTAGGAATATAGTTTTGTTTGTTTGCTACTACATTGGTCTTTTTGTTGAAATATTATTCTTGTAATGGAACCCCAAAACAGATCTATGACCTAAGGAGCCCTATTTATTTTCTCAACAGATTTACATTTAAATGGTACTAAACATATGTATGATACAGCTGCAGGTTGGGTAGTTTTATGTACATGTTAAATTATGTATGTGTGTGTGTATATACTAATTAGTATATATTTCTTGTATAGGAAGGCAGCGTTGGGAGTACAGTTATGTTTGATTTTTATCTTTGTATGTATAAAATAAAACATTATTATTATTTCTGTTAATTGAAAATAGTTAATATATCACCAATAATAGATATCAGTATGTACATACCTTGGAGGCTCTAACTATGTATCAGTGTTAAAATTAGTACTAACGATATCCTTATATGTATTACGTGAAGCCGTTTGTTTGT
Organism: Stictocephala bisonia; assembly: GCA_035578905.1. Classification (NCBI taxonomy): domain Eukaryota; kingdom Metazoa; phylum Arthropoda; class Insecta; order Hemiptera; family Membracidae; genus Stictocephala; species Stictocephala bisonia. The sequence continues at coordinate 965,966 of JAQJVL010000208.1, read as the reverse complement.
CAACACAATATCCTCCCTTATTTCTGAACCAATTTAAATTTAAACAGTTGAGGTGTCAAAAATGTGTCTTTGTTCGTTGCTGTGCAATAAGGTCTTAATTCCTTAATATTTTTACCGTGAAGGGTACGGGAAGCCCTCAAAGAATGTTTTTCGGCCATAAGATTAACATGGAGAGAGAATTAAATTAATCGAAAAAAGAACAGCTGTTCAAATGTAAATAATGATCTTCAAAAAGATTTAAGAGCTGTTGGTATAGAAAAAAAATAATGTTTGTAAAATTGAGCAGGTTAGATCTTTCATAATGTTAAACCAGAGAAGGTTGTAAGCATGGTTATATTCACATGCCATTGTAGGGCTCCGCTCTACTGGACTTGAAGGCTTCAATGCTAGTCTAATGCAGTTATTTTATTTAATCTAATGCAGATAATCTAATTAATCTTCAGCTGTTAAACAAAAACAAATGAAATGAACTGAAAGTAGATTGAAGTAATATCTTTGGGTGATTATACTAATAAAAGTATCACAAGTAATTTGAGTGAGATAATGTAAATAAGATTAATATTATGTTTTTACGTTTATAGTTAACCTAGTATTATTTGTAGTCAAAAGTAATAGTGCGAGGTGTAACGAATGAAATGAGTGACGGGGCTGGAACACAAAGGGGAGTCCCCTGGAATTTTGTTATTTTTTGGAACTAAAATCGTAAATATTTCTAAGTAAATGATTCTTTATTAATTGAATGGTTATACATCTAAAACTTTTTTAACAGATATTAATATATTTTACCTTGACTTATTATTTTTTTAAGTCACTTGTGGTGGGTTCAGTATTTTATATTATAGCAAATGTTTATATCTATCAACATTAAATATAATAATACCATGGTTGAAGTAAACAGACCTCTAAACACTCAGATGAAATATTAATTAACATTATATTCTTAACTATAAATAATTGTACATACAACTATATATATGTACATACACATGTATAGAATGAAGGTAGGGTAACATGTGGAAAACGGCAAAGCTGATCAAGTAATAGCCTCGGCATTAGTAGAGTGGAGTTAACGTAATAACCTCTTTCAGCTGCTATTAGCCTTCAACTGACTGTGCCAAGAATCATTACTGTAATAAACCTGCAATATTTTAGATTTTATTAGTATTGTTAGTAAATATTGCAAAAAGATCAATAAGTTTCATAATAAATTATATTAAATCATTGTTGTTACTTGTACTTTGTTCCATGTTAATAAAGCAAATTTTTTTAAATTCAAATAACCATTGGAGGTAATGGTTAATGGTAATGGGAAAATAATTCAGTCATAATTTTCCAACTATTCTCATAACACAGCAGGTTCAACAAGGATCTGGGGTCAGAAATGTACAGTAGACTAATGGTTAGATTAATATTTGTGAGCATCAGCTGATTAGTGGTAAGATAACCCTCTAGTTTAAATAACCAATTGTTATTTTACCCATTAGGTAGTTTTTTTGCTCAAATAAATATCCTACCAGCTTCTTAATATTAATCTTTTCGCTGTTAAGCTAATATAAGTCTACTCTGTCTGTAAATTAGTTTGTAGGCTCTGTCCCACCAGTCTGTAGGCTCTGTCCCACCAGTCTGTAGGCTCTGTCCCACCAGTCTGTAGGCTCAGTCCCACTAATCTGCAGGCTCTGTCCCACCACTCTGTAGGCTCTGTCCCACCAGTCTGCAGGCTCTGTCCCACCAGTCTGTAGGCTCTGTCCCACCAGTCTGCAGGCTCTGTCCCACCAGTCTGTAGGCTCTGTCCCACCACCCTGTAGACTCTGTCCCACCACTCTGTAGGCTCTGTCCCACCAGTCTATAGGCTCTGTTCCACCATTCTGTAAGCTCTGTCCCACCAGTATGTAGGCTCTGTCCTACCAGTCTGTAGGCTCTGTCCACCAGTCTGTAGACTCTGTCCCACCACTCTGTAGGCTCTGTCCAACCAGTCTGTAGGCTCTGTCCCACCAGTCTGTAGGCTTTGTCCCACCAGTCTGTAGGCTCTGTCCCACCAGTCTGCAGGCTCTGTCCCACCAGTCTGTAGGCTTTGTCCCACCAGTCTGTATGCTTAGTCCTACCAGTCTGTAGGCTCTGTCCCACCAGTCTGTAGGGCCTGACCCACCAGTCTGTAGGCTCTGTCCTTCCAGTCTGCAGGCTCTGTCCCACCAGTCTGTAGGCTCTGTCCCACCAGTCTGCAGGCTCTGTCCCACCAGTCTGTAGGCTCTGTCCCACCAGCCTGTAGACTCTGTCCCACCACTCTGTAGGCTCTGTCCCACCAGTCTATAGGCTCTGTTCCACCATTCTGTAAGCTCTGTCCCACCAGTATGTAGGCTCTGTCCCACCAGTCTGTAGGCTCTGTCCACCAGTCCTGTCCCACCACTCTGTAGGCTCTGTCCCACCAGTCTGTAGGCTTTGTCCCACAAGTCTGTAGGCTCTGTCCCACCAGTCTGCAGGCTCTGTCCCACCAGTCTGTAGGCTTTGTCCCACCAGTCTGTATGCTCAGTCCTACCAGTCTGTAGGCTCTGTCCCACCAGTCTGTAGGGCCTGACCCACCAGTCTGTAGGCTCTGTCCTTCCAGTCTGCAGGCTCTCTCTCACCAGTCTGCTGTAGGCTCTGTCCCACCAGTCTGCATGCTCTGTCCCACCAGTCTACAGGCTCTGTCTCACTAGTCTGTAGGCTCTGTCCCACCAGTCTGCAGGCTCTGTCCCACCAGTCTGTAGGCTCTGTCCCACCAGTCTGTAGGCTTTGTCCCACCAGTCTGTAATTGGGATGAACCTTCCTCATAGGGAATGGACATTGTTGAATCGGTTCCCAACTGTAATGGGCAGATGTAACTACTCTGGAAATATAAATGGAGATTGACACTAGATCAGTCATATGATTACGGGGAGTCTATCCAAACAATGGATTACATCGTCACAACGTGTCTCCTACACTGTTTTACGGAATGATTAGCTAGCATGAATTGAATCAGTGAGGCAGGTCTCAAATGGCTTGATGGATTGGATTTAGCTTTAGAATCCAATATAATCCAATAAAAATAAGAAGATCACTTTTTATTTTTACTAACATCTAATGACTTTTGGAGTTTTTCCAAGTATATAACACAGATTTATATGATTTGAAATTAATAAATTGTAGCTGACAAAAAACCATGCACTGTATATAATTTGTTTAATAATAGTTAGTTTATTACCACTATTGAAATAAAATTGAACATCAATCTATAAACAAAGTGAAAACCTGTTTACAATCAGAATCTGCAAAGTGTTACACAGTCATTTGCAAGTGGAGAGATAATTGCTAATGTAAAATAATCTGTTTCATTGGAAACAGCTTAAATATTCAATTGTTTCTATCTGTTGTTTGTCACACCACTTTCACCTTTCGCCTCCCATCATTTGTCCCACTACACAACACTACTCTCCCCTCTCGCACGTGTCATCTCTCGTTTCACCTGCTGTACTGAACTCATCCATATACCAGAATCACAGGATTAATGTAAAAGTTCTATATTATATTTATATTCAAAATGTGTGTTTCAGACATATACGTCAAGACACTTCTTGGGTTAAATTTGCACAAATTATTTTTGTAGAAGTTGTTTATCTTAACATTTTTGCTTTTGGTGATTATTATTATTATAGGCTACAAACTACTCCTGTTGATGAATCAATATTGTCATGTTTTTTGACAGATATTGTTGGTCATATAAATTAAAAATACAATAAAACCTCGATAGTTCAACACTTTATGGACTAAGAGGCTGTCGAAGTACCAAAATGACGAACTATAAGGAATGTATTGTAAACATGAAAAAAACACAAAATTTTTAAGGGAAAATTGTACTGAAATGAAAAAAGACTATATCGCATTTATTTTGTATATATAAATGTGCTGTTATAACTAAATAGTCCTATCTTACCCCTAACCATTATTATTAGACGTTAAATATCATTGCTAGAAACTAGTCCAATTGGTAAATAAAAGTAGAATAATTTCTTCATGAATTGTTAAAAATTTACCAAACTAAATAAAAGCTAGGTATTACTGTACAATGTATGTCCCTCTGAGTTGGTTTGGAGTTACAGTCTATAGTTGTTACAGTAAGGTCAGTACAGTACTTACAAGGGAAAGTAACTTAATGCTTGAAAACATTGGTATCATTTAACTATTTTTCACTTTGACAGTGCTTTTTCCTTCATCTGCTCTAACCTAAACCATGCACAGCCTGCTACAATAATTTTGGTCTCATCTCGCCAGGGCCATTATTGAAGTATCGAATGTCAAACTATCAGGTTTCGAACTATCAATGTTCTGTTTAATACATGATATGCAATACAAGGAATGTCCTTGATTTACATGTTTGAACATGTTGAACAATTCAGTGTAAGTTTTAATTCATTTTATCACAGTTCTTGAATTTTTAGACCTAGAGTTGAAGACAAAATAACAAAATATTTACATTTGTATAAGTCAGTAATATAACATAAAAAAATCCCTGTTGATTCTGGTAAAATTTATTGTTTTCATAGCCAACTGGATTGATCATATTGATAAAAAAGGTAATTTGCCATTATGAATGCTCTGCCAGTGAATCTCTTTGTGAACGAAGCCAGTCTATCTGCTAGTTTTAATAGGCCCAATCTGATTAAAGGCACCCGGATTGGGTTTAATCATATTGCTCCTCTGTCCTGATCATCCTATCCTAAATCTCTAGTGCACGTAATTCCCTTCCACTACTCCACCCCTCGCCCACCATATCTTGCCTTAATAGTTTAATGTGTGACAGTATTTAATCATAAAAAAATTATATTGCTGCCCTTCCACACAACATTTTTAAGATTATTGCATTTTTTAGGACACCCCTATTATCTTTAAAAATTAAAACAATTGGAATCAACGTGAATTAAAGTATTCACGAGTAGTTAGGGCCAATTCATGCCTATCCTTATTGCTATTCATGTTTTTGGAAGTCATACCGAGAAATTCGGCCTTAAATAAACACTGTTAGTATTTATAACTCTGGTTTGTTTATTACATACATACAAAATATGTTGTATAAAAGTTCAATGTTGTCGTTAAGAGATGACAATTTACTCTAAACTGAAATTATAAACATGGACATATTTTATACCAGTCTTAAAACTTCAGCTTGCTATTCAAGGTAGTCATGTTAAACATGACTTGATTTATAGTAAATTTTCATTAAACTCATTCTTCAACATTCCAATCAGATAAGTGCCATGAAAAATGTTAAGGTTACGTCACCGGAAAAGTCTTGTTCACATCTCTAAACGACAATATTACATTTTTACCGGACATGTTTTGTATTCTGTTGCAAATGGTTTCATTCAACTTGTAATTATTATGTGTGATAATTAAAAATAGGGAGTTTTGGATTGTTGTACAAAAATTGAAAAAAAATTAAATACTTAATTTTCTTTTGAAAGTAGAAGCTAAGCAGTTTTATTTTAAACACTTTTTTACTATTAGCCATTTAAAAATACATAAAAAACATTGTTTAATGCTTTTTTGTAATCGAGTATTACTGTTTTTTCAATGACATTGTGTAAGGTGTAATTTATATATTATAATAGCTTTTAAAGTATTATGCTTTTACTAAAATAAAATACAAATTTAGTTACATAAGAGCTGATTATTTTAGTTGTGCATTTGTATGAATTTTTTCATTTTATGTATTTAAACTTACCCAGAACTTTTTAAGCTTTAAAAATACTGGGCGATTGTTATAAAGAATTAAGTAATATCCAAACAGGCACTAACATTTTGTACTTTTATAATCTTACTGCTCAAGCTGTTGGTAGTCTCTTAATTTACTTGCAAAAAATAGATATTTTAACATAAATATGTGTTATCACCTACTTAAGGTATGACGTTCAACAGTCCTTGGTCAGTGGCTATTGTATTATGGACAGGAGCAGGATGTGAATAGGTGACATAATCCATTTTCTCGGCAAGGAGTTGGCTTTGTAGGGATCCTTAATGTGCCATTAGGGTGAATGTTGTCCTCAAATTACTTCTCCCCTTACCTTCTTAATAAGTGACACATATTTTTCTTGTTATGAGAATGTTTTTTAAGACACCTGACAGTAACAAGAAGGATAAATATACTCAATATTTAAACTACCAAACATCATTATGTACTAACAATATTTAAACTACCAAACATCATTATGTACTAACAATATTTAAACTACCAAACATCATTATGTACTAACAATATTTAAACTACCAAACATCATTATGTACTAACAATATTTAAACTACCGAACATCATTATGTACTAACAATATTTAAACTACCGAACATCATTATTTACTAATAATATTTAAACGACCGAACATCATTATGTACTAACAATATTTAAACTACCAAACATAATTATGTACTAACAATATTTAAACTACCGAACATCATTATGTACTAACAATATTTAAAATACCGAAAATCATTATGTACTAACAATATTTAAACTACCAAACATCATTATGTACTAACAATATTTAAACTACCAAACATCATTATGTACTAACAATATTTAAACTACCAAACATCATTATGTACTAACAATATTTAAACTACCGAACATCATTATGTACTAACAATATTTAAACTACCGAACATCATTATTTACTAACAATATTTAAACGACCGAACATCATTATGTACTAACAATATTTAAACTACCAAACATCATTATGTACTAACAATATTTAAACTACCAAACATCATTATGTACTAACAATATTTAAACTACCAAACATCATTATGTACTAACAATATTTAAACTACCAAACATCATTATGTACTAACAATATTTAAACTACCGAACATCATTATGTACTAACAATATTTAAACTACTGAACATCATTATGTACTAACAATATTTAAACTACCAAACATCATTATGTACTAACAATATTTAAACTACCGAACATCATTATGTACTATCAATATTTAAACTACCAAACATCATTATGTACTAACAATATTTATTTTTAATAAGCCAATTGTCAACATACGTGCGAATATGGATTTCAAGTAAGTGTTATGAGTGTAGATGAGTGAATGTAGTCATTGTTACAAAATAAGGCTTACTATTCCTTACAAAGTGTTCACCAATTAATATCCAAATGACAATTGAACAGCTGTGGTCACCAACTGATACTTTTCAAAGTTTGTTATGACTCTGATTGGGATCAAAATGAGAACCTGTAACTTATGAACCAACTTTGCGATACAAACATTTGACTTATTATTTTATTTAACATTATAGTATAACATATTATTTATTTAATATTTAATGAGGTAATTGAAGTTACTGACAAGATAATTACAGTAAACTAGATACTCATATATTTGATTACTTTAGTAGGTTTACCACCCCTTCCTCCTCAAAGTTTAGTACAATACTAATGCTCAATGTACCTACTGCTTATTTTATTGAAATATTTAGTAATCAAACGAATTATAAAAATACATTTTTAAAATATTTATTGGTTGTTGTTGATATTTTTCATAGGGATTAGCTATGATTTATTTTAAATGCAACAACTACATAGGCAACACTGCTGAAGGTCTAACATATAGCGGTATTGACTCATCCACCCACCCACTCATACACGTACAGTGGTATTGACACACCCACCCACCCATACATATACAATGGCATTGAAATTACATGTAAAGTGGCATTAACCCACCTACCCACATATATACAGTGGTATTGACACACCCACCCACCCATACATATACAATGGCATTGAAATTACATGTAAAGTGGCATTAACCCACCCGCCCACCCATACATATACACCATCCACATACACATACAGTGGTATTGACCCAACTGCCCACCCATACACGTACTATGGTATTGACCCACTCGCCCACCCATACATGTAAAGTGGCATTAATGCTCTGAAGGTTGCAGTGTTACCAAAAGAAAAAAAGAAAAAAAATCGGTACATTGTGTTGTTTTATTAGGTTATTTGTTAAGGTAATTTTACTTTATTTTTGCATTTCATACAAATGACATTTATAAGTCGTGTAGAACTAGAACACATCAATATTAAAATGATATAATTTAGAAATTCATCTTGGTGATTTTGGGGAAAATAGAATAAAATTGTAATATTTTAAAATTGTTCACTTGAGGTCGGTCTATGTTTACATCACGACAACGATTTACATGCCAAGGACATTACATGTTGGTTGTGCAGACATTTTAAACCCACCACACAAATAGTGCACATAGTTTTAGGTGTTATTTTCTTCGAGCTTAAAAGTGCTTACCTTTAAATGGCAGCTTATTTGTTTACTATACAAAGCATAATAAAGACTAAATTCATAGGAGTATCACTAAAGGAAAACTCCTATTCAAGTGCTGCATTTTGATGATTTGAATTCACCTAAGATGTGTCTGTCATGGCACAAAGGTGAAGGTATTGTTGTGTCCATTATCCCTGCCACAACAGGATTGGCAAGACACAGTGCACAAAGACAGCTCACTGCAAGAACACGGATTATATCACCTATTCATCTCCGGCTGCTCTAAACTCTTTCAGAGACACACAATGGCAGGGTGTGCCGACCATAATACTGGACCTTCCCTGTCTCCCTTCTTCAGCCCCCCACTCCCAAGCTGTTTCCATTGTTAATCCTGTTAAAGTATAATATAGAATTTCAGATTTTTATAAATAACTTTTGTTGTTGGAACTGGTTTTGTTAAGCCAGTGCAACATGATTTGTTTTTGTCACCTGTCATTTGCTATGTTTATTACACACATTAAAGACTTTAATAATAATCAAGCAACATTTTTTATTGTTCAAACCATTATTAACCTTAATATAAACCTAATGTAATAAAAATATATATATAGAAATAAAATATTAGGAACTGAAGCTCCAAGCAATTCTGAGTAGATTTAAAAACGTCTTTTGTTATTTTTAACTGATTCAAGCTGAACGTGTTTTTTTAAATAAAGGTTGGCAACTTTTGCTCTAGTTTCTTATCCACTATCATCCCTTAACAAACTATAAACAAATAATTTTGAAAGACACATTTAGTTAGAAATTTTTAATTCAATATTTGAATAATCATTTAATTAAAATATATACTACATTTATATATACTATTGTTAATTACAAGGGTATTTAAAGTTATATCAAAAGCAAACCAGATTGATCAATATTTTAATATAAGATATTTTAAGCGAAGTTCCTATTTTAAATTGTTCTTTATGTATATATATTTATATACATGCATAAAGAATTTTTTGTCTATCTTCTATGATAATATTCATTAAAAGCTATATGATTTAATAAGGGAATTTTCCATTTCATTTCATAATATCGACAAATAATGTTATTTGATTTTTTTTTTTTTATGTAAAATACCGTACTAAAATCTAAACATTTATCTCAAATACTTTTCAGTAATCCACTGAATTACTGCTTATTTACTAAATAAAACTGCTTATTTAGTTTTTTACAAATACAAGAGATTTAATGTACCTTTAAAGTAACTAAAAAATCTGTCTAAGTTAGGGAAAATGTGCCTGCATTGCCTATAAGTCTCTGAGGTGGCAAAGTGGCTAATGTACAGTAACATTCTCAATGTGAAATTAAAAAATTGATGATAAGTTTGTTTAGAACTGATTGTTGACAGGCAAATTCAATGGGATTTGTGGCAATAAATGATTAATGAAGTAGTGAGCAGTGTAGTACAGGTAGCAGTGTTTGTATACAGACAATATATTGGAGAACTATAATAAAACAAACAAAAAATACTAAGAGATAATTTATACAGTAGAACCTCTTTAATCCGGCATGTTTGGGACGTGACTCTTTCCGGATTAAAGAAAATTCCGGTCTATGGAGGTTATTTATAAAAATACAGGAGGTGTATAAAAAATAACATAATTTGCACAACAAAATGTTACTGTATTTATATATTATTTAAACATAGGTTATTTAAACAATATAAATCAATATATAAGTACAGGAGAAATATTAAAATGCATTTTTAGGTACAGTACATGATGAAATAAATTAAAATACATTATAAATACAGCACAGTAATGTACTATAGTATTTGTGGTTTTTAGCAACAGCACTGGTAGATGGTTGGAAAAAGATCTAATATCTACTTGCTTCTTACAACTATTTTTTATTAGCTGTCGAGTTGCTCACTTTATAATGTTCATTGTGAAGGCAATTCTGTAATTTGTTGTCTATTGCCGTTGATGCCGGATTACAGACAATTCCGGACTATAGAATGCCGGATTAAGGAGGTTTTACTGTACATTGTGAAAGTAATTAAATAAAAAATAAAAATTAATGTATAAAATACATAAAAATGTATATAAATATATTATAAAATCCTCAATTTAAAGCTACATTTAGGGTCCCGTCCTCAGGGAGGGGCCGTATCATTTTTTGTGTACTGCCGGTCAAAAACCTCTATGTTTAGCTGATTATATAAAATAGTTGTTTTCAAAACATTTTATAACATTACATTCTCTCTATAGTTTTCAAATTCAGACAAAAGCATGTCTCTTCAGGTTGGAAACACTATAGAACAATGAACAAAGAACATATGTTTTCCTATGTTGTTGAAATCACAAGGTCCTATATAATTTGCATTGTTTGTTGAAGCACTTAGCAAACATGACTTGTAAACTAACTATCACCATATATCTCTTTTGCTTTACTATATTGAAGTAATATCAGCTCTAATCCAGTGATGTTTTTGTTATTATATTTATTTATATTCTTTATTTAATTAGCTTATGTAAAACTATCACTGATTTTATATATAATCAAGTGTATGAAAAGTACAACAGAATTTGATTCAATAAATTAAAATTGTAGTTACACATTTAAATCTATCCGTGTTCTGTTATCAATTTATAGTTGAATAGTGTCCTAATTTTCATTTTACTGAGTTGGTTATTTTAAGTAACTGTACAACAAAAATTATATCATAAAAAGTAACTAGTTTAAAACTTAACCACCACAATTATAATTTTTCATAAAATAATAAAATAAATAAATAACTTTGTTTTTTAGATCAGTAGTTTCAAAGTACTAAAGGCCATTTTTTGGTGAGGCTTTTTCCTTGACTTGGAGTATCACCAGTTGTAATTATGAACTTGTTTCGCTCGTTAAGAGATGTTCTGTCCATGAACTGGTTAAAGTCGGTCCTCCTAATACCGACATGGTGTCCGCTTGATGGTTGCTATCAGCGTGGACACTACTAGAGAAGTCTGGGGTGTCTATGTTGGGTGGTAATCATTGTGCAGATGTTGTGTGGGGGAGATAACTGAGTATCAGGCTTGTCAATTAGCTGAAAATCAGACCAACACTACGTGGTTCGGATTCCACGTAAAGCTGTAGGTCCCTTAGTTGCCCTGGCTGTTGGGCTATTAATAAATTGCCCTTTCTGAGGAACAGTTGAACTCAGATAGTAACCATACTACACTCATCCACACTCATCCTACACTCATATAACCATTCATATTCGCCTTAAAATACCAACAACGTTGTGTTGGCGTCTCATATGTAAGAATGTAAGAATGTTCCGTCATATCTTCTAATGTTGCCCAAATTGAATTGTATTAACATAAATTCAGATTTACTTAATAACAGTTGACAAATTGTATTAAGACTGGGTCCTTAAGTCTCTTGTACATTCTGCCGTTGTTAACAGTTTCCCAGGCCTGATTACTGTGATTAAATTTATCCTAATAAATTAATTTTTATAATATTTATTAATGATGGAGTTTCTTTCACTAACTGATCTTATAAGTTATGCATGACAACAAATTTTTAATACTTGCTTTAATTTGAAAATAGCTAACAGTCTGTTTAATACTAATTCAAACTCCAATACCAATTCAGTGTTATGTCAAATTAATCATAAACTGTTTATTGATGGTTTGAAATAACTTATGTTTGCTATGAATTCAATTTATTTGTAATTGTTATCAAATACATAATTAATATTTCATAATAACGTATATTTAAAAGTCTAATTTAACATTTTATTGCAAACTTAGAGAATAGATGATAGACAAAATGCTTAGTTACCACATTCGTTAAGAATAGTTTAGAATCAGTTACATAATTTTAACATTTAACATTAGTGTACGTAAAGAGGTGAAGTTTCATAAAAGCAGTCAAGTATCAGGATCTTTGTAAGGTACTCATCTAAAGAGTAGAAGGGATGATCAATAAGCCATCTGTTTAGTGCTGTTTTGAGCTCGTTATCTTCCATGTTTCTCAGCTTATCTGGTAGCTCCTTGTGTGAAACTCCTTTCCATAAATGTTGGCTTTTTCTCAAACTGAGCCAGGGGGTGTGTTGGGAGACTGTATACTGCAGTGTTTCTTAAATTGTATTTGCGCATTAATCTTGTGTTAGCAAGTCCTTTTGTAACTGTACCGGCTAGAAAAAAAATTAACTCCAGGGTCCTTGAGTTGGACATTTGACCCTCAGCCTGCCGCCCGGCCGATCTTCTGCCATCTCTACTGTGCTAGCCTGGCCTTGAGACCATGTTATAGAGCCAATTTGTGCCTCTGCTACTCTCCCTTCAGCTTATGGAAGCCTTCTGCCCTCAGGTCAGTGAGTTCCATTTCATTCCCGGGACTGAGCTAGGGGATGAAAATTTTTCTGTTAGGCAGAACTTTTTAATTATAGGCCTAGGGCAAGATTTAAAAAACTATTTAATGACTGTGTTAAATATAAAGTTTATAAACATTCTTGCTTGGCACTTTTCTTTTTCTTGCTTGACCTAGGCCTATTATTAAAAAGTTTCATCCAACAGAAAAATGCCCATCCACCAGCTCAGCCACCGGGAATAAAATGGAACGCACTGACCTGAGGACAGAAGGCTCCCATAAGCTGAAGGGAGGGTAGCAGAGGCGCAAATTGGCTCTATAAGTCCCCAGGCCAGGCTAGCACAGTAGAGATGGCAGAAGATCGGCCGGGCGGCAGGCTGAGGTCAAACGTCCAACTCAAGGACCATGGAGTTAATTGTCTTTCTAGCCAAACATTGTGAAATTAACATGAAGGAGGCAAAAACTACAAAACCCAGCCGAACCGGTGAACTGAAAGTCAGAACCACGGAACAGACCAAGGTCTTAGCCAACGGCCATGAAAGTAACAAGTTGACAGCGCAAAAGCAATCTCAGGCAGTCTGGCAAACCAAAATGAAAAGAAACCAACAAAAAATGTACCGGTCAAACAACCCGGTACATACTGAATACATCACAATTTCCTAGACATAAAATGTCACAACTGTAAAATCTCTGTAGCTACCCAACTGTTGTAGCCCAACAAGTATTGATTGCCTTTTTCTGTTGTTTAAGGACTCTTTGTATATTGGTTTCAGAAGTTGTGTCCCATACCACCATACCTCATCTCATGTATGATTCAAATGTGTTCAGCAAAGTATGCTACTCTTGTGGTTACACTGTCAGTTGAAGTTTTGAGGATTTTGATAGCAATAATGCTGAAACTTATTTTTTTACATAGTCTGTCTAAATGTGATGTCCAGGATAAATTCTTGTCATGTATAATTCTAAGAATTTGACTCCATTATTTAATACATCTGATTAGAGTGGCACACTCTCTGATCATATTCCAAATGTTACTTGGGAGGTTTTGTTGTTGTTTACTGCCAAGTCATTGTTGTGACAATTCTGATAAGCCATATTAAGTTATGTTTTGGAGGAAACTGCAAGATCTTCAGCTGAATTTTCACTAAAAGCCAGAGTTTTATCGTCAGCAAACACTACAGTCATTACCTACAAATTGAGGCAGGTCTTAGTTATCAAGTCTCGTTATGATTAGTTTTTGAGCGTGTTGTTTTTTCTGTTAGCTATATATTGATTTTCACTCAATGACATTAATTGAAGTATTATTGTTTTGTTGTTGTTAGGTTGTTTCTGTTATTGAATTCTTTTACAGTTGTATGCACACTTACCTTCCTTGCTTGTTGTTATTGATCGCTTACTATTTTTATGTATTCCTTTTATGTTTGTTATTGTTTCTACATATGTATGCCAATGTTATTGTTTGCCATCTATTAAAAATTATATAGTGGTGTATTGTCGTAAACAAACAAATATAAATGAAATGAAAAATGAAATTAAAAAAGTTTTATTTTGTGAGGCAAAGTTAGGACCATTAGGTCCTCTCTTACACTTAACCTCACCTAGTCTTATAAATAAGAGTTTGTATAAGACTAGGCCTAAAACAGATCCTTGTGGGACACCTCTGTTGACAGGCTGTAGTGTAGATCTTACATTTTATTCCAGTATTTCTTATTATAAAAAAGAGTATAATTTTCTTTTGTCTTTTTATTATACTTTTCCTTAATTAACAAAAGATTAAAATAAAAACAATCACAGTTATCAATTTAAGTTAAACGTTTAGCTTAATTTAAACCTAATGTGAAGAAAACCCTTATTTGACAGGCTGTAGTGTAGATCTTGCATTTTTAACTATTCCATTTTCTGTGTGTTGTAGCTCAACCAGTTGCCTCCATCCTTCCAGGTTCACTTCACTCACTTAAAACTTTTATTTATTTTTATGATGCCAATCGTCAATATATAGGTGAATATGGATTTCGAATGAGTGTGGATGAGTGACTGTAGTTATAGTTACAAACCAAGGCCGACTACTTTGTAGAAAGTGTCATTAATTAATAGCCCAATGACAAATAAACAACCAGTGGTTATCAGCTGATTGCTTTTAAAAACTTAACTATATCCTTTTTATATAGATTTTAGTTCCATTAATTTGGTTTCATATCAAGAATTATGCTTTTATGCTCATGTACAATCTTTCTCCATGATTCTAAACCAAAATAACATTTCCAGGAACATAATATTTGTTTTTTACTTATAATATAAGTCATGTAGCACAGTGGTTAAAGAAACCTTCAAACTGTAAATTTTGCTAGTTCTTGTACTGTTATAGAAAAAACTGATCGTACATATTACATTTCAGAAATAATATTTTTTTCTTAAATCTTTATAAATATTTTTATTTTTTCGTATAAATTTTCGTACAAATCATGGTATGTCTTGCTATATGACGAGATTCAGAACACATTAAATCCTTTTAAACTAAGCAGATCATGTGTTCAGATTTTGCAAACCCTTGGATTAACTCTGTGACGGAAGATTAATGTTTTAAGATTTTAATGAGCTTTGTACTATAGATTTGATTACATTGTTAATTACATTTTTACGGCTGGCTATATGATTTATATTACCATAATTAATTGGTTTTACGTTTCTGTCCAACTCTAGATCCATTTTCAGTGACATTTGCAGAATATGTACATGTCAGTCAGTACAAATCTAGAGTTAGTAAATGAGTTGCTGTAATTTATCGTGAGTTTGCCTGTTTTGTTGCAGGTTTTTCTACCTTTACCACTTCTCCTTCTATGCCTATCACTACAGGTTCAATGGCCAGTACAGTGGTCTGGCTCTGGTGGTTTCTTGGCTTTTTATTCAGGTATGCAAGGTTATTACTTTTTCTATTATATGGTTGGTATAAGTTGGGATTGTTGTGGGTAGTTGTGGTATAGATGCCACTGTTGCTTGTAAGTGTTTGGATTTTACAACAATTCAGAGAACATTCAGTTAAAGTTATGATATGTTTCATAAACCGTTATTGGTATGTTGTTCAATGAGAAAATATAGATATCTAGTTCATATGATCTTGACTTTTTCTTGTTATAAATTATTTCCTTTAATTTGGCTAATTAATCAGTTCTGTACATGAGTATTCAAAATATTTACAGTATTTCAATATCTTTTTAATTACATTCTTCCACGATCTAATATTTTTTTACCTATAAGAATTGTTCTAATAGTTATGAATTAGTTTTGACGCAATTGGTATGCACAGGAAAACGATATTCTAATTTTTAAAATTGTTTAGTATAAAGTAATATTGTTCTATGTTTTAATGTGATTTATTTATATCTTATATGAAGGTTAAGATTCTTACTCAGGTAGTTCCAAAGTGAACAGCAAATTCGGTAAAAGTTGTTGTACGTGATATGTTGAAATCATTGCCGTACAGTATGCCATATCAATGTGTACTGTGGAGATTGTAAACAAACAATACGATCCAATTTGTCGGGAAAACTGCGCTCCACACAACCATTGAACAGTAACAAGGTGGAACCACTCGTTCTGAGAACTGTTTGTGTTGTGTTACAACACTGTCATATCTACACTCTGTTCAGGTATCACTCGTCATTTTCAGTTTCCTTTTCCTTTTAAACTTGTATGTTTTCTTTGTGTGAATTCCTTAATGATTTGTTTAGAATAGTGTCAATATTTTCTGCGCCATGATTTATTTAACAATTGTACTGTGTAACTACAGTTTTGGAAGAATCTAAGGATTGCCAGTAGAAAATGTTACTTGCACTAACAAATAATGTCTCTAGAACACTGCTTTTGTTTCTTCCAGACTTTTTTTTACAAAACCTACAGTTATAAGAAAATGCTGTAAAATAAATGCGTATTTAGAACTTATATTAAAATCTAAGTGAGAATGGATTGTTATTATGAGGTTTGTTGGCAGGAAGGGCAGATAGGCCATCAGATGTAGTTATGGTAGGTGTAGGTGGGTGGATCACTATTGTAAGCTGTGTTTGTGGAGATATTAGTGGTAGTTTTGGTCAGTAGGAGGTTAGTTGATCACTATGAGTTGTGTTGGAAGAGCGGTTGGGTGGGCCATCAGACATTGTTTTGGTAAGATGGGGCTGGATCAACAACACTGTTTTAGAATAGTGGTTGGTGTACTATACCAATATTTGTGAGTTATCATGGGTCGGCTTGGTAGGAGGAGTGGATGAGTCACTAGGAGTTGTTTTGATAGGATGGGGAATTTTTGGAATTTTTTGACTTTTTTCAAAATGTAAAATTTTTTCAAAAAGTTTGATTTCAAAATTTTTGGAAATTTTTGATTTTTGAATTTTTTGACTAGAAATTTTTGACTTTTCACACACACGCACGCACGCACGTCCGCACGCACGCACGTCCGCACGCACGCACGCACGCACGCACGCACACGCACACACGCACGCACACACACACACGCACACACACACGCACACACACACACACACACGCACACACACACACACACACGCACGCACGCACGCACGCACGCACTCACACACACACACACACACACACACACACACGCACGCACACACACACACGCACGCACACACGCACGCACGCACGCACGCACTCACACACACACACACACACACACGCGCGCACGCACGCACGCACGCACGCACACACACACTTACTAGAAGTTACTAGGAGTTATGTTTGTAGGATGGATTGCTTTGTAGAAATTGTGTGCTTTGTGTGTGGTGTGTGAATGCGTTCAGATTGTATCTGAATATAAGTATTTAGGGGTCATTTTTGACAACCGCTTGAAATGGAATGTTCATGTATCATACTTAAATGGCAGACTTCGGAAATTCATTTATATATTTTCTTCACCTTGTAAAGTACTTTCACCTGATTTGATAAAAATTGTTTATTATACTTACATTCAATTTTTGTTGCAATATGGTATCTGGCATGGGGCGGGTGTTACCGAAGCATTCTCTCTTCATTAGAAATTACTCAGAAGTCAAAAATTAAAGGTGCCTTGCAGAAAAACACGTTTCCCCACAGACTTACTCTTTGAAGAATGTAAAGTGCTCAATATCTCTCAACTTTATCTAAGAACAGTTATTTCATATATTATATAAAAATACAGAAAAATTATTTAACGAAATAATACATCCGTACTCAACAAGACCCCCGTTAAATATTGGTTTCCACCCACCTAGATTTTTCAAAACTATTATGTCAACTTCATCACATTACATTGTCAACAATGTTTATTCCAAACAACCTCCGCCTATAAAAAAATCCACACCCTTGCAGTTATAATACATATAAAGAATGTGTTAACCATTGGTTGTAAGAATTGGGAAGAGATCATGTTAATTCATTTTTTTTCTTCACAGTACAGATAATAGATCACCCTGTTGCGTGGCTGCTGATCAATGTATTACCATATACTACTTTTTTGGGCGTAAAGTGTGAGTGACTATAGAGTGCACGTGCGTATGTAGGCCATGGATGTGTGTGTGTATATGGGAGTGAATGCAAGTGTGAATGGAGTGTGAGTAGGGTATGTTTGCGTATCCAATTCTCTGTAAGATGGATTTTTTTCACAATCAAACAATAGATTCCTCTTAACTTATAAACATATGTTTAATTTTTACACCTAAATATGTTTTTATTATATAAATATTATTATTGTTTTTAAATAGATACAGTTTAATCTTGATAATCCGACAGTTAAGGGACCGACGGTGTGTCGGATTAACAAAAACGTCGGATTACCAAATGTCCATTGTAATTCACGAGAATTATGATTTCTAAGATAAACTGAATGCACTACGTACACCCTTCTTAGAATTTCCGCGCTATCAGCCGTGATAAAATGAGGCTGACAACACAATTGAATAAATGTAAGCAAAGAAATTATACAACATTTGTACAGTAACACAGTAAGGTTTATTACATACAGTATTAAGTGTACAGTACGTCATCTGATGTGGCGTCGGACTACCAAACATGTCGGACTAGTAAATGTCGGAGTATCAAGAGTGTACTGTACTTATAAACTGAATATAATTTTCAAATTATTATAATTTAATTACAATTGTTAAATTTATTAGCTGATATAGAGTTCATTCCCCACCCACAGGCAGTAGCCCTAGTGGGACATTTTTAAGTTATTTTTTCATGCGTATTCTTTATTGTATTATTCATTTTTACTGAAATAATCGGACTTTCATTTCATTTTAATTGGGAGTTGCTTTGGTAGGAGGGTTAGGTTGTTCGCTAGGAGTTGTGTTTGTAAGATGGGAATTGGTGGGTCATTAGTTGTTTTATAGTAGGAGAGGTGTGGGTCACTAGTAGTTGTGTTTGTAAAATGGGGGTTGAGGGGTCATTAGGAGTTTTTTTTTTTTGTATGTGAGGGTTTGTGGGACTCTAGGAGTTGTCTCTGTAAGTTGGGGGTGAGTGGGTGGTTAGTTTTGGTAGAAGGGTGTAGGTGGGTCACTTGGATTGTTTTTGTAAGGTAGGGGTGGGTGGATCTTTAGAAGTTGTTTTGGTAGGAGGGGTCGGGTGAGTCACTAGGAGTTGTCTTTATAAGGTGGGGTGGGTGGATAATTATTTGTTTTGGTAAGAGGGGGTAAGTTGGTCAGTTGGAGTTGTGTTTTGGTATAGAGACAGGTGAATCACAAAGAGTAATTTGTTTGGAGGTTACAAATTAGCTTATAGTCATGTATACCTATCCTAATTTGTATTTTGGATCAATGTATTAAGAAAATATAACAATACACAAAAAAATTTAGTGACAGATGTTAGCCTAGTGGCAAACATTTATGCTAGAAATAAACGATTATTAAAATGATTTGAGTTTAAAATTTGATCCAAGCAAAATTAAGAGAAAATGTTTGTCTTTGATTAGACTTTAGAATATAATAATTATGCTTCGATAATTTATTACTATTGAATAATTATATAATGCATACAGAAGTTTATATATACACACACAACTTAAAAAAATTGGGTAATTAATAAATACAATTTGCATTTAGAAATAAATATTCATTTAACAACACAGTTCAGCAAATCCAGTGTTACTTAGGCTTCCCTTGTGATTGAAATTTGTTCAACAACCCCATTATCAAAGTGTTATGTAAGTTTAATTGCTAAAGTTAGCTTGTAGATAATTTTTCAATGACAATGGCAGGTGTTAGTTAACGAAAGGAAAACTTTTCTGATAACAAAATAAACATTTTATATTTGTAATGACAAGCGTCTCTTGATTACTAAGTAACAATTCCAATAACCTATTTGTTTTTTGTTTAGAAACTGAATGTACAAATGACTGCAATTAATAATCCTAGGTGTTTTTTCTTTTTCCTTTTTGTAAATATAGCTATGCAAGTTGTTGTTCAAATTAAGGATGTTATTTTAAGTTAATCGTAATGCCAATAGTTAAGTAAGTAATTCATTATTAGATATAACACTTTTGGATTTTCAGGAGGCTACTAAATTAGTTGATTTTGAAGTTAGATCTTAGCAAAATTAAAAATATGTTTGAGTTTGATTAAAGTTTATGTTATTTTAACAAATATTCTTAGGTAGTTTATTTTATGATTAAGATTTTATTGCAGATGGTACAAAACATTCATCATTTTGGCTCTCTCAAAAACAATAATAATTGAAATTTTAAAAAAGTGATTACAAGTTGCAGCTGAAATATATTTGTATCTTTTAATTTTACACGGATTCAATCAGTGTCATTAAATATAAAGACAATATGCACATAGTCATACAATTTTTTCATATAACACTCTTCCCCATTCAATTCTGTTGAAAGTTATATTTATACTCTGCTGCTTTCTAATGAATCACAATCATTTTATTGTAGTTCTTTTTCTTTAAGAATAGGAAATGTCAGTAATACAAATAATACATATTACAATAATGTAAAAAATTACATTGTAAACTTAGAGATATTAACATTGTACATAACAAGATAAACAAAGCAATAATATCTATCTCCGAGTTCAGAAAATCATTTACTTATGCCTTAGTAGTGAGATATTTCAACAATTGAGTTTCTACTACCTATCCACTCATTTACTTGTGTTCAGGGTTCAATTTACTCTCAGGTATCCAATTTATTAGTTGAGTTTCTTCTGACACATCCACCCATTTACTTATGTTCAGGGTTCAATTAACTCTCAGGTACCCAATGAACAGTTGAGTTTCTACTACCCATCCACTCATTTAAATGTGTTCAGGGTTCAATTTATTCTCAGGTATCTGATGAACAATTTAATTTCAACTGACCCTCCCCACCCGTTTATATATATAAATAAATATATATATATATATATATATATATATATATATATATATATATATATCAATGCTCTTACTCAGTATCTCCAATCTTACTTCTATCATAGTGTATTTTTTTCTTATGGAGATTTATTTTGCATCCAAATTTTCTATCACTTGTTGCAGTTATCCTTGGTACATTGTTAAAAGAAGATTATGTCCAACTCAAGCCTTGAAAGTGTAATTTTACAATATTTAATTTTTTGGATGCCTATATTTTTCATGTAGAGAGTAAATTAGTTGATTTCTTATTGAAATTTTGTTTTTGTTATGTTTTCTTTAAACATACAAGATGATTGAATAGATCATCCAAACTTCGAGGTAATAAACAAATTAATGTGGCACATTACAATATATTATTGATTCTCTAACAAGAGCTTGAATAAAAAGAAGAATTAAATTAAAAGTTTTATTGCATGTGAACATTTAAAACACTTTTACTGTCTGAGGATTCTGCTGTTTTGATCACATACTGTTTACAGAAGTGTCTCAACGTGAAAGTTTTGCTTCTCTGAGTCCTAGTGAAATGTTCTCTCACTTGTCACTTCTGATAAGAGCTCTCGACCAAAAGCAATATTACTAACTCAATAACAGTCATTTGTAGATCAACCTCCCTATCTTGAGGTGACATCCTAAAACCCAACAACATATCATTGTAGCCAGATTGTTTCTTGGGTTACTGTGTATTTATTTTTCTGTATCATTTACTATAGAATAGACCTCCTGGTAGTGATTTTATTGTTGTTAATATTCATAGAATATTTATTTAATATTTTTTGAATGATGATGATGAACTTTTTTTATTGGAACATTTTTTATATGTCCAAGAAAGCAAAAATTACTTTGTCAGGAAATAAACAACCGATAATAATAATTACATTTTAAAATTGTTCATTATGGGCATCGATTGGTGTTATAGCAATGGGTGTAGATGATGAAACTGACCAGTTTCAATGGGAGTGGCAGGTTATTAATTGATAATTTACAATGCTACTGTCAGATTCAAAAAGCAATGTACTGGAGTTTCAATACCTGCTACAAAATAAATTCTAATCCGATTTCGTTGTGTTGTTTACCAAAATTTAGCTAATTTAATCGTACGTAGTATAACTGACATATTTTTATTAGAACTTTAAGAATTTTATGTAGCGGATAGAATACAAAAAACATATGAAATTTTAGCAATTTTGGTGTAAAGTTCAACTTCAAAAAATTCTAAAGCAAGAACTACTAAAGAAGAAAAGTCAGTGAAACTAACAAAATGTGAAGAAGGTTGTTTTTTGTAGTCTGTCCAAATTCTAAAATCTTTACTCTTTTACAAAATGTTTTGTTGTAATTTTTGTAAACTCTTGGAATCTTTAACCCAACTAGTGGCAATTAAAAACCCTCTAGTGGCAGCCCGTTTTTCTATGTTTTGCAAGGTTATTTTTGAAAAATATTTTAAAATACTTCTAATTATTAGATTTGGTATTATTTTACATAAATTTACTTGTAAAGTTCTGTATTATTATATAAAATAAATAACATGAGTATAAACATTTGTAATTTTTTTTCTTATCATAAAATTAAAAAAAAATGTAATCAAATTTTTTTGTTTAGAGGGGGGACCCTACCTGGGAAGGTAATGTGCATTACATATTTCAAAATTCCAAGATATACAAGTTGTTCTACATTTCATGATCTTTCAGAAAATGTATAGTTTATATGGTTTATTACCAGTTATTTATACATTTATAACAACAGAACCATAAATAGTGCATTGTACTGAAAATTGATGTTACTATGGCAACATGTTATAATTGTGTATACAATATTTATAGCTTCTAATATACTTATTTCACAATATCGTCAAGTTATTTCACTAACAATTCAATGAAACGTCGCATAAAACACTTCAAGATAGAATGCAAACGAACAGTTTACTAACACACAACAACAACAGAAATGGCGAACTGAAAATAGTAAACAATGATTTATTCTTCTCTCCATCAAGTTGTCATATGAATAAAACTATCGAAACTGATATCGTTCGTTAGGTAATTTAACTGACTTTCGAATGGTATCGATTATTTCGATGAGATATGTATCTATAACTTTTTCATACGCAATATTCGCGGCAACGTTTGACCGTCCGAAAACGGACGGTCACCACATAATAGTAAACAATGATTTCTTCTTCTCTCCATCAAGTTGTCATATGAATAAAACTATCGAAACTGATATCGTTCGTTAGGTAATTTAACTGACTTTCGAATGGTATCGATTATTTCGATGAGATATGTATCTATAACTTTTTCATACGCAATATTCGCGGCAACGTTTGACCGTCCGAAAACGGACGGTCACCACATAATAGTAAACAATGATTTCTTCTTCTCTCCATCAAGTTGTCATATGAATAAAACTATCGAAACTGATATCGTTCGTTAGGTAATTTAACTGACTTTCGAATGGTATCGATTATTTCGATGAGATATGTATCTATAACTTTTTCATACGCAATATTCGCGGCAACGTTTGACCGTCCGAAAACGGACGGTCACCACTTGTTGAGAGTGATAGACCGTCCGAAAACGGACGGTCACCACTACTTGGGTTAAAATGGCTGATAATACAAACTTCCAAAATGATTCAAAATACCGGATTAAAACATAAAGTAAGATTATAAAACGGTAAGTGTGATAAAAAAAATGTGCGATAAAAAATCTTGCGATTATATATCACATGATAATGAAACAGATATCAATGTTTGGTCATGTGTAAGCGAATTACCCGGATCAGAACTTCAAAACCAGTTTCAATGATTTGAGCATTGTGGTGCTGCCGAATCTTGTGCCTGGAAGTATTTAAATTAAAGTATTTATGTTAATTTCACATGTAACAAGCTGAATGTAACGTGAAAATGAGAGCCACCCATTCTATTGGTGATTTGCAGGATGTACTAATCACATTTCTAGTAACTGTGAGTTATTTATCAGCCTTTAGTTGTAACATGTCTACCTGTCATTCATAGCTAATAAGGCCCCTGATACGGAGTGGAAGTCCAGCTGCATGAATGGCAACACCGCGCCCAGTGGTCTTGCCGGTAGGGTGATTTACGGCACATTAATGTCTGTTGAAATATCATGTGATATAAAATCGCAAGATTTTTTTAATCGGACTTGCCTTTTTATAATCTTGCTTTATTTTTCAGTCCGGCATTTTTGAACTGCTTTGGAAGTTTTTATGATCAGCCATTTTTAAGATTGTAAGAGTTTACAAATATTACAACAAAATATTTTGAAAAAGTAAGAATTTTGTAATTTGGACAGACTACAAATAACAACATTTTTCACATGTGCTTAATGTTTCACTGACTTATCTTAAGTAGTTTTTGTTTAAACAATTTTTGAAGTTGAGCTTTACTCCAAAAGTGCTAAAATTTCTATTTTCTTTTTTCTACCCGCTATAAAAAAATTGTTTAAGTCCTAAAAAAAATATATAAGTTTTGTTATATTACATAGAATTGAATAAATTAAATTATGGTTTACAACAATGAAATCGGATGAGTATTTATTTTGTAGCAGAGGTTCAAACTCGAGTACATTGCTTTTTAAATCCGACAGTAGGGTTGGTGGATTATAAGTTAATAACTTGCAATGGGAGGGCCAGATTATTGAGCTAAATGCAAACCAAATATTTTCACTGAGAACCTTAATACCAATTTCAGGTTTTAGGTATGTCTAAGAATACAGCAATGCATTTGACTATTTCACAGGAATTCAATTTCAATTAGGTTCCTATGAATTATGGTTAATAATGACACAGCACTGTCTTGTAGTTGCCATCGCATGCACATTTCTGTTGAAGTTTAGGATGTTCATGTTGGTTAATTTTCCAGGTTCCTTTGTTGTCTAGAGTTGAGAACATCACTACAATTTACAAACTAACCGGCAATGCAAATGACAAAGCAATCATGGCTGTAAAAAAGAAGGCATATGACCTTAAACTAAAGACTCTTAATATGAATGTAATAACAACCATATCTCCATATCAGACAATAAGTCAAAAGCAGTGTGGAACATTATTAACTCGAAGAAGCAAAATAAGCAGCCAGATGATTGTCCTCTTTACTTGTATATAAATGACAAACTGGAAGAAGATCCTTTAAAAATTGCCAAACACCTAAATAACTTTTTTCTAAAATTGAAGACTCAATATTAGAAGGAAAACGCAAATAGTTTCAAAACCTTAAGAAACCGCAAGTATTTTCAAAACCTTAACATATCTTAATATAGTGTAGAAGAACAGTCTATAACCACCTATAACTTAAGAATATCACACTAACAAACAAAAAAAGAGTCCTGGCAGTCATTTAATCACTCAAATCAAAATTATCCTGTGGTATAGATGACATCTCACCAAAAGTTGTTAAATATTGTGCAAAACAACTGGCAAGTCTGCTTGTAATCACAATCAAAGTACTTTACCTACAGCCAACTTACCTCTGTGCTAAATTCTCAAAAATGTGTCTAAAACACAAAAAAATGTGAAAGTACAAAATTAGAAACCTTTCTCCCAATATCACTTCTAACCACTTTTTAAAAATAACAGAAAAGATAACACTGTTAAGAATGCTTCATTGCTTCGAAAATCACAATCTCATCCCTAAATACCAACAATGCTTTCTCAAAGGCAATGTACCATTACTGCAGTAAACAGTTGAATTTGTGACTGACCAACTCGACAATCAAAAATACATTTCAGCAGTACTCTTAGATTACAGTAAAGCCTTTGACTGTTTAGGGAATAACCTCATTATACAGAAAATATCAACTTTGGGAATTCAAGGAAAAGCAAGAGATTGGGTAGCAAGTTATCTTGAGGGAAGGAAGCAAATACTATTTGAGGAAAAAAAACAAAAAAAAAAAAAAAACACAATCAATGACGAACTCAAGTTTTTAGATCTAAACCACTGCCAATAAAAAGGGCTTAGTATTGGGGCCATTTATTTGTGTTGTATACAAATGAATTTCCAGAGCTATATATGAATCAGACTGTGAATCTGATAATATATGCATATAACACAACACAATGACACAGTATACAAACTACACTCAAACATCCCACATTCAATAAATTAAACACTCAATTAATGTCTGCAGAATGACCTACCCATCAATCCTAAAAAACAACACAAGATATGACCCCTGCCCAGAAATACCTGACGTCACAGTTCAACACCATACAAAATTATTAGGAATCACCATTGATGCTAATTATCATGAACAGATCATATTGACACATTAACAAAAAAAAAAAAAAAACTAAAGTCTAGAATTTTTGCAGCACGACAAATGAAATGGATAGGTAGTCCAGGGATAGCAAAGAAAGCTTACTTATGTGTTAGTTGAATCCTATATCAGGAGCCCATTGTGGCTTGAGGAAGGACATCTGAGGCTAATCAACAAAACATTTTTACTATACAGAAAGGAGCTATTAGGTCACTTGCAGTCCTTAAATCATTAGTCAGTTGCAGCTCTGGCTTGTATATCTCTCAGAATCCTAACTGTGATAGATCTCTATATCCATGAAGTAATTATAAATACACATAAAGAGTACCTTTTAAGAAGCGGGGATATTCACATCTACAGAACATAACAAATGGCAGACTATCATCTTCCTACTTATCATAGCAAACAATATAGTAGGAAACCCATATACAGGGGGTGTACACTGTTTATCACACTGCCATCGACACAAAAAGTCCACATGGGAAAAACTCTTAAGAAACATCTTAAAAAGTGGTTGGTGCAACGGCCTGTTAACTCTGTGAAGGAATACCTGGAGTTGGAGACTACTAAAAGTTTGTAAAGCAAGAAACTCAAGATTCTAAACTGTAATTATTGATTAAGTAATTTTGTTGTGACGCCAATACAAATATTGATAACATCTGTTACTATAGTCAATACTATAACTTAGTATCGAGGTTGTAAGTTAACTGGAAACCAGACCACTACTGTGTGGTTTTATGCCAACCTTTAGGTTCCTGAATCATATTGGTTATGGAATATAAATCAAGAATCGGCGACACAGGAGCGCCTCTTACCTGGCTAAGGGGTTGTCATAAATAATTTTCGCTAGGGGCGCGACTCATGAGCGCCTCCCCACTCCTTTCCGGAGGCGCTCCTGTGTCGCACCTCAAACTACCTGTCCTCGGCACTCTACCTGCTATAGAGCTCAGCTCGTGGGGCTTCCTGAATACCTACCAATCTAATATCACAACGGCTACTATAATACTGACTTTGTTAAGTGCACTGCATATTTTGTAGGAGTAAGTGTAACATTGATTCTGTAAGGGGTTTTCCTAAAAGACCAATCAAAACTATTAATGTACTGTGATAAGTATTCTTAATCATGTTTCATTTGAATCAATAAGTAGTTGAACTATTCCAGACCTGTTTTAAAACAAGTTTATAATCTTACAGACAGGAAACCATGAGTATTAATTATGAAATATTAACCATAGTTTATGCAAATTCGTAAAAGCCAAGCAGTGATTTAAAAAAAATTATATTAATTTTATTAATCGGAAAGTTGTTTCAAAGAAAAGGAAGAGTTACAAACAGGTCAATAACTATAAATAGACTTGTAAATAACAAATCTGTATTTCTAAGTTTTAACGCTAAATATGTATAACATTAAAAAATAATAAATATACATTTAAATTCAAACCAAATAATTTATGTTACTCTTACACAAATTATAAACAATCTAAAATATAAAAAAAATACTTAAACTAAAAAAAAAAAACTGTACACTCAATCTGTAGGCCACAATATTCTAAAACAAATAAAATATGAAAATTCGAAAGAAAAATGCTATTTTGCTTTCTTAATATTTACAACAATCTAAATTGTAAAAAACAATACTCAAATTCAAACAAAAAATACTATTTTCACTCAATCTTTAGGCTGCAACATTTTAAAACAAACAAAATATGGGAATTGAAACGAAACATGCTATTTCACTTACTTAATATTTAACTTTTTTCTCTTACAAAATTATCCTGACCGAATAATACAAATTTTTCTCAATAGATAATTTTTCTTTGTTCTCAATAATAAAGCTTCAAATATTAATTGCAGTTGAAAATATATGTATATCATAATATATACTGTATTATGATATGTGTATATTTAATGTTAGGTGGTAGAGAGGACTGTCTAGTCCTAACCTCGCCTTAAAAATAAAGATGCTTTCATTTCATTTATTATATTAACTGTCACAAATAGAAAGCCAATAATATATACTTTTATTTGGTATAATTCATTCAATGTTATGCCACTATCTTTATATTTAAAACACGATAGGAAGCAGAAAAGTGCAGTTGGACGCTTGTACGTAATGCAAACATTTTCATGCAAGTTGGTAGTGCTCGGCCGAGTCTACGGTTATAAAAATTTTACTGTATATTATTATGTTTATTTTTTTTAAACATATTATTTGAAACTGCAGTATATGTTTTGGTGCTGCTCTAGATGAACTGAGAGTATATAAATTAAATTTTAAAAAAGAACAAAAATTGAATTATTCTCATTTATACAGGGTGTTTCGCAAGAAGTTGGCACAACTTCAGAATATGATAGTATACATAAAAATTAGCAAAAATATTCCTGTAAACATGTAGTCTATCTCGCCTTCTTAAGTGTCTGTCTTTCTTTGTTTTTTATTTTAAAAAAATTATTCTCAAACATGGTTTGAGCTAATAATTTGAAACTTGGTATATTTGCTAACCTAGTTTGGGGTTGTCTAAAATAACAAAGTAACAAAATTATCTCTATCAGTTTCAAAATGGCAGCCATAAGAAATGTTAAAATTTAAATAACATTAAAAACCATTATTTGTATTGCAAATGTATTAAACTACTTTAATTTTGTAAATTTAATAACAAATCCAGATACCTCAATTTTAAAAATAAATTTGAAAATAAAAGAGTAAAGCATTTTTTCATGTATGCTTGTTTAGGGGTTTTACATTTGTATAAAGTTTACTAACCAAATGTATAATGTCATAGTCATTATAAACATCTGTTTTTAATTATTTTAAATATCAGCTGTTTTTATATGAAGCACCTTTTCATGTATGCTTGTTTTTGTTTAGGGTTTCCTACAAAAATAGCCTTATAGAACTATAACGGCTTATTTTAATATGGCATATATTTACAATTTCAATGCCACAAGGCTTTTTTATTTCTGAAGAAATTTGAAGCGTAAAATTTGTGAACAAAACCAGGAATCGAACCCGGATCTTATGTAAATAACATGTATGCTTATTTTAATAAACATATGTATCATCTGCAATTAGATTGCTCTCAAGTTAAACACAATCTCATCATAGATATCAAGAACCCTTAGTTTTGGAACCCTTGTCATACTGGACCCGCGAGGGTATGACAGTGGAGCGCCTCACGGTCAGGTTGTGCAGTTGTGCAATTTCCTGGCTGATAGTTTTATATGTTTTTGACAGGCGCTCCACTGTCGCTCGCCCATATATAAATGGCCCATTTTTAGTATCAATAGACTTTAACTTGTAACAAAGTCGTCTTATTAATCTATAATCATTATATTCATAACCCATATTTTCCCATACCTCAACACTTTAATAATAAATAAATATAAATATTTTATTTTCAAATTACACATCCAAAATGTGTCATATTGTATTTTTATTCTGCAGTTAATATGTACTCCTTGTCAATTACCAACATTTCTGATAATGGTGTTATTTTAATTTAAGGCAAAACAGTTAAGATTTCAAACGATCAACCAAAACTTTACTAAATTTCAAACGATCAACCAAAACCTTACTAATAAAGATTGTACTCATTCTCTTAAACTCATTACATTATTCTCAATACATATTTATCCATACTTATGTGTCTTAAAAAATAAATAAAAAGTTAAAAAAATACCCAGCTTTCACTAACAGAGCTTCTGTGATGGAATTGATATTGCTACTTGGGAAAACCCTGATACATTTTTTTATTCCTATAAATTTAATAAATTAAGTAAACTTTTCTTTTAACAAACTCTATTATCAAAATTCAGTTTAATCAAATAGTACTTGTAATCAGAGACTGACCCAATCTGACATCATCGACTGAGCAGCAAATGGTATGTTATAATTGCAGCCGTAGCGTTGTGGCAACGTGTCACTATTAATCATTGCACGCTCATTTTGCCTGGCGCAATTTCCATATAAATCTGTATAGTCGCCTCGCCGGCACCGCGCTGAGCTGTTGACTCCAGTGCCGTCGCCAAATATTGACACATCAGCACATCTTGTCTGACCTGATTGCTGTACCCCTCCCCCATAGCCATGGGCCACCGATGATTACATCATTATTGACCGATGCCTAAACGAGTAAATGGAGTACTGACTTAAAGTATTTTCACAAATTTTTATCATTAGTTCTACATGTTTAGTTACCAAATAGTAATCATGAAACATGACAAACAAATCATATTTCATTTTTGAATCATTTTGAAATATTATTTTGACAGGTTTAATAAAATTACATGGTTATTTTAGTAATTCATGATTTAAGGGAGCGACTTAGGTTTTGGGTTAACATGAACTCATCTTCATGCTTAAAAACAATAAACGTTTATGGTATTCTTTTTTGTAGAAAATTTGTAAATCTGTTTAAAAATGTGTAATATATAGTCATAGTCAAATCTCTTTATTTATCTTCATGAACAAGTGGAACAAATAAATAGCGTCAAAATTTCTAATCTAACAAGGTAAAAAGAACACTTAATTTACCTAAATTAAAGTGTAAACCCATTGTTCTTCATTTTCTAAAATTAGAAGTTACATAAGAAAATAATAAAACAAAACGAAAATAAGAATTATGTACATATATACATTTACTTTCACAAATTGCATAGTCTATTTAATAAAAGAGATTGAAGTGTGCTAGAGGGAGGTGGAAAGTTCCTCAACTGAATACAAAGATTTGCTAATTAAATATTCTTTCAACGTTTTATTAAATTTTGACCCACTTTCTGATTTTATATTGAGTGGAATATATTTCAAAAACTTTCTCCCCATAAATGTAGGTTTTTTTTCAAAAAACTTGAGCCTATGTGCCTGCACGATTTCATTTCTTCCCCTTGTATTATATGGGTTTACAACTATATCAGAATTAACATTTGATTGTTCATTTCGCGCAATTAAAATAGTCTCAAAGATATATTGACCATAGACAGTGAATATTTTTAAATTCTTAAAATGTTCTTTTGCTGAATCATCATATTTTAAGATTAACATAATTCTGATTGCCTTTTTCTGCTGTTTTAAAATGTTGTCTTAATTTATTTTCCTAGTTGAGCCATAAAGTGCGATACCAAATGATATATGTGAATGAATATGAGCAAATTAAATACTTTTTAAGGTGTTAAGATCGCAATAATATTTCATTCTTGATAACGCATACATTCCAGAATTTATTTTGTTTAATATAATATGAACATGTTCCTCCCAATTTAGATGTTCATCTATCTTTAGTCCCAAAAAATTTGTATTATTCTTATCTTCAATTTGTTGAGTATTATAAGCTAGTAAGGGATCAGTTAATAGTCTATTTTGGGGAGTTTTAAAATTAATAAACTTAGTTTTTTGTATGTTTAGAAGTAAATTATGCTTCTTTAAATAATTTAATGTAGGTGTAGATTTCTGTTTCCTCTGGTGATTTTGATGAAACCACCAAGTTTGCATCATCAGCATACATATAGAGATCACTATTACTTTTTTTGTATGATAATGACTTGTCTATACCCACTAAGTAACAAAGAAAGAGTAATGGTCCCAAAATAGAACCTTGGGGAACACCAAACCGGAGAACTTTAGTGTATGATGCAGTTTTAATGATTTTGTTGTTTTTTGTTAAATTTGTAATCTCTACATATTGAGTTCTATTTGTGAGGTAGGACGCGAACCATTTACGGCCATTTCTTGCAACTCCAAGGGTATCTAATTTCTCTATTAGCTTGGAATGATTGACACTGTCAAAAGCTTTAAATATATCCATAAAAATACCAATTGTATGCTTTCCTTTGTCTATTGATTCTATGATCGTTTCAATGAATGACACAGCAGCACTAACTACTGATCTTCCTTGCCGAAAACCATGCTGACCGTCGTTCAATAAATTAAAAGTTTCTAAGAAATTTGTAAATTGTAAATGTACTGATTTTTCATATATTTTTGAAAATTTTGGTAGAATGGAAACCGGCCGGTAGTTAATAATATTGTGTTTATCATCTTTTTTATGAATTGGAATTATTTTAGCTTGCTTTAACTGATTAGGAAAGATACCCGAAACAAATGAAGAGTTGATTAGATGGCTCAAAACTGAACTTATATAATATTTATATTAGTTTTTATTGCCTTAATTACTGTTATCGGTATCTCATCATAACCGCTGGAATATTTATTCTTAAAAGAGTCTATTATTTGTTCCATCTCCCTCTTGTCCACAGACCTTAAACTAAATGTTGGCTTTACAGTCAATGCCTTACTAAAATTATTGTACATGTTGAAAATTTCACTACTTTTTTTACAGTTTACATCAAGGTCTTTAACAACATCAGCAAAATGCTCAATAAACTTATTTGCAATATGCTTTGGGTCAGATATATAGAAATTTAATAAAAGACTAATATAACATAGCTTTCTGAATACACAGATCAAGGAGAGACATTTTGTTAGGGAAATAAGTGTTGTATCTATGTTTAGTGGTTAGTCTGTGTATAATTTAGTATCATTACTTTGAATACATTAATATTCTGTACTTATCAAGTGTCTTTGGTTAACTTTGGTAACCCAAAGTTAGGGGAGCCTTAGGATCCATTTGTGTGTAGGAGAAGTGGGAGGTCTTACTAGAGATCTTTGTGGTAAAAACCGGATACAATTTTATATTTTGAAATATATTATAGTTCAGAATAATTGGGTTTTGTTATACAGTATAAAAATATAGGTGTTAAGAGTCCTTTAATTGCTAGTATCATAAAGTAATGAGTGCCAAAGTCCACCTTGCGAGAAATTAATAGGAGTTGGTGGAACGGCACAAATTGTTTTGCCCGATATTCATGTTAGTATGCACCGAGCGATGGCTCACTCACTCAACTTTAAACGGTGTTTACTTTAATATGTCAAGAGAAATTTTTGTGCCTTGCTCTTCCAACTTGACAAACGTGACTCCCACTTCAATGTTGTGTTCCGAACCACCCTCTTGTTGTCCTGTGTTTGGATACTGGCGACAATTTACGTTACATTTCTTTGAAATATTTTAAAGAATAATTGTTAACTAACTGTAATCAATATCTCAATAATTGTTAACTAACTGTAATCAATATCTCAATAATTGTTAACTAACTGTAATCAATATCTCAATAATTGTTAACTAACTGTAATCAATATCTCAATAATTGTTAACTAACTGTAATCAATATCTCAATAATTGTTAACTAACTGTAATCAATATCTCAATAATTGTTAACTAACTGTAATCAATATCTCAATAATTGTTAACTAACTGTAATCAATATCTCAATAATTGTTAACTAACTGTAATCAATATCTCAATAATTGTTAACTAACTGTAATCAATATCTCAATAATTGTTAACTAACTGTAATCAATATCTCAATAATTGTTAACTAACTGTAATCAATATCTCAATAATTGTTAACTAACTGTAATCAATATCTCAATAATTGTTAACTAACTGTAATCAATATCTCAATAATTGTTAACTAACTGTAATCAATATCTCAATAATTGTTAACTAACTGCAATCAATATCTCAATAATTGTTAACTAACTGTAATCAATATCTCAATAATTGTTAACTAACTGTAATCAATATCTCAATAATTATGGTGCTTATTCATACTATAAACCATTTTAAATTTACAATTATTTGTACGATTATAGTACTTAAAATGTTGCAGAAATTAATGTTTTTACATTAGTAAATGAATATTTTAAATGTTTAGTCAGTCATGTATAACTGAAATATTTCTAAACATATTTACTTTAAATGCTTTTGTTTTCAGTAAACCTTTATGAATTCTAAAATAACATCAGGAGAAATTAAGTTAATAAAGTTTATATAACTGATATTTTAAGCAAG
This sequence comes from Stictocephala bisonia, assembly GCA_035578905.1. Classification (NCBI taxonomy): domain Eukaryota; kingdom Metazoa; phylum Arthropoda; class Insecta; order Hemiptera; family Membracidae; genus Stictocephala; species Stictocephala bisonia. The sequence goes on along the minus strand of JAQJVL010000208.1, from coordinate 931,713 downwards.
TAGCAGATTTTTTTGATTAAGTTTGTTTTGTACGTGTACGTGTATGGGTAGGTGGGTGGGTCATTACTATCGTATGTGTATAGTATGGAATTTTTATAATATGAAGTCAATAGTAAAGCATTTATTTAAGTATATGAAATAAGAAGCTTTATTTTTACTCTTTAATTTTATTTAATTAATTTTATTAATTTTAATTTTAATTTTATTAAAATTAATTAAATTTTACTCTTTAAGCTTTATTTTAACTCTGTAAGTTTCTTGACCTTAAACTTATTTCCAGTTGATATATTGTGTCCTCAGGTTGGACACTCATTACATGTTTAACTAAATAACAAAGGCTTTTTAGTGACCTCGATCCAGTATATATCAGCATTCATATATTTTAAGGAAGCCTATTGTTTGAAAGTTTTTAACATCTGTTTAGAAATGGCAAATGTCATATTTCATATGAAATATTATAATTTAATTTTCCAAAAAATATTAAATGATTTAAGCCTTATTAATTCAGAACTAAAGTGAAGTATTTTCAGGAATCAGCTCTTCATTTGCCACTCCTATCTTCTTATCAAATAAATAGACGCAGAAGGAAAAGTTATCACATGTATTTACTATGTGTTTTTAGATTTTCCAATATAATTGTAATAATAGAATTCATGTGGCCTTTTCTGGGGTTCAAAATCACTTCCACAGCATTAAAGTTGCACGAACTAAATAGAATTTATGTAAATTTTTTTAGATAGCAACAGTTTGAAGAGTGTCAAAGAACCACTCGGTAACGTATGAGCCCCTCAAAGGGGAACGATAGAAATAAAATAGTAATTTTTACACCAAACCAAATTTACACTATGTATAGTTATTGTAGAGTTACAGATCAGTCATGTATTATAACTCATCATTTTTACGAGTTCCTAAAATAAGTTAAGAAAGTGTTTTTTTTTAATAGTTATGGAAGATGGCTTTGTCTTATGGTTTTTCTAAATGAAGATTAATGCCTGTGTACACACTAATAAACAATTTAAATAGGATATTATATTTTACCTTAATATTTCTCAGACCTTTTTAGTTATTTGGGGTGGGAAATTAACGTACTCTAAAATACTGTGTAATTTGTTACACATTATTTGCTAGATTATAAAAATAATATTATTTTTATTTTAAGCAGTTCTTTTATAGACCTGCATTGGATCTCTTAATTATATTTTTATTCATACACACAATGTCACCCTAAACTGATTTGATATTAGTGATCATGGAGAACACTATCAAGCAAAAAATCAACATATCAACAAAATATATAAACAAATATACATGTACTTATGCACTGTACTGTGTTTTATTTTTTTATTTATTTATTTATTCATAAGACGCCGATCGTCAAGATATGGGCGAATATGGATTTCGAATGAGTGTGATGAGTGTAGATGAGTGTAGATGTAATTATTATATTATTAAAATAAAATAATAATTATTAGAGTAAATAATAAGAAAATAATTAAATAAGAAACAAACCATTTTGTTATTTTATTACTTCATATGTACATCTCCTGAGGAAATATAAAATACTTTAGTATAAAGCAATATGATACACTGCCTTATCATAGGATATTTTTACAACTTGGCTAACTAAATTTAATGAAAACTTTAAGTAAACAAATGAGCCATCATCGTAGACAAGATTGCTTACATTTTGATAGCAATATTAACAGCTGGGCTTGTTGGAGCCAGGGCTAAACTATTCATACGGCCATCAGAACAGCTTAACAACGCGGAACAGAATCTCATATCGCTTGCTTAGCGAGCCGTGTGCTCAACAATTACGGTCCAAACAACAACAGCGCCTCGTCTCGTTCACTCATTCACTGCATATTCATTAGTTATCCCCCTCACCACCCTTAAACAACTTATCTTTATTCAATGCTTTAAGCAAATTCTGTGTGAAAGATCATCCTGCGTTGTTTACTTTTAGAGATAATCACTGCTCAAGCTGAAAGTGAAATATTCTGTGTAAGCTAGTCTCTTGACAAAGAAAGTTCCAAGTAGATACCGGATATTAAAGCTTAATGTAATAATTCTATTAAATGTTGTGTCAAATGTAGGCTTGCAATTGAAATATTTGTTGCATTCTAAATAAGGAATAATTGTCCAGTTCCCAAATCAAAATATTTTCAAAATACTGAATTCTTGTTATACCCCCAGTTCTTCCACTTGTGCTATTAGTCAGGATGTGTATAGGCACTTCATGTATGTCCATAAAGATGATGTGAATATACTCTCTTAGTCCATCGTCTACACAACTATCTTATCCTTCTATTAGGGGACTGTCTGTTAGAAGCTAAACAGTCTTGGGCTGGTTTCACTTGCTAACACACCAAGGAGCCAGATATTATTAGCATTATCGTAATGAGTGGCTTTTTAAGTACAAACTATAGCACATATACACAATTATGGAAAAATATGAAAGCAATATCTTCTAACAATAAACAGAAAAGATTGTTAAATTGTAAATACTTTTATTATAAATTACTATTTCTATATTAGTAAATATCGGATCAGTAATATTTTTTTCTCAACACAATAGAACTTTTTAAAAATCATGGGATACTTCACACAATTACATCACTGCCCCCCCTTTCATCTAGGCATTGCTTGGGGGAAGTTCCCCCACCGCTGATTATGGATACTGGGGTTTCAGTTTGTCATTGATGTTCATAGAAAGTTCTGCCCCACTAATGCAGTGGATTCCTAGACCCCCCATATACCTTGTAGAGCCTGCAAAATCAAATGTTGGATATGTTGAATATTTTTGCTATCTTATAGTTGATGGATAAGGTTTTCATATTTTGTACTTTGATTGCACATTTTGTCATAATTTTGTATATGTGAGATAGTTTGTAAGAAGTCACAACTTTATAAAGTCAACCATAATCTATAAGCATGTACCTAGTTATTTTAAAGGTGTCTAAATTGACATGGGTTAGTTCAGGGTGTGCAATAGTTATAAAACATAAGCTAAATATTATTTGACAACTGAAGATAGCAGGAATTTTATACTTATTAAACAGTTTTTTTTTAACACTGGAAGTGCTGGAAGTTTCAGCAACTTTACCAATACCAACAAATCAATGCCAACAAATAACTTTCATACATGAACTGTATGTCTTTGTAACATTATTATTAATCATTTAAATAACTTATAGCAGTGTATATCTCCTTGTTATAGCACTCGATGTTGTATTTCTTCCACCATTATGAACTACCATTGATCTTACACCAAGCGCAATTACAACACCTACTGCTGCGGTCGCAGAGTGTGCCTGCCTCCAACCCCCCGGAAGATGGACACCCACAGCCACCTGTGCCGTCACCCCCATCATCTCTCACTTCCACATCCACACAAGTAACCTCAACCACTACCGTAGTTCATGTTACTATTGAAACATCTGTGACTCCTTCCTCTTCTACATCCCCTCCATCTGTATCAGTCGAAGAAGGCTCTCAAGAACTACCAATCCACAGGCCCTCGTCTGATACTCCTCCTGATCCCCCTGATATAACTTCTGACCCTTCCTTTAGTCAAGAGACCAATAGTTAAAATCAATCTTCTAGTTTTCTTGTAAAATGTTGTATTTTAGTTTGTATCTCAATACAAAATTACTCAACAGTCCATAAATGTTAACTATTACATAAAGTTTATTTTTTAAAATTTAAAGTTTCATTAGATTTTATATTGTCATAATGGTTTTTTTTTTTTTTAGAATGTACCAGTTCATTTTAACTACCTTCTTGAAAATGGTTCAGATTTCTTTATTATTTTGTTTATTTTAGTGTATTCTGTTAAAATAATACTGTAATATTTTCAGTATAAATTAAGTTCTTAAGGCTTGAATAATTAAGAACATATATCAGTTAAATATTGTGAGTTGAAAAGAAATAGAGATGCGAATAATTATTTATTGCATAATGTAAAATTAAAAACATAGAATGTCTTTAAATGATTCTGTACAGGCTTCCAGTAAAGTAAAGCGTGGCTCCAATAAATAAAATATTAAATAAAGTAACTGCTGTGTTATTTTCTATATCTTAGTTTAAATTTCATGACCTTCATCATAATGTAGTTATTAGCTGTAATTACGTAGAAACTATATTTATGCCTAATGTAGTTTTAATTTATTTAATATTATACATACAATGTGGATATGTACTTTAATATTACCTTTGGATTTATTTTTTTATAGCACATTTATATGCGATTTGGCATTGAATGTTGATTTTACATGTCGAAGAGGGTGCCATTTTAACTTAAAGGTCAGCAATAAATTGCCCATTATGAGTTTTGTGATATTACGTGAAAGATTGTGATATGAGATTTTGATGCTAAGAAATCTTGCAGATTGTTAAAGCAAAGAATAGAAGGAGCTGTCTGCTAAATTTACAGAATAAAGATGTAAATCTCTGAGAATTTTTTAGGATTTCATACAATACTTAATAAGTACATGTTGAAAGTATTTTAGTTTTTAGTGTGACTTGTATTGTCTCCAGCTGTTATAATTCCATACAATGTGGACTTTATTACCACTTACTAAATTAAAAGATATTATATAAATCGGAGTTTGTACAGTTCCTGTTTATTGGATTCACTTTTAGCTATTGAAAGTACGCAATCTGTTGCATTTAAAACATTGTGCACGTGCTTACAAAACTAAAACAATAGAGATTTTAATTGTTTGAGGCAGGAACTATGAACAAAAAGGCGCGGCTTGTTCTGTGTTGTGGGCAGCAAGTAGTATTTGATATGCTCCAAGAGCTGGGGTTTCAACTAATTACTTGACCACACAAGTTGTGGTGTGATACCAGTGCTATTTCCCTTGTTTGCATTCAGGTGGTCCACAGGGAGGCTAGATTCTTTATCCATCACTTTTTAAATTCTAAAACTTCTTTGTTTGGTGGTTTTGTGGATAACAATTTTGTAAGCAAGTATTTTATTGTTTATGTATATTTTTACCACATGTGTATATTTTTGTACAAAATAATGTAATAAAAATGTCAGTTTATTCTTATTATATTTGGATATCCCTGCTTTTCATCCCTTACTATTGATAGTGAAAAGTTGTAAATTATATAAAAATTGTTAAAAAGTAACGCAATGGTAAAAGAAGAAAAGGATCTTTTCCGTTATACGTATACCACTATTTAATGTCGGATCTTTTCCGTTATGTGTCAGCAATCCCAAAATATTTCCATATACATCGTGCCGCGGCAGTTATGGTTAGGTTAGGTTAGCATAGCCTATTGTAGAATGTTTTTACAAATTACAGGTTCATTCTACAATATAATAACCTAACCTAACCATAACTGCCGCGGCGCGATGTATATGGGCGGCCTCGATGTATTGGGATTCTAAAGGTTGAAAATGAGGAAAACATGTTTTAAATCAATAAATTGAATACCGTGTTCCGTTTTTTATACCAAACAATGGTTAAAATGTATTATTCAATATATTTAAATAGTGGTATACGTATAACGGAAAAGATCCGAAGAAAATACAATAGGTTCTAGAGTTAACAGTTGTCTGTCAAATTGTAAAATAATGGAAACAGGACTGTTATCATATAATTTTGTAAGCAAGACTTTCCACTTTATTTAATTAAAACTTTACACACAAACTATTATTTCTTACGTTAGTCTTAAAGATGCACTTTGTGGTAGTCAATTTTGTCAGCTAAATCCTTAAAATGGTCTATAACTTTGTCTAAAATTTATACATTTTTTCTGTAAAGTATATAGCTGTTCCCTTTCAATTTTAGAACAACTTAAATTATGTGAAATATTTTCTTAACAAAACAATATTATAAATAATTATTATTAATACTTACAAGAATAAATATAAAAATAGTATAAATTTATTTTAGAGAGTAGTTTTCCAGAAACAATATTTTGTTTCTTGCTCCATCCCAGAGTCTTTTTGGTATTTTTGCTCTACAGAAAACAAGTTCTATACAAAGAGCTGTTTATATGATATGACAGACTATCTACATGCCAAGAAAGTCAATGAGGATTCAGAAAATCAGACAACCAGTCAATAAAATTAATGAAAATTCAGCAAATCATACAACTGGTCGATAAAGTTAAGAAAACTTCAGATAAGAGGCTAAGTTAAGAAACCAACCCTTTTATTTACACATTCCAAAGAGGTTGGTGATCTCATTGTCTTTTAAACAGCCCTAACATGTGGCTTCTAAACTAATTGTTTCCCTTGAAATGTCATTAATTTTTATTTATTTTTTTTCAGGTGGTGGGAATATATCTTGAAATTATTTGTTTTATATCAAGTACCAGGAGACCGAGCTTCGCTCAGTTGAATTTTGCAAACTTCAACTCCTCTGAAAAACGCTAAAAACATGGTTTTCTAGTCTCCTGATTTGGATGCTAATTTTCAACGGATTATATTAAAATTTGGTAATCGTATAGTTGAAGAGTTGCGGCAATGCCTTTTGGACCTGATATTTCAAAAAATTAATTAAAATATATATATTTTATATCTGAAATGTATGATTTATATGGGTTTTTTTGTAAGGTCACCAAGAGTTTTTGACCAATATTTACAAACTAGTAAGTTACAAGAGTTAATGCAACTCTTCAACAAAACGATCATCCAGTTTCAAGAGAATCCGTTTAAAAATAGCGCCCGAAACAGGAGACTACAAAACCATGTTTTGACGAAAAATCGCACCAGCCGTCAGAGCTTACTGCACCATAAGCCTTTCACAAAACTTGGACTGGTCGACTGGCGACGTGTTTGGGTGTTGGTTTTGAACCAACAACTGTTCTTCGTATTATTTACTTATGATGAGGGGTGTGCGTGCGGGCTGTTCAGAACGGCTGCCACTATGTTTTTAGAACGGCACAAACAATGACCCCACACTGCCCTCCACTCTACCCTCCCTCATATCCTAGGCTTCTCCCCCAAATTGCTAACTTGGCAAAGGTGATGAAGACTCTTAAGAGGTAGCATCCATATCTCACAGAGGATTCTGAGGATCAATTGTTGTTGCTCTTCCTTGTAGGTTATTAATAAAAGTTGTTTCGGAGGTCTTTTGTGTTTACCTTTAACCCCTTTGTGGAACTCTTCCTATGGCCTCGCGGTGGAAAGTTCGGCCTGCAGCCTCATCAAGGCGCTCTGCTACAGTCTCATTTGTGGATCTCGGCATGACGCCTCGTGAGGAAGATCGATCTACGGCCTCGCCAGAATTCTAAACAATATGACATGAATATTAGTTCTTAGGACAGTAGAGCCCATAAACATAGTATTTTCTAAAATCTGATGGTATTAAGAGTAATTAAGAGAAGAATATCTTTAATTTTATACTCCACTTGGGTGGGTGTATTAGTTTAACATTACCCAATTAATAAGGAGTTAAAAATAAACACAGTGATTATGAAAAAACAAGCTAACAAAGTATATAAGTTGCAATTATACACAAACACATGTTCAAAAAAATAATAAAATATTGAATAATTCTACCACATATGGACAAGTAAGTAAACAAAACACACATGATCTTCTAAACAATAAATTGTTAAATTATTGCCACACATGACATCTAGAAGTCTCTGAGGCAGAAATAAGAATTTTCCCAGGGTTGAAACCGGTGCTAATCGATTTCTCGTAGTCGAAAACCCCTATATAAATTTAAAAATTAAAAATCCTTGGAGCCAAAAAAGGCTTGTCTGAGCGTGGCTTGTTTTAGATAATAAGATTTAGTCGTTTAGCCTTGCTTTGCTACGGAATAAATATGTAAAGTGAAGTGTTTATCTTGACAAATTATTTTTTAAAGCTACTTATTCTATTTCAAAGTTATGATTTGTTTTTATTTAAAAGCTGATTATTAATTTAATAAATAAAATAACTCCATTTGATTACCATTGAAATTTTAAAGGCCAGTTGGGCGGAGCCCTACAGTCATATGTGAATAAAATAATGCTTCGACTTAACAAGTTATGTTGGACATGGTGGGATATCAGCAGTTAAACACATGACACAACTAATGCCATCAAGGGCCATCTCTAACCTTGTTGTTTTGGAAAACATCATATTAATCTTCAAATTAAGTGTTATAGTTTAAAAAACTACCAGAGACATTACTTGTTCATCTGTAATTTCAACATATGCAAATTTTCAATAAGACATTACCTTAGAGGTACTCTGACATCTTCAAATCAGGTTGGGCTTTTGGGTGGATTCATCTTGAAAGATAATGTAATAAATGCTGAAATATAATGAGCACTTAACAAAGTAATGTTTCTAAGTCTAAAAGGTCAGAATCAGATCTGTTTCCAGTAATGTCCCCAGACAGTATAATTTTAAAATAATTTCAAATTTCTTAAAAATGTTAGGTTAAAGGGCACTAGGCCAGGAATTAGTAAATTAGGAGAGATAGGAACAACATGCCTTTGTAGCAAATTGTCTATGGGCCTTTTTGTCTTACGCAATATTTCCCTTCTGGGAGATATCGATTTATCTAAACTAGTATACCATAGTCTTTTTGAATCACATGTTAATTACTCCATAATATTATGGGGTTATTCTTCCTCCAGGAACTTAGACTTAGTTTTTAGATTACAGAAAAGGCTGTTAGACTTATGAGCGGGCTGCGACCCAGAGATAGTTGTATAGATGCATTCATAAAATTAGGTATTCTGACTATTCCATCTTTGTACATTTATGAAGTTTTAGTTTACGCCAAATCCACAAACCATACTAACTACCCACCCACTCATAGTTATTATACTCGTAATAGAAATAACCTAACTTCTGTACAACACAACATTAGAATTAGTGAATGCAAGCCAAACTTTGTTGGACCTAAATTCTTTTCTAAATTACCTTCTGAACTCAAGACAATAGAGAAACTTAGTACTTTCAAACTTAAATTAAAAAAATACCTAATCAGCAAAAGTTTCTATGGTATTACAGAATTTCTGGAATCTTAGCCCTCCCTAGCCTGGCCTACCTTAACCTTTTTCCACTTCATCTCTTCGATGAAAGTGCTGACGGATCCCATGCCAACACTGGTCTACGGGACGACGCGGGATGTATGATGTATGTATGTAGGACATCATCCAACTTATCTAAGAAGACAAGTCCACTAACACCACAGTAGTAAACAAATACAAGAACATTTTCTTCACAAATAATGTTCAATGCCACTGGCAGTGAACGTTTGTGGAGAATATGTTCTTGTATTTTTTTACTACTATACTGTGTTAGTAGACTTGATGATATTCTATCTCTCCTTATATTTAATTTATGGTCGGGGGCCCAAAAAATGAAAAAAAAAATAACGATATTGGGAAATGTAAATAGTTCTCTGTCTCTTATGACGAAAGTTTGAATAAAATATTCAGGTCATGACCTTCATTTCAAATCAAAATATGAGTTGTTAGCTTGTAAATTTAAAATCGAGGGGTCTTTGTTATAAAACCCCTATTTAATAACTTAAAATTAATCCAATATATAAAAAAAAAATACATCTTCATTGCGTAGTCTTATTTTCTTACTTATAAGTACTCTATGCCATGTCTTGAATGCCCATTAACTCTCAAAATGGCAGAGTGCCCTTTTAGCACACTGTTTTTTGTTTTTGTAGTGGCAGAATGAGCTTTTAGCACACTGTTGACACAGCCGCAGATACGTGTTATTATCTTACACATTTATTAAGCTACGACAGCATTTTTGGTCTCTGGAATCTACATTAGTTGTGGATTAAAACGATATGCACAAGTTATTGATTATTTGAAATTACATAATGATTTTGAGTAGGTGAATTTTACCGTTTTCAGATTGCTAATCGTACGTATATATATATATATATATATATATATATATATGACCACAGAGATTTATTTATGTAATTATGGGTTTTAGACCATGTATAAGGGAGTGTACTTAGTGATATCATAATAATATAAAGTTAAATATCAGTGTAATATATAAGGAAAAAATACTTCATAAAATAGTTATATGTGTCATAACTGGTAGGTTATTATTTTGTATATAATTATTGTTATAGCTATATATATTTACATTTCATTATAATTTATTTATTTTATAGAGTATGTTTTTAGCTGAATTTTAGTATGAAAATGAACTCCATAGTGTTTATACTAAATTCTGTAGGAAATCTTTTAATTTTACTGTTTACATTGTAACAAATGATCAGATAATGTAGTGTTTGTAGGTATACATTTCTAGTACATTTATTTTTGGCTATTTTGCATTTTTAATTTTACTATCCTAACATTGTTTCTATGGGATACCCTTCTCTTTTCATGCTAGCAAATTTACATATATGTTACATACTACTGTACGAAAAAAGGAAATAAAGTTGTTTGGGTATGATTAATAATTTATATGATAGCCTATATATTTATGAACATTTTCATACCTAACATAAATAGGTTTATAGTAAATAACAATTTTTTATGAATGTTATAACAAACGTCTCCTCATTAAGCAAAAATTGCCTGCTATTGAGGAAAAAATTACTGCCAGTTTGAGGATTAAAAATATCTTGTTTTTCCCAAAATTTATTTGGGTTTATTGAAGCATCTATACTGTATTTTACTTTCTACTTAAAATCTGGACTGAAACTACATGGGTTCGATGATATTTTGTTTGTATTATTATGTATTTGCTGTGTGTGTTTCAGTGTGAATGTCTTTGTGTCAGTATAAATGAAGTATGAATGTCAGCGTGAGTGTATGTGTGAGTATAAGTGCAGTATGAATGTCAGCGTGAGTGTCTGTGTCAGTATAAGTGCAGTATGAATGTCAGCGTGAGTGTCTGTGTCAGTATAAGTGCAGTATGAATGTCAGCGTGAGTGTATGTGTTAAGTATAAGTGCATTATGAATGTCAACATGAGTGTATGTGTTAGTATAAGTGCAGTATGAATGTCAGCGTGAGTGTATGTGTATGTTTTTAGCTGAATTTTAGTATGAAAATGAATAAGTGCAGTATGAATGTCAGCGTTAGTGTATGTGTAAGTATAAGTGCAGTATGAATGTCAGCGTGAGTGTCTGTGTCAGTATAAGTGCAGTATGAATGTCAGCGTGAGTGTATGTGTAAGTATAAATGCAGTATGAATGTCAGCGTGAGTGTATGTGTAAGTATAAGTGCAGTATGAATGTCAGCGTGAGTGTATGTGTAAGTATAAGTGCAGTATGAATGTCAGCGTGAGTGTATGTGTAAGTATAAGTGCAGTATGAATGTCAGCGTGAGTGTATGTGTAAGTATAAGTGCAGTATGAATGTCAGCGTGAGTGTATGTGTAAGTATAAGTGCAGTATGAATGTCAGTGTGAGTGTATGTGTAAGTATAAGTGCAGTATGAATGTCAGCGTGAGTGTATGTGTAAGTATAAGTGCAGTATGAATGTCAGCGTGAGTGTATGTGTTAGTATAAGTGCAGTATGAATGTCAGCGTGAGTGTATGTGTTAGTATAAGTGCAGTATGAATGTCAGCGTGAGTGTATGTGTATGTATAAGTGCAGTATGAATGTCAACATGAGTGTATGTGTCAATATAAGTGCAGAATGAATGTCAGTGTGAGTGTATGTGTAAGTATAAGTGTAGTATGAATGACAGCGTGGGTGTATGTGTAAGTATAAGTGCATTATGAGTGTCTGTAGATCATCTCAGATCAGACAGACAGACATCGTTACATTTTTATATAAAAGTAAGATATGTAGTGCAGTAAAACACGGAATATCAATATGTATAAAGTATTTTGTATGCCTTTGCCTAAAACATTGACAGAAGATTTATCTACTTTACAATTTTATTAAATTGTTATGTTCTTTTTTTAATACTATACACAAAAGAAGAACTTGCATTGAAGTGTAATGTAATCATGATTATGTTTGTTCTTAAATATTTACTATTGTTATTGAGTTAGACTTTGAGATTCATTTGAGACGTAAATATTAGATCAATGTTTTCGTCGCCTAGCTAACCGTCTGATTGTGTGCGGATAACGTATCATTTGACAGGGCGTCAGCTGTAACTATAATTGTCAGTCGATAAATATGCAGATGCGCCATTTACTCTGTGGGGAAGTGTCACATGTTGCTCCGATAAAGGGTAAGTTGACGTCACGTTACACAATAACGTAGACAAGACAGTCCTCAGTGACCTTAATGAGACGTGACTCACCATTGACTGAGCTGGAGATAGCTATCAAAATGTAAATTACTGGAGGGTTCTTATGGCGTCATTAAACAGACTGCCCACCACGTTGATCGTCAGAACTGATGGGTTGGAAAGGCAGAAACGTAACCTGTCAAACATGTTGATTACAAATAAAATGTGTGATAATATGCTAACCTTTTTCTGCATAGTAAAATACAGTAATATACTGAGGGTTTCAAAACATGTAAATGGTGTTTAAAGTGTTACTGGAAGACTAAGAATTTCCAAGAGGGACGATGGCAAATAATTTATATTTTAAACCCAACCACCATAAAGAAATACGACTGATAAGATTCGTGACATGTTTGAAACACATGGGGCAAGGAGATGTGTGAACAAAGAACGGTCTGGGTGAAGAAAAAAAAACACTTCTAAAACAGATGAAAGTGTCGATAGATGTGCTTTTGCAGACATTTACACGATTCTGTAAGAAATATCTCGGACAGTGCTTTTGTGGGCTGAACTAAAAAAAGGTAGTATTTATGGAAATTTCTCCAAGCTCAAAACTAAAACTGGAGACTATACACCCCAAGACTCCTGCATGCGTTGAATGAAAACAATCCAGACAGGAGAGGAGAGTTCAGTTTTGTGATTGCTTTTGGAACATGTGTATACCAAATGGAAGGTTTATTTCTTTAAATTTGTTAGATTCAACCATGACCTTGTTTAGTGAAGCAGAGTAGCGCGTATTTCTGCACTATTTACATCCACAGTTGTTTAAATGTCATTTAACTAATGTCTATAATTTGTCATGTCACTGTTTCTATTGTTATTATTCCCTTTCTTTGCAAGATACAAAATACAATACAACCATAGTATAAAACACCGGTTTATACTGTGATACAACGGTAATATAGTGCAGTTGTATGCTCCTGATATTATGAGCGCTAGTGTCGCGCTAGCTTCTAGCGCTGCAATGGAAGTGTAGTGGCTGTTGTATGTAATTAGACTGTGGCCCTAATTATCAGTCGAATATGAATAAAACCATGATTGAAAACTTTCCCGGAAAAAAATACATACATTTATAGAGTTTTATGAGGATTCATGAATGGAACAGTAATGTACAAAGAACGCACAAGTAGACATGCATTCCCTTTTTTTATAATTTCAGACCAAACAAAGGCTTACTGAATAAATCAAACGTACTGACTGAATAATAATTAGTCTGTGTGCGCGGCAATGTTGCTACTAACCGTATTAATAACAAATATTACAATAATAAACATCAGCTGATAGTAAATACTTCTTAAAGACAACTGTTTGAGTAGGCTAATATTTTCATAAAAGAGTCCCCTCTCCACTCCTCATCTATGCCCAGCTGTCACTGGCCGTGCGCACAGACTAATTGTTCAGTTAGTACTCTCACTAACATTAAAGAAATATTCATAACTTTCTCATTATCATAAACATCATTATTAATATTCCAACAGCTGTTATTTTTCGATTAATTTAAATCTCCATGTTATTATTATAACCGGAAAATTATATTGAGGGATTTCCGTACCATTCAGGGTAATAATGTATACAGAAAAGATCTTATTGCGCAACTAAAATTTGGGCAAAGTTTTGACACCCACAATGTTTAAATTGGTCAATGGAGGAGTTGCGCTAACAAAAAACGGCTTCACGTATTATATATATGAGGATTAATTCGTTTTATTGAATCTAAAAATAAAAAATGACATCTGAAACATAAGAATAAAAATTGTCGACTGTTGCCGAGCGACGTTGGGGGAATTTGTCTTTATAAAGCTGCCGGGGTTGAGAGAGGGACGCATTGCTTTCGCAATCTTTTTAATTAGTTCTACCTTGTTGTAATTTCTTCACTTTCAAGCTGGATTTTTACTTCCTCGGAAAATCAAGACTTTGATCTTATCAAAGCCGATATTCCGTTCGCTTGACATTCCACGTGCACGTAGATATGATAACCAAACCACAGATTTCTTAATTTACTTCGAGTTGTTTTCACAAAAGTTGGATTAAGGATTCAATATTTCAGAGGACTTTACTTTTTTCAACGATTTTTACTCAGTTTTACTTTAAAAACTTTAGATTAATCAATTTTCCGACGAAAATGACTGCAATAATATTATAAAATAATTATGACATATCACAAAGCTAAGTTGTAAGTAACTTTTTATTATAATGGTTTTAATGATATTGATATGTTATGGAACTTATTCTCTATGTTAATTTGTAAATTGTTACTCGATTTAACCTTCCGCTTGTAAGCTTCTTCAAACTAAGTTGAGTAACCGAAGCTGTCGTAGGCTGGTTGCTAATAACCGCAACCTACACCTACCTGAAGAGATCCAAGAGATCGAAACAGCGAAGCACAAGCCTATATGTAAGTCTAGTCGGACCGTCTCGGTAGTAGCACTAACAGTAATTCTTTATCTTGGAACGCATACTACCAAACATGGCTAAACATGTTGGGTCAATTATCAAAGTGTTACCAAAACACTCAGACAGTCGGCGAAAAGACGTTCTAGATTGCTTCGAGTGACACGGACTGGGCGGCGACTGTCTGCGTTCAGGAAAACCTGAACGGTAGAGGTTGACCCCAAATACACTACAGGGAATTGATGATTGTCCGTCATCTTGTATGTATTACGTTCCGAGAAGATGTATGTATAACATCTTCAAGAAAATGAAAACAATACAACTAACATTATTCTCCATCATACACAATAAAGACAATTTGCAATATAACTCTCTGTAGTACAAGCATAGGATTTTCAAAGGGCAACTACCTTCCATACACACGCGTACGGTAATTAATCTGAAATTTTACTCCCAACATAATGACGTACAACGGCCAATTTCATTTAAATAAATACAGGTATATCAATAATAGCCGATTTGACTCCCACAATAAGGATTTCCAATGTCAAAATTCATTAAAACATACACGTATACCAATAGCCGATTTAACTCCCAACATAATGACTTCCAACGGCCAATTTCATACCAAAAATACACGTATATCAATAGCAAGTTTAACTCCGAACTTGGCCAATTTCAAACCAAAAAACACTTATATCAATAGCCAACTAATTCCTACAACAATAACTTCCAATGTCAAATTTCATTACAAAATTACACTTACATCAATAGCCAATTCAACTCCCAATACAATGACTTCCTATTGCCAACTTATTTCCTACCACACACATATACTAATGACCAATTAAGTCCTAAAATGATGACAACCAATGGCCAAGTCCTTTCCGAGGATCAACGTTTATCAATAGCTTATCTATCTCTCCATATAAAAACTAACATTCCAGATTATTGATAGGGCGAGATTTAGTGTATGATTTCCAATGGTTAAAAAATATAACACCGCTCTAATCCTTTTTGAACACACTGCATAAGGTGGACAATAATTATAGTGTACATTTCGAAGACAGTAAACCAACCTGAGCCAAATAAAAGAAAGAAACGAAGGTCACATCCAATAGTGCGTTAAATGGGTGTCGAGTAGTTAGTTCTCCGTGCGGATGTCAGCACCGTTGTAATTACCCCCTTCCAAATAAAAGAAAGAAACGAAGGTCACATCCAATAGTGCGTTAAATGGGTGTCGAGTAGTTAGTTCTCCGTGCGGATGTCAGCACCGTTGTAATTACCACCTTCCAAATAAAAGAAAGAAACGAAGGTCACATCCAATAGTGCGTTAAATGGGTGTCGAGAAGTTAGTTCTCCGTGCGGATGTCAGCACCGTTGTAATTACCACCTTCCAAATAAAAGAAAGAAAAGAAGGTCACATCCAATAGTGCGTTAAATGGGTGTCGAGTAGTTAGTTCTCCGTGTGGATGTCAGCACCGTTGTAATTACCACCTTCCAAATAAAAGAAAGAAACGAAGGTCACATCAAATAGTGCGTTAAATGGGTGTCGAGTAGTTAGTTCTCCGTGCGGATGTCAGCACCGTTGTAATCACCCCCTTCCAAATAAAAAAAAGAAACGAAGGTCACATGCAATAGTGCGTTAAATGGGTGTCGAGTAGTTAGTTCTCCGTGCGGATGTCAGCACCGTTGTAATTACCCCCTTCCAAATAAAAGAAAGAAACGAATGTCACATCCAATAGTGCGTTAAATGGATGTCGAGTAGTTAGTTCTCCGTGCGGATGTCAGCACCATTGTAATTACCTCCTTCCAAATAAAAGAAAGAAACGAAGGTCACATCCAATAGTGCGTTAAATGGGTGTCGAGTAGTTAGTTCTCCGTGCGGATGTCAGCACCGTTGTAATTACCCCCTTCCAAATAAAAGAAAGAAACAAAGGTCACATCAAATAGTGCGTTAAATGGGTGTCGAGTAGTTAGTTCTCCGTGCGGATGTCAGCACCGTTGTAATTACCACCTTCCAAATGAAAGAAAGAAACGAAGGTCACATCCAATAGTGCGTTAAATGGGTGTCGAGTAGTTAGTTCTCCGTGCGGATGTCAGCACCGTTGTAATTACCACCTTCCAAATAAAAGAAAGAAACGAAGGTCACATCCAGTAGTGCGTTAAATGGGTGTCGAGTAGTTAGTTCTCCGTGCGGATGTCAGCACCGTTGTAATTACCCCCTTCCAAATAAAAGAAAGAAACGAAGGTCACATCCAATAGTGCGTTAAATGGGTGTCGAGTAGTTAGTTCTCCGTGCGGATGTCAGCACCATTGTAATTACCCCCTTCCAAATAAAAGAAAGAAACGAAGGTCACATCCAATAGTGCGTTAAATGGGTGTCGAGTAGTTAGTTATCCGTGCGGATGTCAGCACCATTGTAATTACCCCCTTCCAAATAAAAGAAAGAAACGAAGGTCACATCCAATAGTGCGTTAAATGGGTGTCGAGTAGTTAGTTCTCCGTGCGGATGTCAGCACCGTTGTAATTACCCCCTTCCAAATAAAAGAAAGAAACGAAGGTCACATCCAATAGTGCGTTAAATGGGTGTCGAGTAGTTAGTTCTCCGTGCGGATGTCAGCACCGTTGTAATTACCCCCTTCCAAATAAAATAAAGAAACGAAGGTCACATCCAATAGTGCGTTAAATGGGTGTCGAGTAGTTAGTTCTCCGTGCGGATGTCAGCACCGTTGTAATTACCACCTTCCAAATAAAAGAAAGAAACGAAGGTCACATCCAATAGTGCGTTAAATGGGTGTCGAGTAGTTAGTTGTCCGTGCGGATGTCAGCACCTTTGTAATTACCCCCTTCCAAATAAAAGAAAGAAATGAAGGTCACATCCAATAGTGCGTTAAATGGGTGTCGGGTAGTTAGTTCTCCGTGCGGATGTCAGCACCGTTGTAATTACCACCTTCCAAATAAAAGAAAGAAACGAAGGTCACATGCAATAGTGCGTTAAATGGGTGTCGAGTAGTTAGTTCTCCGTGCGGATGTCAGCACCGTTGTAATTACCCCCTTCCAAATAAAAGAAAGAAACGAAGGTCACATCCAATAGTGCGTTAAATGGGTGTCGAGTAGTTAGTTGTCCGTGCGGATGTCAGCACCGTTGTAATTACCCCCTTCCAAATAAAAGAAAGAAACGAAGGTCACATCCAATAGTGCGTTAAATGGGTGTCGAGTAGTTAGTTCTCCGTGCGGATGTCAGCACCGTTGTAATTACCCCCTTCCAAATAAAATAAAGAAACGAAGGTCACATCCAATAGTGCGTTAAATGGGTGTCGAGTAGTTAGTTCTCCGTGCGGATGTCAGCACCGTTGTAATTACCACCTTCCAAATAAAAGAAAGAAACGAAGGTCACATCCAATAGTGCGTTAAATGGGTGTCGAGTAGTTAGTTGTCCGTGCGGATGTCAGCACCTTTGTAATTACCCCCTTCCAAATAAAAGAAAGAAATGAAGGTCACATCCAATAGTGCGTTAAATGGGTGTCGGGTAGTTAGTTCTCCGTGCGGATGTCAGCACCGTTGTAATTACCACCTTCCAAATAAAAGAAAGAAACGAAGGTCACATGCAATAGTGCGTTAAATGGGTGTCGAGTAGTTAGTTCTCCGTGCGGATGTCAGCACCGTTGTAATTACCCCCTTCCAAATAAAAGAAAGAAACGAAGGTCACATCCAATAGTGCGTTAAATGGGTGTCGAGTAGTTAGTTGTCCGTGCGGATGTCAGCACCGTTGTAATTACCCCCTTCCAAATAAAAGAAAGAAACGAAGGTCACATCCAATAGTGCGTTAAATGGGTGTCGAGTAGTTAGTTCTCCGTGCGGATGTCAGCACCGTTGTAATTACCACCTTCCAAATAAAAGAAAGAAACGAAGGTCACATGCAATAGTGCGTTAAATGGGTGTCGAGTAGTTAGTTCTCCGTGCGGATGTCAGCACCGTTGTAATTACCACCTTCCAAATAAAAGAAAGAAACGAAGGTCACATCCAATAGTGCGTTAAATGGGTGTCGAGTAGTTAGTTCTCTGTGCGGATGTCAGCACCGTTGTAATTACCCCCTTCCAAATCATGAAGGGGAAATACGTAGTAATTTTGTATACTAATTTATGAAGATTTACATTAATGGTCACTGCATGGTAACTAGAACAACAAATGGAAGGTATCCGGCTAAGTTACGCAATATACTGTGACGTTACGTTGACGAAATTTTGGAGTGCTACCAGCGTTAAAATTCCCAACTGGGCTAATGGTAGAATCGCACACGTTAAATAAAGTTCAAGCGCTGGCCT
Organism: Stictocephala bisonia; assembly: GCA_035578905.1. Taxonomy (NCBI): domain Eukaryota; kingdom Metazoa; phylum Arthropoda; class Insecta; order Hemiptera; family Membracidae; genus Stictocephala; species Stictocephala bisonia. The sequence goes on along the minus strand of JAQJVL010000208.1, from coordinate 912,797 downwards.
ACAGTCCATGTGAACTGTAAGTAAAGTTGTATTTTGTAAAGAGTGTGAGCTTGGTAATCTATTAAATATATTGCTAAAATTCTATAAATAATATTATTCAAACCACATAGAATTCGAACCACATAGTATTTATAGGTATGATTTTCAATAAACTGGAAGGATATTTCTAAATTCTAATCTCTGGACAATATTCCAATTACTACCACTACAAAACACGGAAATTCCAAGCCTCTTTAGTAGAGTTCACACGGATTGCAATCATTGATTGGACCATGAGTATTAAGAGGGCTGAGACCATAATATATCGTCACAAGGCACAATGCTTAAATGATTCAAATGATTTATTCAGCCATTAAATTTTTACAAACAATAGGCCAAGTCATATAAAGTAAAAAGCATACATCATGCAGCATTAAAAATTCTAATTGCTAAATAACCTAGGTTCTAACTAATAAAGAAAGGAACATGCAGAATTATAATAAAAAAAAACCTGCAAATCATCATATGCCAAACATTAAAACATGCAAATCAGTGTGTCAATTATTCCAGGCATGCAAATCATCATGCCAAATATTTGTGGAAATATACATTCAGAAGTTTAGCCCTAAACTATAAATACTCCCTCAAGCATTTGTGGTCTAAGTTGAAATATTCATCAAGACAGTAAATTCGATTTTCTATGAGCCAATTTTTTAGCACCTTTGACAATTTGGAGTTTGGAAGAGCCCTTATAGATAGCGGTAGCTTATTATACAATCTAATACCTGTAACAAGAAAACAAGATGAGGATTTATGCAATCTAAGTCTAGACATAAAAATATTGTTGTTACCTCTAGTACGCTGGGAGTATACATTATTGTTTAACATTAGGGATCCTTCTCTTCTCTTTATCTCTAAAATACAATCATGCACATATAGGTTCACAACAGATAGGACTCTATTTTATACAAATAATGGCCTACAGTGGTCCAACAAGCCAGCACCAGACATAAGGCGAATTGCCCTCTTTTGCAGCAACAGAATTTTGTGGGTACTAGTGGTGTGACTCCAGAGCCTGATTCCATAAGAAAATACAGAATGAAAAAAGGCAAAATATTTCTGCCTCAGGTAATGGCCGGTCAAACCATCCGCAAGCCTCCTAAGAAGATACAATGAGCGACTCAGTCGCCTACAGACCGCATCAACATGGGGCCCCCACAGTAACTCAGAGTCCAAAGTAAAACCTAATAGTTTAACAGGATCACACTTGGAGGATTCTTGCACAGAGCAAAAGTGATTTCCTGAGTCTTTGCTTCATTAAGTGATAATTTATTGATCTCAAACCAGTGAGAAGCAATCGTCATTAATTCATAAACTTAGTCCAAGTAGCTGGATTACAGGACTACGCCATGAGTGTAATATATTATTGTAGTTTCATTTACACTATTACTTTACTCCAACTTAAAACTAATTTATCTAATCGCATGGATGAGTAACCAAATGTAAGCCGCTCCTTCTTTATTCACCTTATTTCCTATTTATCTTAAAATACGACTGTTTCGCGGTTACAGCGTGAATGATTGCTAACAACAATGGGAAATACTCTGATGTTGAACCCTTATTCACTCTATTAAAACTTGGATGGCTTCCTAAAGACCGAACGAGGTTGATGATTGTTTACCCTGGCCAACCAATCTTATTGAAAACACCAAATAGCCGATGATTGGTCAGGGTAATTAGTTTAGGGGCGGTGGGGTTTCGACGTGGGGGGCACAAGAACCCCGACGGAGACGCCGGAAATTTGTTCATTTCGATTGTCACAGTAACGAAGTGTAATGAAAACGAATGTCAACCGTGCATAGCATGGCGTTGGCGACGGACAATGTTTTCTGCTCCAGTAGATCTTCCACCCCTTCATCTACAACCCCCCCCCTCACTGTCTTATCACAGCCACACAAAGTTCACGGCCGTTCCTTTCATCATTGTGTGTGCGGAGTGTTGCAATTAAGTTAAATTGGTAGAGCTGACCATTTTTATTTTATGTTGCCGTTAAATAAATACTGCACCTCAAAATCTGAGATTACATAATCATGCATAGCTTAAAGAAGTTGAATATATCTTTTGTCATAAACAAATATTCATGGTTCGAGCCAAAAAAATAGATGGATAAAAAATATCGAAATTTTAAAATATAATGAATACATTTCTCTCACTTTACTTATTTCCGTCCATAACTTGGAATAAATACATAACGGGTACTAGTTGGAGTGTTAACATAACCTCTATAATCTCTAATGTTAACTATAAGAAAGGGACATAACTTTGCCTTTTTGTAAGTTCTTTTGTTTACAAATAGGTTAATGAAATGTTCTGTTCTAATACCAAAAATCAACTACTTTTTCTGACACGAGTAGTCAACGATATGCTCAGACTTCGACTTCCCCAGTCGGATAAGAACATCGACGCAAGGTTAATTGGATAAAGAACATACTTTTTAGTAAAAGTACGGGAGTTGAGCTAGCTGTACCGGTATTGTAAAAGATCATTCAGATTGTTTTGCAAAGACGGTTTTCTCAGGAACACCCTGCACTCAGAAACTTGAGACTTGTTAGTGTAAGCATTAACTATATTTTATCCTAGAAACGAAATTAGTTTCATAAAAACCTTCTGAGAAGAAAACAATACCGTTTGGGAAAAGTTGTTTTAAAAATGTCTGAATAGAAAAACATCTCTCTTTTATAATGCTAAAAAGTACTTTATATTTTTAAATATATTAATGAATAGACCATTCATAAACTTATTTACGAAACATAGTTTTCTTATCAAATCAGCTTCTAAAGCTTAATAAAATTTATAGATTTCTACCAAGGATTAAAATAATCAGGCTTGTCCTCACTTGTACAACGAAATCTAAGTTTGTAGCTCATGATCTAAAAGTCAATGGAATCTAATGCTTTATTGTAGCTGTAGATCAGTATAGTAAAATAGTTGATAGTTTATGACAAGTAGACTCGGAGCGGACACAACAATCACGGTATAATCTACTATCATCAACATTACAGAGTTCACATATATTAAACTATCTGACCTTAGTGAATATCTATTGACTGATAAACACCTGTTACATATTGATAAAGAGTTGAAAGACAGAGTCACAAAGACGTTCATTTTATGATAAAGTTAAGTTAATTCAATTGATCTGAATGTTTTAAAAGTACACTAAGCATTTCAATTAAATTTAAAACAAATTATAATAAAATTTCTTTGTGAAGAAAAAATATACATGCCCAACTTTTTGCCATTTAATTAGTAACAATAATAACCTTTATTATATAAAACCTCCAATGAAGTATATCATTGTTATACATTTAAAAAAAGTATCTTTAAATTTACGTACAAATTAAAGTTGAATTTTAAAGAAGTTTTCAAGTTTGTTTCTGATAAATACTTGCATATAGTGTTTTTTTATTGTTTTATTTCTAAATTTGTTACTTGAAAAGGCAATAAGTTATATAATTTAATAACCATAAATACATAATTTATTAATGTTGTTGAGTATTTACTGTTTAATTTTTCGTTGGTTTCAAGTTCTTGTTTCATACTTATATACATTTTTGTTTTAAAGAAATTTATGTAAATTATTTTTGGTGTATATTAAGCTTTCATATATAAATAGAGAAGGAGGTAGTAGTAATACATTTTAATTCCCTTAATAAAGGTCAGCATGAATTTTTAAAAGGTACTCCACAAATTAGTCGAATTGATTTTTTTTAGCTTTGGATAATTTAATAGAATTTGATGAATATTATTCTATAAGTCAATATACTATTTAAATGTGGGTTGTACATTTGTAATAAATATTCCTTAATATTTTATTTTAATCTTCTTAGACAATAGATACCTTATTTTACATGTCTTATCATATAATCCACATGATTATTTATTCTTCTTAGACAATAGATACCTTATTTTACATTTCTCATCATATAATCCACATGATTATTTATTCTTCTTAGACAATAGATACCTTATTTTACATTTCTTATCATATAATCCACATGGTTATTTATTCTTCTTAGACAATAGATACCTTATTTTACATTTCTTATCATATAATCCACATGATTATTTATTCTTCTTAGACAATAGATACCTTATTTTACATTTCTTATCATATAATCCACATGATTATTTATTCTTCTTAGACAATAGATACCTTATTTTACATTTCTTATCATATAATCCACATGATTATTTATTCTTCTTAGACAATAGATACCTTATTTTACATTTCTTATCATATAATCCACATGATTATTTATTTTTCTTAGACAATAGATACCTTATTTTACATTTCTTATCATATAATCCACATGATTATTTATTTTTCTTAGACAATAGATACCTTATTTTACATTTCTTATCATATAATCCACATGGTTATTTAATCTTCTTAGACAATAGATACCTTATTTTACATTTCTTATCATATAATCCATATGGTTATTTAATCTTCTTAGACAATAGATACCTTATTTTACATTTCTTATCATATAATCCACATGGTTATTTAATCTTCTTAGACAATAGATACCTTATTTTACATTTATTATCATATAATTCACATAGTTATTTAAATTAGATTATGATCACGGAACATTTCTAAAAATTTTATTGGACTTATTTAACCAAGGTCAAGTCTTGGTTTATGTGAGTAAGAAATTGCAACTTTACCATAAGGGAAACTGGTATTAAAAGGTAATTGATATTTTATACTCGCAAACATTAGTGGTATTTTTACTATTTATGTATAAGCGGCTAGTTTAATTGATTTTCCAAAGCTTCCGGTGATAACTTCGTTGAACAACTATTTACAAAATGGAAAAAGGTTCAGATGTCAAAATGTACTTGGTTGACACAGAAAGCTTTGGGGAATAATAAATAGTACTATTCACTTACAACACAAATAATTGGTACTACGACATTTTAACTCGTCATACATAAACCTTTGTTCACCCAAACAATTACCTGATAATTTAATAATACAAATTTATACATATTTATAGTATAACTTATATTTATCATATTTAATTAGTATCGCAATAAGATTATTTATTTCAGTTACTAATAAAATTTTTAGATTAAATTCCAATACAATCATTGTAATATAACTCAAAATTAATTTTCCAATCATTTTCCAAAACCTTACTTCAATGGCAAATATTATCCACCAATGAAAAGCCAGTTTAGTGTTAAAGTGATTTACTTGGAACCTGGAAGCAGGACTTTCTCTCCTCACTCAGCAATGGACTCGAAACAAGCAGTTTGTTTGTGTGAATATTTTTTTATAAAATAAAATGTTTTTGTTGGTTTTTGTACTAGTGAACTATAACATTTAATCAAATAATACCAAGAAGTTAACCAGAAGAATTTTATTATAATATAGTTTTGAAGAACTGCTGGGTGAGATCAGCTTGATCAAGCCAATATTAACACACTCCAAACATTAATCAAATATTTTCCATTCTCTATTCACTTATTAACAAGAATACCTTCTTCATTTAAATAATTTATCTAATCACATAAAATAAACTAAGTCCAGCACGAGCAGCCGAAGTTCCTTAGTAAAATTCACTGTTTTAAATTTGTTCTCATACCAAAAATATCATTGTTTATGTATGATATTTGAACCACAGAAGTGGCAGGGCAAACACTGTTTGGTCTCAGTGAGAATGGAACCCTAACCGGATGCGTAGCAAGCCATTACATTACCCCCTTGACTACGGCCCCTCCAAAATTGTTCATTTATTTTATTTAAACATTTTACATATTTAACATACTTTATAATAAACATATTTTTCTTAGAAAAATATGTTTATTTCTTTTATTAATTAAGAACATACAAAAGTGTGTGTATTTTAAGTTATCATATACTTAAAACATTATGATGTTTTATGTGATACAGAGATCTATAGATATTTTCAATTCGTTCAAAATACACTTAAATTGAGTAAAGAGCTTTTTACAAAATATAAATGTTTACTTATAATTTGATTTTGTTTTATATATAATACCGGGAGACCAAGCTTTGCTCAGTTGAATTTTGCAAACTGAAGAGGTAGCATCCAAATCTCCCAGAGGATCCTGGTGATCAATTGTTGTTGCTCTGCCTTGTAGGTTATTAATACATTTCGTTTCGGAGTTCTTCCGCGTTTACCTTAGCCTCACCAAGAACGTGCTACAGGCCCCTTTGTGGAACTCGACCTACGGCCTCGCGTGGGACAGTTCGACCTGCGGCCACACCAAGGCACTCTGCTACAGGGCCCTTTGTGGAACTCAGCCTGCGGCCTCTCGTGGGTCAGTTCAGTTTGTGGCCTCGCCAAGACGCTCTGCTACAGGCCCCTTTAAGCAATTCAGCTTACGGCCTCGCGTGGAACAGTTCAGTTTGTGGCCTCGCCAAGACGCTCTACTACAGGCCCCTTTGTGCAACTCAGCCTGCGACCTCGCGTGGGACAGTTCGGCCTGCGGCCTCAACAAGGCATTCTGCTACAGTCCCATTTGTGGAACTCAGCCTGCGGCCTCGCGTGGGACGTTCGGCCTGCGGCCTCACCAAGGCATTCTGCTACAGTCCCATTTGTGGAACAGCCTGCAGTCTCGCATAGGACAGTTCGACCTGCGGCCACACCAAGGCACTCTGCTACAGGCCCCTTTGTGGAACTCAGCCTGCGGCCATACTAAGGCACTCTGATACAGGCCCATTTGTGTAACTCAGCCTGCGGCCTCGCATAGGACAGTTCGGCCTGCTGCCATACTAAGGCACTCTGCTACAGGCCCCTTTGTGGAACTCAGTCTGCGGCCTCGCATAGGACAGTTCGGCCTGCTGCCATACTAAGGCACTCTGCTACAGGCCCATTTGTGGAACTCAGCCTGCGGCCTCGCATAGGACAGTTCGGCCTGCGGCCATACTAAGGCACTCTGATACAGGCCCCTTTGTGGAACTCAGCCTGCGGCCTTGCGTGGGACAGTTCGGCCTGCGGCCACACCAAGGCACTCTTATACAGTCCCATTTGTGGAACTCAGCCTGCGGCCTCACCAAGGCATTCTGCTACAGTCCCATTTGTGGATCTCGGCAGGTCGCCTCGTCAACACAAATGTCAATGAGTCTCGGTTATTTTTTGTCCGATTCTAATTTTTTGTATCCTGACAGATTGGTAATAAAATTGCCTAAAACATGTTCTTAGTAGCTTTTAGTACCTATTGCCGTGTTCCAGAAATTTTCTTTTAAAAATTTAAAATGGCCGCTATTTTGAAATTTAAAATTAGATCAATTTAATATTTTTTCTAGAATAGATCTCTATTATCTTAACATGCATAGCGAGTTTCATAAAGATCGGTGTAGCCAACTTGGAGATAAAAATGCTTTTGTGAAAAAAACAAAATGGTGGAATATCTGGTAAATGAAGATTTTGAAAAAAACTCTATTCTTGATTTTCTCTTTATATTAACTTATTCAACCATTTCTCGAAGTTCGGTGCTTTACTTTTGGGATACTGTATATTGATTAAAATTGTACATTATGTATTCAAAATATGTTGTTTTCAAAATCTCCTCGTTACAAAAATATCTAAGCTTTTGTAAAACATATATTTCAGAAATAAATTTTTACAAGCACTACTACCAATATGAGCATTTTGGTACGACCGGATATTCAGTTCATATATTATGTGCTTAGTTTCGGTTGATAACGCTAGGAGAAGGGTGACGTGAAAGTCTGATTTCACCCCTCCATGGGAATTCTAGCACTCATTAATTGAGAGCTCATTGGTCGAGGTTTGACTTTACAGAAATCCATCATATCTAGCATATATAAGATATGGAAGTATTAATTAAGTTTTTTTACTTATTCATTAGAAGTTCATAGTTGTTCTTAGTAGTTTTTCCTCTCTGTCCTATGGCTAAATGAGGGAATACTATTTATATAAAGTCACATAATTAATCCGTTTATACTTTACAAATTTTAATTTTAGTTTATGTAAAACAATTTATGATAACAAATATTAAATGAACAGATAGATATTAAAAAAAAATATAAGAGATTATTTACTGTACCACAAAAAAATAAGGTAACAAGTATAAAATAAACAGCAATAAAAATATTCATAATTCACGTAATAGTTAAAAAAAACTATCATAGAATAGTTTTATAAAATAAATATAAAGAATACAATTACAACAACTTTTGGGATCACTATTAACTTAGTGTTTTCTTATAGCATTAATAAATTCTGTATCATGTCCATTTACACCAAACAAATATTTCATTTGGATCCTCTGAACATTAATAAAATTATAATTTTCTTTATTAACGCAGCGAAGTTGGGACTATTTAGTCCTTCCTTCCATTTAACCACTTAGAGTGGTGAAGATAAAAATTTGCCCTTACTCGTTTGACTGAACATGACCTAAATAGGTTCTGAATTTGAACTGCATTTCATCCAAATGGACTGGTTATTTGCACCTATACCGTATTTTATAATTAAATAATTATCAAAAAAGCTTAATTAGAAATAAAATATATTTACCTGAAATCTGTGCTGGTTGTTTGGTATAATAATTAATTGGCATGTTTTATGGTATCTATGGTTGGTTATGTCTTCTTTCTAAACAACCTCCTAACCATTTTATTTTATGTTTCTTAAAGTTTTTATTAATATAATAATAAAAAAGTAACAACTGAAATAATTACAAAATAAAATTCAAAATAATAAAATGAATAATCAATATAAATCCTCCTAAAAGTTCAATTAAATGTTATAATGCTCTCGAACAGACAATATTTCCGCTGAAAACCAATTATGGTACTCGGACAAGCGCGTTCCGTATCCGACATCAATTAGACAAACCAAACACCTGGATTAATAGACCGATGGTCGATCATTTCATGTGTGGCGTCGAGTGTTGTGGAGTGGGGAGGCATAGATATTAATAGAAAATGTATAATTAACAATCAGCTGACATTGTGATTTATGCATTGTAACAGACGCTGGCAATTTCTCATGTTATATATTTCCTCCTAATTATATATGATTTGATGTCGTTTCACAACACTTGGTTGGGTGAGCCGGTTATCTAAGGCGTCGGGATTAAGCCTGAATTAAAGATAGTGAAGGTACCAATCCGACCTGGATCAATAATGTTCACCTTGTACCACCCCCTTACCCCTTGTACCATTTAAGTTCCCAACAAAGATATATGTAAAGGAATCGACACAGTAATGATAAGATGGAGATTATCCCCTCCTATTTATTAAAAAAACTCCTAAAAGTATTTTAAAAAGAGAAGATTGCGTAATATAAAGTAAAAAAAAATATATGTATATTAAATACTTCTTTTGTCAATAAAAAATATAATAAATTTGATCGCATTTGCTTAACAACTTATCCTTTCAATTAAGCCTACGTGTAAATGAATTTCTTTTGTCTTATGTTAGGCCTCTTCTTACAATAGTTAAAAATAACAAACTCCAAAATTAGATATAATATGATTTATTAAATGAATATTTATAAATGGTATGATAAAAATTAGTAAATGTACCTTAAGTTGAGACAGGAAACAAAAAATGTTTTAACCACTACATTAGAACTTGTAGTCTTATAAAGTGGTGAATTTAGTAGATTTTAAATCAAGCATACGACAAGAACGTTCAAAGTACAAGTTAAATTTTTAATAACTACATTTATTGCACATAACTAACGGCATTAACATGTTATTCATTTTTTTAAATGTAAAGATATGTATTTTTTAACTTTTAAAGTTATAAATAAAATTATAAATCCCTTCAGTTATTTGTAAAAAACGTAAACTTATTATTATAAAAAATTAAACTTGTATTTCGAACGTTTTTGTCTTATGCTTGATTTAAAATCAACTAAATACACCACTTCATAAGGCCACACGTTCTAATAAAGTTGTTAAAACATTTGTTGTTGTTGTATTTTTCCTGTCTCAAGGGAAGGTACATAAACTAATAATTTTGATTATAACATTTTAAAATAATCAACTCACCGAAAACCGATTGCACTACCTGAAGAGGACCGAGCATAGAACCTATCTCTACAATCTCCACACCACTTTATCTCCAAGTAGATGGGTTACAGCACTGCGTCCGCCACCAGTGCCGGAATTATTATTATTTATATTTGGGAAGAATATCCATATTACAGTATTATCTTGGCTATACGTATTATATTGTTGTCTCGGATATACAAATTTACTTTGGTTTCGGCCTATTACCTTGACTATAAGTATTACTCAGTTATCTCAACTGTACGTATTTACACTCTTATCTGAAATGCAGTTATTCACACTATTACCTTGACTATAAGAATTACTCAGTTATCTCAACTGTACGTATTTACACTCTTATCTGCAATGCAGTTATTCACACTGTTACCTTGACTATAAGTATTACTCAGTTATCTCAACTGTTCGTATTTACAATCTTATCTCAAATGCAGTTATTCACACTGTTACCTTGACTATAAGTATTACTCAGTTATCTCAACTGTTCGTATTAACACTCTTATCTCAAATTCAGTTATTCACACTGTTACCTTGATTATAAGTATGTATTACTCACTCATCTCAACTGTACGTATGTAAACTCTTATCTCAAATGCAGTTATTCACACTATTACCTTGACTATAAGTATTACTCAGTTATCTCAACTGTACGTATTTACACTCTTATCTCAAATGCACTTATTCACACTATTACATCGACTATAAGTATTACTCAGTTATCTCAACTGTTCGTATTTACAATCTTATCTCAAATGCAGTTATTCACACTGTTACCTTGACTATAAGTATTACTCAGGTATCTCAACTGTTCGTATTAACACTCTTATCTCAAATTCAGTTATTCACTCTGTTACCTTGATTATAAGTATGTATTACTCACTCATCTCAACTGTACGTATGTAAACTCTTATCTCAAATGCAGTTATTCACACTATTACCTTGACTATAAGTATTACTCAGTTATCTCAACTGTTCGTATTTACACTCTTATCTCAAATGCAGTTATTCACACTATTACCTTGACTATAAGTATTACTCAGTTATCTCAACTGTACGTATTTACACTCTTATCTCAAATGCACTTATTCACACTATTACATCGACTATAAGTATTACTCACTCATCTCAACTGTACGTATGTAAACTCTTATCTCAAATGCAGTTATTCACACTATTACCTTGACTATAAGTATTACTCAGTTATCTCAACTGTACGTATTTACACTCTTATCTCAAATGCACTTATTCACACTATTACATCGACTATAAGTATTACTCAGTTATCTCAACTGTTCGTATTTACACTCTTATCTCAAATGCAGTTATTCACACTATTACCTTGACTATAAGTATTACTCAGTTATCTCAACTGTTCGTATTTACACTCTTATCTCAAATGCAGTTATTCACACTATTACCTTGACTATAAGTATTACTCAGTTATCTCAACTGTACGTATTTACACTCTTATCTCAAATGCACTTATTCACACTATTACATCGACTATAAGTATTACTCAGTTATCTCAACTGTACGTATTTACACTCTTATCTCAAATGCAGTTATTCACACTATTACATCGACTATAAGTATTACTCAGTTATCTCAACTGTACGTATGTAAACTCTTATCTCAAATGCAGTTATTCACACTATTACCTTGACTATAAGTATTACTCAGTTATCTCAACTGTTCGTATTTACACTCTTATCTCAAATGCAGTTATTCACACTATTACCTTGACTATAAGTATTACTCAGTTATCTCAACTGTTCGTATTTACACTCTTATCTCAAATGCAGTTATTCACACTATTACCTTGACTATAAGTATTACTCAGTTATCTCAACTGTACGTATTTACACTCTTATCTCAAATGCACTTATTCACACTATTACCTTGACTATAAGTATTACTCAGTTATCTCAGCCGTACGTATTTACACTATAATCCCAAATTCACTTATTCACACTATTGCATCGACTATAAGTGTTACTCAGTTATCTCAGCTGTACGTATTTACACTCTAATCAAAAATTCACTTATCAACACTACTACCTTGACTATAAGTATTACTCTGTTCGTATATACACTATTATCTCAAATGCAGTTATTCACACTGTTACCTTGACTATAAGTATTACTCAGTTATCTCAACTGTTCGTATTTACACTATTATCTCAAATGCAGTTATTCACACTGTTACCTTGACTATAAGTATTACTCAGTTATCTCAGCTGTACGTATTTACACTATAATCCCAAATTCACTTATTCACACTATTGCATCGACTATAAGTGTTACTCAGTTATCTTAGCTGTAAGTATTTACACTCTTATCTCAAATGCAGTTATTCACACTGTTACCTTGACTATAAGTATGTATTACTCATTTATCTCAACTGTACGTATGTACACTCTTATCTCAAATGCAGTTATTCACACTGTTACCTTGACTATAAGTATTACTCAGTTCTCTCAACTGTTCGTATTTACACTCTTATCTCAAATGCAGTTATTCACACTGTTACCTTGACTATAAGTATGTATTACTCACTTATCTCAACTGTACGTATGTACACTCTTATCTCAAATGCAGTTATTCACACTGTTACCTTGAATATAAGTATTACTCAGTTATCTCAACTGTTCGTATTTACACTTTAATCTCAATTGCAGTTATTCACACTATTACCTTGACTTTATAATCATGTATTACTTATGTTATACTCAGTTATCTCAGCTGTACGTATTTACACTCTAACCTCAAATGCACTTATTCGCACTATTACCTTGACTATAAGTATTACTCAGTTATCTCAGCTGTACGTATTTACACTCTAACCTCAAATGCACTTATTCGCACTATTACCTTGACTATAAGTATTACTCAGTTATCTCAGCTGAACGTATTTACACTATAATCCCAAATTCACTTATTCACACTATTGCATCGACTATAAGTGTCACTCAGTTATCTCAGCTGTACGTATTTACACTCTAATCAAAAATTCACTTATTAACACTACTACCTTGACTATAAGTATTACTCTGTAATCTTAACTGTTTGTATTTACACTATTATCTCAAATGCAGTTATTCACATTGTTACCTTGACTATAACTATTACTCAGTGATCTCAACTGTTCGTATTTACACTATTATCTCAAATGCAGTTATTCACACTGTTACCTTGACTATAAGTATTACTCAGTTATCTCAACTGTTCGTATTTACACTCTTATCTGAAATTTATTTTATTTTATTTTATTTGCATGCTTTAGAACAGTTTACAAAACCAATTACACTAAAGCAGTTCAATTTATTCTTAAAGTTCATGCTGGGGTTTCTTGAGCTCACTTCATGCACATAATATAAACCATAATATTACTCTTATTAATAGATAAGTTAAATAAATAACTAAAAATATTACCAACAGTGACATGCTTTAACCTAAAAGTAATAATAAATACAGTAATATAATAAATAACAAATTAGAAATATAGCCTACTCTGAAGATTCATAACAGTAACTTAATATTGTATAAATTAGTGACTGATCATTTCTAATAACCAAATGCAAACAGTAAGAAATACAATTTAACCTTAACAACATTTAAGCGCGCATACACATACACATACATATATATATATATATATATATATATATATATATATATATATATATACACATAAATACATATGAAAAACAAATAAATAAATAATAATAATAATACAGTAAAAAATGGTAATCAACATACATCAGATAACAAGATTATTTTACAACAAGGTATAAAAATAAAAATAGTTATACATTTAATAAACTCAACGCTGTTAGGCATTTTGATTTAAAAATGTTTGGAGGGTCAAAAAATATATCAATTTCCTGCTCACTAGAGATTAGTAAATTGTAAGCTCTCATGAACTGAAAAAGAGGGGAAAAAGCATGAGAGGCTGTGCGGCAGTATGGGAGAGTGAAAAGAAGTTTATTTCTACTTCGGAAGGTAGGCACACGGATAGACAAACCGGCCAAGCAAGCGGCATCATCCACCTCACCTCCGACCAGTCTGCACAGGAATACCAGACCCATGAGTGTTCTCCTCAGAGCCAGCTCCCGAAACCCAAACATCACTAGTAAATCACGATATGGAACCACATAAGTGTAAACATTAAAGCATTTGTAAAATAAAAACCTTAAAAATCGCTTTTGAACTCTTTCGAGTGCATCTCGGTAAGTTATGTGAAAAGGGTTCCAAATGACCGCTCCACTCTCCAACCTTGACCTGACCAAAGAGTAGTACAGATTAACTATGGTTTGAATATTTCTAAAATTAACACTTTGTCTAAAGATCAATCCCATCATTTTACTACTTACAGCTATACATGATTCAACATGAGGATTAAAAGACAATGTATTAGTCATATGAACTCCTAAATCTTTAATCTGATTCACTCTAGTTATTGCAGTTCCATTTAGGAAATAGTCTGTTTCCATATAATCTTGAGCTCTTGTAAAAGTCATCAACTGACATTTTGTGACATTAAAAGACATTTTATTATTGATACTCCATTCTAAAACATTGTCTAAGTCTTGTTGCAAACTAATTGTATCCACAGGGCTCCTAATATGGAGTTATTCACACTATTACCTTGACTATAAGAATTACTCAGTTATCTCAACTGTACGTATTTACACTTTAATCTCAATTGCAGTTATTCACACTGTTACCTTGACTATAACTATTACTCAGTTATCTCAACTGTTCGTATTTACACTATTATCTCAAATGCAGTTATTCACACTGTTACCTTGACTATAAGTATTACTCAGTTATCTCAACTGTTCGTATTTACACTCTTATCTGAAATGCAGTTATTCACACTATTACCTTGACTATAAGAATTACTCATTTATCTCAACTGTACGTATTTACACTCTTATCTCAAATGCAGTTATTCACACTGTTACCTTGACTATAAGTATTACTCAGTTATCTCAGCTGTACGTATTTACACTATAATCCCAAATTCACTTATTCACACTATTGCATCGACTATAAGTGTTACTCAGTTATCTTAGCTGTAAGTATTTACACTCTTATCTCAAATGCAGTTATTCACACTGTTACCTTGACTATAAGTATGTATTACTCACTTATCTCAACTGTACGTATGTACATTCTTATCTCAAATGCAGTTATTCACACTGTTACCTTGACTATAAGTATTACTCAGTTATCTCAACTGTTCGTATTTACACTATTATCTCAAATGCAGTTATTCACACTGTTACCTTGACTATAAGTATTACTCAGTTATCTCAACTGTTAGTATTTACACTTTTATCTCAAATGCAGTTATTCACACTGTTACCTTGACTATAAGTATTACTCAGTTATCTCAACTGTTCGTATGTACACTATTATCTCAAATGCAGTTATTCACACTGTTACCTTGACTATAAGTATTACTCAGTTATCTCAACCGTACGTATTTATACTCTTATCTCAAATGCAGTTATTCACACTATTACCTTGACTATAAGTATTACTCAGTTATCTCAACCGTACGTATTTATACTCTTATCTCAAATGCAGTTATTCACACTATTACCTTCACTATAAGTATTACTCAGTTATCTCAACTGTACGTATATACACTCTTATCTCAAATGCAGTTATTCACACTATTACCTTGACTATAAGTATTACTCAGTTATCTCAACTGTACGTATATACACTCTTATCTCAAATGCAGTTATTCACACTGTTACCTTGACTATAAGTGTTACTCAGTTATCTCAGCTGTACGTATTTACACTCTAATCAAAAATGCACTGATTAACACTACTACCATGACTATAAGCATTACTCAGTTATCTCAGCTGTACGTATTTACACTATAATCTCAAATGCACTTATTCGCACTATTGCATCGACTGTAAGTGTTACTCAGTTATCTCAGCTGTACGTATTTACACTCTTATCTCAAATGAACTTATTAACACTACTACCTCGACTATAAGTATTACTCAGTTATCTCAGCTGTACGTATTTACACTTTAATCTCAAATGCACACTATAACCTGCATGTCATATTATTAATTATTGTAAGTGAAGTTTGAAGAGCCTTATCAATTTATGTTCTAATATTAAAGATTTAATTTTTATTTTGGGGTTACTATTTAACAAAAACCCATACTTTCTAAAACTATAACTTGTGGTGTAGCCTTCTGCTGGGTTGACTAATATTATAACACTGAATACGAAACAGATTGTACAACTTAAATATGAAGGTAATTTATCCTTCAGTTAAAATGTCATATGTGAAATGTAAATGGGTATTATTGTTGTTAATAATTTTTAATAGATTTATGTTTTATAACTTTCAAGTCAGTATTTTAAATTAGCAACAGTAAATAAATAGTAATTTTCATTTTGTGTTATATTATATTTATTTTATCGTCTTATAAGCGTATATATAAACTTACATTATAACAGTATTTGAGAATGAAAAACAATGAATTTTAAAATATTTTAATTACCTTAGCAACTAGTTGTTATTAAGTAAAAACATTCACAATCAAAGTATAAACATTTTTATTCCAAATTATCTTAAATCCACTCATCAGTGTTCAGTTTATTAAACTAAACAAAAGCCGGATCATCAGTACAAACGTACTGATAGAGTCCGGTCAATGATTTGTTGTAAAACCCAACCCCTTTCACTTAACAGCGCCATCAACTCTCAGACAAGCCGCAAGGGGACATATTGACCATATTGCTAAGGTTATATACAATCAACATTGATTTCTAAGGACTGTGAATACTTTATTGAATGAAAAACTCATCATAAGGGCAAATGTGGAATACAAATGATTGTAGAAAAGAGAGTGTAATATTTATTACATAGTAAGGCCAAATGATGAATTATAACTGAAAATGATTATAACTCTAGTTGAAAAGAGATATCCAAGTTCATAAAACGACCGAAACAAGGTTAATGGTTATTTACTGCTTATCCACTCTTGGTCAAATTATTTTTATTGCTGTAAATAACATCATAGATACAATATTCTAAATCTTTCCTGATAAATTTAAAGTTCTATAGACAGCTTACTAATTGTCAATTAATCAGAATGAATTGCCTTATTGTATTTTGGTCAATCTGTAACATAGTTGGGATTAGGTATAGATTTTTTATTATAATTTATTCTATAGATTATTCAAATGTATACGCATGAATAAGGATTCCACAATAACAATATATTAAATACACGATAACGGACTCACCCACCTATTAATCCTATGACAAAAGCCGAGACGAATTCGTTTCTCACTCCTATACTATCAAGACATAGGTGATAGTATAAGAGTTTGTCTCCCCCATGACATGTGTTTGTCTCATTGTATGTTTGTTGTCAAGTTGTTTGTAAAGTACAAAGATAACTTCTATGTAATAAACTTCACTATGTTCATTAAAGTCAATAGTGTTTCATCCAGGAATTATTTTTGCAGTATTTTGTGAGTGATCAAGTTTGCGTCAGGTCAGTATTTTCTTAATTTATGCATCAAATTGTGGGCCGCTTGCTAGCGCAACGGTTAGCATTCCTGACATCAATGTAGTGGGTCACGGGTTTAAATCTCGAGAGGTCCAAGTAAATGTACCTTGACGGGTTTGGACCGCTGTCCTATAAAAATGTTGGAATAAAAGGATAAAAATTCCACTGTCGTTGTTAGAAAAAAAGAAAAAAATAGTTTGGACATATTCCACATACTCTGAGGGAATTCAGATGTAAAGAGGTAATTTAAATTTTGGAATTGAATCCTCCGAGCGTCAGTAATAACTAGTATTATAATGATTTCTGATAGTGCCAGTAACAGTTCGCATCTGCGCAATGCTGATTACGTAACATTTTTCCAACAGTTCGCATCTGTGCAATGCTGATTACGTAACATTTTTCCAACAGTTCGCATCTGTGCAATGCTGATTACGTAAAATTTTTTCAACAGTTCGCATCTGTGCATTTGTGTATATATATATATATATATATATATATATATATATATATATATATATATACACACATATATATATATATATATATATATATATATATATATATATATATATATACACAATATATACGTGTGTAAATATACGTAATGCATCTGTGCATTACGTATATTTTTTCCAACCTGTACCTAAAATGGATATCTGGTCATAGGCAACACAAACCTTTGGTTACATATATAGAATAAAAGTCTCTGTTTAACATTGTTCACTTGTTGTATTAAACATGTGTACATTTGTACGGTTCGTGCTCAGGCAAAAGTGACATTTAATGTCATTCAAACAATGACGTCGGAGGTGACAACTTGAATAGAGATCATCGCGCAAATCCTGCCGCCATGAATTGACGTTTTTAAAACGTACTTATTTATGACTATTTGGGTGTTTGATTAGTCTTCTTTATGATATCTAATGTTCGTTATACATACCAATGTGAATGTATTTCATAATTCATAAATTGACAAATAATGACAATAACAAATTTTGTTGCTTTAGTCATAACATTTCTATTATAACAAAATCTTTCTATTGTATTGATAAATCTTAAAATGTTTCTCTTATATTTCAATGTGATACATTTTTCACCAATACTTGTAAATAATAACATTATTTTAATTTGGAATATATATTTTATCACAATAATATAGTTATGATTAATTTTCCTTTACTATAAAAGTTGTAATTTTATTTTGGTCGTTTTATATTAAAATCGTACTTAGAAACTATAATCTAATAAAAAAAACGCAATATAATAAATCATATTCTTGCTGTCCCTTTAATTAATGCATTAATACATGAAGTACGTTTTATCATGTAATAAAACTTCACATAAATGCATTTCCCATGAATTGAAATATGTATCTGAATACACAAATTAACATCATAATATACAGTATACTGGTTACTAATAATATTCTATCAAAAATCATTTCTCTCTATTAATTAAAAATTGCAATATTAAACTATCAATAAAGTAAAATCACTCGTAAAAGGAATATATGTGCGTATGTTACAATTATAAAGCTCTCCTGAACTATTTCATTCCAATTATTAAATATTTAACATTACATAATTACTATCTCGACTGAATTGTTGAGACTGGCCTTGTTATTCAAATTGTGATTAGTGATCAAAACATCAGCTCTGTCGAGTTTAATTTTATCGGATGAATAATTGTCGAATAAAGTGGGAGTCACTCTCTCCCCATCTACAATGATGAACTCAACGGTCGTGCACTTTGTGTGGCTGAGATAAGACATTGGGGGGGGGGAGTTGTAGATGAAGGGGTGGAAGATCTACTGGAGCAGAAAACATTGTCCGTCACCAACACCACATGCTATGCACGGTTGACATTCGTTTTCATTACACTTCGTTACTGTGACAATCGAAATGAACAAATTTCCGGCGTCTCCGTCGGGGTTCTTGTGCCCCCCACGTCGAAACCCCGCCGACCCTAAACTAATTACCCTAACCAATCATTGGCTATTTGGTGTTTTCATTAAGATTGGTTGGCCAGGGTAAACAATCATCAACCTCGTTCGGTCTTCAGGAATCCATCCATGTTCAGTGGTCTAAAATACAGCTTGACTGCAATGATCTAGCAATTTTTACTTATTCTTGCAACTAAATTTCCTTTGTTAAATATTAACTATACTGAAATGGATAAAGCTCACGCCATTTGCTATTTACTCTTATATTATACTAATGATACATACGATTTCATCGTAATTGAAAGGGACTGAATGGATAAGTCTTTTCATATTTGTTATGCTTGAATGTGAGAAAACATACATTCAATAAATAAGGCTTTACTCCCTTTTCTGTTTCAACTACTTGTGATTATAGGCGAGTTAAAAAATATCAATAATACTTATTAAAATCAAAATAAGAAATAAATATAATTGGAAATAAATAATTTTTTACACATTTTAAAGGTATTGCAATTTTAAATTTACAACTAATAAAATCAAATGAAAACAAGATACAAATATCACATTCTATTTGCTTTAACAAACTGGGCCTTGATGCTCAACACAAAGAGGTGTCTAAGTAGAGTTTTGAGTTGTGTTTGGTTGATAATTAAAAATCCTTCATGGATTCAGTCGATTAGTCTGACACCAACCTGATGTGGCATTTGGTCCGATAGTTCCAATATGTGTTGCTGTGTTCGGAGGTTGTCCCTACCTCTAGTGTTGTATTGGTGAACGTTCCTGCCACGAATCAAGGAAGAACGTGAACTGCAGTATAGTATCACCTCATACATATATAGACAAGGTGAAGTCAGTAATTTTAACTCCCTAAAAGAATTCCGGGACGACTCAGTAATTATTCTGACAGAATTTTTTAAGTTTAAAAACTCTTTAAATTTTGCTTTTTGCACAACCTCCCTGAAGTCTCACTCCATCTGCCAGATTTGAATACACCTTGCCATGGTAGGCCATAAGTAAGATTCTAGGCGCACAGAACTTTGCAAGATTGCGCAAAGCAATTTTACCATAAACATGGTCAATATGGTCGTTCCAAGCCTCTATCAAAGAACATTCCAAAGAATTTTGTAGAATTTTCCACCTCTAAAAGAGTGTCATCCATGAAGACGAGGTTGAGATTGGAGCTCCTACATCTATTGGATGAAACATCTGTTTTCGTACTCTCTGTGTAAAAATATACTAACAATTCACATTGTAGAAGCAATAATAATGCTCTGTACGAGTATAAAGCTATAAAACTCGTATAAAACTAAACCTAAATCCGTTTCGCTTCTGAAAAAAAACGTCTAAAACATTGGTTTCTATTTCAATGATTCGGTCCATAATAGTGATCGTATAACAACACTTGGAGTACCATGTGGTAGACGAATGATGCTGTACTGCCCTCATAATTTAAAGGACCTTAACTCCACTGAGACCAATTTTACAGGTAACCACTTCGTTGCTAAGCTGGCATATAACATTATTATTTCGTTTTTAACTTCAATTTAGTCTTTTAATCTGTTATTATTCACTGAAAAACACATTTAAAACAGAAAATACAAAAAAACATACTCCAATCAGTAATTTGAAGGAATATATATAGTACGGATAACCATAACCACTGGACGTGTATGGGCTGGCGGACGAGTCATCACCACTGTACGTGTATGGGTGGGCGGGCGGGTCAAAACCACTGTACGTGTATGGGTGGGCGGGCGGGTCAAAACCACTGTACGTGTATTTGCGGGCGAGTAGGTTAATACCACTCACTGTACGTGTATGGGTGGGCGGGTGGGTCATCACCACTGTACGTGTATGGGTGGGCGGGCGGGTCAAAACCACTGTACGTGTATGGGTGGGCGGGCGGGTCAAAACCACTGTACGTGTATTTGCGGGCGAGTAGGTTAATACCACTCACTGTACGTGTATGGGTGGGCGGGTGGGTCAATACCACTGTACGTGCATGGGTGGGTCAAAACCACTGTACGTGTGTGGTTAGGCGGGTGGGTGAGGCCGTTCCGCCAGTACCAAAGCTATTTTATTCGGACTATAGACTACGGGTAGTAAAATATGATTTGTGTGTGTGTGTGTGTGTGTGTGTGTGTGTGTGTGTGTGTGTGTGTGTGTGTGTGTGTGTGTGCGCGTGTGTGCGTGCGTGCGTGTGTGTGTGTGTGTGTGTGTGTGTGTGTGTGTGTGTGTGTGTGTGTGTGTGTGTGTGTGTGTGTCAGCGCGCGTGCGTGCGTGTGTGTGTGCGTGTGTGGATATTAAGATACCTACCACGCATTATCGTAGTTAATATTAAAATTAAAAATCGTCTTATAAGTTGATATTAATATTATTTGGAATGGTTAATTTGATAGAAATAAGTTTTATTTTATGTTTTCATTACTTAAGGTTGCAACAAGTTGTTTACGTTGTGTATTCCACTCATTACCTTTAAAAATCTTTATTTCTGAATAGATTTTTCAGAAGTACAAAATTTTGGTTTAGTGCGAGTTAATAGTTTGTTTTAGCCTTCCATAACCATTTCTTTGTGGTAGCTAAACAAAAATATATTGAAATTTTGTTGCAGCACTATTTGACAAATCAATTAATTTTTTAACACTGCAAAAATGAACTAAGAAACGTCTAATTAATTTAGGAACCGAGTGGTATAACAATAAATATATATTTATATTATTTGATTGCAATTAATACCATAATACAAATATTGCAATTCATTTCTCTTGGATATACCTTTCATTTGATACTAAACTCGACCTAGGCTTTTACGAGAATTTTATTCATGTAACATTATTGAAAACAAAATTATCATTCAAGCCTTACTTGAAAACTTGATAACGAGTCAGTCAGAATGGAAGGTTTTACAGAGAACAACTTGACGTTACTCACCCGCCCACCCATACGCGTACAGTTGTATTGACCCACCCGCCCACCCATACACATACAGTTGTATTGATCCACCCGCCCACCCATACATGTACAGTTGTATTGACCCACCCACCCATACGCGTACAGTTGTATTGACCTACCCACCCACCCATACTTGTACAGTGGTATTGACCCACCAACCCCCATCCACATATAGTGGTGTTGACCCACCATCCCCCCCATACACATACAGTGGTATTGATCCACCCATCCACTCATACACGTACAGAGTTTGTAACAATTGTAAATTGTTGCATTATAATTAAATTAGAAAAATTGTGTTTAGAAAATGTTAAATTTTGTAAGAACTGAGAGGTTTAGGATTTTGTTTTGTTTTCCAAAAGTTTTCGATATAAATTCTCCAAGTTTTGAGAAAAATTCAGAATCTTCCCCTTTCAAATAAAAAAGTAGTTTTTCCCATATAAAATGGTTAAATAACGTTTGTTAATTTCCTGTCAATTTCATGCGACATGTTTTCTGAAGGCAACATGTTTGGTGAGCCTTACCTGTTCAGATGTCCTGGTTTAGAGGTTCTAATTGGTTAGTTTAGCTTCTAGAGTTAAAGTGGAGGTAAGTCCGTTGGAGGAAGCGTGCGGCCGTTTGGGCAGTTCTCCAATAACTTTCTTAGTGGGACCACGTTCGATCCGCTTTCGTGTATACGGTGGCTTGTACCGTTTCGGTTTTTCTTTACCGTTGCGGCAATTATTCTGTAGTTCGCTTGTGAGTGATTGTTTGAATGCCGGACGAGCTTTGTTGTGGTTAATTTTGGATTCGAAACCTCCAGACCAGCTACGTAAGTAATTTTTTTTTTTACAAGTTTTCTTAAGTTAGAGTTTTACAGTAGGATTTTAGTAGATAGGGTAAGATCCACCAAGCATGCACGGTTAAACTTGTTTCTGGAAAGAAGTCACTCTTCCAGTGACAAATTTTTGAGTGTTTTGATTTTCTTTGTCTTTCTGTTTAAACTTTGTAAGTAAAATGAGAAATGTTTCAAGTCACTAAAAACTGGTTATTTATTTTGGTTCCAGATCTCCCGGAGGCAATTTTAGACAATTTTAAGAAAATTTAGAGAAATTTTTATGAAAGTTTTAGACTATTTTTATGAAATTTAATACAATTTTGAATTTTTTGATTTAAAAGTTTAAAGAAGTTTATTAAAAAGGTTAAATAAATAAAAAAGATTCTGGTCAGAAGATATTTTATTTATTATTTTGGAAGAGTTGTTTTAATTTATTTATGTTCCATTGAGTCAATAAAAGAAGAGATTTTTATTTTCGTTTTTATCATTATTTGTAGAGGAAACCAATTTTATTTGTCGAATTTATTTATAAGAAGATAAATAAAGAAACATTTTTATCACTGGACAAGTCTTACTTTAATCTCTCATTTAAGTTTGTTCAACATATCAAAAATAAATAGTAGCTTTAATAAGGCTACAAGGTATAAATCAATTCCACAGTGCGTGTATCGGTGTGTGGTGGATCACAGTACGTGTACATCAATGTGTACACAACATTGGTCACAGTATGTGTAGGTAGGATGGGTGGATCAATGCTACAGTACGTGTAGGGTAGGTGGGTGGGTGATATGAATCTGTGTTTTAGTTGAAGAGTCCTTTTAAAAACATGTGTTTATTACTTTTACTATATTAATGTTGATTTTAAATTAACTACTGGACCTGGCTATAATTGTTAGGATATTTAGTGATGTGTTTAATATCTGAAGGAGCTCATTTTTAGTCGAAAGTTGGCAACAATGGTAACAATCAAAAGTATTGTCGTTATTGTCGTTACGTATAACTGAAGGAAATTCATCGAAGACCATTTCCTAGCGAAAGAGAAAATGTCTAATGTGGTGTTGCACGTTTTTTAATTAGCAAGCAATAGTTGTTAAGGTCAAAGAAATGCAACAGTGGCTGTGATTGCTGGACGATATTTTGTCATAGTTCAGAAAGACATTTTTAATCAGTATTTGTTTAGTAATCACCCGTACTACCCTATATTCCTTGCAATGGTAAATAAATATATATTTATTGACGAGGTTTTTTAGCTTATTAATCTTTGGTCTTAAATACACAACAACAGATAAAAATACCTTAACTCCAAATAATATTAGATCGAAGAATATATCATGATAAAGCATAATCATTTGTCTTTAAATTAGTTAATTAGCAGTTAAACAGTTAGTATTTATAACTATTATTATCCTGTCTGAAATATGAATTTAGGTTATGTACCTTAATAATGCTTCATAATACCTAACTCCTTCAACAAACACCTTAAGTACAGCAGTTCTACATAGTACTAAATCAAAATACCTCATCTCCAAATTCTAAAACAAAATAACCTTAACTCCACTGGAGTTTAGGTTATTCGTGCTATTATTGGGAGTTAATGTTTTTTTGCAATATTTGTCTATGATTAGGCATAGAATTAAGCATTTTATGTTAATGTTATTTTATAATTTAGAGTTAAAAAAAAGTATTTTACATAAAATGTTTTTGAATGCTGTGTAGTACAAAATTCTTGACCTGAATATATTAAAAACTCAATTTAGGAACCAATTGGAGTTAAGTGATTTTATTTTATGAGGGCAGTATAGTGAGCCATAAGATGATTAATGTAAAAAGGTTAGCGTTTTTACAATATTTTACATGTTAATATGTAAAACTTCGAGTATCATTATTTACTATTTTAAATTTTAAATGTCATATTATCAACATGATATACTTGATTGAACCTTTTCTAATCATGCAGTGTTACCTAAAACTCATTATAATAATAAATACGAACTGCACAGTTGAAATAGGAAGGCATGTTTAGTCCACCGACGGCAAGATTGTATGACATATAGGAATGTCGACTTCCTAGCGGTTGCAGTATGTCTACTGTAGGGCTGTCGACTACCTAGCGGTGGCAGTATGTCTACTGTAGGGCTGTCGACTTCCTAGCGGTGGCAGTATGTCTACTGTAGGGCTGTCGACTTCCTAGCGGTGGCAGTATGTCTACTGTAGGGCTGTCGACTTCCCAGCGGTGGGCAGTATGTCTATCTGTAGGGCTGTCGACTTCCTAGCGGTGGCAGTATGTCTACTGTAGGGCTGTCGACTTCCTAGCGGTGGCAGTATGTCTACTGTAGGGCTGTCGACTTCCCAGCGGTGGCAGTATGTCTACTGTAGGGCTGTCGACTACCTAGCGGTGGCAGTATGTCTACTGTAGGGCTGTCGACTACCTAGCGGTGGCAGTATGTCTACTGTAGGGCTGTCGACTTCCTAGCGGTGGCAGTATGTCTACTGTAGGGCTGTCGACTTCCCAGCGGTGGCAGTATGTCTACTGTAGGGCTGTCGACTTCCTAGCGGTGGCAGTATGTCTACTGTAGGGCTGTCGACTTCCTAGCGGTGGCAGTATGTCTACTGTAGGGCTGTCGACTTCCCAGCGGTGGCAGTATGTCTACTGTAGGGCTGTCGACTTCCCAGCGGTGGCAGTATGTCTACTGTAGGGCTGTTGACTTCCCATGGGATGGCAGTATGTCTACTGTAGGGCTGTCGACTTCCTAGCGGTGGCAGTATGTCTACTGTAGGGCTGTCGACTTCCCAGCGGTGGCAGTATGTCTACTGTAGGGCTGTTGACTTCCCATGGGATGGTTTGGGAAACTGCTACATTAAATGGTAATTTATGAGGAATAATCTATTTTAAATACATTGTGAGAAGTGTAATTAAATATTATTCGTTATTTCTACTAATCATTTTGAATCTATATTCATATAGGTTCTAAACGGCTGTGAATTGTAATGACCTTGAGTATAAGCTTACCTGCGCTCTCATAGCAGCTTCTATAAAAATGTATGAAACCAATAAGATATATTTAGAACCATACGACGTTTTTAGAAGTTCTCTATTGACAAATATACGAATAACTTGGTTTCGCCTTCAAATTCTCATTCATAGTCATGTTATTTTTTCTTTCCATATATTTTTGCACTAGATCATGATGCTACTAACATTTCATTTTTACGTATTGAAATGTTGTGTATTCTTACACTATATTGACATTTTGTTATTATGTATATTATTTTGTTATTAGCGTTTCATTAATTTGTATTAAAAAAAACATGTGACCAAAACAGATATTGTGAACGAAACCATGTCCAATGAATAAATAATGTGTACCGCTAGTATAATTGTTTTCCCACTGGCCACCAACGCATAACTTTGGTTATAAATTACCAATTTAATGACACTAATTACCCATTAACGACGCAAGATGTCTGTTTTAGTGTAAAATTGGTTAATTATTAGTAAAAAGTATGGAAAATTATTTGGTTGTATGTATAGTTTAAATAGAGACATATTTGTTGTATTTCAAAGCAACTCTTCTAGCATCAGTTCTTATATAGGCTGTAAAAAACAAAAAAAAAAAAAAAAAACAAAAAAAAAAATGGGAACACACCGATGGCATTTTAGTTAGTTTACCAACAATCAAACTCTGATTCATTTATAAAGTATAAATATCTACATTTTAATACTTATTTTATGTAACACCAAGGATTTTGTCTATACAAATCACCCACTATTAACATAATCTCAGTTCACGGTGCTTGACAGCTCAAATATGTAAATGTACGCGCGCATTTCAAAGCTTTAGGCCTAAGAAAAGAAAAAGAAGAGCTAGTATAGAGATGTCTGTCTAAATACTGTAAGAAATTTCAGCAATACAAAATTAAAATTCTTGGGAAACCTAAAAGAGGCTTATCGTAAGTTATAAATAAAAAAATGGAACCCCAGAGCCTACCATCATTAATGTATTCGTTGTATGTTATTTTTTGTACTAACTAAATAAGATTATTCTACGTCAGTTTTATTCTCAGGTTCCTCCATGAATTTTAATAGTTCTCTACTAAACCCACTCTTCCAGTGAGAATATTTAATATTTTGGCTAATTATATTAGTATTTTACACTACAAAAATCGATGTTTTGTATAGTTTGAAGGCAATCGATTGTAGTGGTGTAATCTGCCTTCATGGGGTCCAGCTAAATATTACAAAGATTGTAGGCGATAGTTTCTATACTTGGTAATCTTAATTACCAAGATGATGTCCACTCAATGGTTGCAACAAGGGGATGCTACAGGAAAAGTTTGGGGTATCCATGTTGGGTGGTTGTTCATAATTGGGTTCAAATGTTGTGAGAGAACTGAGTATCAGGCTAGTCAGTTAGCTGAAAATCAGACCAATTCAACTTGGTTTGGATCCCACGTTAACAGTCAAGTAATTTATTTGTTTAGGGTTGATCTATTTATTATTTAAACACATGGCCTTCCATTCAACCAGTTATTGACAGATAAGTATTTTGAAATCAGACTTAGAGAACATTGGTCGGAAGTAATTGATAAGATAAACGTCTCAGTTTGATCCCAATTATAGTCATAACAAATTGTAAAATGGGTCAGCTAATAACCCCAGGCTGTTCATTTGTCATTGGGCTATTAATTTATGACTCTTTCTAAGGAATAGTCAGCCTTAGTTTGTAACAAAGACTACATTCGCTCATCTACACTCATCATACTCATACTCATTAGAAACCACATTAGGCAATGTCTTAGAATCCGTGTCTTTAGAATTTGTGTCAATCAGTCTTCACTAAGTATGACATCGACTTCTTGGATTTGTCATGCCAGGTCAGGGATAGACAAACCCTGACAACAACAGGGTGTAATTATCCGACCATTCGGATGGAAATGTCCATCTCACTAAATAAAATTTTGTGAACGCTTTTTACTTTCTGGGATTTTAATATTTTATTCCTGGAATACTGATTGCCATTTTAAAAACACGAAAGTGAAGACTTGACGTTTAATATAAAGCACGCTGAATTTTAACTTATCATAACATATCAAACTGTGCAGATCGCTGAACCTGTCCAAAGGCAGGATAAAGGACAGAATTTTTATGCGAAATTTCATTGTTTAACAACTGTTATAAAAACAGTATACATTGAAATATAATACAAAAATTACCTCATTAGTATCAATTAAAAAATGTTTATATACAATGAATGTAAGTGGCAGCCATGCCTCACTACTTCATCGTCAATTTATGTTTATACGTATACGGTTAGTATGAGTGTAGCTATAAATCATACCCTTATCACTAATTAACATCTTTACACGATTAATATAATTAAGATTAATGTTTCACTGAATTATTCATTCATGACTCATTGGGATTCATGACTCTTTGAATCATCACTAATTAAAACATGTACAAAATAAACATATTCTATTGGTCTAAAAACTGTTCCCTAATCATTTTAACGTCCACTGTGGTATTCCTTATCCACTAGGAATCCTATATCACTGGCCTTATCACTTTCCAAGAACTTACACACGGAGAGCGCATTCGACGGTAAGTCAATCATTGCATTTACCAGTTTGTGATCAACTTTAGTAACCGCCTAAACTAACATAACCTAACTGTAATAGCGACAAAAAAATTGGTGGTAGTGGAGAAACGGAAAAAGTAGTGTTAGTGAATTAACAGAAACGGTCCCATAATTTTTACGACAGCTTGAATACTAAAGTAAGAGATGCTTCTGAGAAAAAATTATAATTTATTTAAAATAGTACAGTAATTCAGCAACCCAAATTAAGTACTGTAAATCTAAAATATGCGTCGAATAATCAATTTAATTCATATTATACATCCTTATAATATTAAAAATAATTTCCCTTGAGCATTCCATAGGAAAGATATATAAATATAGTCTACTGACAGCAGAAATCGTTCCCATTCCATATAGATAAATATACTGTATATAATAATAATAAAGGGACATTTAAAATAAAGATGTATTAGGTAAATAAAAGAAACAATAAATTCTAATTAGGCTCCATATAAAATTAAATAAACTATACAAACCTCTGAGAAGAAATAGAGTAGGCTATTAGTTTTTGAATTGCCTTTTCATGAAGTTTGCAAGATCATTGGCTGGACCCAAATAAATATTTACTCTATTTACAGTAACATTTAAGAATATACATTAGTTTCTATTTTTAATTTATTTTGTCTTTTTTCCTGAGCCACCAGTATGTAAAGGGGGTTCTAATTTATAATTTTTACACCTAGTGTTTACGTGGATTTATAACGGAAGCTGCTTTTGAATTAATTACATTTGTAATAAAATAAAAACCTTTGACAAATCAAAGATATGTACAATCACAGATACCTCGTGACTGCCAAGACCATATCACGGAACCATACAAATATTCCACTGGTAAATGAAAATGCAAATAGTCACTGTCAAATAATCTGAAATTGTGTCAGTTAACCTCTTTCCCCCACGGTTTCAGATGTGGGGGGGGGGGGGTTATAATTACAGGAAGTCGTTGTTGTGCGATCCTGCGGGTGCGGGTGCTGTGCCTCGCTGAACGTGTGCGTAGCGATTGGATTGTAAATAACATGCGGGTAAAAGTACATACACCAGTTGAGTATGTAACTTAACCAATTTTGCAAATTGAGGGATATTAAAAATGAATAAGATGTCAAACATGACGTATTTATCGTCTTAATGGAATAAAAACAAACATAATATAATATTAATTATTTAAAATGAAATATTCCAATTAGTAGTATAACTACGCAACTTAAAATAAATGTAAATGAAGACCAGTCCTTTGAGGGTCTGTTTTTAAAATTTGGGAATAATAGGACAAATATTTTCTTAGTGGTGTATGTACTAAGAAAGCCCAAGTGATGTATTTATATTTATAAACATACTTGTAATGAAATAACTACTTGGGAGGACGATATAAAAACAGCCTGCAATAACCGAAAAAAACTTTTTGACTAAACAGCCTTAAGCATTCCAAACCGTAATGAGTCTCTCAGTTATAATGTGTTGTTCATATAACCAACGTAATTGGATATCGGTTCTATTTCTTTGTGAGTCTCTCTGGTCTGAAGATGATAAGCGTGGCTCAATCCGGAATCAGTCACCATATTATCTGTAACTGTTGTACTAAGTTTGTGTTGTTCTTATTTATACCAACACGTTATATGCTAATGTTTAAAATACATTTTATTCCAAAAATACCTTCAATTAGCATTTTGAATCTAGGGACACTTACAAGATTGTCGATGGACGTGTATGTTCCCTTTGCATAAGCGATGAAATAAAGATAAATATAAAGACTGATTCTGGCAAATAAGTGGAGGAAATTTAGCTTGTAAGGAGGATAAAAGTGTTTACATTACTAACTTATTTAAGGTAAGATTTGCAAATGCTTTTTGGAAATACAGTACCTGAGGAAAGTAAAACAAACTACTAATATAGGTAAATGGATGAACAATTATTACTACACATTTTTTCCTTAAACTTATATTAATTTTTTGTTGATTATGCATAGTTTGGATCCTGTTAATAACAAATAATTATTGATAATAACTTGATTTAATACTTATACATTATGTATTACATATCTTAACAAGTTGTTGGTTGTGATGTTTTCAGCTTTAAATTTTTATTATTATTGTAACTTCCCTTTTAACAGAAAACGAGAAAGTAAATCCATTATATTTTGTATTTTTCTTATCTGCTCGACACTCTCGCAAGCATTGCTATAAAGCTTTTATTCTTCTGACCATTTATGATTATATTGTTTTTGTTAGGCTTGCTCTGGTGCGTTATTTTATGTCAGCTTATTTGAGATCTTTTTTGATTTAATTAGGCAGTTTGATGTATTTGATTGAGGTTACGGTAGTTATTTTTTTTGTTATTTTCTTTGTCAGTCTGTTTTCTGGTAGTCTTTTCAGATGTACGAAGAATTTAAATTTTTTCGTTTCCTGATTTTTAAGTTTGAGATTTTGCTACTTCTTAAAGTGACTGTAGCTGTTCCCATCTTCTGTATGTTTCGGTCCCAAGATTATTCTGATTATTTTTCTTTTACCTTTTTCACAATTCTTATTCAGTGTCAGTGTCTCACAAACGTATAAAATTATTATTAATATTGTATGTTATCCTAGTTCCGTTTGGTATAAATTGTGTGGACCATAAGAATAATAAATTAATAAAAAGTGAAATTCAATTGTCTAAGATTAGTTACCCAATTATTTAGTTCATTAGCTAACACATCCTTGAACGTATTGCAAGCCATAAACGTCTGTCTCACATCCTGACGGACCGATAGCCCTGGCCGATGATGTGACACTAAAACCACAGCCCTCACTTTACAACGTCATCAAACCCTCAGACAGTCCACGAGGGATAGGGTCAAACTGTCCCTAGGGCCACAATCATAGAGGCGACTTGTCAGAACACCAATTACGGATAAATTGTTGCTTTCTTTTCTAGTTCATATTCCTTTTGTGTTCATTTAATATTTATCTGTTTCCATAAACAAAACTGTCAAATATAATTTTTTGGGAAAAACTTCACTTTCTAGTTCTTATGAGCCCGGAGGTCTGTGCGTGAATGAGTGAAGAATCGAACGTTAGCTCAGTTGGGTATTCGAACTTTGAACATCGCAGTCCAAAACCTTAGCCACTGAGCTACCTCAAATAACTCTGATACAACGACAATCGGAGCTTTTTTTTGTCATTCAGAATACAAGTTGGAAATCTTATGACATGCAATTGCAGCTTATTACATAAGGGGTTATTTTTGACCAATGTAAATGTGCAATGTGCAGAAAAATAACAAAATTACACGTGTGAGGAGATATGAGCCATGCGAGTGATAGGGTTGGCACGTGAAGTGTGCAGGGGTGTCCATTGTCTGTTGTGAGAGAAAATCTGATTATATTAAAAATAAATAAACCGTACGTTTCTGTCTGCATGGCTACATGAATATGTTACACTTTTTTGTGTAAGATTTGGGAACTATATTTTCTTGATTTCGGTGTTTTAGTCGCACATCTTGTACTGCACCATATTCTTTAGATTCATATAAAAATTCCATCCCTATTTATTTAATGAAAATAAAACCATTTTAGACAACAATTAAATTTCTATAGAATTACCCTAAACAATATTTATTCCATCTTCAGTGCAATGTTTGTGGAGGTCCATTAAATCTATGACCAGCCATACCAAAATAGGTGTGTGACAATATCATGCTGTGCTTAGTTCATAATAACAATCTGAATAGATTTATAGCCAAGAATTTGTTTCAATATTCTTGGTGCTTCATTAGTGATCAATAATTCTTCATCCAGTTGTAATTTAAATCCTCTATATATATATATATATATATATATATATATATATATATATATATATATAAAGCCTCTATTCACTGCATCCATACCACTGGACTGTTTCACAAGTCTGGAGGTTCCATGTACTTGGTGGCTAGGTATTGTGTAGATTATATACATAGCCTCTATTCACTGCATCCACACCACTGGTCTGTCACACAAGTCTGGAGGTTCCATGTACTTGGTGGCTAGGTATTGTGTAGATTATATACATAGCATCTATTCACTGCATCCACACCACTGGACTGTCACACAAGCCTGGAGGTTCCATGTACTTGGTGGCTAGGTATTGTGTAGATTATATACATAGCCTCTATTCACTGCATCCACACCACTGGACTGTCACACAAGTCTGGAGGTTCCATGTACTTGGTGGCTAGGTATTGTGTAGATTATATACATAGCCTCTATTCACTGCATCCACACCACTGGACTGTCACACAAGCCTGGAGGTTCCATGTACATGGTGGCTAGGTATTGTGTAGATTATATACATAGCCTCTATTCACTGCATCCACACCACTGGACTGTCACACAAGCCTGGAGGTTCCATGTACTTGGTGGCTAGGTATTGTGTAGATTATATACATAGCCTCTATTCACTGCATCCACACCACTGGACTGTCACACAAGTCTGGAGGTTCCATGTACTTGGTGGCTAGGTATTGTGTAGATTATATACATAGCCTCTATTCACTGCATCCACACCACTGGACTGTCACACAAGTCTGGAGGTTCCATGTGCTTGGTGGCTAGGTATTGTGTAGATTATATACATAGCCTCTATTCACTGCATCCACACCACTGGACTGTCACACAAGCCTGGAGGTTCCATGTACTTGGTGGCTAGGTATTGTGTAGATAATTTACATAGCATCTATTCACTGCATCCACACCACTGGACTGTCACACAAGCCTGGAGGTTCCATGTGCTTGGTGGCTAGGTATTGTGTAGATTATATACATAGCCTCTATTCACTGCATCCACACCACTGGACTGTCACACAAGCCTGGAGGTTCCATGTACTTGGTGGCTAGGTATTGTGTAGATTATATACATAGCCTCTATTCACTGCATCCACACCACTGGACTGTCACACAAGCCTGGAGGTTCCATGTACTTGGTGGCTAGGTATTGTGTAGATTATATACATAGCCTCTATTCACTGCATCCACACCACTGTACTGTCACACAAGCCTGGAGGTTCCATGTACTTGGTGGCTAGGTATTGTGTAGATTATATACATAGCCTCTATTCACTGCATCCACACCACTGGACTGTCACACATGCCTGGAGGTTCCATGTGCTTGGTGGCTAGGTATTGTGTGGATTATATACATAGCCTCTATTCACTGCATCCACACCACTGGACTGTCACACAAGTCTGGAGGTTCCATGTACTTGGTGGCTAGGTATTGTGTAGATTATATACATAGCCTCTATTCACTGCATCCACACCACTGGACTGTCACACAAGCCTGGAGGTACCATGTACTTGGTGGCTAGGTATTGTGTAGATTATATACATAGCCTCTATTCACTGCATCCACACCACTGGACTGTCACACAAGCCTGGA
Source organism: Stictocephala bisonia (assembly GCA_035578905.1). Taxonomy (NCBI): domain Eukaryota; kingdom Metazoa; phylum Arthropoda; class Insecta; order Hemiptera; family Membracidae; genus Stictocephala; species Stictocephala bisonia. Next base: position 878,436 of record JAQJVL010000208.1, on the reverse strand, counting down.
GGTTCCATGTACTTGGTGGCTAGGTATTGTGTAGATTATATACATAGCATCTATTCACTGCATCCACACCACTGGACTGTCACACAAGCCTGGAGGTTCCATGTACTTGGTGGCTAGGTATTGTGTAGAATATATACATAGCCTCTATTCACTGCATCCACACCACTGGACTGTCACACAAGCCTGGAGGTACCATGTACTTGGTGGCTAGGTATTGTGTAGATTATATACATAGCCTCTATTCACTGCATCCACACCACTGGACTGTCACACAAGCCTGGAGGTTCCATGTACTTGGTGGCTAGGTATTGTGTAGATTATATACATAGCATCTATTCACTGCATCCACACCACTGGACTGTCACACAAGCCTGGAGGTTCCATGTACTTGGTGGCTAGGTATTGTGTAGAATATATACATAGCCTCTATTCACTGCATCCACACCACTGGACTGTCACACAAGCCTGGAGGTTCCATGTACTTGGTGGCTAGGTATTGTGTAGATTATATACATAGCCTCTATTCACTGCATCCACACCACTGGACTGTCACACAAGCCTGGAGGTTCCATGTGCTTGGTGGCTAGAAATTGTGTAGAATTTATACATAGCCTTTATTCACTGCATCCACACCACTGGACTGTCACACAAGTCTGGAGGTTCCATGTACTTGGTAGATAGGTATTGTGTAGATTATATACATAGCATCTATTCACTGCATCCACACCACTGGACTGTCACACAAGCCTGGAGGTTCCATGTACTTGGTGGCTAGGTATTGTGTAGATAATTTACATAGCATCTATTCACTGCATCCACACCACTGGACTGTCACACAAGCCTGGAGGTTCCATGTGCTTGGTGGCTAGGTATTGTGTAGATTATATACATAGCCTCTATTCACTGCATCCACACCACTGGACTGTCACACAAGCCTGGAGGTTCCATGTACTTGGTGGCTAGGTATTGTGTAGATTATATACATAGCCTCTATTCACTGCATCCACACCACTGGACTGTCACACAAGCCTGGAGGTTCCATGTACTTGGTGGCTAGGTATTGTGTAGATTATATACATAGCCTCTATTCACTGCATCCACACCACTGGACTGTCACACAAGCCTGGAGGTACCATGTACTTGGTGGCTAGGTATTGTGTAGATTATATACATAGCCTCTATTCACTGCATCCACACCACTGGACTGTCACACAAGCCTGGAGGTTCCATGTACTTGGTGGCTAGGTATTGTGTAGATTATATACATAGCATCTATTCACTGCATCCACACCACTGGACTGTCACACAAGCCTGGAGGTTCCATGTACTTGGTGGCTAGGTATTGTGTAGAATATATACATAGCCTCTATTCACTGCATCCACACCACTGGACTGTCACACAAGCCTGGAGGTACCATGTACTTGGTGGCTAGGTATTGTGTAGATTATATACATAGCCTCTATTCACTGCATCCACACCACTGGACTGTCACACAAGCCTGGAGGTTCCATGTACTTGGTGGCTAGGTATTGTGTAGATTATATACATAGCATCTATTCACTGCATCCACACCACTGGACTGTCACACAAGCCTGGAGGTTCCATGTACTTGGTGGCTAGGTATTGTGTAGAATATATACATAGCCTCTATTCACTGCATCCACACCACTGGACTGTCACACAAGCCTGGAGGTTCCATGTACTTGGTGGCTAGGTATTGTGTAGATTATATACATAGCCTCTATTCACTGCATCCACACCACTGGACTGTCACACAAGCCTGGAGGTTCCATGTGCTTGGTGGCTAGAAATTGTGTAGAATTTATACATAGCCTTTATTCACTGCATCCACACCACTGGACTGCCACACAAGTCTGGAGGTTCCATGTACTTGGTAGATAGGTATTGTGTAGATTATATACATAGCATCTATTCACTGCATCCACACCACTGGACTGTCACACAAGCCTGGAGGTTCCATGTACTTGGTGGCTAGGTATTGTGTAGATAATTTACATAGCATCTATTCACTGCATCCACACCACTGGACTGTCACACAAGCCTGGAGGTTCCATGTGCTTGGTGGCTAGGTATTGTGTAGATTATATACATAGCCTCTATTCACTGCATCCACACCACTGGACTGTCACACAAGCCTGGAGGTTCCATGTACTTGGTAGCTAGGTATTGTGTAGATTATATACATAGCCTCTATTCACTGCATCCACACCACTGGACTGTCACACAAGCCTGGAGGTTCCATGTACATGGTGACTAGGTATTGTGTAGATTATATACATAGCATCTATTCACTGCATCCACACCACTGGACTGTCACACAAGCCTGGAGGTTCCATGTGTTGGTGGCTAGGTATTGTGTATATTATATACATAGCCTCTATTCACTGCATCCACGCCACTGGACTGTCACACAAGTCTGGAGGTTCCATGTACTTGGTGGCTAGGTATTGTGTATATTATATACATAGCCTCTATTCACTGCATCCACACCACTGGACTGTCACACAAGCCTGGAGGTTCCATGTATTTGGTGGCTACGTATTGTGTAGATTATATACATATCCTCTATTCACTGCATCCACACCACTGGACTGTCACACAAGCCTGGAGGTTCCATGTAGTTGGTGGCTAGGTATTGTGTGGATTATATACATAGCCTCTATTCACTGCATCCACACCACTGGACTGTCACACAAGCCTGGAGGTTCCATGTACTTGGTGGCTAGGTATTGTGTGGATTATATACATATCCTCTATTCACTGCATCCACACCACTGGACTGTCACACAAGCCTGGAGGTTCCATGTACTTGGTGGCTAGGTATTGTGTAGATTATATACATAGCCTCTATTCACTGCATCCACACCACTGGACTGTCACACAAGCCTGGAGGTACCATGTACTTGGTGGCTAGGTATTGTGTAGATTATATACATATCCTCTATTCACTGCATCCACACCACTGGACTGTCACACAAGCCTGGAGGTTCCATGTACTTGGTGGCTACGTATTGTGTAGATTATATACATATCCTCTATTCACTGCATGCACACCACTGGACTGTAACACAAGCCTGGAGGTTCCATGTACTTGGTGGCTAGGTATTGTGTGGATTATATACATAGCCTCTATTCACTGCATCCACACCACTGGACTGTCACACAAGCCTGGAGGTTCCATGTACTTAGTGGCTAGGTATTGTGTAGATTATATACATAGCCTCTATTTACTGCATCCACACCACTGGACTGTCACACAAGTCTGGAGGTTCCATGTGCTTGGTGGCTAGGTATTGTGTAGATTATATACATAGCATCTATTCACTGCATCCACACCACTGGACTGTCACACAAGCCTGGAGGTTCCATGTACTTGGTGGCTAGGTATTGTGTAGATTATATACATAGCCTCTATTCACTGCATCAACACCACTGGACTGTCACACAATCCTGGAGGTACCATGTACTTGGTGGCTAGGTATTGTGTAGATTATATACATAGCATCTATTCACTGCATCCACACCACTGGACTGTCACACAAGTCTGGAGGTTCCATGTACTTGGTGGCTAGGTATTGTGTAGATTATATACATAGCCTCTATTCACTGCATCCACACCACTGGACTGTCACACAAGTCTGGAGGTTCCATGTGCTTGGTGGCTAGGTATTGTGTAGATTATATACATAGCCTCTATTCACTGCATCCACACCACTGGACTGTCACACAAGCCTGGAGGTTCCATGTACTTGGTGGCTAGGTATTGTGTAGATTATATACATAGCCTCTATTCACTGCATCCACACCACTGGTCTGTCACACAAGCCTGGAGGGTCCATGTACTTAGTGGCTAAGTATTGTGTAGATTATATACATAACCTCTATTCACTGCATCCACACCACTGGACTGTCACACAAGCCTGGAGGTTCCATGTACTTGGTGGCTAGATATTGTGTAGATTATATACATATCCTCTATTCACTGCATCCACACCACTGGACTGTCACACAAGCCTGGAGTTTCCATGTACTTAGTGGCTACGTATTGTGTAGATTATATACATATCCTCTATTCACTGCATGCACACCACTGGACTGTCACACAAGCCTGGAGGTTCCATGTACTTGGTGGCTAGGTATTGTGTGGATTATATACATAGCCTCTATTCACTGCATCCACACCACTGGACTGTCACACAAGCCTGGAGGTTCCATGTACTTGGTGGCTAGGTATTGTGTAGATTATATACATAGCATCTATTCACTGCATCCACACCACTGGACTGTCACACAAGCCTGGAGGTTCCATGTACTTGGTGGCTAGGTATTGTGTAGATTATATACATAGCCTCTATTCACTGCATCCACACCACTGGTCTGTCACACAAGCCTGGAGGTTCCATGTACTTAGTGGCTAAGTATTGTGTAGATTATATACATAGCCTCTATTCACTGCATCCACACCACTGGACTGTCACACAAGCCTGGAGGTTCCATGTACTTAGTGGCTAAGTATTGTGTAGATTATATACATAGCCTCTATTCACTGCATCCACACCACTGGACTGTCACACAAGTCTGGAGGTTCCATGTACTTGGTGGATAGGTATTGTGTAGATTATATACATAGCATCTATTCACTGCATCCACACCACTGGACTGTCACACAAGCCTGGAGGTTCCATGTACTTGGTGGCTAGGTATTGTGTAGATAACATACATAGCCTCTATTCACTGCATCCACACCACTGGACTGTCACACAAGCCTGGAGGTTCCATGTACTTGGTGGCTAGGTATTGTGTATATTATATACATAGCATCTATTCACTGCATCCACACCACTGGACTGTCACACAAGCCTGGAGGTTCCATGTACTTGGTGGCTAGGTATTGTGTAGATAATATACATAGCATCTATTCACTGCATCCACACCACTGGACTGTCACACAAGCCTGGAGGTTCCATGTACTTGGTGGCTAGGTATTGTGTATATTATATACATAGCCTCTATTTACTGCATCCACACCACTGGACTGTCACACAAGCCTGGATGTTCCATGTGCTTGGTGGCTAGGTATTGTGTAGATTATATACATAGCCTCTATTCACTGCATCCACACCACTGGACTGTCACACAAGTCTGGAGGTTCCATGTGCTTGGTGGCTAGGTATTGTGTAGATTATATACATAGCATCTATTCACTGCATCCACACCACTGGACTGTCACACAAGCCTGGAGGTTCCATGTGCTTGGTGGCTAGAAATTGTGTAGAATTTATACATAGCCTTTATTCACTGCATCCACACCACTGGACTGCCACACAAGTCTGGAGGTTCCATGTACTTGGTAGATAGGTATTGTGTAGATTATATACATAGCATCTATTCACTGCATCCACACCACTGGACTGTCACACAAGCCTGGAGGTTCCATGTACTTGGTGGCTAGGTATTGTGTAGATAATTTACATAGCATCTATTCACTGCATCCACACCACTGGACTGTCACACAAGCCTGGAGGTTCCATGTGCTTGGTGGCTAGGTATTGTGTAGATTATATACATAGCCTCTATTCACTGCATCCACACCACTGGACTGTCACACAAGCCTGGAGGTTCCATGTACTTGGTAGCTAGGTATTGTGTAGATTATATACATAGCCTCTATTCACTGCATCCACACCACTGGACTGTCACACAAGCCTGGAGGTTCCATGTACATGGTGACTAGGTATTGTGTAGATTATATACATAGCATCTATTCACTGCATCCACACCACTGGACTGTCACACAAGCCTGGAGGTTCCATGTGTTGGTGGCTAGGTATTGTGTATATTATATACATAGCCTCTATTCACTGCATCCACGCCACTGGACTGTCACACAAGTCTGGAGGTTCCATGTACTTGGTGGCTAGGTATTGTGTATATTATATACATAGCCTCTATTCACTGCATCCACACCACTGGACTGTCACACAAGCCTGGAGGTTCCATGTATTTGGTGGCTACGTATTGTGTAGATTATATACATATCCTCTATTCACTGCATCCACACCACTGGACTGTCACACAAGCCTGGAGGTTCCATGTAGTTGGTGGCTAGGTATTGTGTGGATTATATACATAGCCTCTATTCACTGCATCCACACCACTGGACTGTCACACAAGCCTGGAGGTTCCATGTACTTGGTGGCTAGGTATTGTGTGGATTATATACATATCCTCTATTCACTGCATCCACACCACTGGACTGTCACACAAGCCTGGAGGTTCCATGTACTTGGTGGCTAGGTATTGTGTAGATTATATACATAGCCTCTATTCACTGCATCCACACCACTGGACTGTCACACAAGCCTGGAGGTACCATGTACTTGGTGGCTAGGTATTGTGTAGATTATATACATATCCTCTATTCACTGCATCCACACCACTGGACTGTCACACAAGCCTGGAGGTTCCATGTACTTGGTGGCTACGTATTGTGTAGATTATATACATATCCTCTATTCACTGCATGCACACCACTGGACTGTAACACAAGCCTGGAGGTTCCATGTACTTGGTGGCTAGGTATTGTGTGGATTATATACATAGCCTCTATTCACTGCATCCACACCACTGGACTGTCACACAAGCCTGGAGGTTCCATGTACTTAGTGGCTAGGTATTGTGTAGATTATATACATAGCCTCTATTTACTGCATCCACACCACTGGACTGTCACACAAGTCTGGAGGTTCCATGTGCTTGGTGGCTAGGTATTGTGTAGATTATATACATAGCATCTATTCACTGCATCCACACCACTGGACTGTCACACAAGCCTGGAGGTTCCATGTACTTGGTGGCTAGGTATTGTGTAGATTATATACATAGCCTCTATTCACTGCATCAACACCACTGGACTGTCACACAATCCTGGAGGTACCATGTACTTGGTGGCTAGGTATTGTGTAGATTATATACATAGCATCTATTCACTGCATCCACACCACTGGACTGTCACACAAGTCTGGAGGTTCCATGTACTTGGTGGCTAGGTATTGTGTAGATTATATACATAGCCTCTATTCACTGCATCCACACCACTGGACTGTCACACAAGTCTGGAGGTTCCATGTGCTTGGTGGCTAGGTATTGTGTAGATTATATACATAGCCTCTATTCACTGCATCCACACCACTGGACTGTCACACAAGCCTGGAGGTTCCATGTACTTGGTGGCTAGGTATTGTGTAGATTATATACATAGCCTCTATTCACTGCATCCACACCACTGGTCTGTCACACAAGCCTGGAGGGTCCATGTACTTAGTGGCTAAGTATTGTGTAGATTATATACATAACCTCTATTCACTGCATCCACACCACTGGACTGTCACACAAGCCTGGAGGTTCCATGTACTTGGTGGCTAGATATTGTGTAGATTATATACATATCCTCTATTCACTGCATCCACACCACTGGACTGTCACACAAGCCTGGAGTTTCCATGTACTTAGTGGCTACGTATTGTGTAGATTATATACATATCCTCTATTCACTGCATGCACACCACTGGACTGTCACACAAGCCTGGAGGTTCCATGTACTTGGTGGCTAGGTATTGTGTGGATTATATACATAGCCTCTATTCACTGCATCCACACCACTGGACTGTCACACAAGCCTGGAGGTTCCATGTACTTGGTGGCTAGGTATTGTGTAGATTATATACATAGCATCTATTCACTGCATCCACACCACTGGACTGTCACACAAGCCTGGAGGTTCCATGTACTTGGTGGCTAGGTATTGTGTAGATTATATACATAGCCTCTATTCACTGCATCCACACCACTGGTCTGTCACACAAGCCTGGAGGTTCCATGTACTTAGTGGCTAAGTATTGTGTAGATTATATACATAGCCTCTATTCACTGCATCCACACCACTGGACTGTCACACAAGCCTGGAGGTTCCATGTACTTAGTGGCTAAGTATTGTGTAGATTATATACATAGCCTCTATTCACTGCATCCACACCACTGGACTGTCACACAAGTCTGGAGGTTCCATGTACTTGGTGGATAGGTATTGTGTAGATTATATACATAGCATCTATTCACTGCATCCACACCACTGGACTGTCACACAAGCCTGGAGGTTCCATGTACTTGGTGGCTAGGTATTGTGTAGATAACATACATAGCCTCTATTCACTGCATCCACACCACTGGACTGTCACACAAGCCTGGAGGTTCCATGTACTTGGTGGCTAGGTATTGTGTATATTATATACATAGCATCTATTCACTGCATCCACACCACTGGACTGTCACACAAGCCTGGAGGTTCCATGTACTTGGTGGCTAGGTATTGTGTAGATAATATACATAGCATCTATTCACTGCATCCACACCACTGGACTGTCACACAAGCCTGGAGGTTCCATGTACTTGGTGGCTAGGTATTGTGTATATTATATACATAGCCTCTATTTACTGCATCCACACCACTGGACTGTCACACAAGCCTGGATGTTCCATGTGCTTGGTGGCTAGGTATTGTGTAGATTATATACATAGCCTCTATTCACTGCATCCACACCACTGGACTGTCACACAAGTCTGGAGGTTCCATGTGCTTGGTGGCTAGGTATTGTGTAGATTATATACATAGCATCTATTCACTGCATTTACACCACTGGACTGTCACACAAGCCTGGAGGTTCCATGTACTTGGTGGCTAGGTATTGTGTAGATTATATACATAGCATCTATTCACTGCATTTACACCACTGGACTGTCACACAAGCCTGGAGGTTCCATGTGCTTGGTGGCTAGGTATTATGTAGATTATATACATAGCCTCTATTCTCTGCATCCACACCACTGGACTGTCACACAAGTCTGGAGGTTCCATGTGCTTGGTGGTCAGTATTCAGATAATGTAAGGGACAGATTCGGGTCAACTTTAAGCTCTAGATCCTTTATTTTAACTATTGGGGTATTAATAAATAATACAATTACCACCGTACGCGTATTAGTGTGTGGGAGGGATATTAACCCCTTTTAATAATAAACGATTCTTCTAAAAAAAACTGATGAATTTATTTAGTAGCAAAGACTACATTCATTCATCTACACTCATCATATCCATTTAGCAAGCATACTCACTCACACGAATACATGATCGGCGTATTACCAGTAAGTAAATAAATTAGGAAATTACTGAAGCGGAGGTGGTGGTAATAGGGAAATTAATACTATCCCATGTCTATGTTTCAATGCTCGATTTTCTAGCATGAAATAAGTGTAAATATACATTATATTCACGTTATAGCCTTAAAAGATCTAACATTAAATGATTACCCTCTATGTAAAATTGTTTTAAAAATATATGAATGAGCAAACGGACGTTTTTTGCTGCGATGCTGTTTTATTTACTAACGTAAAGTCCAGTATTTTTTCGTTGTTTACGACCAATGGGGTGCGTTTCAAATTAAAATGTACAGGTTTTGTTGAAAAATAATCATCCTGCCACAGTGTACATTTCTATAGATCGTGTTCGGACATGAAGAGAGCGTTCATTTCCCTCCTAAACAATGGCGACTACTTGAATAAACAAACCATCATACAAATCCTGGTGCCATAAAATAAATCACGCCTGTAGAACGTGGACATTTCAGGGTCTGGTAGGCTGATCTGTATACTCCCAGCCTATACCCATTTATAAATATTTGAAAACAAACACTCACGTCTCATTTGTTTCAGACACAACTCTATTGATTCACTGTACCTGGTTTAACTAAATTTTCCATTTACATTGAAGATGACTACATTTTATAGATGCAACTCCTAATATATATCTATGGATTTAATTCCATTATTTAATCAGTCCCCATGAAATGTTTAAAACTAGGAAGAATAAAGGATAACTTGATTAGATTAATTTTTAAATACAAGTACCAAGGACGGCGGGAAACATAACAGGAACATAACAAATAATCAAAGCTCTGCTCCCCTCACTAAAGTGTTTTATTAATATATATAACTGCTCTTTATGATTAAAAAAAACATCTATAATGTTGCTGTTAGTGCAGTCATGAGTCACAAAGGCTGAAGGGATGTCCCCTAGTTTTATATAATTTAAAATGTGAACCTCTTGGAAATGAAACTAATTTAAAAATATTAGTAAGGTGATTTTTAGAGTTTTGCTTATTTAAAAAAGTAAGTTTTTTTACTTTACAGTATTTTTAAATGATAAACTGCTTAGGTTAGAAAAATAAATGAAGTTTCAGGTATTATACAAATATATTATTTCCATGTATATATAAAATAAGAGAATCCATAATGAGCTTAACCTAAATTTTTGGTTTGTTGTAATGCTTGAACTACACTAATAGAAAAACGAAAGTACCACTTGATTTAATAAATTGCATATATTCTAATACAAAAATGAGAATGCTATATTATCTTCCAAAGCAACGTGGCATTCGTGTTTTATCGGTAAAAACTTAGTTGACGAGTATAAAAATTTGAAGGTACATTTATAAAGGACGGATGAAAAATATATCAGCTCTTGGATGAAGTTGGAATTGAAAAGTTGGATCAACGTGGTCCAGTTTGTGGAATCAAAGAGCAGCGATGTTTGCCGCTGTAACCAGAGGGAATTGGTATGGGAATATATTTGGGCCTCACCCACCTTTTCTCGAATCGATTAAATATATAACCAAACAAGCTATACAAATTTAGAATGTTATTTATTTACTAAATAGGTTATTTAATAAAGTATAAGAAACATTTCAAATATATCGATATACTCAAAAACATCTTTTAATAAATTTAATTGTATAGGGTGACATAGTATGAATGCCAGATTTAAATTTTGAACATAAAAGTGTATTTTCAAACTAATTTAACGAAATAACATTTAAATCCAATTATTTTATTTGTTCTTGTACATATCAATTTCACTATAATGGGTAAGAGAGTAGATAAATAAATTTGTAGGTGTATGCAAGATAGGGTACGTAAATATAACTGAACGTGTATGGGTGGAAGGGTAGGTCAATAGCGTTGTACGTATATGGGAGGGAGGTTACATCAATAACTTTGTAGGTGTATGGGAGAGAGAGTAGGTAAATATTACTGAACGTGTATGGGTGGAAGGGTAGATCAATAACGTTGTACGTGTATGGGAAAGAGGTTACATCAATAGCTTTGTAGGTGTATGATAGGTTTCAGTTGGAAGGGTGGTCAATAGCTTTGTGCATGTATGGGAGGGAGGGTGTTCAATAGCTTTTTACGTGTATGGCAAAGTTGGTCGGTCAGTAGCTTTGTACATGTATGGGAGGGAGGTTACATCAATAACTTTGAAGGTGTATGATAGGTTTAAGTGTGGGAGGGTGGTCAATAGCTTTGTACATGTATGGCTGGGAGGGTGTTCAATAGCTTTGAACATGTATGGATGGGAAGGTGGTCAATAACCTTTTACGTGTATGGGAGGGAGGGTGCATCAATAACTTTGTAGGAGTATGTAAGAGAGAGTGGGTAAATATCACTGAACGTGTATGGGTGGGAGGGTAGGTCAATAGTGGTGTACGTGTATGGGAGGGAGGGTAGGTAAGTAGCTTTGTACGTGTATGGAAGAGAGAATAGGTAAATATCACTGAACGTGTATGAGTGGGAGGGTGTTCAATAGCTTTGTACGTCTATAGGAAGGAGGTTACATCAAAGCTTTGTACATTATGGGTGGGTGGATAGGTCAATAGTACGGAACATGTTTTGGTATGCGTTCGAGCATTAATTTACTGAAATACTATGTGTGATAAATTCCCTCTGTAGCCTGCTGTCTTTTTACAAAGTTTTATATATATTTTTACATGCTCCTGCGGATGAGTGTCATTAACAGCACGAGTGTCCTCCAAAGAGTCTTGAACGGGCAGTGTATTTTCTGTTGGGATATTGGAATAAATTAGCATACTACAAGTCCACAAACCATTCAAAACCTCAAACAGGGAACTCGTCGTGCTGTTATATCTCAAGAGTACGCAAAGTGATAGAAAGCTTTATCTAAAGAGTTAGTGTTTACCTCATGAATCCAGGTAGGACTCATCACTCATTGTATTTAATCATTTTAGCAGAAATAACATACTTCGAGATTTACATGGGTTTTGCTAATTTAGTGTGGAAATAAATTTGTCGTACACAATTTTTAAATCTTTTATTCTCACTGGAATGCCTGATATATAGATGAATAATTTATTCTTAAGGTACCATCAAGATATGGGAAAATAAGAATTCTGAATGAGCGGGATGAGTATAGTCGCAAAAACTCAATCATGTTAATCATATTTTGATTAAACTGTTTTAATTATTACTATTTTCATTTTATCGAGAAAAAATATGGATTCAAATAATACTTAGTAGTTATAATTAGCTATAAATAGTTTTTTAGTAAGCATAATACGTTTTGGTACAAATTTGCTAACTATTATTGCTAACAAATTGCTAACAAAAATTGCCAAGTACAAGTGAATGTCACACAACACAAATTTATTACAATATAAGCACAAAATCCACAAAAATATTACAATACAAGTACAAAATGAACAAATATTATGGTAATTGATTTCAGTGAACCACGCTCACCATAATACATAATACATGTATTTGTGCATTTCGTGCTTATATTGTAATAAATTTGTTTTGTGTGACGTTCACTTGTGCTGAGTTAGTTTTAAGCACTAACTAAAAAGGCACAAAATATTGTTGAAAAATGTAGTGTTATAATATATTTTTATTTTTTATATTCTATTTGAACTATTTTCTATTTAATATTTTTAGATCACGGTTTGCGTTGTAAAACAAGTACTGGAGGTAATTTATATGTCTCTATTGAGAGAGAAAGGGCCGTGTCAATGTACACGGTACGACTGTCTTCACACAAGGGTGTGGCTGACCCAGGGGTGTGTCCGTTGACAATATCATGTTGTAAACATCACCCCTGTCGCATTACCAGTCTATCAGGTTAATATCCGGGCATATTCCACCACTACCTAACTACCGATCTGATGAAGTGGCTAATGTAACCAACTCAAGTCAAAAATAATTATTTATAATTTTGTAAAAGTTATTCTTAATATTAGACACAAGACGTTGACTCAACTTTGCGAATTTGAATGATTATATGACTATAGAATAAGCATGGATGACCTGTTTAGTCTAGTTACTGAGTTGAACTGTTTCTGAGAAAGAGCTATTTATGAGTAACCCAATAGTCAGGTCAACCAAAGTACAACATTGTATAGATTTGATTTTCGGTTGATTCATAGGCCTGACACTCGGTTCTCTTCCCTACAAAAAAATCTGAACGTTGACTACCACCCAACATGGACATTCCAGACTTCTCTAGTTGTGTCCACACCGATAGCAACCATTGAGTGGACATGTCGGTATTAAGAGGACCGAGTATAGAACATATAACTTATAATATCCTCAACTCTTTATCTTCAAGTAGCTGGGTTATAGAACTGCGCCACTAGAACTTGTATTTTTTGATTAGCATAATACGTGTTACTGGAAAAAATTACAAGTGAACGTCTCACAACACAAATATATAATAATAATAGTACAACACAGCCTTCACTATGATTATCGATTTCGATAAACCACATTAAACCTCAGACCAGAGGAATTCCCAGATGAATCTGAGCATACCTTTGTGAATCCCTGTGGTCCACCGGGACAGCGCCGCTACTACTAGGCGGTAGGATGAAATGTAGAATGTAAACAAACGACGTATATTTACGGTCCAACAGGGTCCTAAGTAAATAAGGCGATTCCACTTTTGGCTACTAATTAATTGTTCTTTTTATTTACACGTTCTAAATCACTAAATTACACAAATTACAACAATTCATTTTACTTATCACACTATTCACTTAATGTCCGGTACTGGTCGGTATACTGTCACTGCTAACTCACTTTCACTAGACTGTCACCATTAATCAATGTCACTTGACTGTAACTGTATTCAATGCCACCTCCACTGTAGACTGTCACTTACTCACTGACTGACTGACTGACTCTTCACTGACTGTCAGGTCGGCCAAAGGGTGTATTTATATAACCTAGAGTCGTAAGCCAAGAAGATTCTGGTACTGGCGATGGTGACCCTCGAAGGGGATCTAGAACATTCTCGGCTCCAGTTCAGGAAGGGCCTCGGTTCACCTATAAATGAATTATCTACCATTCTAGTCGTTCCTGGAAGATTTCGATTGTTCCCACGGGCAGTTACCCGCGTAGAGAAAGGGCGGTGCAATTACCTAGGCGGTGCCAATGATGAATGGCGTAATCTGTAACAGTATTGAGAACGATGAAGTAATGTGAAAGGCTTCACAACAAATTCAAGAAATCGTGTTCGTCTCCTCATACAGGCATTTCAATCTTCACTGAATGATTGGACCCCTGGCAAATCAAGAATGACAAATACATTAATAGTGTACAACATCACTAGTCATATATTGCAACGGTTGTAACCAATGTAGTAGAGTACATAGCCCTTGTACTTTGGACATTATCTCGTACGGCAAACACATAGATTCCTTTGTCTTTTATGGTTTTTTCTTTTATTGTCATTGAGGTTATTTTATAGTTCGATATTTGAAAAACTGATTGAGCATAAATCTGATTGACTCCTTCAACAACTAGCTGATCCATGAATTACCGCATGTTTTGTCTGGGGCTCGTGAGAAAAATATGGGTTTTATATGTTACTACCGTTTCTAACAATGAACAGTAAAGACAAAATTCTGAGAGAAATGAAACGCAACGAGCTTATTATTTAACTAGCGTACCCGTCGCGCGTTGCTGCGATTTCAGAGGAAGACATGTAAGATTACATCCAATCTATTTTACATTGTTTCATTAAAAAAACAGTATCTAATTAAACATAAAACAATCATTTCGCTTTCGAGGGCTTTTTTATAAACAATATTTTTTGTTCTTCCGTTTTGTGAGTACACAAAAAGATTGGTTGGTTTTCCAACGCGGGAGCAGGCCACATAGAGTTGTCCATGTGAGAAACATGGATTTGTTGAGTCTAATCCACACAGTTGCAGTGATTGTCCTTGAGATTTGTTTATAGTAATTGCGAAGGGAAGTCGCACAGGAAACTGCAAGCGTTTGAAATCAAACGGAATATCTGTCGGGATCATTGGAATCCGTGGCAATAAGACATCTTCTCCCTTGAATCTGCCATTTAACATGGACGCTTCTATTACATTGTTCATCAGTTTCTTTAATATTAGTCTTGTGCCGTTACATAATCGTGGAGGGTTGATATTTCTGAGAAGAATGATGGGCACACCTATTTTTAATTTTAAAATATGTGGTGGTACCCCTGGCAAATCAAGTGAATTCAAGAATTCTGTTGGATAATTTACAACTTCATCTTGATTCATCACCGTATCTATGGACATATAAGTTGTTTCTTCGCCAGGTATTCGGTTTAGGATACTGTTATTGATCGCATTGACATCGTTGTTAGTTGCTGCTAATTAGCACGAACACTAAGCCACTGGTGATTTTGATGATTTTGCACAATATTTGGAAAAACGTATTGTATTAATTCTTCTTTGGTTGATGTGAGATTACAGAAGTTTGTTGGCAGTGTGACACATTGGGTGGATTTTTTCAATTGCCATATTTCCATTCCCAATATCCTAGCAATTGCTTTGAGAATAGTTTGGCGGAAGCATCTTCCTGTAGCTGAACTCGCATGTTTGTTTTAAGAGTTAATTTATTTACATGTCACCATAATACCGATGATTTTAGGCATGCATTCAATTCATCTGTGGGTGTAGAACGTGGTATTACTGTGAGAGTTTGTCGAAAATATCCAGACAATAAAATCAATGCTCTGCCAAAGGGTTGTCCATTTCCTCTCAAATTTTGTAGTGTATGATCGAGCGCTTCCAATGCTTTTTTCCATTGGATTTGAGCGATTTGGTGCACTCATTCCAAAATCCACCAATCCTTTGTTAGCGATAGCTAAACATATATCCTCGACCGAAACCAACGCCTCATTATACACGTTTGGTGTGTATTGCATTTCCGGATTCGTTGCTCGCAAATGATGTAGGATGTCTTCACTCATACATTCTTTGTACTTTTCCCAAAGAACTTTAGGATTGGATGGAAAACATGTTGTGAGTATTATTGCAAACAAAGTGCGTATTTGTTGTGGTTGAGCAGAAGGCCTATTCGATGCTTCAGCGAGCGTTGTGTCCCAATGGGCATCGTTTTCAAGAAGATTTAATTTCTGGCAAGCTTCTCGATAGGTTGAACACACTTCACCATTTACTGATCTCAGTTCTTCAAATGATCTAGGCCCACGTATGTTAACCAATAGCAATCGCAAGTAAAAACACTCCTGATTGTTTGGATGGACTGTATAAAGTCGGCCTAACGCGTCGGACGAATACAAATTTGGATGTCCTTCAACTGGTCTGCCCTGTTTTCGACGTTGAAACTTTTTCTCTGATGTATTCCATGTGTAGTATTTCGGTATTTCTGAGTATAGTAAAGTTCTTGCGAACAAATCATCAGTGCACAATGTAAAGAAACCTGTTAATGTGGTTTGCGGTGGTAAGATAGCTCTCACTTGAACATTTTCCGGTGTAAAATACACACGCTGTCCATTTTCAAGATGTACTGTCAGATGTACAACTGTTGGATGCCGTTCATGAATTAGAAATGAAAAAATACGCCAAACAGCTTCATTGCTACTTATGTAGCGTCCCAATTGATATCGTTCGATTTCATCTATTGGTACAGATGCATTTCTCACTCCAAAAACTGCCATATCGCTTCCTTTGTTGACATATTTACAAATGTATTTGATTGATTTCACTGAATTACAATACTCGACATTGATATGTGCTTTGAATGTCTTTGACAGTAACGGTGAATACGGCACAATCCATCGATTATCGACTTCAATGTCATTGTTGCACACTTTTAGAGTTATTAATTTACCACCATCTTCCGTTGATCATCTACGATATTGTGGATATCCATCATTTCCAGAGATAGTTTCACTGTGTAACTCTCTTGGATAGCGTTTAGTGCATTTCCCATCCTTCATGAAAGGAGAATTGTTGTTAAGCGCACCTCATGGCCCATGAATCATGTTTTTGCTGACGACTTCAAATAGCCGGGATCAATGTCAACATTAGGTATTTCTGCCGAAATAACTTCAGCAATTTTGTCTGGTGTAATTTTGTTGATCAACCAGATCAAAATTACATCCTGGAGATATTGGTTGGTCTTCTAACAGCTTCTAGTCTTGCTTCCCGTTGCTCGTTGGTTTCATTAGCTCGGGCTTCAGCAGTTTGTCTTCTAACAGCTTCTAGTCTTGCTTCCCGTTGCTCGTTGGTTTCATTAGCTCGGGCTTCAGCAGTTTGTCTTCGATCAACTTCTGTCTTGCTTCCCGTTCCTCGTTGGTTTTATTAGCTCGGGCTTCAGCAGTTTGTCTTCTAACAGCTTCTAGTCTTGCTTCCCGTTGCTCGTTGGTTTCATTAGCTCGGGCTTCAGCAGTTTGTCTTCGATCAGCTTCTAGTCTTGCTTCTCTTTGCTTGTCAGTTTCTGAAGATCGAGCAGCCCTTTTCCTTTGTGCTTCAGGTGTGCATCGCCCTATACATTTCCTTTTGGGTGGCATAATTTTTATAGAAGACCCATCAAGAACTAAAATTAACATGTCGTTTAAGTTAGTTTATTTACAAGAAATCAAAACATAAAAATGTTAACAGTTTAAAAAATTAACACATAGTTTAATTTAATTTTGACATATTTAAAACCCACAGCTGATATTCTTTTTATATTTGACTTATTATACCTTCATGCATTCTGCTATTTGATTAACATTGAAACTTAAGAGGTCTAAGGGATGGAGCCCTGAGGGATTAAAGAAACGGGAATAGGACAGAAACCTTCCCTGGGGTATATAGAACAACTTACCCAAGTTTCATGGCGATCGGCTGGACGGTTTGGTAGCGCATAAAGGACAGACAAGCAGACAAACATACATTGGATTTTATAGATATAGATGAACCGAAGTGTTCATATCTTAATAAATCAAGAGATAAACACTTGATTTATCAAGTTTTTATTTATGTTTACAGGTCCGAGATATGTTTTTTAAGTTTCGCGGACGCGGACTTTAGCGGACACGATGTTGAAGTGCTACAGTCCGCTAGCTCCACATCGCTGCAATGAAAGTGTTGCCACTGTGTATTGCTAGACTCTGGTAATAATAATAGATATTACAGACATATTAATTTAAAATCTAATGAACAAACTATTTAACCCATCCTATCAGATATTGTTCTATTACTAGGTCTTTGTAAGCTTTGCATTATACATTTTCTTTGTGCTGAGTCATAAACTTTCTCAATGTCAGCACCAACTTACCCTCTCATAAATATATTTAAATAGTTGTATGACTGTATATAGATCTCAATCAAGGTATATTTAATAAATCTGATGAATTTAATTTTAATTAAAAAATGACAATAGTCGTGACGTTACCCCTTATAATTTAAATGGAGGAATTTACAATAAATCATATTTTAATAATCATAGAATTATAGGAATAAACATAAAATATAACTAATAATAATATATGAAAAACATGATTGAAAATTTTAAATTTGCTCCTTCTCTCACTTATTTACTCCTTCAACCCCAACCCCGGACCCCCATCCCAGCCCCCTCATAGATTTATCCGTTCAAACAAAAATGCTCGTTATGGCGTTATGAAGTGAGCTGAGATGTTACAACTCTATAAATATGAAGGCAGTTCATTCCATTCACTGCAGGCAGTAACGAAAAAGAATCTGGTGAGAAAAAATGTTCTATGAATAGATGTACGTAATACTGAAGAGGCTGAGTAGAACTGAAGTTATTTGAGAGTTATTTTAGTTCTTCGTTAAGTGCTAAAACAAGAATATTGGCAAATTAATAATGGAACTTTGAATATAATATTGCGATATATGATCATCATATTTAAAATTGAAAACAAATCTCATGTCCTAATTTTGGCAAACCTGAATTTTACTAGCCAAACTATAGTCATGCCATTGTACATAGAATTGCAATAGATAAAATGTGGAAAGACAATTGCTTTTACAAGACGAAGTTTGATTTTTAATGGCAGAAAATATTGGTGATTTTTAAGAGAATGAATAACACTAAAAGCTTTTTTACAGATATTTAACACTTCATCTTCCCAACTTCATATTCTACATTCCACCAAAAGCTAGAATGTGTGCAGGTGAACCCAGTATGAAGACCAGTAAAGCAATGTTTCATGTGACAACGCATTTTGATTATCTAGCCACTTAACGCTGTAGCAATGGAATGTGGTTATTGGTCTACAATAATTAGGCTTGACGTCCAATTTCATAACTGAATAATTATATCCATCACTTTACCGTGAGAGAGCACTTTGGTTACGGTTTTAGCATCCTATTGTCACTATTTGTCCATCACTTTACCGTGAGAGAGCACTTTGGTTAGGGTTTTAGCATCCTATTGTCACTATTTGTCCATCATTTTACCGTGAGAGAGCACTTTGTTTAGGGTTTTAGCATCCTATTGTCACTATTTGTCCATCCCTTTGTCAGGAGAGAGCACTTTGGTTAGGGTTTTAGCATCCTATTGTCACTATTTGTCCATCACTTTACCGTGAGAGAGCACTTTGGTTAGGGTTTTAGCATCCTATTGTCACTATTTGT
This sequence comes from Stictocephala bisonia, assembly GCA_035578905.1. Lineage (NCBI taxonomy): Eukaryota > Metazoa > Arthropoda > Insecta > Hemiptera > Membracidae > Stictocephala > Stictocephala bisonia. The sequence continues at coordinate 858,621 of JAQJVL010000208.1, read as the reverse complement.
CCATCACTTTACCGTGAGAGAGCACTTTGTTTAGGGTTTTAGCATCCTATTGTCACTATTTGTTCATCACTTTACCGTGAGAGAGCACTTTGGTTAGGGTTTTAGCATCCTATTGTCACTATTTGTCCATCACTTTACCGTGAGAGAGCACTTTGGTTAGGGTTTTAGCATCCTATTGTCACTATTTGTCCATCACTTTACCGTGAGAGAGCACTTTGTTTAGGGTTTTAGCATCCTATTGTCACTATTTGTCCATCACTTTACCGTGAGAGAGCACTTTGTTTAGGGTTTTAGCATCCTATTGTCACTATTTGTCCATCACTTTACCGTGAGAGAGCACTTTGTTTAGGGTTTTAGCATCCTATTGTCACTATTTGTCCATCACTTTACCGTGAGAGAGCACTTTGTTTAGGGTTTTAGCATCCTATTGTCACTATTTGTCCATCACTTTACCGTGAGAGAGCACTTTGTTTAGGGTTTTAGCATCCTATTGTCACTATTTGTCCATCACTTTACCGTGAGAGAGCACTTTGGTTAGGGTTTTAGCATCCTATTGTCACTATTTGTAATCAAAACGTAAAAATACCTAAATAAATTAAAACAACGTTGATTTACTTCTTTCATAAAATGGTGTGATCTGTACATATTGCGACCTCTGTCACTTCGTTAAACCTGACGTATCATTTAGGTAATGGGATTATTGTTCACCCACCAATTTTTGTGGTGTTTAATTTTGCTTAAGAAGCGAAGAAAACTCACAATACCTCAAAATCAATAAAATTAAGTCTCATACTGACAGAGTAAAGATATACTGTTATAATTGGGCGAATATCAAATGACATGCGTGTTATATTTAGCACATGCAGGGGTTTCTACAGCAGAGGGGAATCGTTCCATCGCTGAGCTGCCTTACTTCACGGGCTTGACGAACTTCCGTATTCACGCCTTCAACTTCCGCAACAGTGTTAACACGTTTGTTCAATTGATGTTTATTGTTTACATTATTATTCATTGTGTTATGTTTAATTTAACAAAATATAAATTTTTGATCCGTAACTTTTAATAGTCCCGATGCATCACAATAGACCAACAATTATCACTAATACTGCAAGTTTTTCATTTATTTAATAAAAATAATACTAATTTTCAATAGATATCTAAGAATAGTTTCAAAACTATGTTTGCAATACAAAATATTCAGTTTTATGATTTTTATATAGTTTTATATGCAAATCCTACTTGAGTAATAATGGTCCAATTTGTCAGTAGTAAACTTTATCAAAACCTGTAAATATAAATCGATAAATAACGAAAAACATGAGATTAAATAGTTAAGTTGAGATCGAGTTGATATTGGTTACTCACATATATTCAAATCATTACAATTTCAATAAAAACCAATAGATTTTGCCAGCAAACTTGTTGTGTTGCCTGATGATGGCAGCTTTGCTGGCAAAAGGTCTAGTTGAAATCAAAATGTATTCTTTTTATTGAAAACATTTTATAATTTGAATATATGAGATTTAATATTCAGAGGAATCTGAATTTATATTGAGATCTATAAACTTTGGGATACAAATCTTACAGCTCTGGTACTCATTCAAAATATAGCTCAAACCCGCTGCATAACACCTTAAATACAATAAAAACGAGTAGCTGTTTCGTGTACAATGGATTAAATATTGTATTTTAGAAATATTGATAAGTATTAAAATCAGTTAAATTTTTTGGATAATAATAGACGATTTTTTTTAATGCTTCATACTAGCGTTAAATTATTTAACTTGAGACGTTTTTAAATTACATGAGACATAAAAGGTAATAGTATTTTTTGTGTATGATTAACTGTAAACTATATACCGTGCATAAAATCCAAATAATAACAATTCACTGATCACTGTATCTCAAAAACTACTAACCTTCCGAGGCTGACATTTTTTAGGGTGATTTCTCTTGGTGACATAGTTGTGCAATAAGATGGCTGTAGTTTTAGTGCGGGAATATTGAAATGCCAAAAACAGTATTTTCCTATTTAGCCTAAACCAATTCTAAACGAATTTTTCTATTGAAAAAGTCTGTCATTTCCATTATCAGACTTGAGACGATCTACAACTTTGTTCTTACGACATTTTCCTCTATCTCACTATATAGATAGAGCTAGATTTTCAATTTGTGCTTGTGACTCAACCCGGTTACTTTAAATGCCCTGTAAGCAGATCTATGTGCTTTTCTCAGCAGTAAAAACTCTCACATGTTATGCAACAAACATAGTTTTGTAGGAAAAAAGAAAAATACGTAGAATTGAAGCAATCTTCGTATCATAAGAAACACGTTTACAAGTCAGAAACCTCTGATTCAGCCACAATTACGCTTCTTTGTACCGTCTAAAAGTACAAGTACATATTTGTCTAGACCACTTAACTTTATTATTTAGGAAAACAAACTGATTTCAGTATGAACATTTCAAAACTCGTTTGAATAAAGCCACGGCCTGCTAATTGGATATTGCTAAATATGGCGAGAAACGCGATGTTCCACTGATTCAGACGCAATTGTTCTACTTTGCGCCCTCTGAAAGTAGACACAGATTCTTCTAGACTGAGAAACTTTATTATCTAGGAGAAAAAAACTAACACCAAGAAGAACAATTCAAACCCCATTTGAATACAGACATAGCCTGCTCATAGGGCACGACAAAACCTGTGTAAAAACCTTTCTTTATGACTTACCTTTTTACTGTCGTTTTAGTTAGTGGCTAACCGAGTTTATGGAACTAAAATTCGGTACGGAGGATCTCTTAATAGTAGACCTTGACGGGTTTTACAGACTATAAAGCATTGTTATCTAGAACAATATGATTTCAATGGAACATTTTTAAATTAACTGGAATACAGCAATAGCCTGGTTAAAGATATGCCCAAATCCCGTAGTTACGTTCTTTAAGACTTATTTCCTATGAGTGTGATCACTTTAGAAATCAGAAAGTAAACATAAGAAATCATAAGATGCCAAGTTTTACTGATGAAGTGGCAAGCCTGTTGGCCGAGCATTTTATTCTGATGTGATAGGTTGAATAAAAGGGAACTACAGGGTGAAGGATAAGCGATCATAGAGAACCACCAGATAGCGAAGCACGGACAGTCGGCTAACAATTAAAATTATAATTTATTTTTCCATTGCGTTGATGGTTATTGAGATATATTTCAATAATTTTTCTCAAATTTATATGTATATAGCAATATCAAGTTAAATAAAACTGTTATTATAAAAATCATATTCAAATCTCAATAACAAATAAAGAAAGAGAAAATTAAAATGGTAACATTATAACAAATCTGGGATTCATAAAATAAGTGCACAGATTGCGAATAATTTACATTGGATAAACAGGAAGAACATTAAATATTCAAGGAATGCTTTCAAGAACATATACAAGGTTTCACATCACAACATCGAGAAATCGACTTTCGCTGAGCATTTAGTATCCACAGACCATACATACACTAATATAAATATATATTCTTTCATGAATAAAGGTGATAAGTTGAATGCATAAGAGTTAATTAAATTTGGTACAAAAAGAAACCCCAGCAAGTTTACTTAACAAACACACAAAACAACTTCAAAAACCGAATCTATGTATAAATACGAAATATTTAAAATTATTACTATACATACTAATTAAAATAAGTCAAAATTATTTATTTATTAAGTAATATATGCTTTATTACTATTAATGTTGTATTTTAAATTTTTACAAAATCACCAATATAACTTTTTTATCACCAGTTTCACTTTGCGTTATCATCAGTTTGCGTTATGAAGTGAGCTGAGATGTTACAACTCTATAAATATGAAGGCAGTTCATTCCATTCACTGCAGGCAGTAACGAAAAAGAATCTGGTGAGAAAAAATGTTCTATGAATAGATGTACGTAATACTGAAGAGGCTGAGTAGAACTGAAGTTATTTGAGAGTTAATTTAGTACTTCGTTAAGTGCTAAAACAAGAATATTGGCAAATTAATAATGGAACTTTGAATATAATATTGCGATATATGATCATCATATTTAAAATTGAAAACAAATCTCATGCCCTAATTTTGGCAAACCTGAATTTTACTAGCCAAACTATAGTCATGCCATTGTACATAGAATTGCAATAGATAAAATGTGGAAAGACAATTGCTTTTACAAGACGAAGTTTGATTTTTACTGGCAGAAAATATTGGTGATTTTTAAGAGAATGAATAACACTAAAAGCTTTTTTACAGATATTTAACACTTCATCTTCCCAACTTCATATTCTACATTTCACCAAAAGCTAGAATGTGTGCAGGTGAACCCAGTATGAAGACCAGTAAAGCAATGTTTCATGTGACAACGCATTTTGATTATCTAGCCACTTAACGCTGTAGCAATGGAATGTGGTTATTGGTCTACAATAATTAGGCTTGACGTCCAATTTCATAACTGAATAATTATATCCATCACTTTACCGTGAGAGAGCTCTTTGGTTAGGGTTTTAGCATCCTATTGTCACTATTTGTCCATCACTTTACCGTGAGAGAGCTCTTTGGTTAGGGTTTTAGCATCCTATTGTCACTTTGTCCATCACTTTACCGTGAGAGAGCTCTTTGGTTAGGGTTTTAGCATCCTATTGTCACTATTTGTCCATCACTTTACCGTGAGAGAGCTCTTTGGTTAGGGTTTTAGCATCCTATTGTCACTATTTGTCCATCACTTTACCGTGAAAGAGCTCTTTGGTTAGGGTTTTAGCATCCTATTGTCACTATTTGTCCATCACTTTACCGTGAGAGAGCTCTTTGGTTAGGGGTTTAGCATCCTATTGTCACTATTTGTCCATCACTTTACCGTGAGAGAGCTCTTTGGTTAGGGTTTTAGCATCCTATTGTCACTATTTGTCCATCACTTTACCGTGAGAGAGCTCTTTGGTTAGGGTTTTAGCATCCTATTGTCAGTATTTGTCCATCACTTTACCGTGAGAGAGCACTTTGGTTAGGGTTTTAGCATCCTATTGTCAGTATTTGTCCATCACTTTACCGTGAGAGAGCACTTTGGTTAGGGTTTTAGCATCCTATTGTCAGTATTTGTCCATCACTTTACCGTGAGAGAGCACTTTGGTTAGGGTTTTAGCATCCTATTGTCAGTATTTGTCCATCACTTTACCGTGAGAGAGCACTTTGGTTAGGGTTTTAGCATCCTATTGTCACTATTTGTCCATCACTTTACCGTGAGAGAGCACTTTGGTTAGGGTTTTAGCATCCTATTGTCACTATTTGTCCATCACTTTACCGTGAGAGAGCACTTTGGTTAGGGTTTTAGCATCCTATTGTCAGTATTTGTCCATCACTTTACCGTGAGAGAGCACTTTGGTTAGGGTTTTAGCATCCTATTGTCAGTATTTGTCCATCACTTTACCGTGAGAGAGCACTTTGGTTAGGGTTTTAGCATCCTATTGTCACTATTTGTCCATCACTTTACCGTGAGAGAGCTCTTTGGTTAGGGTTTTAGCATCCTATTGTCACTATTTGTCCATCACTTTACCGTGAGAGAGCTCTTTGGTTAGGGTTTTAGCATCCTATTGTCACTATTTGTCCATCACTTTACCGTGAGAGAGCACTTTGGTTAGGGTTTTAGCATCCTATTGTCACTATTTGTCCATCACTTTACCGTGAGAGAGCACTTTGGTTAGGGTTTTAGCATCCTATTGTCACTATTTGTCCATCACTTTACCGTGAGAGAGCACTTTGGTTAGGGTTTTAGCATCCTATTGTCACTATTTGTCCATCACTTTACCGTGAGAGAGCACTTTGGTTAGAGTTTTAGCATCCTATTGTCACTATTGCATCTATTGTCACTATTTGTAATCAAAACGTAAAAATACCTAAATAAATTAAAACAACGTTGATTTACTCCTTTCATAAAATGGTGTGATCTGTACATATTGCGACCTCTGTCACTTCGTTATACCTGACGTATCATTTAGGTAATGGGATTATTGTTCACCCACCAATTTTTGTGGTGTTTAATTTTTCTTAAGAAGCGAAGAAAACTCACAATAGCTCAAAATCAATAAAATTAAGTCTCATACTGACAGAGTAAAGATATACTGTTATAATTGGGCGAATATCAAATGACATGTATGTTATATTTAGCACATGCAGGGGTTTATAAAGCAGAGGGGAATCGTTCCATCGCTGAGCTGCCTTACTTCACGGGCTTGACGAACTTCCGTATTCACGCCTTCAACTTCCGCAATAGTGTTAACACTTTTTTTCAATTGATATTTATTGTTTACATTATTATTCATTGTGTTATTTTTAATTTAACAAAATATAAATTTTTGATCCGTAGCTTTTAATAGTCCGATGCATCACAATAGACCAACAATTATCACTAATACTGCAAGTTTTTCATTTATTTAATAAAAATAGTACTAATTTTCAATAGATATCTAAGAATAGTTTCAAAACTATGTTTGCAATACAAAATATTCAGTTTTATGATTTTTATATAGTTTTATATGCAAATCCTACTTGAGTAATAATGGTCCAATTTGTCAGTAGTAAACTTTATCAAAACCTGTAAATATAAATCGATAAATAACGAAAAACATGAGATTTAATAGTTAAGTTGAGATCGAGTTGATATTGGTTACTTACATATATTCAAATCATTACATTTTCAATAAAAACCAATAGATTTTGCCAGCAAACTTGTTGTGTTGCCTGATGATGGCAGCTTTGCTGGCAAAAGGTCTAGTTGAAATTAAAATTTATTCCTTTTTATTGAAAACATTTTATAATTTGAATATATGAGATTTAATATTCAGAGGAATCTGAATTTATATTGAGATCTATAAACTTTGGGATAAAAATCTTACAGCTCTGGTACTCATTCAAAATATAGCTCAAACCCGCTGCATAACACCTTAAATACAATAAAAACGAGTAGCTGTTTCGTGTACAATGGATTAAATATTGTATTTTAGAAATATTTATAAATATTAAAATCAGTTAAATTTTTTGTATAATAATAGACGATTTTTTTTAATGCTTCATACTAGCGTTAAATTATTTAACTTGAGACGTTTTTAAATTACATGAGACATAAAAGGTAATAGTATTTTTTTGTGTGATTAACTGTAAACTATATACCGTGCATAAAATCCAAATAATAACAATTCACTGATCACTGTATCTCAAAAACTACTAACCTTCCGAGGCTGACATTTTTTAGGGTGATTTCTCTTGGTGACATAGTTGTGCAATAAGATGGCTGTAGTTTTAGCTTGGGAATATTGAAATGCCAAAAACAGTATTTTCCTATTTAGCCTAAACCAATTCTAAACGAATTTTTCTATTGAAAAAGTCTGTCATTTCCATTATCAGACTTGAGACGATCTACAACTTTGTTCTTACGACATTTTCCTCTATCTCACTGTCCATAGGTAGAGCTAGATTTTCAATTTGTGCTTGTGACTCAACCCGGTTACTTTAAATGCCCTGTAAGCAGATCTATGTGCTTTTCTCAGCAGTAAAAACTCTCACATGTTATGCAACAAACATAGTTTTGTAGGAAAAAAGAAAAATACGTATAATTGAAGCAATCTTCGTATCATAAGAAACACGTTTACAAGTCAGAAACCTCTGATTCAGCCACAATTACGCTTCTTTGTACCGTCTAAAAGTACAAGTACATATTTGTCTAGACCACTTAACTTTATTATTTAGGAAAACAAACTGATTTCAATATGAACATTTCAAAACTCGTTTGAATAAAGCCACGGCCTGCTAATTGGATATTGCTAAATATGGCGAGAAACCCGATGTTCCACTGATTCAGACGCAATTGTTCTACTTTGCGCCCTCTGAAAGTAGACACAGATTCTTCTAGACTGAGAAACTTTATTATCTAGGAGAAAAAAACTAACACCAAGAAGAACACTTCAAACCCCATTTGAATACAGACATAGCCTGCTCATAGGCACGACAAAACCTGTGTAAAAACCTTTCTTTATGACTTACTTTTTTACTGTCGTTTTAGTTAGTGGCTGACCGAGTTTATGGAACTAAAATTCGCTACGGAGGATCTCCTAATAGAAGACCTTGACGGGTTTTATAGACTATAAAGCATTGTTATCTAGAACAATATGATTTCAATGAAACATTTTTAAATTAACTGGAATACAGCAATAGCCTGGTTAAAGGTATGCCCAAATCCCGTAGTTACGTTCTTTAAAACTTATTTCCTATTAGTGTGATCACTTTAGAAATCAGAAAGTAAACACAAGAAATCATAAGTAAACATGCCAAGTTTTACTGATGAAGTGGCAAGCCTGTTGGCCGAGCATTTTATTCTGATGTGATAGGTTGAATAAAAGAGGGAACTACAGGGTGAAGGATAAGCGATCATAGAGAACCACCAGATAGCGAAGCACGGACAGTTGACTAGTACAATTAAAATTATAATTTATTTTTCCATTGCGTTGATGGTTATTGAGATATATTTCAATAATTTTTCTCAAATTTATATGTATATAGCAATATCAAGTTAAATAAAACTGTTATTATAAAAATCATATTCAAATCTCAATAACAAATAAAGAAAGAGAAAATTAAAATGGCAACATTATAACTAATCTGGGATTCATAAAATAAGTGCACAGATTGCGAGTAATTTACATTGGATTAACAGGAAGAACATTAAATATTTAAGGAACGCTTTCAAGAACATATACAAGGTTTCACATCACAACATCATGAAATCGAGAGATCGACTTTCGCTGAGCACTTAGTATCCACAGACCATACATACACTAATATAAATATATATTCATAATATATAAATATATATTTCATGAATAAAGGTGATAAGTTGAATGCATAAGAGTTAATTAAATTTGGTACAAAAAGAAACCCCAGCAAGTTTACTTAACAAACACACAAAACAACTTCAAAAACCGAATCTTTGTATAAATACGAAATATTTAAAATTATTACTATACATACTAATTAAAATAAGTCAAAATTATTTATTTATTAAGTAATATATGCTTTATTACTATTAATGTTGTATTTTAAATTTTTACAAAATCACCAATAAAAATAATTTTTACTAGGCTTTGGCGAGCATCATCAGGCAACACAAATTTATAAATTTATTATTATTTTATAAAAAATATATAATAACATGTATAAATTTATTATTTATAAATTTGTGTTGCCTGATGATGCCAGATTTACTAGCGAAAGGCCTAGTAAAAAGTGTTTTATATTGGTGATTTTGTAAAAATTTATAATACAACGAGAATACCAATATCAACTCCATCTGAAATTAACAACTATTAATGTTATTAATATTTTTTTTTATGTACAGTTAGTTCAATTTTATACAATTTGAAAATGACCTAAAAGTCAAAACATGCTGTCTGAACTTTAAGGATAGTGTATTTTCCAAGAACATTTTATTTATGACGATTTTTATAGTAAAATAAGTCTATGGAAATTTGATATAACATGGAAATCTTTCAGCAGTTAAATTTAAGGCTAACTAAAAAATAAACAAATAATGAGAATTAACTAGTGGCCAACATTCGCATTTTCCAAAAAGTGTGCCCGGGTGTGGGAGTTTGATTGATTCTGTTTACAAAAGATGAAAAATGAAAAAAGGGTAACAATGCAGTTCCTAGTCACCTAAAAACATTTGAAAACTTTATTTTCCCGAAATATGTATTTTATTCTCCGAAATTACGTTTGTTGCTGAACATTTTGAAAATACCAATTTCAAAACTTTTATTATCTTTGACATGTTTTCGTTATTTTACATTATTTTTTTTAATTTGACGTGTTTTCTGTTCTGAACACTGATTTGAATACTATTTTCACAAATTTCTCAAGGTACAACGGAAAATTTTCAAGGCAAATCGCGAACAGCGGCCATCACGCAATCATTTTAAACACCAAAGCCAAAATTCACTAACATTTGTTGGTGGACAACAGGATATCGGAGGTCATGCACCCAAATTAAATACAACTGTACAATTTTTGTGAAGGATGGGCTATGTTATGTTTGGTTATGCTAAGTTTGGTTTTTGAAAAGTGTTTTTAGGGTGAAAATCGTAAATTTTCTCAAAACCAATTAAATGTTTGTGTTGAGCGTGAAAAATACATTAAACGAAAAATATTTTTCGAAAATAACTATTGAGAAAGTTATTCTTAAAATTTTTATGTAACAATCGATTTTTTCCGATTTCCGGTGAAAAACGAGTTTTTTGTGCGATGTCCATCACATCTGAACTCTATCTGAATTGTGAATAACTTTTAAGCAGTAAATTAAAATAATTTGAGGTGGCAAGAAACTGCATAGTTATATATATATATATTTGCTTAAACACGTGAAATTGTGATAACAGCAAGATCTGTGAAATGACCATTTTAACGTTTTGATCTCTATTTAAACACAACTGCATTCTAACAAGAGCGTTGCCAACGGAAAATATCTCACAGAGTGCAAAAAACAGTAATTTGATTGTAAAAACATGACAATAGTTGATATACATATGATATAAAAAAAGGTTGAAATAGCTGGCAGCAAGGTGCAAGGCGTTGCATTGACCCACTTTCCCACTGCACTTGGCATTGCATCGTGACGTAATGATTGCACTTCACCGCCATATTGTAACCTTGACTATTGTGACCTATCCTAGTAAACTTGTCAGTTGTATAGACATTTAACGCCTAGAACTAGCTGCGTGCTTACCTGCTATGTTAGGCAGATTTTAAAGACAAAATTTGAACATTTTCGAAGATTAGTCGTGGATTTTTTAAATCGTGTAGATCTTCTGTTGTACTATTAGTTGTTAAAAAAATCCCTACGAGTGTCGTGAAATATTGGGAAGGAAGGTAATAAGGGGACGTATGTCTACCAAGGGCCTTTTAGAGGAAGCTCTTGGGGGCCAGGAAGGGCTGCTTGGTATCAAAATTCACGAGGTGAGAGAAATTTCGTGTACGAAACCCGGGGACAACTATATGTCTATAGTGAGTTTGATGGAATTCAAAGGAACTCTTCCTGGAGGTAAGTGTTTGGTCAAGAAGCAATGAGGAAGTTACGATTCTTGATTTTGTCTTAGATTGTTTCAAAGGCGCAGATGAAATACTGTACCCTGTAGATAACTTATAGAGACACATCTGTACTACGTAACTTCCATTCTAACTAACTTAAATACTGTACTCTGTAGATAACTTATAGAGACACATCTGTACTACGTAACTTCCATTCTAACTAACTTAAATACTGTACACTGTAGATAACTTATAGAGACACATCTGTACAACGTAACTTCCATTCTAACTAACTTAAATACTGTACTCTGTAGATAACTTATAGAGACACATCTGTACTACGTAACTTCCATTCTAACTAACTTAAATACTGTACACTGTAGATAACTTATAGAGACACATCTGTACTACGTAACTTCCATTCTAACTAACTTAAATACTGTACACTGTAGATAACTTATAGAGACACATCTGTACTACGTAACTTCCATTCTAACTAACTTAAATACTGTACTCTGTAGATAACTTATAGAGACACATCTGTACTACGTAACTTCCATTCTAACTAACTTAAATACTGTACTCTGTAGATAACTTATAGAGACACATCTGTACTACGTAACTTCCATTCTAACTAACTTAAATACTGTACACTGTAGATAACTTATAGAGACACATCTGTACTACGTAACTTCCATTCTAACTAACGTAAATACTGTACCCCGTAGATAACTTATAGAGACACATCTGTACTACGTAACTTCCATTCTAACTAACTTAAATACTGTACTCTGTAGATAACTTATAGAGACACATCTGTACTACGTAACTTCCATTCTAACTAACTTAAATACTGTACTCTGTAGATAACTTATAGAGACACATCTGTACTACGTAACTTCCATTCTAACTAACGTAAATACTGTACACTGTAGATAACTTATAAAGACACATCTGTACTACGTAACTTCCATTATAACTAACTTAAATACTGTACACTTTAGATAACTTATAAAGACACATCTGTACTACGTAACTTCCATTATAACTAACTTAAATACTGTACACTTTAGATAACTTATAGAGACACATCTGTACTACGCCTAACTTCCATTCTAACTAACTTAAATACTGTACCCTGTAGATAACTTATAGAGACATATCTGTACTACGTAACTTCCATTCTAACTAACTTAAAATTAGCTAATAAAAACGTTTAATAAGGTAAATAATTTTCAGATATTCAACTAGTATGATTTAATTTAGGGAAAAAATTGATATAAATAGTTTGTGGTCAAAGCACCAAGTTAAACCCTTTAATGTATTTATTTTATGATTAAAAAAGTATCACTCTTAATAAAATGTATGAACATTTACGTATCGCTCATTTTTAAATGGTATTCATAAACTTCAAATATAGAGTTAATTGTAGTTTGCTATAAATAAATAGCAAACTACAATTAACCTTACATTTTTATTTATTTATTTTTATTTTTTACAATTAACATACATTTTTGTATAAATAAATACAAACCACGAAAGAAATTCTAACCAAGTAGTCTTACATTATCTTTTAACAAAACACTATGAAAAGCTTTTGCGACTGCCAAATTACTGCTATAAATAAAAGTTTAAAACGAATTTGAACAAAAAATTAAATGGATAAAGCTTTATTTTAATGATGTTAAACACATTTAAAAAACATATAAAATGTATTTTATTAAGTTCAGTCAAAATGATGCGAAAACATTTGGATTTAAGATTAATAAAAATTAGATACATTTGGAAAGCTCTTGTATCTATGGCTACAGAATCAAATCTTTAATGGAAAAAAATTAATAAAAAAACTAATTAAAGAGTGTTTCTGGAGACACACTACCTACTTTCACCATACTTAGCCATCAAATGATTTACCCCAGAATTATTTTACAAATAAAATGTTGCTTGCTTATACTTTTACCATTTACTAAGATAGATTTATTTTATCATTTCCAACAAAAAAGAAAATTAAAATGTCCCAATGTTTACTGCATATTTACAAGCTTACTATAGTGGATAATTGTCTGTCAGTTATTTGTTCATGAATCAATACTTACTTGATGTACTATATCAAGGCCGTACGGGGGGAGGGGGGGGTCAGGGTTGGTTTAACTCCCACCATTCAGTTTGTTTTTATTTTAAATTACTATCAAAATCAGTAAATGTTTTAGTTCTTTTTGAAAATAAATAAAGATGTAACGGTGGGTATTTTAGTTTTAAAGGGGCCAAGCAATGAATAAAACATTTAAGTTTGTTAAAACTTTTCAAAAGAAGAGAATATGTTCACTTAGTACTGTAAATTTACCCTATAGGAATTTGTAATTATTTGTAAATTAATGTTACAGAACTTTGTAGAGTGCATGATTTTGTTGGATTCGTCTAAATATAGCTAATATTTAGTATGCATAGCATAAATAATTGAAATATATTAAGTATATGTGTTTTAGATTGACAAGTTTATTTGTACTTGTTAAAAAAGTAAAATTAACGTCCCATTTTATTCTTACGAAAATCCCATTTGCTGCAGTTTTTAGATACAAGGGTATCTATAAAATGAATTTGGTGAGTAATTATAAAAGAAATGGAAGTAAGATTTTAATAGCACTCGTAATAATGATATAAAATAATCTTAAATCAATGAGTAGATTTTGTAAATGTATTGCTAAGAGGGTTATCTTAGGTAAGGGTTTACAAGTCCCAGCTTACTAGAACCAAGCTATAAGCAAAACAAAGTTGTCTATAATATAAAATATAAAATTTAAATTAATTCATGAGTTAGAATTTTGTAAATGTATTGGGTAAGAGGGTTATCTTAGGTAAGGGTTTACAAGTCCCAGCTTACTAGAACCAAGCTATAAGCAAAACAAAGTTGTCTCTGAACGTAAACCCTGACATTCGCCTAGCACTAATATAAAACTATATAATTAATTAATTCTATGAGTGAGTAGACACCCAACTATTTTAATTATGATAGTATTATTTATAATTACACTATACAGTTAATTAATTCCATGAGTGAGTACATATAATTAGGTACAGAACTGTACCAACTTACGCACTTGGAACTATATTAAGTACAAAACAAAACTTTAACTAATCTACAGCTAAACTTATTAATGGTCAGTTGACTCTCTCGGTTAAGCACGCTTTGAACAGTTGACATTATATACAAATTAATGTACACTAGAATTGTAAAAATCTATGAAAAATACACATATTTGTTGTATTCAGTTTAGTGCTTAATATTTTATCCAATTTAGTAATTTTAAGCACATAAAAATAGTTACCATATAAAAAATGGAAGACGTTTACACATTCAAATATTTAATTTCTTATCCACTTTTTATTCATACTAAAATAGTATATAAAATGCAAGTGCGTGCATATTATGTGTACATTTGAATGTCTGATAATTGTGTGGGAATTTGGCATGTTATGAAGATAGTACTTCATAGTAGACATGGAAATATATATTAAAAATATATTATTTACATAATGGTATACAAAACGTATCAACATGTATGTAACATCAATATGTATTATAGTTAACATTTTAAAAAAATCACAAAGACTTTGGAATAAAAAAATTAGAATAGTACATTTCGAAGATAATTAATTTATTTTAACTGTAGTCTGTTGATAATTTATTTGTACCGTTATATCAATAATTAAAAAAAATTCATTTTTTTAATCAATTACTTATTTCATAAATAGTTTTTAATAAACGTCAAACTTCCCCACAAATATCACTACTTGGAAAGGTTAACCATTCACAATTTCTGATAGAGTGGTTAGTTTGGCTTGAAACTGCGGCGTCTTTACTAAGACTAAATAGGTTTTAAAATAATGATATTTTAAACTAGCCATTAATTAGAACTTTTCAAGATATCCTCCACTGGCCGTCTCCTCTATGGTTGAAAAATTGCACTCTATGTCAAAATACAAAAGAAAAACGTCTACAATACTGTCAATATTTAACCCATTTAAAAAGTCCTGAAAGTGGTGCCATACTTTTTTAACACCCTATACGCACTTTACAGGTTATACAAAGAAATAAATTTTCCGATCGAATACATAACTTAAAATGAATATATTATTATTATTATCATTATATACATGCATTCTACTTATTATGCATTTATAGAGTCGATAAGAGTTGGGTAAGCCATAAATATTTTGTTTATGATCTTAATTAATTGTACTAAACAAGATATCGTTAGATTTTTATTTAAAAGTTTTAAAAGTTGTTTGTTGTTACTTGTCTTGAACTTAATCTTAATAGTTTAAATGCTATTTAACTTTGACATTTTAAAATGGCCACCAATTTGAAATTAGATAAATTAGAAAAATTATTGTTTTGGGAAATAATAGATATCCAACCTATAAAAATATCTGCCAATTTTCATAAATAATTGCATATATTTGTTGAAATAATAATAAAAAAGATGGTTTACGCTTAATCGGAGCTTAAAAGATGGGAATTCGAACCTTCAACATTGCCCTCAGCAGTCCGAAGCCTTAGCTAGTGTGCTATCACGCCGGCAAGGCCTACTGATCATTTTTCAATTTTTTTTTTACCAGAGTAATTTGATTATTAAGAGTGCGTTAAGATTTTTTTAGACACCCTATTACTGTAATGTCCATTAGTAGGGGAGAATGGGGTAATGGCGGTGACCTAAGGAAAAATGAGTATAAAACTTAAGTTTTTGATATTTTTTAAACGAATTCAAGTGAAATAGCTTACACATAGCATATTTGACCTATTTCAGGATCCAGGATTCAATTGAGCCCTATTTAAGCTTACTTGTTGCTTTTATAAAAAATATTTAAAAATCACTTTTAACCGGTATTACCCCAATCCTGGGGTAATGGCAGTCGGTAATACTTTGTACTACTAAATGGTTGTAAACTAAGAAATATGACGAGTTTCAACGACAAAAACATGTTAACGTGAAATCTTTATTTATTTTATTACATAATTGTGCATTTAAGAAATTGCAAAGAAACATTTGAAATTATGGTCATAATATGAAGTCAATTATTTAAAAAACATCTCACCATGGTAAAAAAAAGGCTTACAAATTTAAGAGTACTGCCAATATGTTTACATACATTTTTGAGCATTTAAAAGCTCAAATTAATTTTACTTTCCCGAGCACACGTCACCTCAGGAGGATCCCATCTAGATCAGTAGAAGTAAGATTCAGAGAGTTTCCTGCTCATTTTACTTTCCTGAGCACATGTCACCTCAGGAGTGTCCCATCTAGATCAATAGAAGTAAGATTCAGAGAGTTTCCTGCTAATTTTACTTTCCTGAGCCCACGTCACCTCAGGAGTGTCCCATCTAGATCAATAGAAGTAAGATTCAGAGAGTTTCCTGCTAATTTTACTTTCCTGAGCACACGTCACCTCAGGAGGATCCCATCTAGATCAATAGAAGTAAGATTCAGAGAGTTTCCTGCTCATTTTAGTTTCCTGAGCACACGTCACCTCAGGAGTGTCCCATCTAGATCAATAGAAGTAAGATTCAGAGAGTTTCCTGCTCATTTTATTTTCCTGAGCACACGTCACCTCAGGAGTGTCCCATCTAGATCAATAGAAGTAAGATTCAGAGAGTTTCCTGCTCATTTTACTTTCCTGAGCACACGTCACCTCAGGAGTGTCCCATCTAGATCAATATAAGTAAGATTCAGAGAGTTTCCTGCTCATTTTACTTTCCTGAGCACACGTCACTTCAGGAGGATCCCATCTAGATCAATAGAAGTAAGATTCAGAGAGTTTCCTGCTCATTTTATTTTACTTTCCTGAGCACACGTCACTTCAGGAGGATCCCATCTAGATCAATAGAAGTAAGATTCAGAGAGTTTCCTGCTCATTTTATTTTGCTTTTGTGTTTTTCTTTCAGCAACAGCAGCCGTTATCTTTGTTTCCTTTTCTCCATTTAATTCTTTCTTGATTCCCTTAATTCTTTGGTTCTTATTCTCGTTGGTGTTGAAGTCAATATCTCAGAATGCTGCTTCTGTCTTGCTCCGTTTTCAATCGATTCACCTCCTTTTAATTTAACATCGACTATTAATCGATAAACCTCCAGTAATGGCTGTTTCTGCTTTCGTTAAATCTTCTGTAGTCAATTTAGCCTTATCTGTTTTACTTATGTATTTTCTGGGCATCTGAAACATAGAATACAAACTATGGGTACTGATGGAGTTATGCCGGTCAGTTGGCAAAGCGACTACCACTACCCCAACCGCATGTTTTAATTCAACGACTAACAAAATAAATATCAATGCTTAAAACCTTAATAAAACGCTGCGTGATACAAAAATGTGGCTTACTTTGTTAGTGCGAGATACAACAATGTGGCTTACTTTGTTAGTGCGAGATACAACAATGTGGCTTACTTTGTTAGTGCGAGATACAAAAATGTGGCTTACTTTGTTAGTGCGAGATCAGTATCGTTCCATGAAAAGTAAACAGAAAGAGCTGATAGTGGTTTAAACTACTGTTTTTCTTACAAGGCGAAACGTCAAAACAGTCTTTTGTACACAGCAGCAAACTACTACTGGCTAGATGGCGAATGCTCAAGTAGTATATAAACTGATGACAACACTAATCAGTTTGAATCTGCGTTATCCACTTTACGAGAAATCATGGTGACCACCATTACCACAGTCTCCCCAAGGTAAAACAGTTTTTCGACATTTTTATATTTCGTCAACTAAAACTAAACAAGGCTTTTAAGTTTACGTTAGTGAGCTGGGTTAATACTTGTGTAAAGGTGACGATGTAACCTTGCTCCATACCTAGTGAGCCTCAACTAAATTAACTTTCGAGTTGTCAAGTTTACGTTAGTGAGCTGGGTCAATACTTGTGTAAAGGTGACGGTGTAACCATGCTTCTTACCTAGTAAGCCTCAACTAAACTAACTTTCGAGTTATCAAATTTACTTTAGTGAGCTGGGCCAATACTTGTGTAAAGGTGACGGTGTAACCTTGCTCCTTACCTAGTAAGCCTCAACTAAACTAACTTTCGAGTTGTCAAGTTTACATTAGTGAGCTGTGTCAATACTTGTGTAAAGGTGACGGTGTAACCTTGCTCCTTACCTAATGAGCCTCAACTAAATTAACTTTCGAGTTGTCAAGTTTACGTTAGTGAGCTGAGTCAATACTTGTGTAAAGGTGACGGTGTAACCTTGCTCCTTACCTAGTGAGTCTCAACTAAACTAACTTTCGAGTTGTCAAGTTTACGTTAGTGAGCTGGGCCAATACTTGTGTAAAGGTGACGGTGTAACCTTGCTCCTTAACTAGTGAGCCTCAACTAAACTAACTTTCGAGTTGTCAAGTTTACGTTAGTGAGCTGGGCCAATACTTGTGTAAAGGTGATGGTTTAACCTTGCTCCTTAATTAGTGAGCCTCAACTAAACTAACTTTCGAGTTGTCAAGTTTACGTTAGTGAGCTGGGTCAATACTTGTGTAAAGGTGACAGTGTAACCTTGCTCCTTACCTAGTGAGTCTCAACTAAACTAACTTTCGAGTTGTCAAGTTTACGTTAGTGAGCTGGGTCAATACTTGTGTAAAGGTGACAGTGTAACCTTGCTTCTTACCTAGTGAGCCTCAACTAAACTAACTTTCGTGTTGGCAAGTTTACGTTAGTGAGCTGGGCCAATACTTGTGTAAAGGTGACGGTGTAACCTTGCTCCTTACCTAGTGAGCCTCAACTAAACACTTTCATGTTGTCAAGTTTACATTAGTGAGCTGGGTCAATACTTATGTAAAGGTGACGGTGTAACCTTGCTCCTTACCTAATGAGTCTCAACTAAATTAACTTTCGAGTTGTCAAGTTTACGTTAGTGAGCTGAGTCAATACTTGTGTAAAGGTGACAGTGACTTGCTCCTTAATTAGTGAGCCTCAACTAAACTAACTTTCGAGTTGTCAAGTTTACGTTAGTGAGCTGGGTCAATACTTATGTAAAGGTGACAGTGTAACCTTGCTCCTTACCTAGTGAGTCTCAACTAAACTAACTTTCGAGTTGTCAAGTTTACGTTAGTGAGCTGGGTCAATACTTGTGTAAATGTGACAGTGTAACCTTGCTCCTTACCTAGTGAGTCTCAACTAAACTAACTTTCGAGTTGTCAAGTTTACGTTAGTAAGCTGGGCCAATACTTGTGTAAAGGTGACGGTGTAACCTTGCTCCTTAACTAGTGAGCCTCAACTAAACTAACTTTCGAGTTGTCAAGTTTACGTTAGTGAGCTGGGCCAATACTTGTGTAAAGGTGATGGTGTAACCTTGCTCCTTAATTAGTGAGCCTCAACTAAACTAACTTTCGAGTTGTCAAGTTTATGTTAGTGAGCTGGGTCAATACTTATGTAAAGGTGACAGTGTAACCTTGCTCCTTACCTAGTGAGTCTCAACTAAACTAACTTTCGAGTTGTCAAGTTTACGTTAGTGAGCTGGGTCAATACTTGTGTAAAGGTGACAGTGTAACCTTGCTTCTTACCTAGTGAGCCTCAACTAAACTAACTTTCGAGTTGGCAAGTTTACGTTAGTGAGCTGGGCCAATACTTGTGTAAAGGTGACGGTGTAACCTTGCTCCTTACCTAGTGAGTCTCAACTAAACACTTTCAAGTTGTCAAGTTTACATTAGTGAGCTGGGTCAATACTTATGTAAAGGTGACGGTGTAACCTTGCTCCTTACCTAGTAAGCCTCAACTAAACTAACTTTCGAGTTGTCAAGTTTACATTAGTGAGCTGGGTCAATACTTATGTAAATGTGACGGTGTAACCTTGCTCCTTAATTATTGAGCCTCAACTAAACTAACTTTCGAGTTGTCAAGTTTACATTAGTGAGCTTGGTCAATACTTATGTAAATGTGACGGTGTAACCTTGCTTCTTACCTAGTGAGCCTCAACTAAACTAACTTTCGAGTTGTCAAGTTTACATTAGTGAGCTGGGTCAATACTTGTGTAAAGGTGACGGTGTAACCATGCTTCTTACCTAGTGAGTCTCAACTAAACTAACTTTCGAGTTATCAAATTTACTTTAGTGAGCTGGGCCAATACTTGTGTAAAGGTGACGGTGTAACCTTGCTCCTTACCTAGTAAGCCTCAACTAAACTAACTTTCGAGTTGTCAAGTTTACATTGGTGAGCTGGGTCAATACTTGTGTAAAGGTGACGGTGTAACCTTGCTTCTTACCTAGTGAATCTCAACTAAACTAACTTTCGAGTTATCAAATTTACTTTAGTGAGCTGGGCCAATACTTGTGTAAAGGTGACGGTGTAACCTTGCTCCTTAACTATTGAGCCTCAACTAAACTAACTTTCGAGTTGTCAAGTTTTCGTTAGTAAGCTGGGCCAATACTTGTGTAAAGGTGACGGTGTAACAACAACTTAAACTAACTATTGATTTGTTAAGTTCTTACGACATTCACAACACTTGGAGACATTTCTGTACACCTCGCTCCTTGGCCTCGGTAATGCTAGTTGGTAGTAGGTTTCACTCGTTGCACTCGGACCACCCCAACCTTCAGTGTGTTATGTTGACATTAGTAGGTAAACTGAACTACAAGAGTATTAAAAAGCAAGATGGAAATATTGTTGTTGTGTATGTTGTCATTGTTTTTATGATGTAAAATCGAGGAGTTTTAAATCCACACTAAAATATGCCATGTTTACACCAACATAAACATAACAGCTGTTACATTTATTAATAATGTTAACAATGTAGTGATAGAAATTCATTAGGTTTTGTAGCCGTTGACGGAGGTGGAGAGGCAAGGTTTTTACATTTCTGATATTTTTCTCACGTCCTTGGCTCTTATTTTCAAAATAAATCCAATCAAGCCGTCTATCCTTCGAAATTAAATTTAAAGATACGGTTAATTATGGAATCCGAACCAGATGGTCTTTGTCTACTACAAACTTTTTTACCTAAAGGTCTGCTATCTCTAAGGAGTTTCTTATCATTTATTATCACAACTAAAGTAGATTCCAGCAGTGGTCACTATGATACTTCCAATAGAGGAAAAAAACATAAAACATGTAAGTGTTTTCTACTACAAAAACTTTCATTAAAAGAGTAGTAGAGCACATGTTCACTATATATTTTACAGTAACCGTGGATATATTAGCACATGTTCACTATATATTTAACAGTAACCGTGGATATATTAGCACATGTTCACTATATATTTAACAGTAACCGTGGATATATTAGCACATGTTCACTATATATTTAACAGTAACCGTGGATATATTAGCACATGTTCACTATATATTTAACAGTAACCGTGGATATATTAGCACATGTTCACTATATATTAGCACATGTTCACCATATATTAGCACATGTTAACCATATATTAGCACATGTTCACTATATATTAGCACATGTTCACTATATATTAGCACATGTTCACTATATATTAGCACATGTTCACTATATACTCGTATTTAACAGTAACCATGGATATATTAGCACATGTTCACTATATATTAGCACATGTTCACTATATATTTAACAGTAACCGTGGATATATTAGCACATGTTCACTATATTTTAGCACATGTTCACTATATATTAGCACATGTTCCCTATATATTAGCACATGTTCACTATATATTAGCACATGTTCACCATATATTAGCACATGTTCACCATATATTAGCATATGTTCACTATATATTAGCACATGTTCGCCACATATTAGCACATGTTCACTATATATTAGCACATGTTCACTATATAATAATAATAATAATAATAATAATAATAATAATAATAATAATAATAATAATAAATGTTTTATTGCATATTTGTACATTTGTATAATGTATCGCAATATATATTTAAGGAATTAGGTATATAAAAATCATCTCAAAATACTAAAGGCAAATCCATTTTATTTAAAAGAGTTTTGTTGATTAATTTAGAATAGTAAATGAATATTAACAAACCACATATTGTTGTTAAGTGAGTGTGCTTAACCAATTATCATTAACAGTTCAGGGAAGGTGTCTTTGTGTTACTAATTTGTATAAGACGACATAGAAGTTAGTTCAGGAGACATTTTATGAAAAATTGATTTATATTAAATTATCACTAACTGTTCATAATCTATAGTACAATAGTAAAATTGATATTTGGATGGAAAAGCCTTGAAACTATTCATATCTGAGCACACGTATGACAGTGATAACAAAAATCATTAAGTGAAGGTTGCCGCAGTGATACCAACTTGAGATAAACGGTGGATAAAATTACCCTGTTTTTGCAGTATACAATAATACTTGATAATTTAACATTTCTAAAGATAATAATTGTTCATTTTAAGTTGGTTGTATTTCAGAGTAATTGTTTAAATTTTTTTAAGCCACTTTTTTTTAATATCCTAAATTATTGAACTTGTCTTATAGATATAATTGTTATTAGCCTAAAAAGTTAATACATTACATGTTATAATATATATAAAAAATATATATATATATATATATATATATATATATATACACACACACACACCGGTATATGATTTCCACTTCAATAAACCATACATATCCTTTTGTAATTGGATACAAGAATTTTTTAAATTTTATATATTTATTATGTAAATAAATATTATATGGTTTTAAATCAAAACTAAAATTACGACATAAACATTACAGACAAAAATAGTTGTTATATATACTTGTATATTTATTTTCTTATTTTATTCATTCATTTATTTTTAAGACGTCGATCGTAGAGATATGGGCGAATATGAGGGGCGAATGAGTGTGATGAGTGTAGATGAACGAGTGAAATCATTATTACTATCTGAGTTTGACTTAGCTCAGAAAGAAATATTTATTAATAGCCCAATAGCCAGGGTAACTATGGAACCTACAGCTTTACGTTTGTAAGTGTTAGTGTTATAAATATAATAAAAATACTAAAAAAACTTTATTGATAACAAGTCATTGTATATTGTAGGGTAAGTGGGGCAGAGCCTTGCTAATTTTTTAAATTTCTGTTTTTTCCACCACCCTTGACCCTTTCAAGCTTTAAAATGAATCAAGCTGTGTTATCTTCTTCGCGAGAACTTTCGTGGGGACCGATTCGCTTGTGGGGCTAAATATACAGATGATCCACACACACACACACCCCATTGCTCATTTTAAATAATGTAATGTTACGTGGTTTATGAAAAACATCATAAAGTACATTCAAACCCAACTAAATTCTAAACTCATACAGGGTGACAATTAAGTCTTAGGACGACTTTATAACTATTAAACGACAAGAGATATCACAACCGAATTTGGCATACCATTACTGGTAATAGTAAACTATTTTGCTGTGTACATAGTGATCAGATGTCATGTTTGGGGGAGGGCCCTTGAGGAGTAAGAAGAAAATCTTTAATAGCCTATGTTGATTTGTACACCATTTTAAAGGTTTAGTTAAACTGAAAACAATGTCGTAAATCGGACTTAAAAGAGTAGATCCAGTCAGAAGTAATCGCAGTTCAAAGTTATACATATGTTTAATACATTGTACTTAGGAATAACAGAAAGTTACGAGTTGAAGGGAATACTTACTGAACTCCTTCGAAAGTAGTTGTTCAAAATGTTTCCCGTTGGCCGTATGGCAATGTTCTAACCGGTTACAAAAGCTGGCTACTGCTTTTTGTATCTTTTCCCCTAGAATAGCTTGAGTATCCTGTACTTTCCTGTGTCTAATATCAATCAGATCTCTAGACTGAGTTTCATAAACTTTGTCTTTGAGGTAGCCCCAAAAAGGTAGTCTGGTGGAGGTGAGGGAAACGAGCCGGCCACTCGTTCGTTCCACGTCTTTCAATCCACCGGTGAGGGAATACTGTACCTAATAATTACCTCACTTGAACACCATAGTGTGGCGTCTTGTTGGAAAAAACACGTTTGGAAGCCAGCGCCAAGACTAGCCTGTAGAGCAGGAACTATATTATTTTGGAGCTTATCTTGATAATTGTTGGCACTTCCCTTCAATTATTCCCTAGTAAGTATTAACTTTAACTTTGTTGTTATTCGTAACGTTTTGTTTATTGTAACTTTCCGTTATTCGTAAGTACTATGTATTAAACATTTTTATAACTTTGAACAGCAAGTTACTTCCGACTGGATCAACCATTTTTAGTCTGGTTTGCGGCATTGTTTTCATTTTAAATAGATCTTTAAAATTATGTACAAATTTATTTATTTTATTTAGTTATTCGTAAGACGCCAATCGTCAAGATATGGGCAAATATGGATTTCGAATGAGTGTGATGAGTGTAGATGAGCGAATGTAGTCATTGTTACAAACTAAGGCAGACTTATTCCTTAGAAAGTGTCATTAATAGCCCAATGACAAATGAACAGCCGGTGATTATTAGCTGATCCTTCTCAAAATTTATTGACTCTGATTGGGATCGAACTGACAACCTTTAGCACATGAAGCTGGGATTGAACCAACTACGCTACCGAACAAATGAAGATAGGCTGCGATTAAAGATTGTATTCTTACTCCTAACGGGCCGTCCCTCAAATATGACAATTGATCACCATTTGCACAGACAAGTAGCTTACTGTTACCAGTAACTGTATGCCAAATATGGTTGTGATATCTCTTGTCGTTTAAAATTTATGAAGTCGTCCTAAGACTTAATAGTCACCCTGTATAAGGAAGCTTACTTATGTCTAAGTATAATCACATCAGATCTAAAACAGCTGATTCATCTTTGTATTACATTGTTATCTCTTTGTGTATGAAATGAATTGTATAAGATTCTTTATTGCTCAACTTCCGCGTTAGATGACCTTGACCAAGAAACGATTATTATCCCATCGTAAGTGTTCTATCTTGCACCTGCTATCCTATCATTTAATCGTGCAAGATAAGATTAATTGGAATACAAGATTTAACAAATTATAAATCCTAGTGAAAAATATTATTATTTGAGCCATTTTCCGTGATTTTATTTATTTTTCCCATCAATATATCTGACTACTGAAAATTACCGAATGTTAATAAACAACTTTTACATAAATTTATTTAATGATTAAAAAAATATTTAATTGTCCAACAAAAACTTTTATTCATGGATATTTTTCATTACTATTTATTTAATTAAATTTTATTATTATACCCATTGATAGCTACTTCCTCACGTTTTTCATCTTTAAAATAAATAAATCAGAATTACCAGTTATTATTGATGATGTACCATAAAAAACCTTCTGTCATTATGAGAAGGCGTATCAACTCAACTATCGGGCTTTAATTTATATTTTATTTTTAAGTTATTTCATTAACTTAAAAATAATAACTTAGCTGTCATTTTGTCTTGTTAAAGTACGTCATCATGCTTGTATAGTAAGTTTATTTTTTAATTAGATGTTGTAAATGTTGTATAAAACCTATCTGCTGTTTATTTGTGTTTTTTGATTGGATCATTAACTGTTGATGCTACAAAAGTGAATGGCACACAAAAAGTGAACGGCACCCAACACAAACATATTATAAGTACAAAATGTACAAATATCATGGTGATTGATGTCGATAAACCAGGTTTACCTTCCTCAGACCAGGGAGATTAACAACGGAATGATAAGTTTTTTAGAATCAACAAATGTTTTACCATTTTCATTTTCGTCCTTTTATTTTTACTTTTGTTTCTTACCATTATTTTAATATAAATTTACGAATTTATTTAACCCCTTATCATTTTCTGCTAAGATTACTTTGTTAATCTCTCTCTCTAGTCTGAGGAAGGTAAAAGTGGTTTACCAAAATCGATCACCTTAGTATATTTGTCCCTACTAGTGGCATAGTACTGTAATCCAGCTACTTGGGGACAAAATGTGTGGAGATTGTTGGTGGTAGGTTCTATGCTCGGTTCTAATACCGACATGCCGTCCGCTCAATGGTTGCCATCGATATTGTCACTACTAGAGAAGTCTGGGGTGTCAATGACATTCAGGTAGTTGTCAGAGCCCGAATGTTGTGTAGTGAAGAGAACTGAGTGTCATGCTTGTCGTCTCTGGGGCTTGTCAGTTAGATGAAAGTTAGACTAATACTACTTGGTTCGGATTCCATGTAAACCTGTAGGTTCTCTATTTATCCTGGCTTTTGGGCTATTAAAAATGGCTCTGTAAGAATCAGCCGACATTAGTAACAATGATTACACTCGTTTATCTCACTCATCACACTCATTCATCCTCATATGAACCAATATCACTACGATCGGCGTCTTAGAAATGAATAATGTACATGTATTGTAATACATTTCTGTTGTGTTGCGTTTATTTGATCTTTATCTATATAAAGCATTAAGGTTGGAATGCTTGACAAACAATAAATCGTTGTGTCACAATATAGGCACATAATAGGAAGGGGGAAAATAAATTTGGAAAATTACATAATTGGTAATGCAAAATATAGTAAGAAGTAAAAAAGATAAACTGTTTAAAATAATGTAATGATTTAAAAGAAGAAAAATATCATAATTTAGACTCTTTATTATAAAAAAGAAAAAAAACAAGAATACGAATAAAAAAACATAAATGTTATTTTTGTTGTTAATAATTATTTAATATCTAAGGTCAAACATTTCATTACTCTCCCGTTATACCACAGGAACACCATACAGTGGCAGTGTGTTTGTAAAAAGGCAGCCTAAAAGCGAAGAGCACAGGCAGATTTTCCAGACACAAGATGCCTTCGACAACGAGAAAGTCATGCTCAAGGACGTGATACCCAGTTATGACGTCACACTTCCGTGTCCGCGCTGTCTCTTAGCCAACGGGGAAGTCGTGATAATGGAGGACCTACGTGCTGCTGGCTACTCCATGGCGAGTCGTCAATTAGGGTTCGACTTGAACGAGGCAGTTTGTGTTCTCAAGGTAGTTGATAGTTAAGAACATAATAATTTGTGTTATAATAATAACACAAATTATATATATATATATATATAAAAAGAACTACACTTAGCAATCTTTTCTTGATTTTTTAATGTTTAAAATCGATTTCGGTCTCGAAAGACCATCATCAGTTTAACATAGAATACAAACATTTTGTATTCTATGTTAAACTGATGATGGTCTTTCGAGACCGAAATCGATTTTAAACATTAAAAAATCAAGAAAAGATTGCTAAGTGTAGTTTTTATATATATATATATATATATATATATATATATATATATATATATTATATCCGACTCTTAGGAATGCTTGGGAAGAGTTATTTATTTTTAAAGAGAAATTTAAGGATCGTGATAAAATAAAGAATGAACAGGTTACTTTTGATTCTGAATTTGTTTGTAATAATGTATTTCCAGCGATTAAAAGAACAAATGTAACAGCCAATAGCGATTAGCCAATAATATCACAGCAGCCGCCATTTTAACGATTCCAGCCAATGGGGTCACGTGATCATAGACCTATAAATTGAGTTGTTGAACGCCATTTTCCATTCTTTTGTGAATCCCTCTGGTCTGAGGAAGGTGAGCGTGGTTCACCGAAATCGATCACCATAATATTTTGTACTTATATTGTAATAAATTTGTGTTGTGTGACGTTACTTGTACTGTACATGTAGGCCTACCAACACGTATTATGTTAATTAAAAAAAAAACTAATAATAATATAGTTAAGTATGGGTTTCGCTAAAATATTAAATACAAAAAACTTTTATTTTTGAATAGCCTTCAATTTCACATGCCATAGGTTGCTAATTAAAATTGTTTATTTAGAATCAACGTAATCTTTTAAATCTTTAACAATTTTTGACATTTTTCAGATAGGGAGATAAGAGCCCATATCTTATTGTTATTTGAAAGGACGTGTCATTGTAGTATTGAATAAAATTGTTTTACCCTTGTGTTGTACATACCAGTTAGAGTACAATAAACTTTAAAATAAAAACCAAAATGTTTTACATTTTGGGCCACCCTAACCCCTAAGGGTGATAATAATTTGACAATTTTTACATAAAAAAAATAAAGCTTTTAAGACCATATCATTTTGACAACTTTTGACCTGAAGAAATGAGATGTAATGAACTATGTGTACATTTAAACATTTTCCAAAATCGATCTTCTCTCCCTAATGCTTTAATTTTGGACCAGTAACAGGTTTGCATTCTTAGGGTTAGAAAACATAGGGTTACAGTTAGTTGAAATATTCCAATTAAGTTCGTTTAGTCAGTCCATGTAGTGGGCTAGGCGATCCACGAGTCTATAAAGAAAGAGGTCATTGATTATAAAAATACAAATAATATAACTCCATTTAACAGGATATTTAATTACATCCATAACCTTAAGACTTTCCTGCATAAGTTGTAAGTTAATTTCTAATATCTACAAACATTGTGTTTCAGGCTCTAGCCAGAATTCACGTAGCGTCTTACCACGCTCTGTCGATCAAAAAGGAAACATTTACTTCAGCTATAAGTCAACTGAAGGCAATTGGTTTTATGATGGAGACTCAAAAGCAAATCACAGAGTCGTCCATGAGGAGAGCGGTCCTGCAGCTCCAAGGACAGGGAGTAGAAGAAGCGGTTTCATTTTTGCAAAGCCAAGTTGGTCACTTTTCTGAGTGCTTATCATCTTTGAGGAAACCGAAGGATATTAAAGTACTTTGTCATGGTGATTTTTGGATCAACAATATCCTTATTCGCGAAGGAGATGATCCTGTGAAAATCGTGGATTTCCAAGGCTGTGCAGTTCTTTCTCCAGCAGTAGACGTTTGGACGTTCCTCTACACAAGTGTTCAGCCTTCTATAATGGAAAATAGTTTTCCTAAACTTCTTCAAGCCTATTGTAGAGCTTTTCTTGAAGAAACGTCTCTTCAGAAAGTTCCATCAGATCACAGGCTGTCATCAGAAAATCTTATAAATGAACTTCAATACAGAGAACTATACGGATATCTAGTGGGATTGCTATACATACCAGCTCTGGTAATGGCAGAAGACAACGTTCCTGATCTTGGAAAATTTCCCAAGGATGTTTTTCAAAACGATAGTTTCATGGATCAATTCATGAGTCCAGATATGAAAGCAAGGATGCTTCATTTATCAAAATTTGCTATTGTGAGGGGATTATTTAAAACCACTTAAATAAAATAATATAGTTTATTAATTAGCAAATTAAGTGTTGTCAGAAATACAAAATTAGTGCACGTCACACACTTGAATTTGTAATTTATAAGTGTAAAAATAAAAAACATTTGGTTATTGATTTCAGCAAACCACGTTTACCTTTATCATACAAAAGGGACTTGCACAGGAATCAAAGTGTCCGTTGAGTATCCTTATTGCATGAGGAAAGCAAACGTGATATACCGAAATCCATCACCTAGCATCATTAAAGAGTTCCAACTCTCTCAACGTTTGCGATTTTAGCAAATCATAATTTTCAGGATGGGGAGAGTTGTTACACTCTTCTTCATTTTCCTGCTGTTATATTGTTAATACTTCTTCAGGGAAGTGGGTGGTGGTAGATTTAATCACTTAGATGGCATATTTATACATTAAATGGTGAAATGAGAGGAGCTCCTTAATTATCATTAGTTAGTTACACACTGTAAGCTCGATATTTTATGGAAGAACATCAATCTTCATTTTCAATATTAGATGTAACCCCTGATTTTGTTAAAATAAAAATTCCACAGTTTTATTAATTAGTAATTAAATGAATAATGTTTACATTAATTTTTTTAGTCCAAAACAATATAAATATATATTTATGAAACTCAGTTTGAACCTGTCTTATTTTACTGTATTTATGCTGGCCGTATTATTTTCGTTTCAGAGAATTACCTTATTTAAAAAAAACTATAGTAACAAATTCATAATTATTTACTTAGACAGTTAAAACTACAAAGAAAAATATTTATATTATTCATGTAACATGTGATTCAACGTTAGGACTGATTGTATAGTTGATTTTTCTTGATTTGCGAAGCATTAACAAATAGCACAAACTCATAAGATTACTTTAGTCACAGGGTTATGATTTATATTTTTGAGGTGTAAAAATCTAATACAAATTACCATCGGACATTTCTGTATAGTATAGATTCAAGTATAAGCCTACATTATCCTATATTTCAGTGGTGTTGACCCACCGACCCACCGCAATACGTACAATGGGATTGACCCTCCCGCTCACCTCAACACGTACCATGGTATTGACCCATCGATCCACCCCAACACGTACAGTGGTATTGATCCACCGACCCACCGCAACACGTACAATGGAATTGACCCTCCCGCTCACCTCAACACGGATCGTGGTATTAACCCATCGATCCACCCCAACACGTACAGTGGTATTGATCCACCGACCCACCGCAACACGTACAATGGGATTGACCCTCCCGCTCACCTCAACACGTACCGTGGTATTGATCCACCGACCCACCGCAACACGTACAGTGGTATTGATCCACCGACCCACCGCAACACGTACAATGGTATTGATTGTTAGACATTGCTATTGATTGACTAAAGGCAAGAACGATTCACTAATTTGCTCTTAGAAAATCGCAAATCGATCAGTAGAAAATAATAGGATTAAGATATTGCAAATATGAACTTTACACTGTCTGTTATAAATTAAAGCACCAACTTCAGTCTCATAAAAATTTAGTAAAAGGTTTTTATGTAAATTAATATATATATTAAACTCGTTGCCCGCTTACATCCATCAACTCATAATTTGTTTGTAAAATTATGTTATAAAATAATGATAATAATAATAATATTTTGATTGACAATGTCCCTTGTTGACCTGCAATTGTATGACATGTAACTATTTGAGTAAACAACATTCTGTTGTTATCAAACCATTATTGAATTGATATTTTATAATCGTAAAAAAATTTAACTAAAGTATTTTCAATAATCATTCCTTAATAAATTTTAACGAGGTTCTGTGAATTACGATGAGACATAACTAAATTATTGATGATTGGTCCTAAATTGTAGGCGTGTAATAAATATTACAATTTAAAATAAAACCTCCATTTATTTGAAACATCATTACAATCTGTTTGTCTACAAAAACCATAACAACCAAAGAAAAAAAAAAAATAAATAAAAAAAAACATGATTGGAAAAGTAAACCATATACATTACAATTCCTCTCAACTATAACAATTACTCTATAATTTATTCCGACGTTAGTTAAAATTAACTTTCCTGATTTGGTCTATGTGTCGCCTGTGTGATACTTCCTCAACGTTTATAATATAATTAAGTTTTCCCAATACCCTTTCCATATTGCAATAAGGAAGGATTTTGATAAATTCTTCATAGTTCCAAAATGGCAGCCTTTTTATCCCAAACTGCCCCAACGTATTTCTTATGGGAAAATAACAAAAAAGTAGTATTTCTGACGTAACTTGAGAATAAGCTTGAGTACAATTTTCAAACCTTCACAGTTCTACCCGATTAACAAACGTGCATCGTATATATGAATTTCAGCTTAAAAACTTAAAACTTTGGTGTATCGGGGGCCAAAAAACTGAAAGTTTTGAAAATGTAGAATTTTGTAATACAGATGTTATTTACTCAAGTTATGTATCAACAAATTAAAGCTATTTTTATCCTGAATCCAAATATACCATCAGATTTTGAAAAGGGTAAATACTAAGGTGTATTTGCCCCAAAAACAAAATAAAACCTCCTAAAAACAGGAAAAGGGTAATAGTAAAATAAAACAGCCAAGTGGGGTATCAAACTATAGGTATTTATCTCATAAATCACATAATACTATTATATTTTGGAAGATACATCGTTTAAGGGCTCTGCCCCCCAACCAAATAAAAAATAGGCTCCAAAATCCAAAATTAGGTAATAATAAACTAATACACCCAAGTGGGGTGTCAAATTAAAGGTATTCTTCTCTTCAATACTAATTTATCATCAGATAATAGAAAAGACTATGTTTAGGAGCTCCACTGCCCCAAAAACCAAAATTTATGGTCATATTGCTTAAGAATCCTGGTGAGGCAGTAGGCCGATCTCTCTCATGAGGTGACATGCCGAGATCCACAAATGGGACTGTAGCAAGGCATCTTGGTGAGGCCCCAGGCCCAATTCCACAAAGAAGGCCGTAGCACAGCGTCTTGGCGAGGCCGCAGGCCGAGTTTTTCAAAGGGGCTAAAAGCAGAGTTTCCAGGCGAGACCTAGGCCGAGCTCACTTCTCGAGCGCAGCGAGTCACGGGGTTGACATGCGAAGCGTGCAAGGGTTTCTCAAATATATATATATATATATATATTTAAGTTGAGTTACGTTAGACTATTTCGCTATCGCCATTTTGTTTAAGGAAGTAATAGACTTATTACTACGGAGTTATGAATGGAATACTCTAGATGTTACGGATGAACTACCACAGTAATACAAAGGTATTACTACGATATTAATACGGTGTCACAGATGGACTACTCTAGTAGCTACGGACTACTACGGTATTAAAGATGCACTTCTAAAGTGTTGCAGGTAGTAGCCTGAGTATTACTAAGGTTTTTTGGAGGGAGTACTTGATATCTTCACCACTGACCAGCTTAACTGGATAGATGGCATTTTTTGTCCACCTATAAATTGGTGTCAGTATTTGAAATTCAACAAATAAGTAGAACATTAAAACACAATAAAACAAAAAATTAACACAAGATTGTCAGCGGTTGAAGCCACTCTCGGAAAATTTTGTAAGTGAGTAAAAACATCTCGGCTAGCAGCCATTTCTTCAATCTTGCTTTGAATAGTGTGGATTTTATGTTAGATAGGTTATTTGTATACCATGAGCTATATTTTGGAGTTTGCTTTCTAAAACTAGGTATTACATTTATGTATAAATAATTAGGTAAATACAACATTTTCTGGAAATCCTAGGTCATAAAGATATGCTAGAATACTCTAGGGGTTTCGGAGTTCGTAATATTGTGTTATGGATGGACTGGTACGAAGTTACAAAAGTACTACTTTGGTATTAAAGAGGTACTGCAACTGTCTTACATTTGTACCACTGCGGTACAATATAGTTAGTGTAATACTATTATGGTATTATGGACGCAATGCTACAGTGTCAGTTAAGGAGTTACTTCTTTGATCTTTTTACTTTAAGTAAATGAGAAGACTCGTCAAGTACTTTGTTATTGGAGTGAATGAGAAAACTCTTCAAGTACTTTGTTCTTTGAGTGAATGAGAAAACTCGTCAGGTACTTTGTTCTTGGAGTGAATGAGAAGACTCTTCAAGTACTCTGTTCTTAAATTAAATGAGAAGACACGTAAAGTACTTTGTTCTTGGAGTGAATGAGAAGACTCTTCAAGTACTCTGTTCTTAGATTAAATGAGAACACACGTAAAGTACTTTGTTCTAGTAGTGAATGAGAAGACTCGTCAAGTACTTTGTACTTGGATTGAATGAGAAAACTCGTCAAGTACTTTGTTCTTCGAGTAAATGATAAGGCACGTCAAGTACTTTGTTCTTATTTATTTATTTATTGAACCAACGGCAATGCCTTTTTAAACAAAGATTAACAAACATGCAGAAATAACTGTTGTAAACTAACAATTTTATGAAAAAACAATATGACTATAAAAAATAACAAACAATAGAAAAACTAACATGGTAAAGTAAATAAATAGTAACAACGAACATGAAATAAATTAAACTAATATAAACTTTCAAAATTCAACAATGAAAAGACTAAAGCTAACTAGACTAAACAAATGACAACAATAAACCAATACTGAAAGCAAATAACAAAATAACTAGCGTTATAATGAATGTGTGTAGGTGTAATGTAATCGGATGAAGTGTGTAGGTGTGTGGGTGGGTGTGTGTGTGTGTGTGTATATGTGTGTAAAAGTTGACAGGGTGTGAGTATTTATAGGTGAGTGGAAGGAGGGTAGAAGGTTAGGAAGGATCGAGGTGAAAAAGGTTTACAGACAAGATAAGTCCATCATTTTTAGCTTTTTCTTAAATGCATGGATGCTGTCAAAGTAGAAGTCAACCTGACCAGAAATAGCATTTCCGATGCTCATTAGGCGAGGGAGTGGACTGTTCTTCAGATAGTTTCTGCTGTGGGCTCTTCTTATGAACGGCTCAGAAGATCTAGTAGTTCCAGGAACACGAAACTCGACTAGCTGCAGAAGTTCTGGGCAATCAAGAATTTCACGAATCAACTTGAAGAGAAACACAGCATCAGCAACAGCTCTCCGATGCTCCAAAGGCCGCAGGTTGAACCTCAGAAGCTCGAGTTGACCAACAGGCACATCCCAGCAACGATAGCCCAGCGAGAACCCTATCATTCTAATGAAGCGACGCTGAATTCCCTGAAGTCTGGTTATGTGAATGTCTAGGTAAGGTCGCCATACGACACCGCCTATGGCGTCATTCATGTTCTAGTAGTGAATACTCGTCAAGTACTTTGTTCATGCTGAGAAGAAGGTCCACCAAGTAATTTGTACATTGTGTGAATGGAGTTTTGGCTGTTAATTCTTTACAAAAGAAGTAAGTAGAAATCCTTATTTAATGTCCGCAGATTGTTGGAAAGGTCCAATATTATGTACATGGAGTGGCTTGAAAGAAAGTAATATTTGTAATGTACTTGATAAAATTAACAAATTTGTAAACATTAAAATAAATATTTCCCTCGCAGTTTATAATGATTCACATCCTTTATTGAATGATACCTTGTGATTTGTACTCAAAAGTGTTTATCATGAGTCAATAATATGACACACAAGTCTCGTGTTACTGGGGTGAATTCGTAGTTATACCAAAGCTCTTTATTGGCCCAGCATTGTGTAGGAGCTTAAAAAAAAAATTCATTCGAGAACTCATGTGTAGCTGAATGGACGTGATTCAAGTGTCTGACCTGCATATTTTATTAGAACTATAATATCACAAAAAATATTCACTCTACGAAAGCTGGCTATCTTGTAATCTGGGAACACGCATCAATTATATAAAAAGATAAAATTATTGCATTTACTGTCTTATATGATTTTGATAGTATAAGTACTTGCGTGAAAACAACAGTAAACTATGTATATTTTATTAATTTTATGTGTTTATTATTAAGCTTACTACGAAACTGTGTATTTACTTATGATGTACATGTTGTACATTGTTAAGAATTTTAACGATATGATCGTTTTGGCATAAATGTTGGACCCTTTCCGTTAGTTAACTACCACCTTTTTTGTTTCCGTTTATTGACTACCGCTTGATAAATATCTATTGCTCGAAAAACTCTTCCCAAATCATTTTTACTTCCACTGTGGTATTCCTTATCCACTAGGAATACGATATCGCTGGCCTTATCGCTTTTCAAGAACTTACACACGGAAAGTCAGCTATTGGATTTAACAGTTTGTGATCAACTTAAGTAGTCACCTAACCTAACCTAACCGTAATTACGATAAAAAAATAATAGTACTGAAGTCACGGAAAAATTAGTGTCAGTGAATTAACAGAAAAGGTCTTAAATTTTATTTTCAGAAATATTTAATTGTATATGCTCAAAGAACATATCGTTTTAAAAAGATTTAGAGATCTTATTGGAGTAGATTTTACGAAGCACTGAGGTTCTTAGGAGTTAAATGTGGGAGAGTAAGAAAAATGTTAAAGGCTGTTTTTTATATAACTTGCCACATGTGATATTACGTCCCGTCAAAATTTATCAGAACTGGCACACAATGCGTAGGGTTTTACAAATAAACATCAAATATATTAAACATCACTGTTTATTTGAAAAATGGTTGCACAATTTGATGGAGTTGAAAGGTCCTGGACGGGCTGTCACAGTTGGATTGGACAGAGAACGACAATATTGTAGACCGGCTGACATCAATAGCAGATGTATTTATTGTTGTTTGCGCAGAGGATCGTGGCCCAGCACGTGAGTCGCGTGTTCTAGTCACGTGGAGATCCACGCGTCTACCCCCCCAACACCCTCCAAAAACACCCTCTCAAACTCAGAAACACTCAGTGACTCTTTGTAAGATTGTTCAAGCAATTCAATCACAAAGTAAATTGGTTTAGTTTGAAGTGAAGGTTGTACTTAATAAGTCAATATTTATTTTAATTTAAATTTTTTAAATAATTTTACATAATTAAATTTACAGTTCAATATTTTTATTTTATATAACACTTTTAATATACATAAAGTTTTAAAATATTTAAATAATAAAAATCAATTAAACCCTTCAAATAATATAATATTTAATTGGTTTTTTAGAATTGATAAATTGATACAGCATGTTTTTTAACATACAAAAATAAATAATTACATGAAATAAGTATATATGGGCTCTGTATTTTCTTCATAGATTAATATATCATATATAAATGAACAGTTAGAAATAAATAGGTTTACGTCTGGAAATCTAGTGATTCAAACAGGTTTTCTTTTTCTGACGGACTTTGGATAGGTTGACGGGTTCAACGTTTAGGTATCTTCAGATGGTTTGGAAAGTTGACATAATGATTATAAATTAATCATTATTTGCAAACTTTCCTACTATAAAAATAAATAACTAATAAAGCCTTATCATTATTTTTTCGAGCAAGTAACAATGCCATCGAACAATATCAAAAATTAAATATTTTTTAAAATATTTATTGTGTTTCTTCCTCAGCCTTCAAATACTGCATTGTTAAACTCCTTGCCCATATCTGTTTGTAAATGATTCATGAGGTTGCTATCCACAATCAGTGTAATGGTCTTAATAATTTCATGTCCAGACTTATCCTTTAAAGGTATTACGTAAGCGTATTTGGTAAAACAGTTGATCATTGTCAAAACATATTTGTAGCCTTTGTTAAACTTGGAGTATGGAATCATCTCCATCAAGTCAGCCTGATACAGATCATCTATTCCCTTCACCTCCACAGGTCGCGTAGGAAATCTTCTTCGTGCTGGAGCATGAAGCTCTTAGACCACTTACCTTGACAGCTCAACGTTTGGCGTATAGTTTCTACCAGGTACATCCCCTCGTGTTTTATACATGCTTATTGTGTCCAAATGGTCTAAATACAAACCACCCACTCTTACACGTACAGTGGTTTGACCCACCCACCCACCCTTACACGTACAGTGGTTTGACCCACCCACCCACCCTTACACGTACAGTGGTAATGAGTTATATATATATAACAACTATTATATATATATATATATATATATATATATATATATATATATATATATAGAGTCTACTTTGGCACATTGTACTTAAAGTCCATGCCAATTGATAGTCATCTGCTTTTTCAAAGTCCTCCTTGATAATGTTGATGGGCGTTTTATACTCTGCCAAGTCTGTTACAAAATGAAATAAAGGCAAATAGAACAGTTTATTTTTGAGTTTTGGAATGAAATAGTAATACAAGATATAGTTGTTTAGAACGTCCCAAACTGGCTTAATCTTTCCTGAACGATTTCAGATAAAACAATAGCACTTGGTACAGCATTGCTTCACGTAAAATTTATATTTTAAATTAACTATATGTTTTATGCCATGCCAGAGGAACGGCCCACAAGGAGCTAGAAGAAAATCTTAAATGACAGCATTAGGAAAACACAATGCCACAAATCCATGGCCCACCCTTTAAAAAATGACGCTGCTTTACAGTGTTAAACACTTACAATTTTAAAACATTTACAATTTTTAAAACACTTGTCCATTTACCATAAAAACCTGTGTTTTATTTATATCATGCTACTAGACCTCAACACTGAATAGTTATAACCGTTACGACCATGTCAGATTAGTTTTAAAGTGTGGAAATATTTTTGTGGTACCACGAGGATCACTGTCCTCAATCAGGATTACCCACTGTAGAGGATATTATCCTTTGTACGCCAGGAAGAGTGGGGCAGATACGATGGGAAATGTCAGTTAAATTTATGACCTATATTATTTTTCAACAATAACACTTATTTTAGGCTAAAATTTGAGATGATATTTTCATACAAGACTAAATTGTATTATTCATTTGAATCTTTCACTGTTCTAAGTTCTAGAACTTCATACAATTTTCAAAAATATGAAATCATTAGACAACAAACCAAAAGTAAACCATGATGTATACTGTAACCTCATATTAAATGATTTACAATTTTGTTCATTTTATATACATTTTCTAGCAATATATTTAGCCTATCCAATAATAAAGAAATGAAAACGTAAATAATAAAGAGATCCTTTTAATATCTCCTACCATTAATCAGACGAAGAAATTCAATAACTGGGGACCCTCGTATCCACATAACATGGAAACTATTATGTGCTACACCTCCAGTACCTACTAACACCACGTAGCTGATGTCACGTGACTGTCGTTAAAGGCGAGAACTTGTCAGAATGTTGATTTTAACACTTTTAATTGTTAATGTTAATCCTCATTAACATTAAAAATTGTATAATGTTAATGAGGATTAAAATTATAAAAGTTGAGGATATTTTATTTTACTAGGTGAAGGTAGACAAAAGAAGACCTCTCTAACACGACCTGGGAACCAGCGACTAACCACCCAATGACTAGATTGGTGGGCTGCGTACAAGGGCGGAATTCCTCATTTGTCACCCATCCAATGAACAGCCACACTCGATATGCTTGACGCCGTTATCTTGCTCTAACGTTGGAATCCTCCGGCCAAAACCACTGGCATGACAACAGAAAGGGGGGTCACTGGTAGTTTCTCACAGTAAAGTATATTTTAGGTAAACATTTATTCAAGAGAAAAAGTGTTATTCGAATTATCTCATCAATTAAAATTAAAAACAAATAATGAGTTTGGATTTTACAAGTTTTAAAATCATTACCTGTCTGCTGACCTACCGAAATTGAAACCTAAAATGAATTTTACACTCCGATTATAACAAATAAACTAAACTACTTTTAAATTGGCAATACAATACCCAATCTATTTATATGCATTGTTTCAGCGTTCAATAGGTGACTTATAATTTGCCCAGTCATCCCCAGAGGGGCTGGTCCCAGGTTGTTAACTCAATATAGCCCCGCGTGTCCATGTGAACTATGACACTGACATACAATTCGATGCATGTTTATAATTTACATTTTATTATGAATCTTAGATATGAGACGCAAACATACCTTTCCGTATATTTTAAGACAAATATGAATCATTAAATATAATGATTCATATTTGTCTTAAAATTAATTTGTCTTAAATATATTAATTAAGATAAATTGTATCATTGTAAAATACAATGATACAATTTATCTTAATTAATTACAATATCCCACAACTTTTACTCTATTGGGCTAGAAATTAGGACAAATAATAAACTAATTCAAAATTAGGCGATATTCACTATTTTCATGAACGTAAATGACAAAATCATTCAAACGTTACTAACGAAATATCTTTGGTCTTGAGATAGTTTCATTTCCATAAATTAATTGTATTAGTGGTAAACATTTATGAACAAAAAAACAAAAAACTAACATTCGAAGTTGTTGTGTGAGAATAATCCTTATAGTAAAATAGTTATTGTACATTATAAGCGTAGCCAATATTTGTGTCTTAAATTACAATTCAAAAAGAATATTTCAATTTATTTTTTTTCTCTATGGATTGTTTCTGAGCTACTAACAGCATAACGTTAAGCATTTTTGTATTTAAAATGTTTATTTTATCTAAGTAAAATTAAACAAATAAACCATTTCTAGTAAAAAAACATAAATTTACTTCTATATGTAATTACCTTTGCATAAGTAAAATATGTCTGTTTAAACAAGCTATTTATGATTATTTTTCAATAAATATATATCAGTAATTGATTTAAAAAATACTAAGATTGTTAAATAATTCATTTTACTGCTCAGAATTAGGGTAACATTTATCTGATCCTTTCTTAAATAAATATATACAACATCTAATAAGACGAGAAAGTTATCAACTCATTTAATTATTTCACAACAGCAATGGTTAATTTAATAATTGAACTATACCATACATTGTGTGTTAAATCAATTAATCTATTTATACAAATAGATTATTCAAAATTATTCAAAATAATAATAATAATAATAATAATAATAATAATAATAATAATAAAGATTAACCATCTATTAGTTTGACCAAACAAAATTAAATTATGAAATAAATATACTCAATTTAATTATTAATTGGTTTAATAATTAATGTTCACTGTACCAAGGCAATACATGAGCTGAATCTCAAAATTTGTGGTTCTTGAAAAAATAAACTAGAAACCAATCCT
This sequence comes from Stictocephala bisonia, assembly GCA_035578905.1. NCBI lineage: Eukaryota > Metazoa > Arthropoda > Insecta > Hemiptera > Membracidae > Stictocephala > Stictocephala bisonia. The sequence continues at coordinate 818,230 of JAQJVL010000208.1, read as the reverse complement.
AGCTTTTAAATCAACATTACACACGCAACATTATAAATACGAGAGGGACGCCCCTCCCCCTTCGCGAGTAACTAGATATTAGAAATACATTTGTATTCATTGGTTTGTTGCCTCAATAATGACCAATAACGATACAATGAGGAAACCTGCCAGAAATGTGCGTATTTGCCAATGGTATTTCATATTACAAATGTGCATAATTGCTTTTGCATTGTCCGACTGCCTGAATATGTTTATTATACAAGGTTGGGCTAAATTCTGGAGACGGTTTAATAGTTTTATTATTAATTGTACTAGATGATTAAAACTTAAGTAATAAATTTGGAAACTAAAAACACACTTTTTAACGTTTTTAATGACTCTTTAACTCTAATTGGAGACGACCCACAAGGAGTCAGTAAATAATTTTAAATGTAAGCAAAGATCGAATGTATACCATTTTAAGGTCTTAATTAGTAGAACATCATGCCACAAATTAGACTTCGATTGGTTAATTCTAAGCAAAATGGTGGCGCTTGAAAGTTTCAATAGTGATCTTATGTGCAAGTTCAAGAATGGCTTACATTTATTGTAACCATATCAGATGGCGAAAGCCACAAAGCTTCACACATTATTACTGTACACAAACAACTACTTTAAGATTTATTCGGTGTCCTGCTATTCTTCTACGAGAACGGTCCACAAGGAGTCAGTGGAACATTCTTAAGATAAGCATAGGTTGATGTGCACACCATTAAGATTTTAAAGGGATGGTCAAGCAAAGAAGAGTGCTGTGGACGAAACTTCAAAAGCTTTATTAGTTACAAAATGGTGTAGGTTTACAAATTTTAATGCAGCTTCATAAACAAAGAGAGCCTGAAAGAGAGGCTTAACAAAGAAAGGAAACGTGTTTTTTTATTTAAGGTCACGTTTCACTTTCAAGCACCTGCAATAACTCATAATCCTACCAGTTATAACTGTAAAATTGTGGCTTTCTTCTAAGAACTGTTTTAGGGCTGGATTTGTAAGTCTTCTTCAAGCAACGTCACAACTAGAGTAGGTAGCTGAAGAGACTGTACGAAGACTGTACAGTCTCAAATATCCTAACTAGTTTTGTTTATTAACTTTCTTTTTTATAAACTTCGGATTTTGATTGGTTTCTAATCAGCACAATTTCAAACATTCGTGAATTTACAATAGAGCATATGAATTAAATCAATTAGGAGCGGCTTTAACTAAGGGACTTGCCACGCAACCGGTCCGTACTCGATTCCCGATGAGTTTTTGCCATGCCGCTCCCGTAGTTCGGAAGTCACCCTTAAGCCGTTGGTCCCCAGGATGTAAACGTTAGGGAAATAACAGGTTAGTCGTTACAGCCCTAACTTCGCCTGGTAAAATAAGATGAACTTTAACTTTAAATATTAGTAAAATAATACACCTGTTAAGTTATTTCATGTTTTAAACTGTAGAACTAGTTAACCATTATTTTTCATGTGGGCTGGACTGTGGAATTTCAGTTCAAATATGGTAGGTAATGAGGGAAATATGGTACAAAGCACGAAAGTCACTGTCAACAATTCTCCAACACACTGCATGCTGTAAAGGAACTAAGTTAAAAATTATGATGGATAGAATTAATTTGAACTACAATTATCACATAAGTCATAATTGTAACGTATTATTATCTGAACATATTGAATAACTATGATTTATGATCCCTCAAAGAATTAAAAACTTACTAATTTGAAACATAACCAATAATTGGTTATGTACTGAAAAATATAAACGATTGACCATAAACTGCGAGAGGAATATTATTTCTATCCAGAAGTGACGGTACAGGGAGGAACAATTGAAGAACAATATGAAATTAAAATAATTTAAGAATTGAGCTATAACGCGATACTATGCTAGTAGATAGATTAAAATTAATATAAACCCAGCAAAGATGTCAACTAGAAAATTTCACTAATTAAGTTTGAATCAAGTGAAAAAAATAATAATAATTAATGCTAGAAATGTAGTCTTAACCACTAATTTTATAAATTTATAAAATCCTACATACTGGAAATAATAAATACGTTGTTTCATATACCCGATGTTAGTTATTATCGGTTTATAACCTTCCATCCATGGTTATACTCATTCCAGGTTGGTTTCCCGTTATATCCCAATATTTATTCTGTAATACGCTCGAGAACTCAAGTCCTAACATCCTCTGAGGAGGCCAAGCACATATATGTTTCTGGTAATAGTTTTAGTTCTATGGGTACTAGTACTCCTTTACATTTGTAGGCAGTTTACATAAAATAGATTGAAAACAGGGACACCAAACAGAATTGTAATCTAGTCATTTACAACACCCATTTGTAACTCTTATGGCGTTGGCTTATGAGATTGTTAATTTGGACACTTTTATGATAGTGGTTTATGGAATCCATGAGTGTTCATATTACCATTGTTATGATGGTGATGTATGAGATAACTGATAGTTATTTAAAATATTTGTATGGTGGTGATGTATCTCTGATTGTTAATTAAAACATGTTTTTGTTGAACGTACGTGATATTCCTGATTATCAATTTGAACATTTTTGTGGTGGTCGTACATGAATCCCTGATCTGATAGTCAATTTAAACATTTTTGTGGTGGTCATACATGATATCCATGATTGTCAATTTGAACATTTTTAGGGTGGTCGTACAAGGTATTCCTGATCGTCAATTTGAACATTTATAGGATGGTCGTACATGATATCCCTAATCTGATTGTCAATTTGAACATTTTTGTGATGCTCGTACATGATATCCCTGATCTGATTGTCAATTTGAACATTTTTGTGATGATCGTACATGATATCCCTGATTGTCAATTTGAACATTTATAGGGTGGTCGTACATGATATCCCTAATTGTCAATTAAAAACTTTTATGTTCTCTTGTGTGAGATTGATGATTGTTAAAATATTTATTTTTAGGATTTAATGTTTAATTTATCAATGAGAAATTTACATAAGGCCTAATTTCCCACCATTAAAACATTATTTTATTCAAGATACATTTTTGTAATGTTTACGTTCATTACAAACAATTACGAAAACATTACAACGTTTTTAATAAATTTACATAAATTCGTTCTAAACGAAGTCATACAAAATTGCTTAATCCATCACAACATTGTAGAAATAAAACAATTTCCTCCAAAATTTACATATATCAAATTGAAGAGAGTATGAAACAAATGTAGGAAAATGTTCCCCAGAATCATGAAGAATTTGAGTAAATGTTCAATAATACAATCAATAGTGTTTTATATTTGTTCTAAATTAAAATGTCACAATGTTTTTAGTAAAGAAAGGGCCCTAAAACTATTATCATATAGTTCCATTCATCTTCTTAAACTACCCTATTTTTGTATTGTATACCCGTTAGATGGGTTCCAGTCTAATGGGAATCCCAAACTACGGTCATACAGGGAAGCCTGGCCAAACTGCGACCAAGCGCCGCCTTAGCTCCTCAAATACGACCACTCCTAATTACATACTGTAGTTACTTGTTAATGTGTATTCCAAACTACGGTCATACAGGGAGGCCTGGCCAAACTGCGACCAAGCGCCGCCTTAGCTCCTCAACTACGACCACTCCTAGTTACATACTGTAGTTACTTGTTAATGTGTATTCCAAACTATGGTCATACAGGGAAGCCTGGCCAAACTTCGACCAAGCCCCGCCTTAGCTCCTCAAATACGACCACTCCTAATTACATACTGTAGTTACTTGTTAATGTGTATTCCAAACTACGGTCATACAGGGAAGCCTGGCCAAACTGCGACCAAGCGTCGCCTTAGCTTCTCAACTACGACCACTCCTAGTTACATACTGTAGTTACTTGTTAATGTGTATTCCAAACTACGGTCATACAGGGAAGCCTGGCCAAACTGCGACCAAGCGCCGCCTTAGCTCTTCAACTACGACCACTCCTAATTACATACTGTAGTTACTTGTTAATGATTATTCCAAACTACGGTCATACAGGGAAGCCTGGCCAAATTGTGACCAAGCGCCGCCTTAGCTTCTCAACTACGACCACTCCTAGTTACATACTGTAGTTACTTGTTAATGTGTATTCCAAACTATGGTCATACAGGGAAGCCTGGCCAAACTGCGACCAAGCGCCGCCTTAGCTCCTCAACTACGACCACTCCTAGTTACATTCTGTAGTTACTTGTTAATGTGTATTCCAAACTACGGTCATACAGGAAAGCCTGGCCAAACTGCGACCAGGCGTCGCCTTAGCTCCTCAACTACGACCACTCCTAGTTACATACTGTAGTTACTTGTTAATGTGTATTCCAAACTACGGTCATACAGGGAAGCCTGGCCAAACTGCGACCAAGCGCCGCCTTAGCTCCTCAACTACGACCACTCCTAGTTACATACTGTAGTTACTTGTTAATGTGTACTATTTGGTCTACATTAATTTTTTTAAATTAATATTTAATATATATATATATATATATATATATATATATATATATATATATATATATATATAATATTTACTACAAGTCCAATTGAGTGTAAATTTACAAAATAGAAAGGTAAGTTTAATATTGAGATATTTGACAGAAAAGTAAAATAAAATAATCAACAGTAAAAGTTAATATGATAATTCTCAAGTTAAGGAATACAAAAAAGTTCACGCGTTTTAATTTGAAAATAATGGTTATATAATTCAATACAATCTGGGACATTATTTATTTTTACATTTTGAGGAAAATACAAACTTGCTTAGAGGTAGACACTATGTGGATTCATTTCATCTTTGCTTTGGAAGAAAGTATATTAATATTATAAACACTAGGTAAACCCAGTCACGCTGTAATACGACTTAGTCTGTTGTCAACTATTTTGAATAAAGTAGTTAGAATAATAAAGGTAGACTGTTTACTTGATTTTATCTGAATTAAAGTAACTCAGGGCTGTTATTATAAATAAACAATCATCTGGTCCCAGTAATAAACTTACAGAATATGATTACGATATGCACATAAGTCAGCAGGTCTCAGTAGCACTTTTTCAGTACTAACATTTATTGTCTTTTGTCAAACGTAGGTAGATCTGTAAATTCTTAAGATGCCTTGTTCCCATTGAGAATTTTAGGAACTAAATATATAAAAACTCTTGTATTTAAATACAAAGCTGTGAAAACATTTCAAGTGAATCTTCGAGTTTTGTGTATACAAACATACGAAAGTTTGATTTTTATATAATTTGGTAGGTTGATAGAAATGCATTATGTAAAATGTGACAAATGTCTTTGTACAAAAACCAACATGCTTGGAATCACGAGCATCAACGTTATTTAACATCAGTGATGTTTAACCCGAAAGAAGGACGAAATGTCCCCAAAGCCACAGTTTTATTGGAGCCCCTAAATGCAGTGCTCCTGTAATCCTTGCGCTGTCAGAATGTAATCCTGATAAAGTGTGTCTGTCCGTCCAAGAGCGCCTCAGGGGACGGATCAGGCATTGTCGTCACTTCCCCTCCAGCCCCTCTATCCCCACCACATTTTGAGTTCCCCTGAAGCACTTGATTGACCTCTATTGTTCACCTAGTTAATGACTTATTTACCTGTATGAAAAACTGATACTAATAAATGCAGGGTAGCTCTTACAAAGGAAATATACAAAATGTCCCCACATGACTCTTCCTTCAACTCTCGCATGGTTGTCACGAATTTATTAACCCCCCCCCCCCACACATCTAAACACTTAATTTGTTGATGACCTACCTAATCTTCCATACACGTACGGAGGTGATGATCCTACCAACCCTTCATACACGTAGAGTGCTATTGGCCCATCCACACACCTATACACCCAATGTACTGATATCCTACCTAATCTTCCATGGGTGGTCATGACCCTCCCATGTACCCATACACGTACGATGGTCATGATCCTCCCATGTACCCGTACATTTACGGTGGTCATGATCCTCCCATGTACCCGTACACGTACCCTGGTCATGACCCTCCCATGTACCCATACACGTACGATGGTCATGATCCTCCCATGTACCCGTACACGTATGGTGATCATGACCCTCCCATATACCCATACACGGTACGATGGTCGTGATCCTCCCATGTACCCGTACACGTACGGTTGTCATGACCCTCCCATATACCCATACACGTACGATGGTCATGATCCTCCCATGTACCCGTACACGTACGATGGTCATGATCCTCCCATGTATCCGTACACTTACGGTGGTCATGAAGTACATAGATGAAGATGGCTGTTATAATTGTGTAATACATGAAGCCTATTTAAAGCGTAATGTTGTATACTCTACACTCTTCTTACTTTAAAAGCACATAAATGTATTACAAAGATGACTGCAATCACTGGACTTACCTGGAACTAAATAGTCACTGAATTCCCATTCAGTAGCACTTAAAACTAAAGCACGTAAAACTGTGAAAAAGCAATACAAATTAACATTACAACTTTTATCCAAATACCTTTGAATTTACAAAAAGAAGTGGTATAAAATAGTTAAAAAAAAAAAAAAAAAAACAATAAGATCATTTTGAATAAAATAAGGAATACATTTAGAATCTGCTATTGTAGAATCAACTTTTAAAAACATTATTTTATTTTAGCGTTGTGTTGTGTGTGAGGTTATATGAAGGGATCTATTTTTATAATGTCACATTGTAATTAACTAGTAACCTAAACACGGTGTCAATATATTGGGCATATACATTAATGAAAGGTCAAGAAATGATCAGCTAACAAGTTAAGGAAAAGAGTAGAGTGCATTATGTAATAATATTTTTTACTAATTAAACAGTAATTCAATTTTATTTCTCGAAATAGAATAAAAAATATGCTACACATTATACTTATCAATGGGTAGATATACTGTAGATTAATTCATAAAAAATAAACATAAGCGTATACGAGTTTATAGCATTTGCTGTATTGGCTTATTAATTATCAACAAATAGTTTAAATTAAAAAAAATTTTAATTTAATTTTAGTCTCTATTTGGACCCAGATCATAATTATTTCACTATTGATTAAAAAAACAGTCTACTTATAACTTATGGGTTACACTATTATTATTACAATTTGTTAATTGAGTTAAAACTCATGTAAATTACAAATAGTACATGATTATATTACATTTTGTATTGTACATTACATAAAGTTATGCATGTTATATTAAAGCTGAGAAAGGTTTTGGGTTGGTGTTTGTTAACCCAATGACGGGCATTCCAGTATATCGTAGTTGACGATCTTTGTATTTAAATTAACGATGAAAAATATCACCGATAACAGTACAATCAAAACTGAATTGTTCATTAATGAAAAATGTTCTGTAAGCTACAGTATACAGTGAACACAAACTGTGATACACGTGTACCCTACACTTATGTGTGTGGAAACCCTACATGTACGTGTCTGTAAGACACATTCTCTTGAAAATTGTAGTTGATACATAGTCCTGTAAGTTGTTTATAAAAAACTCCAAATTACAAGATAAATCTACAATATGTAGAATTATCACATATATTGTATCATGTAGGATCCAGATGAAATAGGTAAAGCTGATGTAAAACTGTGTTACTTAGCAACTGCAGTTCATACGTAAAGCAAACGTAAGACTGTGTTAATTATCAATTAAATTTCATAAGTAGAGGAGATGTAAGACTGTGACACTGGTAGACAAAGTTCATAGGTAGAGCAGACGTAAGACTGTATTATATGGTAGGTACAGTACATAAGTAAAGCATATTTAAGTTTGTTAATACTTGTAACACCTATAAGCAGGTTGCAGGTAAATCAAAAGTAAGGTTGTGTTACTTGGTAGGTACGGTTCATAGGTAGAGCAAAAGTAAGGTTGTGTTACTTGGTAGGTACGGTTCATAGGTAGAGCAAAAGTAAGGTTGTGTTACTTGATAGTTACGGTTCATAGGTAGAGCAAAAGTAAGGTTGTGTTACTTGGTAGATACGGTTCATAGGTAGAGCAAAAGTAAGGTTGTGTTACTTGGTAGGTACGGTTCATAGGTAGAGCAAAAGTAAGGTTGTGTTACTTGGTAGATACGGTTCATAGGTAGAGCAAAAGTAAGGTTGTGTTACTTGGTAGGTACGGTTCATAGGTAGAGCAAAAGTAAGGTTGTGTTACTTGGTAGGTACGGTTCATAGGTAGAGCAAAAGTAAGGTTGTGTTACTTGGTAGGTACGGTTCATAGGTAGAGCAAAAGTAAGGTTGTGTTACTTGGTAGGTACGGTTCATAGGTAGAGCAAAAGTAAGGTTGTGTTACTTGGTAGGTACGGTTCATAGGTAGAGCAAAAGTAAGGTTGTGTTACTTGGTAGGTACGGTTCATAGGTAGAGCAAAAGTAAGGTTGTGTTACTTGGTAGATACGGTTCATAGGTAGAGCAAAAGTAAGGTTGTGTTACTTGGTAGGTACGGTTCATAGGTAGAGCAAAAGTAAGGTTGTGTTACTTGGTAGGTACGGTTCATAGGTAGAGCAAAAGTAAGGTTGTGTTACTTGGTAGGTACGGTTCATAGGTAGAGCAAAAGTAAGGTTGTGTTACTTGGTAGGTACGGTTCATAGGTAGAGCAAAAGTAAGGTTGTGTTACTTGGTAGGTACGGTTCATAGGTAGAGCAAAAGTAAGGTTGTGTTACTTGGTAGGTACGGTTCATAGGTAGAGCAAAAGTAAGGTTGTGTTACTTGGTAGGTACGGTTCATAGGTAGAGCAAAAGTAAGGTTGTGTTACTTGGTAGGTACGGTTCATAGGTAGAGCAAAAGTAAGGTTGTGTTACTTGGTAGGTACGGTTCATAGGTAGAGCAAAAGTAAGGTTGTGTTACTTGGTAGGTACGGTTCATAGGTAGAGCAAAAGTAAGGTTGTGTTACTTGGTAGATACGGTTCATAGGTAGAGCAAAAGTAAGGTTGTGTTACTTGGTAGGTACGGTTCATAGGTAGAGCAAAAGTAAGGTTGTGTTACTTGGTAGGTACGGTTCATAGGTAGAGCAAAAGTAAGGTTGTGTTACTTGGTAGGTACGGTTCATAGGTAGAGCAAAAGTAAGGTTGTGTTACTTGGTAGGTACGGTTCATAGGTAGAGCAAAAGTAAGGTTGTGTTACTTGGTAGGTACGGTTCATAGGTAGAGCAAAAGTAAGGTTGTGTTACTTGGTAGGTACGGTTCATAGGTAGAGCAAAAGTAAGGTTGTGTTACTTGGTAGGTACGGTTCATAGGTAGAGCAAAAGTAAGGTTGTGTTACTTGGTAGGTACGGTTCATAGGTAGAGCAAAAGTAAGGTTGTGTTACTTGGTAGATACAGTTCATAGGTAGAGCAAAAGTAAGGTTGTGTTACTTGGTAGGTACGGTTCATAGGTAGAGCAAAAGTGGGGTTGTGTTACTTGGTAGATACGGTTCATAGGTAGAGCAAAAGTAAGGTTGTGTTACTTGGTAGGTACGGTTCATAGGTAGAGCAAAAGTAAGGTTGTGTTACTTGGTAGATACGGTTCATAGGTAGAGCAAAAGTAAGGTTGTGTTACTTGGTAGGTACGGTTCATAGGTAGAGCAAAAGTAAGGTTGTGTTACTTGGTAGGTACGGTTCATAGGTAGAGCAAAAGTAAGGTTGTGTTACTTGGTAGATACGGTTCATAGGTAGAGCAAAAGTAAGGTTGTGTTACTTGGTAGGTACGGTTCATAGGTAGAGCAAAAGTAAGGTTGTGTTACTTGGTAGATACGGTTCATAGGTAGAGCAAAAGTAAGGTTGTGTTACTTGGTAGGTACGGTTCATAGGTAGAGCAAAAGTAAGGTTGTGTTACTTGGTAGGTACGGTTCATAGGTAGAGCAAAAGTAAGGTTGTGTTACTTAGTATGTACGGTTCTTAACCGTACCTATCAAGTAACACAATCTTACCTTAGCTCTACCTATGAACCGTACCTACCAAGTAACAAAACCTTAATTTTCTCTACCTAGCGAATTATATAGCTTAAAAATCATCACATTACCGGATTAATAGTATAACTGAGTAGCTGACACTCTTATACACACATACAATATGGATGGATTTCTTATGAAGTTCGCATAAGAAATGCATGAACATGAAAAGATATTACATCAATCTGACTATAAGGACTGAGATTGTGGTAAAGTATGACCCCTGGACCCTTAATAGCTAATAGTAGTGTTGCAGGCAGAACTGCTTTACCTATGAACCATAATGGCCAATAAATACAGACTTATAATTGTTTTACCTCTAACTGCGTTACTTACGAACCGTAGTTACCAAGTAACACATCCTAACATTTGCTCTACCTATGAACCGTACCTATCAAGTAACACAACCTTACATTAGCTCTACCTATGAACCGTACCTATCAAGTAACAAAGCCTTAATTTTCTCTACCTATGAACCGTATCTATCAAGTAACAAAGCCTTAATTTTCTCTCCCTATGAGCCGTACCTACCAAGTAACAAAACCTTAATTTTTTCTACGTATGAACCGTACCTATCAAGTAGCACAACCTTACCTTAGCTCTACCTATGAACCGTACCTATCAAGTAACACAACCTTACCTTAGCTCTACCTATGAACCATAGCTCCCAAGTAACAAAACCTTAATTTTCTCTCCCTATGAACCGTACCTACCAAGTAACATAACCTTAATTTTCTCTACCTATGAGCCGTACCTATCAAGTAACACAACCTTACCTTAGCTCTACCTATGAACCATACCTCCCAAGTAACAAAGTCTTAATTTTCTCTCCCTATGAACCGTACCTACCAAGTAACAAAACCTTAATTTTCTCTACCTATGAACCGTACCTATCAAGTAACACAACCTTACCTTAGCTCTACCTATGAACCATACCTCCCAAGTAGCAAAACCTTAATTTTCTCTACCTATGAACCGTACCTATCAAGTAACCCAACCTTACCTTAGCTCTACCTATGAACCGTACCTATCAAGTAACAAAGCCTTAATTTTTTTCCCTATGAAGCGTACCTACCAAGTAACAAAACCTTAATTTTCTCTACGTATGAACCGTAACTATCAAGTAACACAACCTTACCTTAGCTCTACCTATGAACCATACCTCCCAAGTAACAAAACCTTAATTTTCTCTACCTATGAACAGTACCTATCAAGTAACCCAACCTTACCTTAGCTCTACCTATGAACCGTACCTATCAACTAACAAAGCCTTAATTTTCTCTCCCTATGAACCGTACCTACCAAATAACAAAACCTTAATTTTCTCTACCTATGAATCGTACCTATCAAGTAACAAAACCTTAATTTGAGCAATGATAGTAGAGCAAATGTTAGGATGTGTTACTTGGTAACTACGGTTCGTAGGTAACGCAGTTATAGGTAAAGCAATTATAAGTCTGTAATTATTTGCCATTATGGTTCATAGGTAAAGCAGTTCTGCCTGCAACACTACTATTAGCTATTAAGGGTCCAGGGGTCATACTTTACCACAATCTCAGTCCTTATAGTCAGATTGATGCAATATCTTCTCATGATCATGCACTTCTTATGCGAACTTCATAAGAAATCCATCCATATTGTATGTGTGTATAAGTGTGTCAGCTACTCAGTTATACTATTAATCCGGTAATGTGATGATTTTTAAGCTATATAATTCGTAATTGATTGTTGACATTGAAAAAGAGTTTTGTATATAGGAGGATAGAAATTTACATGACACAGTCAAGACGAACGTTGTTAGTTGGCAGGTATATTAAAGATCAAGTGTGTATGTGGGCAGGTACATAGTGGGGGGGGGGGGGGTCTGGTGTATCCGTCAGTGTCATGGAGTGTTATCAGCTCCCCTCAGCCGCCTCCAATGGAGTGGAAACCCCCACAACCCTCCTTCTGTTTTCCCGATCACTTCTATAGTGGTGGCACACTTTAGTTTAATATGGAGTAATATTATTTCTTAAAGAGGAGCATATAAAAATAAATCATTAAAATGGTAATATTTATTACATGTTAAATATATTATTAAACTTAAAATATGTCTAATGACAGTTTTTAAAGCGATTACAAAATTATCGATGAATAGTATTATAAAAATGACTGCACTGCTCAATTTTTTAAAAAAAGGTAATTAACTTTAAATAGATCTTTTTACTAAGATTTAGAACGCATTAGAAATATTCATAAAACACATTGAAGATGACGTTTGATTATTACGCAACCCTGCTTGTTTTTACTAACCATCGCTGCTTATTTCGAACATTATTTATTTCTTGTAGGTAAGTTTTGACTAGATAAGTTTAAGCAGGAATAATTTACTTATGAGTTTGATTGCATATGAAATAAAGTTATCTTAATTAGGAAATGTATAAACACCCAAAATCAACTGTACTTAATAAAATAAAAAAAAAACATTAAAAAAATAAAATAAGAATAAGTTATGGATTTTATTCAAAATCATATAAGTTACATATATTAAACCGACTTTGTGGAATTTAATAAATATTTGTATAGTGAAAAAATTCTCCCTATTGTTTCCACCTATCTGAATGACTATTGTACTCCCTCAGCTAAGGGATGTTGATGTACTCTTTGAATAACTATGCTGATCTCTTGTAGATTACTTTTGTTATAAATCGCTTCCAAGTTTTAAGACATCTATCTGAGTTAAAGTTACGCTGAAGATAATTCTATCTACTGAGACGAATTACCAGAGAACCACACTAGAATGTCTTTAATATTTATTAATAAACATTTATATCAAAAACATATTTACTAATAAACATTTTACATCGTTCAATACATATTTGAAACCATTAACAGGGACTAGTAAAGATGATGAGATGTATGAGATAAAGCATTTGGGTTTTATTGAAAAATATAACTAATGAAAATAATATAAAAACCTTACAATAGTATCGGTGCTTACATTTAAAAGAATTCATTTGATTACAACCAAGTTTTTAAGTAACACAGAATTCAATAGGTAAGACAACACTTTGAACAAACTGTTTACAGGGTTAAGTGTATTGGATTTGTTTCGATAAATCTAGCGGGACCAATAAGTGAAGAAGGCAATAAGGTGATTCGAGGGGCAGCAAGAGAGAAACACAGTGTTGTGTAAAACCTGTGAAATAAACTGTTGAGTCAAGAATGTTGGATTCTTTGCAGCCTGAATACAAATAAGTTTAGCTTTTTGACTACATTTTGAACTTAATATGAACATAAGCTTGTATTCACACCATTGTTATTTTATTTATTAAAATAACAAATAAATGTTTTGAATCAAATTGTTTCCAAGAGTTGCTGTGTGCATTTTGTGTCCGACGCGTTTACACTTTTTTATTGTACCTGTGTAATTGTCCGACGCAATTACACAGGTTTATTCTGAGGACTTAGGATTTATTACCGTTTATAAATGAACATTATATAGGTGGCGAGGCCTTAGATGTCTCCTACATAACCTAAGAGATTATCTACGTTCCCTTTTGAGAAATGAACGTTGTTTTGGTGGGGATGCTCTAGATGTCACCTCCATAAAGGTTTTAGTCATTTACGTAGGCTTGTTTAGTAGAACCTAAGAGGTCGTCTACATTTCCTTTTGAGAAATGAACGTCGTGTGGTTGGAGAGGCTCTAGATGTTACTTCCATAACAGTTTTAGTCATTTACGTAGGCTTGTTTAGTAGAACCTAAGAGGTCGTCTACATTTCCTTTTGAGAAATGAACGTCGTGTGGTTGGAGAGGCTCTAGATGTTACTTCCATAACAGTTTTAGTCATTTACGTAGGCTTGTTTAGTAGAACCTAAGAGGTCGTCTACATTTCCTTTTGAGAAATGAACGTCGTGTGGTTGGAGAGGCTCTAGATGTTACTTCCATAACAGTTTTAGTCATTTACATAGGCTTGTTTAGTAGAACCTAAGAGGTCGTCTACGTTTCCTTTTGAGAAATGAACGTCGTGTGGTTGGAGAGGCTCTAGATGTTACTTCCATAACAGTTTTAGTCATTTACGTAGGCTTGTTTAGTAGAACCTAAGAGGTCGTCTACATTTCCTTTTGAGAAATAAACGTCGTGTGGTTGGAGAGGCTCTAGATGTTACTCCATAACAGTTTTAGTCATTTACGTAGGCTATGAGCTGTTTAGTAGAACCTAAGAGGTCGTCTACATTTCCTTTTGAGAAATGAACGTCGTGGGTTGGAGAGGCTCTAGATGTTACTTCCATAACAGTTTTAGTCATTTACGTAGGCTTGAGGCTTGTTTAGTAGAACCTAAGAGGTCGTCTACATTTCCTTTTGAGAAATGAACGTCGTGTGGTTGGAGAGGCTGTAGATGTCACCTCCATAACAGTTTTAGTCATTTACGTAGGCTTGTTTAGTAGAACCTAAGAGGTCGTCTACGTTTCCTTTTGAGAAATGTACGTTGTGTGGTTGGAGAGGCTCTAGATGTCACCTCCATAATAATTTAAGTCATTTACGTAGGCTTGTTTAGTAGAACCTAAGAGGTCGTCTACGTTTCGTTTTGAGAAATGTACGTTGTGTGGTTGGAGAGGCTCTAGATGTCACCTCCATAATAGTTTTAGTCTTTTACGTAGGCTTGTTTAGTAGAACCTAAGAGGTCGTCTACATTTCCTTTTGAGAAATGAACGTCGTGTGGTTGGAGAGGCTCTAGATGTTACTTCCATAATAGTTTTAGTCATTTACGTAGGCTTGTTTAGTAGAACCTAAGAGGTCGTCTACGTTTCCTTTTGAGAAATGTACGTTGTGTGGTTGGAGAGGCTCTAGATGTTACTTCCATAATAGTTTTAGTCATTTACGTAGGCTTGTTTAGTAGAACCTAAGAGGTCGTCTACATTTCCTTTTGAGAAATGAACGTCGTGTGGTTGGAGAGGCTCAAGATGTTACTTCCATAACAGTTTTAGTCATTTACGTAGGCTTGTTTAGTAGAACCTAAGAGGTCGTCTACGTTTCCTTTTGAGAAATGAACGTCGTGTGGTTGGAGAGGCTCTAGATGTTACTTCCATAACAGTTTTAGTCATTTACGTAGGCTTGTTTAGTAGAACCTAAGAGGTCGTCTACGTTTCCTTTTGAGAAATGAACGTCGTGTGGTTGGAGAGGCTCTAGATGTTACTTCCATAACAGTTTTAGTCATTTACGTAGGCTTGTTTAGTAGAACCTAAGAGGTCGTCTACGTTTCCTTTTGAGAAATGAACGTCGTGTGGTTGGAGAGGCTCTAGATGTTACTTCCATAACAGTTTTAGTCATTTACGTAGGCTTGTTTAGTAGAACCTAAGAGGTCGTCTACGTTTCCTTTTGAGAAATGAACGTCGTGTGGTTGGAGAGGCTCTAGATGTTACTTCCATAACAGTTTTAGTCATTTACGTAGGCTTGTTTAGTAGAACCTAAGAGGTCGTCTACGTTTCCTTTTGAGAAATGAACGTCGTGTGGTTGGAGAGGCTCTAGATGTTACTTCCATAACAGTTTTAGTCATTTACGTAGGCTTGTTTAGTAGAACCTAAGAGGTCATCTACGTTTCCTTTTGAGAAATGTACGTTGTGTGGTTGGAGAGGCTCTAGATGTCACCTCCATAATAATTTTAGTCATTTACGTAGGCTTGTTTAGTAGAACCTAAGAGGTCGTCTACGTTTCGTTTTGAGAAATGTACGTTGTGTGGTTGGAGAGGCTCTAGATGTCACCTCCATAATAGTTTTAGTCTTTTACGTAGGCTTGTTTAGTAGAACCTAAGAGGTCGTCTACATTTCCTTTTGAGAAATGAACGTCGTGTGGTTGGAGAGGCTCTAGATGTTACTTCCATAATAGTTTTAGTCATTTACGTAGGCTTGTTTAGTAGAACCTAAGAGGTCGTCTACGTTTCCTTTTGAGAAATGTACGTTGTGTGGTTGGAGAGGCTCTAGATGTTACTTCCATAATAGTTTTATTCATTTACGTAGGCTTGTTTAGTAGAACCTAAGAGGTCGTCTACATTTCCTTTTGAGAAATGAACGTCGTGTGGTTGGAGAGGCTCTAGATGTTACTTCCATAACAGTTTTAGTCATTTACGTAGGCTTGTTTAGTAGAACCTAAGAGGTCGTCTACGTTTCCTTTTGAGAAATGAACGTCGTGTGGTTGGAGAGGCTCTAGATGTTACTTCCATAACAGTTTTAGTCATTTACGTAGGCTTGTTTAGTAGAACCTAAGAGGTCGTCTACGTTTCCTTTTGAGAAATGTACGTTGTGTGGTTGGAGAGGCTCTAGATATTACTTCCATAACAGTTTTAGTCATTTACGTAGGCTTGTTTAGTAGAACCTAAGAGGTCGTCTACGTTTCCTTTTGAGAAATGTACTTTGTGTGGTTGGAGAGGCTCTAGATGTTACTTCCATAACAGTTTTAGTCATTTACGTAGGCTCGTTTAGTAGAACCTAAGAGGTCGTCTAAATTTCCTTTTGAGAAATGAACGTCGTGTGGTTGGAGAGGCTCTAGATGTCACCTCCATAATAGTTTTAGTCATTTACGTAGGCTTGTTTAGTAGAACCTAAGAGGTCATCTACATTTCCTTTTGAGAAATGAACGTCGTGTGGTTGGAGAGGCTCTAGATGTTACTTCCATAACAGTTTTAGTCATTTAAGTAGGCTTGTTTAGTAGAACCTAAGAGGTCGTCTACGTTTCCTTTTGAGAAATGTACGTTGTGTGGTTGGAGAGGCTCTAGATGTCACCTCCATAATAGTTTTAGTCATTTACGTAAGCTTGTTTAGTAGAACCTAAGAGGTCGTCTACATTTCCTTTTGAGAAATGAACGTCGTGTGGTTGGAGAGGCTCTAGATGTTACCTCTATAATAGTTTTAGTCATTTACGTAGGCTTGTTTAGTAGAACCTAAGAGGTCGTCTACATTTCCTTTTGAGAAATGAACGTCGTGTGGTTGGAGAGGCTCTAGATGTTACTTCCATAACAGTTTTAGTCATTTACGTAGGCTTGTTTAGTAGAACCTAAGAGGTCGTCTACATTTCCTTTTGAGAAATGAACGTCGTGTGGTTGGAGAGGCTCTAGTTGTTACTTCCATAACAGTTTTAGTCATTTACGTAAGCTTGTTTAGTAGAACCTAAGAGGTCGTCTACATTTCCTTTTGAGAAATGAACGTCGTGTGGTTGGAGAGGCTCTAGATGTTACTTCCATAACAGTTTTAGTCATTTACGTAGGCTTGTTTAGTAGAACCTAAGAGGTCGTCTACATTTCCTTTTGAGAAATGAACGTCGTGTGGTTGGAGAGGCTCTAGTTGTTACTTCCATAACAGTTTTAGTCATTTAAGTAGGCTTGTTTAGTAGAACCTAAGAGGTCGTCTACGTTTCCTTTTGAGAAATGAACGTCGTGTGGTTGGAGAGGCTCTAGTTGTTACTTCCATAACAGTTTTAGTCATTTACGTAGGCTTGTTTAGTACCTAAGAGGTCGTCTACGTTTCCTTTTGAGAAATGTACGTTGTGTGGGTGGGGAGGCTCTAGTTGTCACCTCCATACGAGTTTAGCCTATTGCGTAGGCTTGTTTGGTATAACCTAAGGGGTCTTCTACGTTCCCGTTTGAGAAATGAATTTTGTATGATTGGTGGGGCAAATATCCTAAACATGTCCTCCAGTGGGAATACAACATTTCACCAGCTTTAATTGTCTGCTCATGTACCAAGTAATTTTTCAGATAACATTCACATACATCATAAACATTACACTTTTTGAAGTCGATTTACATTAGAAAACACTACGAGTCCACTGTGTTTATCTTCTCATAAAATGCCTTCAACAGCATCGATGCGATTCCCACATTACATATATGTAGTAAAACCGCAGTAGTCCCGTCATATAATTACAATCACATACATTTAAAAGTGAAATACTGTCGATTTCAAAATGCAATGAACTCGAATCTGAACCTCTGGTATACTCAAATTTTTAGCTTATTAGATTCTGCGTCCCACCACTGATGTTTAGTACTTTAGAAACAAGGCTTCACTTTAAAATTGTATACGAGAAATCGTTAAAATTACAAAATTGAAATTTGAAGTATAATTTAAGAAGATAGTTCTTGATAGTATGTGTAATTACTAACATTATTTTCTTAGGAAAAAATGCTATCGTAATTATTGCAAAGCCTTGCTATCTCAGGATCGGCTAATCACTCAACCTTTCAATTTGGAATGTAAATAGACATAACCTGCTCTGTGTTTAGTTGACATTTTCATATTTTTTATTTATTTTGTATTCTTATTTATTTTGTAATATTTTGTGTTTTATATAATTAATTATATAATGTATGATCGTTTTTAAGAACACTTGGCTTTCATAACAGTTCCGTAGTATCCAAGCATGTAGTTTTTAGCCTTTTCTTGTATTAGTATGGGTTAAGAGGAAGTGGAAACGTTGTTTTGTTTCCTAAACACTTGAAGCATTGGCAATTTACACATATTATCTACCTATCATGAACCATCCAATACTAACAAACAACTTTCAAACAACAGACAATAAACAGGGAATTGAGAGATAAGATACGAATTAATCTTGTTACCATGTTAATATCCTGTGATTTTATATCGCTTGGTAAATCAACAGGTGTCAAAGTGTGTTGAAGCGTAATTATTGATGCCCGTTGCCGACCGGATCACAGAACGCGCTTTTGCTACGTCATATAGGTTTCTTAATCTTATAGTGTTATGACAGTTTCACTGTTTAATGATGCCAATAATTTAACATACTTTTTACGTTTACTACTTATTTAAAAGACAAAGTAAAAAGACAACAGTAGGTTAAGATCTAAAAGTAGTCCTTTTTTGCCTCTGGCCCACAGATAAAAATGTAGATAGATTACAAATTTGCTTATTATTTATTTATGAGACACAGATGGTGAGTGTATGGTAGTATAGGAGATCCGGACGTTTTCCGTTACTTCACTACCACTTTTTTATCGCAATTGTGGTTAAGTTAGGTTAGGTGGCTACTAAAGTTGATCACAAACTGGTAAATCCAATGACGGACTTACCACCGGCTGCGCTCTCTATGTGCAAGTTCTTGGAAAGCGATAAGGCCAGCGATATCGGATTCTTAGTGGATAAGAAATACTGCAGTTGACGTAAAAACTATTAGGGAACGGTTTTTAGAGCAATACAATATTTATCAAGCGGTACTGAATTAACGGAAATAAAAAAAGTAATGGCAGCGAATTAACGGAAAAGTTCCGGGCTTCTAATTCGCATATATTCCCATTTATTAATAGCCCAATAGGCTACTCAGGTCATTGAAGGAGTTCCAACTTATTGTATATTTCGAATTATGTTATAGTAGTCTGATTGTCTGCTAAATTAGCAATATATTTTAGTTCTATTAACACTCCTTATAGCTTAAAATTAAATTAAATTTATCATTGGATGGTGTTCTCACAGGCTATGGGAAAAAAGCCTCATTTTGCACATTGATGTGAGTAATATTTTGATTACTTAAAAAAAAAAAAAAACTTAAAAACCCAAGTGATCTTTAGGGCTTGATGGTACTCCTGTTTACGTTAGTTGGTACGATAACGAGGTGTCAATTGATTGGGTTTTATTTATCTATAAACTGATGTGTGTGGGGAGCTAGTAGATGATTCTGGGCTTTTGGTTCAGTTACGTTTTACTGTTCCCCGCTGAGGTCCTCGCACCATTCATTTGTTCTCTCCTTTCTCTTGAACCAATTTGGGCTATTTTTCTCCCATTAATAGGTTAGGTAGATTGTATCATTTAAATTATAATACTGTAATGTAAATTTGTTTAGTGATTCAGTTAATGTATTTTAATCAAGCTTCTTGATTACACTAGTCATTAATACTAGACACTTTATAGAAAGTTAAAGTTTATGTTTTTCTTTAATAACAGTGTTAGGCTTATGTTTTTTTTATGGTTTCATATTGTTATTTGTTACTTGTTAATGTGATATTATTATTTTATATATGATAATATTATTGATTATTATTGTTACTATTATCTTTTATTATCTATGATTGAAGTTTGTCATGTATGAAATAGTAATATGATCATGGATATTGAGATAAGATTAAGTATGAATGTCATTTTAATATCAACCCTTAATTGTTATATATCCTTCACTTTTCTGTAAAGTTTTTTACTAAACCTTTACTGACTCAAGTTCAAAGCTTTTTTCGGTTTGCTATTTTGAGCATATATTTAATTAAAGTGTATATTACATTCATATTCAGACTTGAATAATAATACATTCATATTATAACTTGAACTTAAAATTCAATAGTAAAATGCATTGATATTTATTAGAACTATATTCTATCATTATATAAAGGAAATCATTTTGCTAACATCTTATACTTTGAAATATTCCTTTGTTTTGCTGGAATGTGCCACTGCATTTGGCAATATCTGCATCCCTTACATACCGACATTCTTATGAATGTAGGTTGACATATGAATGGTCTCACTTATGAAATACATCCTTACATCATGTAACTTATGTAGACAGGTTGGTTCCTAAGGAAATCCCATAGCCATGCAGACAACTTCTAACTTAATATCAGAAACTATTTCATAAAGTTTTTACAGAAATAAAATGTAAATAGTATCGACATAACTAATAAAATAGAACTGTAAATGTTTCATTAGGCTTAATCGTTTTATGGTAAGGTTTAATGTGTACATAAATATTAACCTTAGAAACAAGTACGATATATATCGGATTCACAGTAAAAAGTACTATATATACATATACATATATATATATATATATATATATATATATATATATATATATCAGACAAGAGTTATGGATGGAAGGCTCTTCACATATAACCTTATACCTATAATATAAGTTACAACAGAGAAAAATATACAGAAGTCGCTTTCTTATGGCCGCAGCAAAGAAAGAAGAAACTAACAGGTTGCTGACTCACTCATTGCATGAATGAAAAAGTGGAGAAAAAACTACTCGACACACTAACTTGTCACACATATAGCGTATTATTGGACGTGAACTCAGTTACCTGCAAGGCTTTACAAGAAGTAAATTTATATTAAAACTCAATCCTACATTCAGTCAAATTGCAGCAATGATAACGAGTGTGTGGGAGACTCGTTTCGAAGGAGAGTGCGTGGATTCAGTATAAATAATAAAGTTTTATTTGGCTTTAAAATAATCAGATAACATAAAAATTGTTAGAAAATTACCAACCACAGGAAAAAACTATGAATGTTACTTGAGGATAAGAGTCCTGATGAATGAAGATCCGGTGGTGAGTTGTAGGGTGACGAGCAGTTCACGAAGAGCGGGTACCCCGCGGCGTAGAGGGTAATCAGTTGTCCTTGAAACACGATCTTGAGGGAGTCACAGGCCTTCAAAGGCCTCCTCGAAATTAATTATAAAGAGTCTTCCTCAAAGTACCTATTCTAACACTTTGCTGTCATTAGAGGTCACTGTAATATATCAAAACATTTTGCACTCCACACATTGATGTAAACAGGAGCTGTTGGGATTTAACTGTTAATACACTTTTATATCCGTTGAGAAAGAATATACACAATCAGAATATACACAATCAGAATATACACAATCAGAATATACACAATCAGAATATACACAATCAGAATAATAAAAAAGGAAAGGGTTTTATTAGTAGAGGGACAGAGTAAGACTGGGTGTAATTCTAAGTGAAAGTTATAATCAGAATGAATATAGTTGGCTTACCAAACCAACGACTTCAAAAGAGAAAGCTGATTAAAGTCGTCGAAAGAAACATGTAGGCCTACTCACTCTATGCATATACAGTAACTTTATTTCGACCAACACAGCATTCTTACTTCATTCACACTTTTTATTACGTTTAGTATGTAAACAATATACAGAATCTAAAGTTTGTCCATTTTTATGTGGGCCCTTACCACTGATGTAAGAACAGTATTACAGTTGCAAGACCAATACATATTGTTGAAATACATTAACACAGTACTGTGATTACTCATGTTACCACTGATGTAAGAACAGTATTGCAGTTGCAAGACCAATACATATTGTTGAAATACATAAACACTGTACTGTGATTACTCATGTTACCACTGATGTAAAAACAGTATTGCAGTTGCAAGACCAATACATATTGTTGAAATACATTAACACTGTACTGTGATTACTCATGTTATCACTGATGTAAAAACAGTATTGCAGTTGCAAGACCAATACATAATATTGTTGAAATACATTACCACTGTACTGTGATTACTCATGTTATCACTGATGTAAGAACAGTATTGCAGTTGCAAGACCAATACATAATATTGTTGACATACATTACCACTGTACTGCGATTACTCATGTTATCACTGATGTAAGAACAGTATTGCAGTTGCAAGACCAATACATATTGTTGAAATACATTAACACTGTACTGTGATTACTCATGTTACCACTGATGTAAAAACAGTATTGCAGTTGCAAGACCAATACATAATATTGTTGAAATACATTACCACTGTACTGCGATTAATCATGTTATCGCTGATGTAAGAACAGTATTGCAGTTGCAAGACCAATACATATTGTTGAAATACATTAACACTGTACTGTGATTACTCATGTTATCACTGATGTAAAAACAGTATTGCAGTTGCAAGACCAATACATAATATTGTTGAAATACATTACCACTGTACTGCGATTACTCATGTTATCACTGATGTAAGAACAGTATTGCAGTTGCAAGACCAATACATATTGTTGAAATACATTAACACTGTACTGTGATTACTCATGTTACCACTGATGTAAGAACAGTATTGCAGTCGCAAGACCAATACATATTGTTGAAATACATTAACACTGTACTGCGATTAATCATGTTATCGCTGATGTAAGAACAGTATTGCAGTTGCAAGACCAATACATATTGTTGAAATACATTAACACTGTACTGTGATTACTCATGTTACCACTGATGTAAGAACAGTATTGCAGTTGCAATACCAATACATATTGTTGAAATACATTAACAATGTACTGTGATTACTCATGTTACCACTGATGTAAGAACAGTATTGCAGTTGCAATACCAATACATATTGTTGAAATACATTAACACTGTACTGTGATTACTCATGTTACCACTGATGTAAGAACAGTATTGCAGTTGCAATACCAATACATATTGTTGAAATACATTAACACTGTACTGTGATTACTCATGTTACCACTGATGTAAGAACAGTATTGCAGTTGCAATACCAATACATATTGTTGAAATACATTAACAATGTACTGTGATTACTCATGTTACCACTGATGTAAGAACAGTATTGCAGTTGCAATACCAATACATATTGTTGAAATACATTAACACTGTACTGTGATTACTCATGTTACCACTGATGTAAGAACAGTATTGCAGTTGCAATACCAATACATATTGTTGAAATACATTAACAATGTACTGTGATTACTCATGTTACCACTGATGTAAGAACAGTATTGCAGTTGCAATACCAATACATATTGTTGAAATACATTAACACTGTACTGTGATTACTCATGTTACCACTGATGTAAGAACAGTATTGCAGTTGCAAGACCAATACATATTGTTGAAATACATTAACACTGTACTGTGATTACTCATGTTACCACTGATGTAAGAACAGTATTGCAGTTGCAATACCAATACATATTGTTGAAATACATTAACACTGTACTGTGATTACTCATGTTACCACTGATGTAAGAACAGTATTGCAGTTGCAATACCAATACATATTGTTGAAATACATTAACACTGTACTGTGATTACTCATGTTACCACTGATGTAAGAACAGTATTACAGTTGCAAGACCAATACATATTGTTGAAATACATTAACACTGTAATGTGATTACTCATGTTATCACTGATGTAAGAACAGTATTGCAGTTGCAAGACCAATACATATTGTTGAAATACATTAACAATGTACTGTGATTACTCATGTTACCACTGATGTAAGAACAGTATTGCAGTTGCAATACCAATACATATTGTTGAAATACATTAACAATGTACTGTGATTACTCATGTTACCACTGATGTAAGAACAGTATTGCAGTTGCAATACCAATACATATTGTTGAAATACATTAACACTGTACTGTGATTACTCATGTTACCACTGATGTAAGAACAGTATTGCAGTTGCAATACCAATACATATTGTTGAAATACATTAACAATGTACTGTGATTACTCATGTTACCACTGATGTAAGAACAGTATTGCAGTTGCAAGACCAATACATATTGTTGAAATACATTAACAATGTACTGTGATTACTCATGTTACCACTGATGTAAGAACAGTATTGCAGTTGCAATACCAATACATATTGTTGAAATACATTAACAATGTACTGTGATTACTCATGTTACCACTGATGTAAGAACAGTATTGCAGTTGCAAGACCAATACATATTGTTGAAATACATTAACACTGTACTGTGATTACTCATGTTACCACTGATGTAAGAACAGTATTGCAGTTGCAATACCAATACATATTGTTGAAATACATTAACACTGTACTGTGATTACTCATGTTACCACTGATGTAAGAACAGTATTGCAGTTGCAATACCAATACATATTGTTGAAATACATTAACACTGTACTGTGATTACTCATGTTACCACTGATGTAAGAACAGTATTGCAGTTGCAATACCAATACATATTGTTGAAATACATTAACACTGTACTGTGATTACTCATGTTACCACTGATGTAAGAACAGTATTGCAGTTGCAATACCAATACATATTGTTGAAATACATTAACACTGTACTGTGATTACTCATGTTACCACTGATGTAAGAACAGTATTGCAGTCGCAAGACCAATACATATTGTTGAAATACATTAACACTGTACTGTGATTACTCATGTTACCACTGATGTAAGAACAGTATTGCAGTTGCAATACCAATACATATTGTTGAAATACATTAACACTGTATTGTGATTACTCATGTTACCACTGATGTAAGAACAGTATTGCAGTTGCAATACCAATACATATTGTTGAAATACATTAACACTGTACTGTGATTACTCATGTTACCACTGATGTAAGAACAGTATTGCAGTTGCAATACCAATACATATTGTTGAAATACATTAACACTGTACTGTGATTACTCATGTTACCACTGATGTAAGAACAGTATTGCAGTTGCAATACCAATACATATTGTTGAAATACATTAACACTGTACTGTGATTACTCATGTTACCACTGATGTAAGAACAGTATTGCAGTTGCAATACCAATACATATTGTTGAAATACATTAACACTGTACTGTGATTACTCATGTTACCACTGATGTAAGAACAGTATTGCAGTTGCAATACCAATACATATTGTTGAAATACATTAACACTGTACTGTGATTACTCATGTTACCACTGATGTAAGAACAGTATTGCAGTTGCAATACCAATACATATTGTTGAAATACATTAACAATGTACTGTGATTACTCATGTTACCACTGATGTAAGAACAGTATTGCAGTTGCAAGACCAATACATATTGTTGAAATACATTAACAATGTACTGTGATTACTCATGTTACCACTGATGTAAGAACAGTATTGCAGTTGCAATACCAATACATATTGTTGAAATACATTAACAATGTACTGTGATTACTCATGTTACCACTGATGTAAGAACAGTATTGCAGTTGCAGGACCAATACATATTGTTGAAATAAATTAACACTGTACTGTGATTACTCATGTTATTACTAATATAAGAACAGTATTGCAGTTGCAATACCAATACATATTGTTGAAGTACATTAACACTGTACTGTGATTACTCATGTTACCACTGATGTAAGAACAGTATTGCAGTTGCAAGACCAATACATATTGTTGAAATACATTAACACTGTACTGTGATTACTCATGTTATTACTAATATAAGAACAGTATTGCAGTTGCAAGAGCAATACATATTGTTGAAATACATTAACAATGTACTGTGATTACTCATGTTACCACTGATGTAAGAACAGTATTGCAGTTGCAAGACCAATACATATTGTTGAAATACATTAACACTGTACTGTGATTACTCATGTTACCACTGATGTAAGAACAGTATTGCAGTCGCAAGACCAATACATATTGTTGAAATACATTAACACTGTACTGTGATTACTCATGTTACCACTGATGTAAGAACAGTATTGCAGTTGCAAGACCAATACATATTGTTGAAATACATTAACACTGTACTGTGATTACTCATGTTATCACTGATGTAAGAACAGTATTGCAGTTGCAAGACCAATACATATTGTTGAAATACATTAACACTGTACTGTGATTACTCATGTTACCGCTGATGTAAGAACAGTATTGCAGTCGCAAGACCAATACATATTGTTGAAATATATTAACACTGTACTGTGATCACTCATGTTACCACTGATGTAAGAACAGTATTGCAGTTGCAAGACCAATACATATTGTTGAAATACATAAACACTGTACTGTGATTACTCATGTTATCACTGATGTAAGAACAGTATTGCAGTTGCAAGACCAATACATATTGTTGAAATACACTAACACTGTACTATGATTACGCATATTATCACAGATTTTTTGTGACCAGTGTTTGGTGTCTTCGGTTTAAATCAGCCTAAGATTAGGGCATCATATTCTTCATATATTGCAATAACTTTCTTATAATATTTGTTATAATCTATACTATACCTATAAAAGGCAAATACCACTGACTCATTCACTCATCGCTGTAACTAGAAAAGTACTAAGCCTACGAGGCTGACATTTTTTAGAATCAAAGGTCTTATGTTGTAGATGTGCAATAAGAAGGAATTTTAACAATTCTTATCAAATTGAAGATGGCAGCCTTTTAGTGCTGACAATTTTAAATGCCAAAAAAACAGCGTTTTTTTAGTGGACTGAACGAATAGTTCTACAGCAATACTAACACCATTTTCTGTGCCTAATTTGAGACGATCTACTTTCTACTGAGATTGGCCCCGTGACTTTTACTCTATCTCACCTCCTTCATGCTTAGGTAGTGCTAGACTTTCAATTTGTGCGTGTAAATCAAATTGGTCAATTTACGGCCTCTAAGAGTAGACTTAACTTTATAGACTGTGAAACTTTGTTATCTAGGAGAATATACTGTATTCAATGGGTGTTCAGCTAGTCCTTATATATAATACGTGAACCCGTTTTTTGTCAGCGATCAATAAGGTTTTAATTCTTCAACATTTATACCCTGAAGGGTATGGGAGACCATAAAAGTAGGTTTTCGGCCATAAGAATAACGTGTAGAGACATTTAAATAAATCGAAAAGTGACAGCTGTTCAAATGTAAATGACGATTTTCAAAAAGGTTTAACAACAGTTGGAAAGAAAAAAAATTTCTAATATTGAAAAGGTCTGATCTTACTTTACTAGATGTTAAGGTTTCAATGGTAATCTAATGCAGTTATTTTATATATATATATATAATCTTCAGCTGTTAGAAAAAAAAAAAAATAAAAAAAAATAAAAAAATAAAATGAACACGTTTGAAATAGTCTAAGTAACATCATTGGGTGTCTCTATAGTAATAATATGTAGGAACGCAAGTAATGTGAGTGAGATACTGTAAATACATTTACTATTGTGATTTTACGTTATACAGTTAACCTACTATTATGTTTAGTCAAAAGTCACAAGCCAAGGTGTAACAAGCGCAGAGAGTGACGGGCTTTGCACGCGAAACGTGCAGGGTTGTCTCCTAGTACTACCCAATTACTCAATTTGATTATTAAATATACGCTTTCAGCCCTTCTAACCATCTAGAGATATTCTGAAATACGTATCTGTTTCACTTTTCTCACGTGTGTGGTCCGGGGTGTTCCTGAAGAACTGTTCCACGTCGTTGAAGGACGTTTGTTTTGGCAGGGGATGTGGACCGCCAATCGTCGAAACTATCTAGCCATTTTAAACGTTTGAGTGGGTGAAGGGGGGGTAGTTGAAGTGTGTGGTGGAGATTCAGAACAGCCCGAGCGTGTCACGGGAACAATCGTCGGTCTTAGGGCAAAGTCACGTCAGCGGGTTGTTTGATAGGGATGGGAGGGGGGAGTTCACAGGACTGATGATGTACAATATGTTTATTCTAGCTAACGCCATACATTTACTATGAATGAAGAGCTTTGGAGAACTTAATCTAGCACATAGGTAATAAAGAATAAGCCGAGTAATATGATGTATGTTATGTATGTTTCATTAACAATATGAAAAGGAGGTAATTTTAATGAGCCTAATTAGTCATTTTAACAAAAAACAATGTGGGCCAATGAAGCTTGGTCATTTATCATTTTTAGTTATAAAATTGTCTCAATAATAACCCACTTTTGTGAATGTGTCATATAACTAACATGAATGGTTTTTATCCATTCTTAAACATTCGACGAAAAAAACATTAAGAGCCCACTTTACCTGCCGCCATATTGGATTTGACTCTCCAACTAAATCAATGGTAAATTTAAAAAAGATAACAACTTTATTTATGCTTATGAACGTAATATTTCAAACATTACCTCCCATTTTTTTTAAGATAGCCCAATTATCTAGAGCTTGTAAATATTTGATTGTATCCCCTGATTGTTTATAAAATTTACTATTGTTCTTATTGTGTTTTTTTTTTTCAAATAAAGAAAACAAGTTTGAAATAATATAATCTCTTGGGCCTCTAGTCCCACTTATCCTATAAATCCTTTACACATTTGAAACATATATTTTAAAAACTATTTTAGAATTACAGATATGTAAGTAAAGTAATGTTCAATTTCTAAAAGCGGATGTTAGTTACTGGCTGGGTGCTGTCGTTAGGACACTACCAGGCAAGTAAAGTGCCCAATCCACACTCATAACATTAAGCATGCAAGAGAGCATTTGTCCCATTCGAGATACTCAAGGTAAATCTAGGGAAACATTATGGATATCTTTACCATTACGTTTTGCATGGTTTATATGTCTATAAAGTGGAGAGCAAGTCCTGCATCAATCATTCAAAATAGCTCTCCTGTAATTGAGTCATAGTTATTTATCGGGAAAAGTGATCACACAGACATAAGTTAGTTATGTTAACATTTCATACTGACTAGTGTCTTCATGACATTTTATATATTTTTATCTCATATTTTTAATCTTATGAAGATGCCGTTTTGAATTACAAATGGAGGATTTTGCTGATTTTAGAACATGACAATGATTTTTATATAGGAATTACGAGCCAAACAAGTATAAAAGATATGATTTTAAATATAATAAAACATAGTTACTTAAACTGAGAACTAGTTATTCATGTACCAAAATCATATTGCATCAGCTATAAGTTATTGTTGAGTTATTGTTGTTTGAAATTATTTGTGATCATCAATATATTTAATAAATATAACTTATAACACGTAATTATAAAATTAATCACTAAAATAAAATAAAGTACCTAGTTTTATATTTTTTAAAACTTGAAATAAACTACCATAGCAAGAGTAATAAAAAAATAAATCACCATCTGAAGACAAAAGAAGAAGAAAAATAAAAAATGAAGAGCTCATAACGATCTGTTTTCAGTAGCATAATAGGGTTACTGCTGAGGAAATATAGGTCGATTATATGTATCAGGTAGTTGTTTGCATGCAGCTGTGACGTAGATTTTTTGAATAAATATACATAAACAAAATATTTGAAAAATAATGTATTTGAAATGTATAATATAGGTCGAATAGACAATTTACTTCTATCACCATATTATAAGACACATTAATACTGAATATCTGAGAATTTAAATACTTGGTTTTTACATACCAAAGAAGGTTATTCAATATGGATTTTGAATACGACAACAACACGAAATTTTAACTGAAGAATAAAGAATTATACTTATAAGAACTGGTTAAAAAAGATATAAGATAGAAATGACTAAATACGAGTAAATCAAATAAATAAAACATAAATGAAAAACCATTAATATTATTTTATTAGATTTTTTTACTTGAATAACCACACCCAATGCTGTAGGTCCGGTTAAAGGAGACATAATTATTTTCTTAAAAAGAACTATACGGGTAATGAATGCTCATGTGGTTAGTGAATTCTGCCATGCGGCAGGACAAGCATGAGTGGTTTAGCAAGTGCTTTTAGAGTAGAGAAAAACATTAGTTGTGATAGTCGACTCAATGAACATCTGAGAAACAAATGCATCGTAAATGCAGTTTTATGCTTTTTAGAAGGAAATCACAATATTAGTTCAGAAACAATAAAATACTCAGTTTCAGAATAATGTTTTTTTGAGTAGATTATGAAAATTAGCATAAAAAAGTAATAATAAAGAGGTTTCTTCACTTATCTGGAAAGTATAAGAATTTTGGGAAGTATAAGTATACCGCTTAATAAAGGGAACTTATTTAGAGAAATAAAAGCAGCAAGTTGATTATAAATCTTATATAATGAAATGTTCTAAAATATAATTCCACCCAGTTCTGGGAACCGAGCCTTAGGTATTGGACGGGTCGCAGGTGGCGGATAGCGAACGCTCCATCAGATATGGTGGACAGCTGCGAATAAGGGACAACCCGAATAAGCAGTCCTGGACCGAGGCGGCAGCACCTAGAGGGCGTGGGGGGGGGGGGTGATCCGTGGCGGGATCACACTCAACTAAGTCCACAAGAGCCCAATGATAGTGCTGTGTCATGGCGAGGAAGTGCCGCCATCAAATAAGCACTGCCCGTACTGCCTTGTACGATAGGGTTTGGGTACTCAAAGACTAGGAGAAGGGAACTCTGATATAAAACCGAGGTTAGGTTAGGATCTCAGAGCTGTAGTGGAAGCAGCTAACCTAGGAGAAGGCGACTCCAATAGCAAACCCCTGGTCCTCCAGGTTGGGGGTTGGGCGCTGGGCTGACAACCCGCCCTGTGAAACACAATTGTTACGCATCACCAACAAAAAGCCTCGGAAAATGAACAGAATAAAAGGATAATGACTCGGAAATGCCCAAAAATGTTACGATTTGGTACATGGAACGTAAGAAGCCTAGCAATACCTGGAGCTAGTGACATTCTGGCACAGGAGTTAGAAAGATACGACATGGATGTTGTAGCTTTACAAGAAACAAGGTGGCCTTTGGCAGGAAGGATTAACACTAAGAAATATCTTATTTACTATAGTGGCTGTGAGGATAATAGATATTATGGGGGAGTAGGTTTTGCTGTAAATAAGAGAATTGCAGAATCTGTGATACATTTTGAAGCCAAGGTACAATAGAGTGTGCAATATTAGATTAAGAGGAAATTTTAAAAATATATCTCTAGTCAGCTTTTATGCACCCACAGAAGAAGCAGAAGAGGATGAAAAAGACCATTTTTATGAACTTCTAGAAGAACAGGTGGAAAAGTTACCAAGTTATGATATGAAAATTGTTTTAGGAGATGCAAATGCTAAAGTAGGTAGGGAAGACATTTGGAAACCAGCCAAAGGAAAGGAGAGTTTAGACCAGGACTCAAATGACAACGGGACTCGACTTGCAAGCTTTGCCCTAGCAAACAACTTCAAAATATCCAGCACAATGTTCCCAAGAAAAGATATCCATAAATACACATGGACATCTCCAAACGGCGATACAAGAAACCAAATAGACCATGTTTTAGTAGATCAACGCCACAAAAGTAGTGTAATAGATGTAAGAAGTGTTAGGGGAGCAGAATGCGGGACGGATCACTCACTGGTTCTAGTCAAAATAGCCCAAAGAATAGCGATTCAGAAAAGAAAAGAAAAAAGTTGTAATGCAGATATAGACACAGGAAAACTAAAAGACAAACAAGTAACAAGTGAATTTAAGCTGAAACTGCAGAACAGGTTTGAAGTTCTACAAGACCTTCAAATAGAAGAGGAAGATGTAAATAAAAACTGGAGCGGCTTTAAGGAAAATATAATCGAAATAGCAAGAGAAGTCTGTGGGAAAAAGAAAAGAACCAACAAAAAACCTTGGTTTGATGAGGAATGTGAACTAAAGGTAACAGAACGGAGGGAGAAGAAGAGGACCTGGATAAACAGCAATTCCATAGAGGATAAAGAACGATACAACGAGATAAACCGAGAAACAAGCAGGATATTGAGAAAGAAGAAAAGAAGGTACATAAACAGCTTGATTGAGAAAGCAGAACAAGAACGCACAGCAAACAATGCAAGAGAGTTTTATAAAAAAGTAAGGTTTTTCAAAAGAGGATTCACTCCGAATCCATGTGGTGTGAAGAACAAAGAGGGAATTGTAGTAACTGAGACTCAGCAAGTTATAGAAAGATGGAGAGAATATTTTTGTGAGCTGTTAAATGTAGAAGGAGTGGACATCGCACCAGACGAGGATAACGAAGATATATAATATCATGTACAGCCAAAAGTAGAAACACCAACCAGAGAAGAAGTCGAAGCAGCAGTTAAAGCTTTAAAAAACAACAGAGCCCCTGGTAGGGATGAAATACCTGCAGAGCTTCTAAAGAAGGGAGGAGATATAGTTATAGAAAAGCTATGGGAATTAATAAAAATAATATGGGAAAGGGAAGAAATACCAAATGATTGGAGAGAAGCAATAGTTGTTCCCATACAGAAGAATGGAGAGAAAGAAGAGTGTAGTAATTTTAGAGGCATCTCACTCCTTAGCATACCTTATAAAGTTTTATCTAAGATAGTATTAAGTCGTATTGAAGAGTATACATGCGAATTAATCCTAGAGCATCAGGCAGGTTTTATGAAAGGCAGGTCAACAACGAATCAAATATTTATTCTTAAAGAAATTATATCGAAGTACTGGGAGTTTAATAAAGAATTTTTTGTAATATTTATTGATCTCCAAAAAGCATATGATAATTTAAATAGAGAGAGACTGTGGAAAATGATGGACAAGTTTGGGATTCCAATAAAGCTGATAAATCTTGCTAGAACATGTATGATGGACTCCACAGGCTCAGTACGAGTAAATGGAAGAGTTTCGGAACCCTTCAGAATCAATGCAGGTGTAAGACAGGGTGATGGATTCTCCCCAATCCTCTTCAACCTAGCGATAGAAGAAGCTCTCCAAAAGGTAGCAAAAATGGATGGAGGAATAACAATTGGCTCCAAAATTAATGTACTGGCATTCGCAGACGATGTAGTAATTTTTGCAGACAATTTAGAAGACGTACGGCTACTAACAAAATTATTCATGGAAGAAACAGAACAATTAGGTCTAAAGGTAAATGATGAAAAAACCAAATATATGCAATTTGCCAGAAATCCAATTAATATAAATCAAGACACTCTCCTAGTAGAAGGCCATGAATTTGAAAAGGTAGATTCTTTTAAATATTTAGGCGTTGTAATATCTAGAGAAAACAAAGATGAAATAGAAATACAAAATAGGCTAAATCTTGCAAACAGATGTTTTTACACATGCAACAAACTAATGTCTTCAAAATTACTGTCACAAACAACCAAAATACGAATATATAAAACAATCATCAGTCCAGTATTGCTCTATGGAGCTGAAACATGGAAAATCAATAAAAAAGAAGAAAGGAAACTAATTGTCTTTGAAAATAAGATCCTCAGAAAAATTTATGGGCCAATTTTTGAAGAAGGAGAGTGGAGAAGGAGACACAACAGGGAGTACAGGGACCCGGATGTAGTTTGTGAATTTAAATGCAGAAGGGCTGGACATGTTTTAAGAAGAGAGGAGAATCATAATTTGAAACAAGTTATAATGAGGAATCCCGAAGGAAGAAGACCGAGAGGAAGACCACGGCAAAAGTGGTGGAAACAAGTGAAGGGAGACCTGGAGCGATTGGGAGTGACTGAGGAAGACGCGGAGGATAGAGACAGATGGAGGGACTTTGTTGGTGCGGCCAAATATCTTCTTAGATATGTGTGGCCATGGGAGTAAGTAAGTAAGTATATAATGAAATGTACTAAAAAGTAATGTTAATTATGTGAATAGTACATATATCATATTATTACAAGTTCAAACAAGTTTTTAATTTTATAAAATATTTTTATAGGAAGCTGAAATTACTTTAAAAACGTCACTGGGGTGTCGTAAATGAAAAGTTTGTAACCTTTCCCAGAACGCTAAGTCACCACTGGGGTGTCGTAAATTAATAGTTTGTAGCCTTTCCCAGACCGACAAGTCACCACTGTCATAAATTAACAGTTTTTAGCCGGTTTCCGGACCGCCAAGTCACCACTGGGGTGTCGTAAATGAACAGTTTGTAGCCTTTCCCAGACCGACAAGTCACCACTGGGGTGTCATAAATTAACAGTTTGTAGCCGGTTCCCAGACCGCCAAGTCACCACTGGGGTGTTGTAAATGAACAGTTTGTAGCCCTTTCCCAGACGCCAAGTCATCACTGGGGTGTCGTAAATGAACAGTTTGTAGCCGTTTCCCAGACGCAAAGTCACCACTGGGGTGTCGTAAATGAACAGTTTGTAGCTGTTTCCCAGACCAACAAGTCATCACTGGGGTGTCGTAAAATGAACAGTTTGTAGCCGTTTCCCAGACCAACAAGTCATCACTGGGGTGTCGTAAATGAACAGTTTGTAGCCGTTTCCCAGACCAACAAGTCATCCCTGGGGTGTCGTAAATGAACTGTTTGTAGCCATTTCCCAGACCGCCAAGTCATCCCTGGGGTCTCGTAAATGAACAGTTTGTAGCCCTTTCCCAGACCGCCAAGTCACCGCTGGGG
This sequence comes from Stictocephala bisonia, assembly GCA_035578905.1. Lineage (NCBI taxonomy): Eukaryota > Metazoa > Arthropoda > Insecta > Hemiptera > Membracidae > Stictocephala > Stictocephala bisonia. The sequence continues at coordinate 783,433 of JAQJVL010000208.1, read as the reverse complement.
TGTCGTAAATGAACAGTTTGTAGCCGTTTCCCAGACCAACAAGTCATCACTGGGGTGTCGTAAATGAACAGTTTGTAGCCGTTTCCCACACCGCCAAGTCATCCCTGGGGTCTCGTAAATGAACAGTTTGTAGCCGTTTCCCAGACCGCCAAGTCATCCCTGGGGTCTCGTAAATGAACAGTTTGTAGCCGTTTCCCAGACCGCCAAGTCACCGCTGGGGTGTCGTAAATGAACAGTTTGTAGCCGTTTCCCAGACCAACAAGTCACCACTGGGGTGTCGTAAATGAACAGTTTGTAGCCGTTTCCCAGACCGCCAAGTCATCACTGGGGTGTCGTAAATGAACAGTTTGTAGCCGTTTCCCAGACCGCCAAGACACGACTGGGGTGTCGTAAATGAACAGTTTGTAGCCGTTTCCCAGACCAACAAGTCACCACTGGGGTGTCGTAAATGAACAGTTTGTAGCCGTTTCCCAGACGCCAAGTCATCACTGGGGTGTCGTAAATGAACAGTTTGTAGCCGTTTCCCAGACCAACAAGTCATCACTGGGGTCTCGTAAATGAACAGTTTGTAGCCGTTTCCCAGACCGCCAAGTCATCACTGGGGTGTCGTAAATGAACAGTTTGTAGCCGTTTCCCAGACCGCCAAGTCATCATTGGGGTGTCGTAAATGAACAGTTTGTAGCCTTTCCCAGACCAACAAGTCATCACTGGGGTGTCGTAAATGAACAGATTGTAGCCGTTTCCCAGACCACCAAGACACGACTGGGATGTCGTAAATGAACAGTTTGTAGCCGTTTCCCAGACCGCCAAGTCACCACTGGGATGTCGTAAATGAACAGATTGTAGCCGTTTCCCAGACCGCCAAGACACGACTGGGGTGTCGTAAATGAACAGTTTGTAGCCGTTTCCCAGACCGCCAAGACACGACTGGGATGTCGTAAATGAACAGTTTGTAGCCGTTTCCCAGACCACCAAGTCACCACTGGGATGTCGTAAATGAACAGATCGTAGCCGTTTCCCAGACCGCCAAGACACGACTGGGGTGTCGTAAGTGAACAGATTGTAGCCGTTTCCCAGACCGCCAAGACACGACTGGGGTGACATAAATGAACAGATTGTAGCCGTTTCCCAGACCGCCAAGACACGACTGGGGTGTCGTAAATGAACAGATTGTAGCCGTTTCCCAGACCGCCAAGACACGACTGGGGTGTCGTAAATGAACAGATTGTAGCCGTTTCCCAGACCGCCGAGACACCACTGGGATGTCGTAAATGAACAGATTGTAGCCGTTTCCCAGACCGCCAAGACACGACTGGGGTGTCGTAAATGAACAGATTGTAGCCGTTTCCCAGACCGCCAAGACACCACTGGGTTGTCGTAAATGAACAGATTGTAGCCGTTTCCCAGACCGCCAAGACACGACTGGGGTGTCATAAATGAACAGATTGTAGCCGTTTCCCAGACCGCCAAGTCACCACTGGGGTGTCGTAAATAAACAGATTGTAGCCGTTTCCCAGACCGCCAAGACACGACTGGGGTGTCGTAAATAAACAGTTTGTAGCCGTTTCCCAGACCGCCAAGTCACCACTGGGATGTCGTAAATGAACAGTTTGTAGCCGTTTCCCAGACCGACAAGTCATCACTGGGTCTCGTAAATGAACAGTTTGTAGCCCTTTCCCAGACCACCAAGTCACCGCTGGGGTGTCATAAATGAATAGTTTTTATCCGGTTCCCAGACCGCCAAGTCACCGATGTGAAGTCGACAGCTAGTATAATAGTAGTAAAATAGTAGTCATACAATTTTACCAACAGCGGGCCAAAATATGCTGTTAAATTTCATCTGTACAGTTTATGTTCAGTGTTATGTTGGGACTGTATGATTATATAAGGTCTAATTTAATGGACCATAAGTAGGTATTATAATTTTTAAAATTTAAAGTCGTGTATGGCGTGTAAAATGTCACGTATTTAACTACCAATAAATTATAAAAATACTCATTGTTTTACAAGAACCAACTCATAGACCACTAAAACAGTTCTTAGTCTGTGACATGACACTTTAAGTATCACGTATCACAATACGACCATTATTACGGACCTAATCGTTGAAATAGAAACACGTTTTGGTGTTTTTCGTGGGTTAAGTAGCTACTTCTTCGTTGGGCCAGGAAGTACAAATGATTATGTTACAAACACTTAACATTTGTTTAATGTAATAACAAATTTGAAAATAAATGTAGTATTAACAGTTATTCTGAACAATATGAATGAAATTTGGAGTACTAAACTCTAAGTTATAGTTGCTATTTATTAAATTTTAGTTTAATAAAAGTGTATGTGCAGCAAATATCATACCCTATAAATCGTAATATATCAGTGGTGCAAAGATCAACTTGCGTTTAGTTATGCATAATATTTGATATATTATAGTAATATTTTAAATAAAAAGTTTTAAATATAAATCATAAAATATTTTTTTTTTATAATAATGTAACTTGGAGAAGGAATATTATATATTATACAAATAATGCTAATACTCATATAATTAATTATCGATACTTTAAAAGTGTGATTGACAGTATTACGGTTTGATTCGGCAACGAAAATGACATGAATAACTTAAACAGAACAATTTATTTAGTAAGAATAAATTAATTGTAATGGATTTAATGGCACGTAATCGAGGCTAAATTGTCTCTCAAGTTATGTTTGCGTTGTTTCGAAAGCAAGGAGGGACGAACGCTAAGACTGGATCAGAGGCTTTGCCTTCACAAAGCTCCTGACGTGACCCGCCAATAAACCAGTTTAGTCTTTACTCGTTTTGACAATTAAAAATTAATTTGCGTCTAACTTAAGCGTCAATTAAGTATGGACAGCTCTGATAGTACTTTTGTTTACCAAAAGTAATAAGTAATTAAAGTTCAGATATCTGTAAAGTACTATAATTAAACTAATGGCAAACTAATTTCATCAAGTGGTGAACTATTTTTGTAGTAACCTCACCTAATCTAACATAAACTAAAATAATCTAACCTAACGTAAGCTAAACTAATCTAACTTAACCTCACCCCACGTAAACTATCCTAACCAAATTTATAGTAAATTAATTCTGTAGTAGTTTTCGTAAATTTATCTAAAGCATGATTACTATTTAGAACAAATTCATTCTTACTGTAACAACCTTTGATGGTGCTTCAACCCACTCCTCACTTTCGTACACATCTTGATAGCCCCCACTCATCCCTCTCACAGACAATTCTTGAAGGCCCGTACACCCATACTTCACTTACTTAAAACCCACATGAGTCTACCATCCACGCCACATATACGTAGAAGGTTTTGACATACACACCCCCATATACATTTACAGTTGTTTTCACCCATCCTGCCTGTCCATATACGCACAGTGGTTTTTTGACCTACCCATACACGTACAGAGGGGCTATACAGGGCTCCCACAGACCATCACGCAAATTTAATACACGTTGGTTCTTTCATCCACAGTTTATCTTAAAATGACACAATATAAAACTCCTATTTTTTTTTCAGGCAAAGTAACTTATATAGATGTTTTTTTATTTATTTGAAAAATGTTTCAGATCTACTATCGGAAACGTTATAAATACCTTCTGAATTTCAAAGAAGCAAACCAAACACAAAGACTCTCGAGTTCTAAGCTTCTTACCTGGTCTGCTCGGTGCCAAAGCTCCCACACTGCTTCAAACCTCTCCTTTCACATTGGAAACACAGGTAACAATAGAAGGAACTCCTTTCAAAATGGTAACCAGGGACGTCCTAACACACACAAATAATGACCGGAGGCGTTCTACAAACGACCAGTAAGGAGATTTGTAAAGGGAAATATAAAGGAACTTAGCATATATAAAAAAGGAAGTACAAAGGGTTCGTTTTGTACATTTCTATCACCTTTGAGCCATAAAGTAAGGTCAGTACACTTTAAGAAACAAAGCAAAAGAAATATCATTTTTATCATAGAATACTCTTACTCGTAAACCTTAATACAAAGAATAAAACACTTTACAAGTCATGAAGCTGATTTTTTACATTTAAAAGTAGAATTTTGTAGGCCAGAGATGGCAGTTCAGAAGCCAACCATTACCGAGTTATTGTCATATTATCAGTTTTAAAAGTATTATCACCGTACATCAGCTACGAACTCTCTAATATTATACATAAATTAATATCATCTGTTTTCTCCGTAAAGTTATTGTGAATTATTGTTGGGTCACTGCTGGAAAGATAAATTGTTATTCGTAATAGTTTGACTACTCACTTCATTTTGCCACAGAGAAGAAATAAACAGAGGCCGTATCCAACGAATGGGTGTCGAGTGCTCCAGTTTTCTGTATGGATGGCAGGGACAGGACCACTGTCAGCAGTACCTCCCCTTATTCACCTCCAAATTCTGAAGGAAAACGTAGTAATTTTTTCTGGAAATTTTTAGATATTTCTGTTAGTGGTAAATAAATTTAACTAAGGTGATCGCTGGAAAGTTTTATTTTTTATATGTGTTGTTAATATTCAATCACTCATCATTGTTCCATATTTCATTATTTAGTGTGTATAATTAATGCTGTAAAGGTTGCTTGATAATAGAAAAGAAAAACTCAATCTACAATGAACAATAAATTACACGTTTATTTGTGTAAGCAAAATAAATATTAATGTCATGTAAGAAAGGCATTATGGAAATCAGGATACACGGTGTCTCACTTGACGTGTCTCTGTTCTTACCTTGTTCACGTCTCATATACCTTTTGACACATTATGGCATTTAATGTTTTAACAACTATTTTATTCTTACACTTCATCTGGGTGTGTGGCTTTTACAGTTTACAGAAAATGCAAATGTATACTAAAACTTTGAAAATTTTCAATTTTTGTAATTATATTAAGGAAATGTTTATTAATAATTAATAAAACTGTATGACCTTTTTGGATTTAACTCCGAAATATTGATTATTTAGAGAACGTAATTAACTTCTTTAATATGTGAAAAGTACATTTAAAATTTTGAAATGAATGTTTTTAGTTTTAAATCTGAGTAAGTTTAATATATATTCAAGTTAGAAATATAACATACACGAACCAAAGATTTATAAGAGCATTTTTTATACAAATCGTTTACACACATCTTAAATAAAAATTAAAAACATTATATGCTAAAATAAGAAATACACAATAAATTAGAAAGATTACTTTATGGATTGAAGATATATATTGGATTTAAAGTAAAAAATACGAAAGTTTATTTTATTTTGTAACAATATAAAATATAGAGTTTTGCAAAAACAACAACAAGACTTCATATAGAAAATTGCAAGAATACCCACACTAAAATTTGAAAAATAAAGAGATTGGACCTAAAGTTAAAAAAAGGTTTATATATAGATAAAAATTAAATATACATATTATATATAAGTATATGTCTCCTGATTCACATTTTAACGTGGGTTTTCTTGCAAATTTTGATTAAAACCTTATTTTTATAAAATAAAACTTTCGTTTAAAGTTAATCCTTTAAATCCAATATATATCTTCAATCAATAAAGTATTCCTTCTCATTTATTGTTTATTTCATGAAATATAATTCAATAGGAGCTGTTGTATCAATTCAAAATAGGAAACTAGCTATAATAATATCGTCACACTCAGTTTTATACTAATACATGAGTTCAATTAATTGATTTAAATTTTTACAAAGAAGCCCAATTACAAAATAAATTTGTTTGTAAACGGTTTTGAAATAAGTTGTGACTATTTTTGGCCATGAAATGAAGCATTTAGATGTTTCTCTGTCTGCACAATGATTCCGTTTGACTGTAAGGCCTGAAACAATAATTTCGGAGGGGGTCTGTGACGAGCCCCTATTTTCCGCAGTTCTATGCTATTAATAGCCACGAGGTCTCTAGAACAATATTTTGCCATTACAATGTCTTCGAAATATGACTTGGACTTTTTCAACCCAATGAATTCCGAAACTAAGTCATATTTTCATGTCAATTAAAAGAACTATTTAGTTAGACTACGATCAGATCTGTCTGAAAATACTGTTGGGTCATTTAAAAAAGAAATATTTAAAAAATGATAATATTGGGTTGAAGAAAAATGTACTAGTAATATTATATCATTTAAAACCAAACAGGCTGCGGTATTTGAACAATAACCATGACAGGCAAATTAGTCAGCGCCTGCTCTGGAGTGATAGGCAAATGACGCAAGACGTACATGTAGCTGAATCACATTCTGCGCCGTTGTATATTTATGTATAAAATACAATCATTAAATAGCTTCTAATTCACTTCGTACTTGCGTGAGAAATGAAAATATTGTGAACTCATTAAGTAATATATCTGTTCATATTTTGAATGGTTCGACAGTCTAATATGGGAACAGTGAGCACCTGTATTAAGTGAATGAACGATAAGTAAAAGTTAAAAACAAATTTAAAATTAAATGAAAAAAAGCTTTTATCTTGTGTTGAAAATACTGACAACTATGATATTTTAAGGAGCAGAATTCCATAATTGTACACAAAAATTAGATATTATTTTTTATCAAGTCTTAAATCAACATTTCGAATCTTTTACGCATCCCGCTGGTTTGAAGATAGTCTAAGTTTATTGAAATTAATCACCACAATATTTTTAAATGGTCTACTTACTTAAAAGAAACACACAATTGTGTTGTGTGTCGTTCACTTGTACTGTAAAATTGTTGTTTTAAAACTTCCTAAAGGCTATGCAACATTACTTCATATTACAATATGTTTTAATGGTTGATCTATTTAGTTACTGGCATTTAAACTTATTTGTATTACTTAATTTACATGCTTAGTAATGAGATTAATGCTTTTACGTTCAAATTTATTATCAAATGAGTTAATTAAGTTTAGTGGCAAAGAAAAGCGTATAGTTAGGAATAAACAAACAAGTGTTCTGTTGAAAAATTTGTTAGCTTCAACCCAAAAATAAGTAGTTTATAACTTTTTATTACATTTAAGTTTAGTTTTACCTTCATATCTTTTGAAACCATTTGCATGAGGGACACATTTAATTGTTTGTCAAGTATGTGATACAAAATAAGTATGGGGAACAGAATACAATGACTGTAAAAAGAAGTATATGGGGCAAACAAAAAGAAAAGTTCAAAGAAGATTTTTAATATTTAAAATGTAATCACAAACATTGTATTTGTACTGGACGTAGTGTTAAAATATTTCATAATTACTAAAACATGCAACGTTACCACGTAATTTAAATGCATGGGAATCATGTTACATTAATTAAAAACGTTATGAAAACTTCTTAAATCAAGAAGATGGCCAGAATAAAAATCTAGTTAACTTTTTAACATACAAAAAAATAAATTTTAGAAGAATAAATATATTTAGCATATACATTAGTTTTAAAAAATATATGTTTATTTATAATTTTAAATTAATAATTATATTTAATTTTTGTATTTAATGCAAAGTGTGTGGTAATGATAGCATTGCTATAAAAAACCTCACATAAGAAAATTTAGAAATGTTGGTTAAGAATTGTGTTTTATTTAAATATTCAGAATATACATAAAAAATATTAAGTATTACATTTTTGATACTATACAGTTTTTGTTTAGAGTATTTTGATAAAACTACATATATGAAGCTCCTTACTTCATATATGTGTGTATGTACACTGGAATTACAGCATTTGCTTAGTTTGTGTTTCTATTGTATTTCAATTATGTTTTTTATATGAAAAATTCAAGCATAACTGGGTTTTTATGCTTAAAATTTGGCAGTTTTATGCTAAAAGTGGCATATTTGTAATACATTTAGATCACTGATAAAGAGTAACAATTTTGCAGTTAAAATCAAGATTCACGTTTAGAGTTAGAGTTGACACTTTCACAAAATGCTTGAACAGTTTTCTTGCCTTGTTTATTTGCTTATTCAATCCAAACAGCTTCTTGAATATAATATATTTTGAAAATATAAGCTTCTTTGACAAGTTAATTTGACTTCATTTGTTGATAATTTGAAGAGAAATGTGTGTTAAAATAAACTTCTATTATTGGAAACTAATCTTGGAAGAAATTTGTCTTGAGCGTACATCTTTATTAAATTATATTTTATCACATATTATTCTAAATTTGAATGATGACAGCATTATATCTGTGTGTTTGTTAACAGTCATATAAGCCAAATGCCTTAAAAATAATTATTTAAAATTGTTATATGCTAAGTTGTAATTTAACATTAAAATTTACTTTCAAGTTGTTATTAATAAGCGTAATTATACTTTATGAAGGTGGACCCTGGTAGATTACCCAACAAGTTTCACCTTCTTAACAGTTTTAATCAAACGTATACTAATAAAAATACTTTAGTCACTTAAGAAGGACTAGAAACTCTAATTTCTCATTATAATATAAATTTAAGTAAACACATAAGTAATATATTATAATTAATTTTAGAAAGTATGATTTTAGGTAAAATAAAATAAACAAAACGAAACAATTTTTTTCTAGCGCAAAAGTGCATTACAATTCTCCCATAGTAGTGTGGGGATATGGGATGAGGTAATATATCCATCCAGAAAAACGAGGCTATGACTATGAAGTTATGAGGATATTTATTTACATTTGTTTTATTAATTTTTTTAGTATTCATAGAAAAGTAATTAGTTTAGTTTGAAGAATATTATTGACATGATTAAAACTTTTTTTAAATATTCCAAATGAAAAACACTGAATATTTTTCAAATGGAAGTTCTAATGATTCTTATAAAATAAAATAACACAAACTGTCGGCGTATAAATTATTTTTGTACTTGAGTTTAAAGGCAGTAAACTAAGAAACTAAGAGACCTATGAAAATCCAATCACACCATTGTGTTTCCCGTTTAATGTTTTGTTATGACATATTTGTTTATAGAACTTATCGTACATTTTATTAATTTTATTCTAGTTGGAACAAAAAGTAACAGAAATTTAAATAGTTTTCACTTATAATTCTACTACTAAGAAATCCGTTAATGTACCACATTTATTAAAACGTATCTCATACGTGGTTTACAAAAATATTCTCTGTAAGTTCCAAACATTTTGGAATAGTAGCTTTTTAGGAAAAAAGTTGATATCAATTTCCTGAAACTAGGTTTTCGTGGCTTTTAGAGGTCGTAAAATGAATCACTCGGTCACGTTGTAATCCTTATGAAATATTTAGTTCCGATACATTGCTTCTGTATGCCTAAGTAGACGAATCACTTGGTGACGTTGTAATCCTTATGAAATATTTATTTCCGATACATTGCTTCTGTATGCCTAAGTAGATGAATCACTTGGTGACGTTGTAATCCTTATGAAATATTTAGTTCCGATACATTGCTTCTGTATGCGTAAGTAGATGAATCACTTGGATCACGTTGTAGTCCTTATGAAAAATGTCGTTCCGATACATTGCTTCTATATGCGTTAGTAAATGAATCACTTGGTCACGTTGTAGTCCTTATGAAATATGTCGTTCCGATACATTGCTTCTATATGCGTAAGTAGATGAATCACTTGGATCACGTTGTAGTCCTTATGAAATATGTCGTTCCGATACATTGCTTCTATATGCGTAAGTAAATGAATCACTTGGTCACGTTGTAGTCCTTATGAAATATGTCGTTCCGATACATTGCTTCTGTATGCGTAAGTAAATGAATCACTTGGATCACGTTGTAGTCCTTATGAAATATGTCGTTCCGATACATTGCTTCTGTATGCGTAAGTAAATGAATCACTTGGTGACGTTGTAGTCCTTATTAAATACGTCGTTCTGATACATTGTTTCTATATGCGTAAGTAAATGAATCACTTGGATCACGTTGTAGTCCTTATGAAATATGTCGTTCCGATACATTGCTTCTATATGCGTAAGTAAATGAATCACTTGGTCACATTGTAGTCCTTATGAAATATGTCGTTCCGATACATTGCTTCTGTATGCGTAAGTAAATGAATCACTTGGATCACGTTGTAGTCCTTATGAAATATGTCGTTCCGATACATTGCTTCTGTATGCGTAAGTAAATTAATCACTTGGTTACGTTGTAGTCCTTATGAAATATGTCGTTCCGATACATTGCTTCTGTATGCGTAAGTAAATGAATCACTTGGATCACGTTGTAGTCCTTATGAAATATGTCGTTCCGATACATTGCTTCTGTATGCGTAAGTAGATGAATCACTTGGATCACGTTGTAGTCCTTATGAAATATGTCGTTCCGATACATTGCTTCTATATGCGTTAGTAAATGAATCACTTGGATCACGTTGTAGTCCTTATGAAATATGTCGTTCCGATACATTGCTTCTGTATGCGTAAGTAAATGAATCACTTGGATCACGTTGTAGTCCTTATGAAATATGTCGTTCCGATACATTGCTTCTGTATGCGTAAGTAGATGAATCACTTGGATCACGTTGTAGTCCTTATGAAATATGTCGTTCCGATACATTGCTTCTGTATGCGTAAGTAAATTAATCACTTGGTTACGTTGTAGTCCTTATGAAATATGTCGTTCCGATACATTGTTTCTATATGCGTTAGTAAATGAATCACTTGGTCACGTTGTAGTCCTTATGAAATATGTCGTTCCGATACATTGCTTCTATATGCGTTAGTAAATGAATCACTTGGTCACGTTGTAGTCCTTATGAAATATGTCGTTCCGATAAATTGCTTCTGTATGCCTAAGTAGACAAATCACTTGGTCACGTTGTAGTCCGTATAAAATATGTCGTTCCGATACATTGCTTCTATATGCGTAAGTAAATTAATCACTTGGTCACGTTGTAGTCCTTATGAAATATGTCGTTCCGATACATTGATTCTATATGCGTAAGTAAATGAATCACTTGGTCACGTTGTAGTCCTTATGAAATATGTCGTTCCGATACATTGCTTCTATATGCGTTAGTAAATGAATCACTTGGTGACGTTGTAGTCCTTATGAAATATGTCGTTCCGATAAATTGCTTCTGTATGCCTAAGTAGACAAATCACTTGGTCACGTTGTAGTCCGTATAAAATATGTCGTTCCGATACATTGCTTCTATATGCGTAAGTAAATTAATCACTTGGTGACGTTGTAGTCCTTATGAAATATGTCGTTCCGATACATTGCTTCTATATGCGTAAGTAAATTAATCACTTGGTCACGTTGTAGTCCTTATTAAATACGTCGTTCTGATACATTGTTTCTATATGCGTAAGTAAATTAATCATTTGGTGACGTTGTAGTCCTTATGAAATATATCGTTCTGATACATTGTTTCTATATGCGTAAGTAGATGAATCACTTGGTAACGTTGTAGTCCTTATGAATTATATCGTTCCGATACATTGCTTCTACATGCGTAAGTAGATACGTGTTCATAAATTGATGTAACTAAATTTAGAATTAATTTAAATTAATTCAAATTAATTTTAAAAACATTGCATTTATTTACGAGTATAAAATTAAATTAAATCCATCTTTGACTTTCTCGCTTTATTTTCAAATCCCAAATTTATTATTTTCCATTATTTGACTATCAATTTCAAACACGACGTCTGTTTATCCTCAAGTTATATTTTCTGACAGGAAATAATAATTGCTGGTAAAACCTTAAAACGATTATTATTTTTTTGCACAATATTAATGGTTTAATATTGTTGAATTTTTAAGTTTTTATTTCAGACTCATAATTTCTCAATACTTGTTATATGCCAACAGCAATGTTCTGTAAATGTGCGAGATTGTTTATTTCATTTATTTAACGCATGGACCTACCTACACTTTTGGTAAAATAAACTTTTCGAAAGTGAACCCATGTCAATAGATACCCATAAGAAAATGTCTCATTTTGTCTTAAGGACTTGTACTTAACTAAGAAGGAATACAACCCCCCCCCCTCCTCATACAACAACCCTTAGTGCACCTGATACTGTTGATGTTTCTCAGAGGTATTAAAGTACATCATGGAAAATAATTGTAGTTTTATTCGTGACTTTTAAAGTCGGCGTAAAAAGTGAGTTAAACTTGAAGTTGAACTACCATGAAATGTAGTAGATGAATGTTGGTTTATTGTTTATAAATTGTTATCGATTATCAAAGATAAATTCATATTAAGTATTATGGAAAGTTAGAAATCATACTAAAGACCATTTTAAAGAGGAGTGGTGTATTTTAGGTTATAAAACTAAGTTGCTTAACAGTACAGTAAGTTATTTATTAAATGTATATTATTTTACTTGTTGAAAAGTTTCTAACTATTTCAAACCACCATAGATCCCTACTGGGCCTATATTTTGAATCGCCACTACAAATGAGCCTTAAACCCTCACATCTAAAGACATTTTTTGTTAAATTCAACGTATAAACTATTTACTTATTACTGAATCGTAGGAAAGTGACTGTATTTCCTAATAAAAATGAACATACTAGCCCAAATGGCACAAATAAAAAGGAATATTTAGATATAAAGTTAAACTCTGCAAATACAGTTAATAACACTATTAGAGTATACATTAAAGCTTTAGTACAAAAACTCAGTAAATTTCATCAAAAGGTAGTATTTTTAGGAATGTTGTAAACTTTTAAGTATTTTAGAAATGCGCTAAAAGCTTAAACAGGGGCGTAGCGTGAAGTGTGTTTCGTGAAGCCTAAGACCAAACCTAAGCCATCTGTGACATCACAGAATCCTCTAACTAGGCTAAACCTCAGGTTCTAATAAGATATCATATGTAGAGTCTCTCGTAAAGTGGATATTCGGCTGTGTTTAGTTTGAGTAACCTCTGATCAAATTGGATAGCCTTCGATGGTTAACTTAGGTAGCCAAAGGTAATGATCGATTTAAGTAGCCGGTGACCTAATAGGGTAGCCCGTGATCAATTTAGATAGCCACTGATGACCTTTCGTAACCAAGTAATTACTTGGATCAAAATAAGTGGCCATAGTTATCAGTTTGGTTAGTCACTCTTAAACTAAAGTCTCCAGGCCACATCAATGCAGGTGACAGTCCCCCCTCTGGACCCTCGAGCCGAGAAACTGGAACCTGCACACAAAATAAAATTAAGTTCATCTAAGCACAAAGAGGGAAAAACTTCACACAAATATTACAATTACAAGTGAGAAAACCTGCCAGTAAAATAAAAAAATAATAGAGTTTAAACTGAATTCAAAATGGGTTTTAAGTTGTTGAAGTGTATAAACTAACCAAAAATTGCTCAGAAAGAATTAACAAAGCACAGAAGCACAATTAAAGTTCTACACGACTTAATATTATAACACAAATATAGCAAAACATGTAACGTCAGGCAAATACACGTACCTGAAAATTACTTGTAGGCCTGTACTGTAAAGTATGATTAAACAAAAATTTTCAAAATTAAGTAAGATGAACACAAAAAAGTAGAAGAATAATACAATTACATTTATAAACATAAAACTATTAGATAACATTAAATTAAAACATTTGGGAAGGAATAAAATTCGTCACCATATAACTCGGAAATGGTACAGCATTCTCTACTTTGACAAGAAATACTACTTCACAAATGGAAAACGGATCCATAATAAGTTCCAAATTAACAACAAAAGACAGTTAACGTGAAACAATAAACACTATTTTTCTTTTAAAAATAATAACTAGAACAACAAATTATAATGAACACTTCCTCTCTTAGTAATCCGGCCATAGAACAAGAGTAGTTAACACTACAAACAAACCAACAGTGACAAACTTAGGCAAATAGCCAGGCCCGGCACAGAAAAAGGGCTAGATGAGTCAATCCAACGACCAACGATCACAACAATATGACACAGTGATTAAACTAAAGAAGAAACACACCAAATATACAGATAAAGGAGAGAGGTGGCGAATCAAGGAAATAAAAGATCGTCTCACAAGTGAAGTGAAACGAAATGAATGAAATGAAAAATGATTATTTATTTATTTCAGATTACATGACAGCTACAGGACATGATACTTATAAAACTCATGTACATAATAATTAACATATTCCCAAAATAGCCATCTTAACTAAACATACTTAATCCTAAACTTCTTAAATTAAACAATCATACTAAACTGCTGGCAGCTAAAAAGAAACAATATCAAACTTACTTTATTACAATTTACAATATAAATTATTGTACTCTTTATATTTGAGGTAAAATACAAAATTAACACATAGTATACATATACTTCTCCATAAGTACATTCAAAATAAAAGGTTGCTACATTTTGTTAAAATACTCTCCAACTTATCATTAAAAATATCAAACGTAAATTGATTTAAATTAAGAAATCTTAGTGTCTTATATAACGGAAAAACATAATATGAAACCGTTCTACATCTAGGCAAGGCAAATAAATTAAATTTCTAAAAATATGATGTGGTACATATAAACCTATGATACTTAGTAAATACGGACTATCAATGGAATTATTAAACAACTTACAAACAAAACTAATTGAAGCTAGTTCTCTCCTTGTGGACAACACTCTAACTGCAAACATCTCTCTTAAATTATAAGTAGGGGTATCATAAGGGCATACATAACTAAACTTTTTATAAAATAGGAATTTAAGAAATTTGTTCTATATTTTCTCCAAATTACCAGACTCCATTAAATTCATTGAGCTCCAGATAACCGAACAATACTCTAATTTACTTCTTATAAGGGTTCAAAACAATATTAAAATTGTTTCGGTACCATGAAGAAATTTTGAATTTCTTTTGACAAAGCCCAGAAGTTTATATGCATTTGCCTCCAGCATGTGGACATGATCATTAAAACTTAAAGAGGAGTTAAAAACTATACCTAAATCTTTAATTTTAGAAAGACTTTTTAGAGGTTCATTATTTATTAAATAAACATTTGGATTAAGAATCTTTTTCCGTGAGTAGGACATGGCAAAACACTTGTTTACATTCAATTCTAATTTATTAGTAGAACACCAATAGTACAACTGATTTATAGAATTTTGTAATAAGTTTACATCAGAGTCGTCCTTTATAGGTCTGCATAGCTTGAGATCGTCCGCAAACAATAAACATTTACAGTCCGAAAAACAGCGGGGAAGGTCATTAATAAATATTAAAAACAGAAGAGGTCCTAAATTTGATTCCTGAGAAACACCTGAAAAGCCTACATACACAGAAGAATTTATATTTGAAATTGACACAAACTGAGTTCGGTTTTTTAAGTAAGACGCCATAAAAAGACAAAAGTCATAAGAAAATCCCAAAAGAAATAATTTGCGAAGCAAAATATCGTGGTTTACCCTGTCAAACGCTTTTGAGAAATCAGTATATATTACATATAGTCTACCTCCACTATCAAGTTCAGCTGATATATTCAAAGAGAGCTCCATAAAATTTGTTGCTGAAGAGCGTTTGGGTAAAAACCCGTGCTGTTCTGGGGAAATCCTAGACTTGATTGAGCCAATTACTTGCTTATACAAAAGAAGCTCATAAATCTTGGCAAATGAATTTATTAAAGAGATAGGACGATAATTTACTATTTTTATTTTTTCTCCAGATTTGAAAACAGGAGTTACTTTGGCCTCCTTCAATTTATCAGGAAAAACGCAAGAAGAGTGTGAAAGATTAAAAATAAAACACAGCGGTTCTGCTAAGATTTCACCACAACCTTTTACAATGTACGCTGGAATACCATCTGGACCTGACGACCTTTGTGATTTCAACTCTCTTATGGCACTCACTACATCCCTAAAATTAAAACTGGATATAACAAAATTATCTAAAGATACACTACTACTAAACTGGGCAACATTGTAACTGGAGGGCTGAGGGTCATAGACAGATGAACAGTAGCTTGCAAAAGCATCAGGTATCTTATCTCTAGCGTAGGTATTATCAAAATAAGACATATTATTAAACTCACTTACACTTAAATAGTCATTGTTTCGTTTTGACTTAATAAAATACCAGAAATTATTGGCATTCAATTTTATGTTGTTCTCCACAGTAGAAATGTAGTTTCTATGTGCCACTTGTATTTAATTTTTTATTTTCTTCCTTAGTGATTTAAATAATTCATCATGATGACGAGAATACTTCCTCTTTTTAGCACACCTATTTTTTAATTTCAAATCAGTAATTATTTCACGAGTAAACCATATTGGATTTTTATTTGGAACTCTTACATTTTTCCGTGGAACACACTGACCAATACAAGAGAACAATACACTATAAAAATAATCCAGACATTCGTTAACGGAGGTGAGACTATACATATGTCCCCAATCACAATCCCTAAGCTTACAATACAGATCGAAAAAATTTGCGTGTTTAAAAGAATAATAATGCTTTACTGGAAGAATATCAACACAAGGTTGGCGCTCAATGGGTTTATCTATACATAATATAAATAAGGGTGGGTGGTAGTTGTCAACCGGCAACAACGGGCTACAGCTTTGTTCAACAATTGTATTATTGTAATTACTTAGCACTAAATCTAACGTTAAATTATTACAGTTTAAAACATTATTAAATGAGGATAGATTATGTTCACAAAGAATATTGTTAACAATGTTATTTTGTTCAATTGTTCAATTATTGAACAATTGAACAAAATTGTTAGGTTACGACTTTACGCACAGTATAAATAATAAATCTAACTTATAGGTAATTGAGGAAAATTATTACTGGCACACTTTAATATCTTATAAGTATCAATAACTTACTAATTGTCCAGTTTTACACACAGATTTATATAATATTTAGAAAAGAAAGGAAAACGTATTCCACACGCACACGCGCGCACACACATATATTATATATTTAATTATGTTATCAAAAATTGTATACGTAGTTTGATTTGTATACACACTCATAAATCTAACTCAACAATATAAATAATATGAATGAAGCAAGAAAATAGAGTAAACGACTACTCGATAAGACGATAAACGACTACGAAGGATAAGAATTTAAAGTGAGAATTAAAAACTTTAATATGTTGAGGAAAGAACATCTGAGAAGTTGACAGGAATTACCGTAGCTCACTGTTAAAGGAAGAGGGACACTCGCCGTAAGACATGGTCCAAGTTCGACTTGTGAAGACAAAGGGACGGACTAACCAAAGGGAAATATTCCAAGCGTAATCTATTAGTCACTCCATCAAACGTTTGTAGACCTAGAATATTTAGTCTTTCTAGAGTTCAACGTTGGAACTTTAATGTGAAGAGGGGTGAAGATGGTGAATCGGAAATGGTAGGACTTACCAGGGCCCGATCAGACCCCTCAGGAGCCATCAAAGGTTCCAGAGTGTAAAGGGACAACTCCCGGTTGAGGTTTTTGTGAACTTTCCTGACTTTGACACTCCTAGGTCGGACCAAAAATAAAAGGCAATCAAAAATACTAATAAGCGAACAATAAATAATTTATTATAATCTTAGCTTTGCGACAAGAGATCACTTATATTTTTATTCCTATTACTAAACAACATGACTTTTGGATCTTTATCGTAATATACTAGAGTAAACCCCTGCACACTTCGCGTGCCAACCACATCACTGTAGTCATAGAGATTAGTCATAGTTAGTGATTAGCTAACTATGATCTCGATAAGTTTTCAGTCGGTGTATCTGTACGTATTCTTTAGAAAAACTTGAATATATCAAAAACCGTTCAACATACAATACTGAATTGTTGTTTGATAGTTAATTCTAAAAAGGCACATTTCATGTAAAAAAGGATGTATACCTAAGATTATTGATTTAAAAATGGTGGCTGTTTAAAAGTTTCCAAATCAAATTAAAAAAATAAAAAACTACAATTTTTTCCCCAAAAATGTGAATATACAAAATTTGTAATCTCCATTATACTAAATTCAACAATATATAAATTTAAAAGATCGGGGACAAAAGAGAAAACTCTTTTTTTAAGAGTGAATGCATCGTCACTTGTGTTATAGATACGGTTTCATACGTTTAATATTGAAAGCATTGTACCCAGGTAACAATGCTTTCAATATCAAAAAATTAGTTTTATATTTTATTTATCAACTGATATTTTAAACTGTCATTTACTTGAATTTAACGTAATACGGTCTACAAAATTTGTGTTTCGACGTTATTGGTGTTTTTTTTTTTCATTTGATTTTGAATTTTGTAATATTTACATGTTTTTTATTTAAACATAATTAATTTTATTTATGTATATTATTGAAATAACTATGTATACGCAGATTGATTTACAACGAAGGAAACACTATATTTACAACTAAGACGACCGAAACGTCCTCATTGAAACACAACATAGAACCTACAGTATAAAGTCCGCGTGACTACGCATAGATAGCCTTGAGCAACTTTTAGGAGGGGTGTCCAGTACTGTACTGTGTGTGACTACTGTACATTTGACAACGCCGCTCTCTCACCGCATTGGTTGCAACCCATCGGACTACACTCGTGGCATCCCATGTACATATCATTACTTCACGTGTAATAAACACCTGACAACTACTGACAAGCTATGCTACAAACACTGTCTCACATGAGTGGAGCGATGGGACTATACTGTCAATCCAGAGCAACTGTGTAAACAAAGGGTGGTGTTAACTTATCACGATCTCTTAATCGATCTCTTCGCCTACTTGTCATTACTGCACGTGCAACACAACCTGGCAACCCTAGCAAGCCATGGTACAAACACTGTCTCACATGAGTGGAGTGATGAGACTATACTGTCAATCCAGAGCAACTGTGCAAACAAAGGGTGGCGTTAACTTATCACGATCTCTTCACCTACTTGTCATTACTGCACGTTCAACATACACCTGACAGTCACCATGCTTTAAACATGGTCTCACATGAGTGGGATGAGGGAACCATCCATGCTATGATACCTATCCAGAGCAGCTGTGCAAACAATGGGCAGGGTGAGATATCACTCCAATCCCTTCACCGACTTGTCATTACTGCACGAGAACCACGCACCTGACAGTAACTAGAGAACCATGCTTCAAACATGGCCTCACATGAGTGGGATGAGGGAACCATTCCTGCCATGATGCCTGCCCAGAGCAGCTGTGCAAACAATGGATAGGGTTGGATATCACTGCAATCCCTTCATCGACTTGTCATTACTGCACGAGAACCACGCACCTGACAGTAACTAGTGAGCTGTGCTATAAACTTGTATTATTCGTTTTCATTCTTGGTTGTATACTTACTTATTTTATAATATATTCACGTAATTTTTAGATAATTGTGCTATATTATACATATCCTTGAAATAAAACGTTGTCTTTCCTGAATTTTCTTTCAAATTTTATTAAAATTTTCTGGTTTATAAACATACTTTGATTACCTTACCTACTCATACATAATCAGAGGTTTTGACTGCCATCCACCTACACACCTAAAAGTGTTTGAAGTTTTGTACGAAAATGATATTTTTAAAATATATTTGGAATTTAACTAAAATTTTAATATATTGGCTTGTCATTCTTTCGTACGAATTCCAACTGAAGATAAGCAATATTTAATTATTTACAAAAAGTTTTATAATATGTTAAGTAGAACTTGAAGCATTTGATTCTTGTGATTCATAACTTTCCTAACTATACTTTAGTTAATACTTATTCTGTACTAAGAGTAGTATTAAGTCAGTTAGAGCCTAGTAAGTTTTTACACGAGCTTTTAAGTGCTTAAAGGCAATGAGGTTTAAGACACTAATCTTTCAGCATGAATTTAGTCTTACTAAATGATAAGTGCATGGGGACACTTATCATTTAGTAAGACGCCGATCGTAGAGATATGGGTGAATATGAGGGGCGAATGAGTGTAGCAGAAAAAGTGTAGTAATTGTTAGTAACGTCAAATATTCGTTATAAAGAACCATTTAGTAATAGCCCAATAGCCAGGACATCTAAGGGACCTACATATTTACGTGGAATCCGAACCATGTGGTATTGGTATGATTTTCAGCTAATTATCAAGATTCATTAATTCTCTTCCCCACATAACATCCGGACTTGACCCACCCGCCCACCCATACACTAGAGAGGTAATTGACCCACCCGCCCACCCATACACGCACAGTGGTATTAACCCACCTGCCCACCCATACACGTAGAGTGGCAATTGATTGAAATGTACAGTATTCATATGTTGGTTTGAAGCCCCCACAAGTCTCCACATACTCTTACTAGAATACTTTTTATGAAGCTTTAAGTAGTAGGTGACTTTTGTTAGAGTTTTCAACGTAGTCAGTCAGACAATGCATACGTCTTTACTTCAAGTTTGTTCAATTTTACATGATTCCGAACAACCTGTTGTAGTCTTGGTTAATAGTTCATTTAAGATACGTTCTGATTATAAATTAATCGCAGATTTGGATTAGAAAGACAGATCTGTTTATATCAGAATTCATTCAATAATAGTAGTTAATATGTATAGACATTCTAAAATAATTTATCCTCCATAATAATGTTGGCTTTCTTAACTTATTTATTGTAACAAAACATTTAATTGAGACTTTCTTCTGTAACGTTGTCCACGTGAGGCAAGAGAATTTTCACATCGAAGCAGTTTTAATTAAATGAATGAGTCATTATTTATTAATAGTTTACTATCTGTTAAAAATAATATAGTAAATTAATATAGTTGTTGTGTAGTACACATTTTATTCAGAAGGCAATTAAAAAACCATATTCATGAATTAAAAATCATATCGATGAAAAAGTTTGATAGTAAGTCAATGTTTTTCTGAAGGGTTCTTTTAAAGGCTAATTTTAATAACATTTACAAAAATGTCTTAGTAGTAAATATCTATGATACATCTGTACATCCTCAAAATTCAAGGTACAAAATTTGACAGAAGAAGAGTTTGATATTTTTTAAATAACTGTTCATATGTTTAAAAAAGTAGACAATTAAAATTCCATACGAAAAATACGAAATATATATACCACCATAAACACAGACTGTATGAATAAAAACACTATTGTGATAATTATTAGATCTTTTAGCGCCAGAGGGTTGGACCCCAGATAATTTTTTACATTTTCCCCTCAATACTAGCCTATTAAGCGTTATAATGAATGTAATAAAGCCACTAAATATACTTCCTAGTTCAATAGGTTTCGTGGGGACCGATTTGTTAGAGAATTAAATGTACAGATATTGATAGCAAATATTGTGTATATATTTTTATTACAATAATTTATTTCCATACAATAATAATAAAATAAAACATATCCAACAATAATTTATGTAGTAAAATATAACCAACATTTACTGACTGTTCAATCTGTATTCTATAAGCCGTCTGCCTACTTCTCAGATATCCTTCCCTTGATCGCGTTCCCTGGCAACGCTTATCAAAAAGATTCTGGAATCCTTTGCTTTTTCAGACTTTGAATCTACATTTGAGCTTTGCCAAAGATTACATTAAAAAAAAGATACGCAAACAGATTTAAACTTGAATGTTCCTCATTCATTACGTACTCTGCCTTTCTCTTAACTAATATTAATTAGTTATGCAAATTAATATTAATCATATAATCCTCTTAAGGTGGAACATATGTTGTTCCTTGAATATAGGTAGCTTAAAAATTTTATTCGTGACAAAAAATATTAAGAATAATAATAACATGTTGGATAAAAAGATGAAATATTTTTCGTACAAGTAAGTTCTACGATTTCTATATAACTACGGTGTTTTTAATACATATAACAGCTGTTTATGCTGAAATTGTGGTTTAGAGTGTGGATGAAAAATCACCTACGTTATACTGATTAAAGACAGTTGTTAGTAAAAAAAATGATAATTGATATTTATTCGGTTGCTTTTATTATTCACGAGTACACTTCAAGGCCAAAGCTCGAGGTGACATGAGCGCAGTGAGTGACGGAGTTGGCACGTAAAGTGTGAGGGGGTATCCTGAAGTATTTTTTCACAAGCAATATTTTAGTGTTCTCACAGATATAATTTGTACTTTACATTCTATATTAATACACGTTGCTGAAAGAAGGATACGCGTGCACTTATTTAAAAAGGAAATGAATATGAAATTAGTTTGTTAATAAAACAAAACATCACGCTTTCAGTCTTACTACTAATAACATGTGTTAGTATGAAATGATAAGATTATTTTGCAATTAAATATATTAATTATATAATTAATTAACACATGTAAAAACAGTATTTTTATCGTATATCAATATTATTTTAACATTTATTTCTTTAAATTAGTGAAAAGTTTCGCATTAAACTTGTTTACAGTAAACAGTTCCTTGGATGTTGTTTACTTGTTAAAGTTTCATAAAAGTCCTGTTTAATTCTGTTGGGCTTTTTATTTTTATTTTTAAGGGAGAAGATAATCTCTTTTCTATATATCTACTCTGTCCATTCCCCGTAGGCTACATACCTGTGCGGGAAACTTAATCAAATGGTGTATCTGGGAGAACAGATGGCGTAAGTATATGATATTGATATAGTATAGTAGTCCAGTCATTGAAGGTGAAAATAAGTAATACCTCCGTAAGTTTTCAAGAAAAATCAAAATTTGTTACCCTCTACTTTAAAAGTTATATAAGTGCAAGTTGTGCTTTTTCTTGTAAGGAGGTAAAGACCATCTCTTATAGTTTGTAATATGCTTGAAAAAATATTTTTAAGCATTGTATAAGATGTATAGGTATAAGATTGTATAAGATGTATGTATGTATTGAGGTATGTTAAATATTTATTTGAAGGTCTCTAACGCACATAAAAAGGATACTGTTAGTATTTTCAGATAAGGTACTCATTTTCCCATGATTTTATGTTGAATATCACAGTAAATTTACGAAAAATAATTGTCAAGGATATATATATCTCCTTGAAAATAATTTGTCGTGAATTTACTGTGATATCATATATATGTAACGATAAATAAATATAAATAACGATTTGATAAATATAACGATAAATTAAAGTTAAAAATCCTTTGTCTTTTTATAAAGTTTTTTATATATGAAATCGTTTCGTTGATGGTTAGATTTTCGAGTTGTTTGTGAAAATCTGTCGGAAACATGTGTTTTTTTTCTTTTTTTTCAATGTTCGATCATAAATAACGAAAGAAATTATATCTTCAACAAGACTTAATGGGACACTTCTTGCTTAAAATTAGTAAATCTATCGATTCCTGGTGCTATTGGATTTTTTATTATCCACTCCCGAGAAGGCGTGAGACTCTAAATTTATTTTCAAGGTTATTATTGAGCCTTGAAAATAAATATACCGTTAAGAACAGTATTGATTTTTTCGATAAGGTCAATCATGTAAAATTGTGTAATAAGACTAGGTTAGCCTCATTTGACATATGTAATCTGTATACTAATATTCCAGTTGATGAAGTGATTAACTTAGTTAAGGAAAACCTTGTAGAACAACAATATGAAAAAAACATATGTAAATAAAATTATAAAGTTGCTCAAAACTATCTTGAAACAAAATTACTTCCGTTTCAATAACAAATTTTACTTACAAAAAGATTGTTTAGCTATGGGTAGTCCACAGTCAGCCATTTTATCAGAAGTTTATTTACAGTATCATGAAGACACCATTTTAGATCAATTAAAAAAGGAACATGATATCATATTTTACACCCGTTATATTGATGATATTCTGATTTTATATAACGAGAAATCATGTAATATGATAAGTATACTTAATATGATAGCTAATATGATAAGTATACTTAATTGTCACCACCAGAAGCTTAGTTTTACTAGTGGACTTGAATCTATGAATGGAATTAACTTTTTGGATCTAAAAATAGTTCGTGGTCATAACAAACTTTCATGTAGAATTTTTAGGAAACCTACCCAAACCAATTGTACAATAAATAACAGTTCTGTCCATCCCCCGTCTCACAAAACAGTTAGCTTCAGAAGTATGTTATATAGGGCGTATTCAATACCATTAAATGTTGTGCAGATAGAAAACAGGAAATAAATGTAATAAAATCAATAGCTATTGCAAATGGATGTAAGGCATCAATCATTGATGAAATTGAAAGTAGAATAAAGAAGAAAATAGAAAATAAAATTCAAGACGATAAACGAACAACACTTAAAACAGAAACATCCGATAAAGAACAGAAGAAGTATGTATCCCTCCATTACAATGGACTGTTTACACAAAAAGTTGGTAATAGATTTAAGAAATTCAATTTATCAGTAGCTTTTAAGACTTGTAATGTCTTGTCCAACATTTTGCACCCGAAAATTTTATTTATGTATTTCATTCCAACGGCAAAACCATTACATTCTTAACAAAACAACATAATAGATGTCTAGGTACTATCGACATACGTCTAAATAAATTCACTAACAAGCTAACATGCATTATTTGAAAGTATTGAAAGTGAAGATAAATTCAATAATTCAGGAATATATAGGATTAACTGTACTGATTGTAATATGTTTTACATAGGTCAGACTGTAAATTTTAACAAAAGATATAAAAACCATGTCCCTGCTTTTAAAAATAATAAACCTGAAAGATCTAATGTAGCTAAACACCTTCTGAATTGTAGCCACAGTTTGAATAAAATAGATGAAAATGTAGTAAACTTATTGTACTTGCAATACATTGTGTTTTGTGTCGTTCAATTGCTTTGTATTTCTAATAATGTATATCATGCAATTAAGAAGCTAATTAAAGCCTTTGACACTATTACTTAGTATTTATGTTACTATATGCGTTACTTATGTTCCAAGTAAAAGTAAAGTACCAAATCAGCAGAATACTGTTATTACTAACTGTACACGTAAGTTAAAATTTGATTCTAATAGAGGGGAAGTCCAAATGTGATTTATAAAACAGTTTTAGTTTATTAATAAGGGGAACAGTTTTAGTTTATTAATCCTAAAAAAATATTGTCAATCACATCATTTTAAAGTGAGGCTTCAGTCTAGGGAACCAGTAAAGGGCAACAAGAACGCAAATAAAATGATCCTTACTGTAGTATTGATTTGACCTTACTGTAGCATTTGATACTCACAATCTTTTTGTAATTGTATAAATCTTCTTACCCCAAGAAAAGTACATTGAAGTATCAAGAAACTGTTTGTAATTTGTTCCATATAATTGTTCATATAATTGAAACGTAAAGCCACTTAGCTATCTCTTCTTTGATAGTTCTTTTCATAATTTTAAATGACTTTACAAATTTAGAAAGGTATATTGTATTATTATATTGTATATTGTATATATTATTGGTATATATTATAGGTATATTGTATTAAATATTATTCCTGGTGGTGTGTATTACACAGGAATAATAGACTAAGCTTTCAACAGTTAGAATATCAAGTTTTTGTTTATTTGTCCATGACTATATCAAGTAGAATATAGGAATACTGATAAGAAAGGACAAATAGTAAAGAATAAATGAATAAACGATTTGGGGTTGGCACGTGAAGCGTGCAGGGTGTCCCCTATTTAACAATATGTTATTAAAAAACGTTCAAATGTTTATGGTGATAGATTTCGGTAAACTACGTTTACCCTCCTCAGACCAGGGGATTCACAAAGGAATGACTCGGTTATTTGCCATTCCATTGTGAATCCCCTGGTCTGAGGAGGGTAAATGAAGTTTACAGGAATAGAGCACCTTAATAATTGTATATTTTGTACTTATATTGTAATAAATTCTTTTTTGTTTTGTGACGTTCACTTGTATTCAAATGTATGGAGACTAATAATACGTAATATTTATTATAAGATAGGAATGTAAAAACATAAAACAAACAACGAAAAAAATGAAGTGGATTTTAATGTTTTTGATCTTTATCAAGACATATAACAGAACATTTGTTTTTGAGTATAAATCTCTGAATAGATTACTGTAGGACCGTTTTTAACATGCATAAATAATATAAAGTAATTCATTGCAAGATTGAATTTTAGTTTATTACCTAAGGCATATAAATTTGAATATAGTTAATACATGACTCCATTTATGGTGCATATTCATGGCACTTACGTTCTCATGCCTGTCATTAAATGAAGTATTCTCTCACACGTTTCAGATCTAAACACATGCTATCTCATTTACCATGTAACTACAAATCCTGTTTGCTTTGAAGATATTTTTCTTGTTAATTAAAACAAACTATTAACTTTTTCGTTTGCTCTCCATGACAACTATGCAAGTATACACTACCGTAGTTTTCATGAGGATTTTACTGTTTCAATATGTTTCTATGGACAGCTGTTAAATAATTGGAGACGGGTTCATATGTTTTACACAGAGGAATATAATTGAATGTCGAAGTAGAGTGTGAAATACAATATGCAGTTTTTAAATCATCAAAAAATTTTATTAGAAAAAGTTTAAACTAAAAATATTTAACAGAAAAAACATTGATTATTTTAGTCTTATGTTTCGAAAATATAGAATTTATTTAAAAAGTGTGAGGTTCACTAACTTACCTTTTAAAATTGACATCATAAAAATTGAAGAATAACCATAACTTTTGAAAAGAATATGGAAAATGCACAATCAGAATAATTTGAAAAAATTTATTGTTCTAATATATTAGGCTAAAAGCGAGATGGTTGAAAATTAATTGATAAATTCAATTTAATTCATACAATTACATAATAGTTTAAATTACATAGCAGCATATATATTAATCTCTTTAGCATATCTGCTAATTAAGAGATAAACTAAAATTTATTGCTGTTTAAATAAACTAAAATATTGTACCGGGTCGTTTTGACCGGTACATTTCGTTTTTTTCGTCGTGGTCTGCCGGGCTGCCTGAGACCGCTCGTGCCCGGCGATTCGCTTACTTTGGTGGCCGTTGGCTCGGTTTCGTTCGTTCCGTGTTCCAGCTCTGGTCTGTCAGGTTGGCCATTTTTTGGTTTGTTCTACGCCAGCGTTCAAGACATGCACGGCTAGAGACTCCAAAACTCCAGGGTCCTTCTTGAGTAGGACGTTTCAACCCTCAGCCTGTCGTCCGGGGAAAGTTCGACCTTCTACACTGCCAGCCTGGCCTGAGGACCAAGTCGTAGAGCACATGTTGCGACTAAGCTGCCATCCCTACATCTGGGTGTTTTTCTTTAGTCCTCAGGTCAGTGCGTTCCATTTTTGTTTCCCAGCGGCTGAGCTGGGAGTGATTATTTATGCAATAAAGAAAAAGAAAGAGAAAAAATGGTGCAGAACTATTTATTGAGGCCTAGGCCTAAAGACTGAAAAGTGATTCTATGAAACAGCCATGGGGACTTATATATGATATTGCGAAAAGAAATAAAAACCGTTAAAAGCAAAAAGAACTTTTGGGTGTTATTATTTAATGTTATTTATTTTAATTAGTTTATTCTGTTGTTATATTTTTGTAGAGTTTATATTTGTTAGGTCCCTATGGTTAAGTTTTGTTATTTATTTATATGTTTAGGCCTAGTGATTGTTATTTATATTTTTTTGTTAATTGTATTCTGGATGTCTTGAAGTGACTTTTTACTAGACGGTACCATGTTATATATATATTTTTTTAAATTGTTTAATTTTTAAACTTTCACCAAAAGGGGATTATTGTTCTTTTACTTAACTTCTAATTCGGAGCTGCCCAGGGATTCCGGCTTACTCCCTGGCCTCGGTGGAATTATGGGATGTGGGCTAAATTGCCGGGGTTATTTGGGGTTATCAAAATTGGTTCTAAATCTGTCACTTTTAAGTTGTTATTAAATTAATTTCTCGCGTTTTGGGTGTCTCAAGCTAGGCTGCAGATAGGCCATGTAGTTGTTAATTTTGGTATTTGTAGAGTTTGTTGTTTTGTGTAGCTTGTGTCATTTTCTTGTTATTTATTTAAGTGCGAATTAATATTGTGGCCTTCTGCCGTATTTGATTGTTTTTTTGTTGTTGTCTTGATAATAAAGTTAGTTTGCTCAGCTGCCGAGTTTTAATTTGACCCTCCAACTGCCACCCGTGATCCCATCGCTTGACTGGTTTTGAGCCATCCCCCGGTTGGCACGCTTTCCAGCTTTGGTGGGGGGATGGGTCTCAATATACAATACATAGTGTTTCATTATAATGATGGGAAATTCTTATATTTATTCAATAATTTATGTTAACAGACAAATATTGTGGAAAAGTACAGTATCAAAGCAATATTGTATTACATTCTACACAAAAAATGAATAAATTAAATTACAACAAACAAATTTCAATGTTAATAAACGAAATAGAAACATAAAGGACATGTGAAATCTTACGCAATCATAAATATTCTATTACCTAACAGGTCGAGTGAGATATACAATAATGTATAGTTTGGAAATGTGAGTTTGCTAGAGAAATTCTATAATTGAAAGATTCATTACAACACAAAGGCCCAGATTCCTGGTGAGGCAACTTTGGCCGGCACAGTTGTGCTTTACATATATTTAAATAATTGAACAATTAAGAAGTACTATTTCTCTTTGTGAAATTTATCGTCTGCTCTCGCCCATGCCTGAATGTTTTGGGAGGATGAGCCCTATCTTTACCATAACCTATATATATACAATAGTATAATAGTAGTTTTTTAAATTAATTACTTAAAAATGAGTTTTTTACAATCTGTGTTATTTAAAAAGAAAAAAATGAGGTGATCGTGTATAAGTGTTGTGTCGATTATAGGTTATGAAGTTGGTGCTGTAGGTAAGCTAAATACATTTTTTATAATAGAATTACCAAGTAGTATGTTTAATGTGATATTAATTTGCATTTTTTGACAAATTAATGAAATGTATTTTTAACAATGTTTTTATTTGATTAAAATACTACAGAACTGAATATCAACCTCTTTTTAAAATCAGTTTTTACATATGGAGATATTCCTAGAGTGAGATTATCAGATTTTGTATTTAATTGAATACTTATGGAAGAATACAGAAATAAGAGACTGGCATACTCCATTGAGAGGAAGTATTTTGAATATTCAGGAATGTCTCATTGATTAACACTTTAGAGTTGGTATACTACCTGCAATCAATCAATAGTTTACTTACTATCTCTGAATATAAATACAAAAAATACATATTAAAAGAAAAAATGCGAAAAAATGTATTATGACTTTACATAGAGTATGGTTAAATAAAGTAAACTAATATTTCTCTCTATCACTTTTTGTTGCTTGAGAGATCAACTAATAGTACAAATATGATAAAAGTAGAACTATAAATGATAGCATAGTATCTTAAATGTATATTTATTTGTACATATTAATTTAAATAGAATCAGCTATAGAAATTAAAAACAATAGTAATAATTATAACACTAAATAAATATAGTAGAACAATTCACTCTGCATTAAATAAAAATAAAAACGACAGTGCAGCAGAAACCATAGAAATGCAGTGTTCAAAAAGACGAAACAATACTTCTTTTAGTAACATATGTTTAAGATATATTAGTAGGCTACATAATTTTCATAACTCTTACCAGCTCAAAAAGTCAAATAGGATTATATAGCAAATGAACCCAACATCTTTTACTAAATTTACCTAATATAATTGAAATTTAATATTAGGTGTAAGTACAAAATTTGTACTAGGAGGATTAATTTACTAACAAGTTTAATAAATGCACGGTCTTGGTAAAGAAATTTATTTATCGTGAATTGTTTAAGTTGTATTAATAATGACAATTCTCCAATTACTAATGACAAACATAACACAAATAAAAAAGTAGTTTGCTCACTGTTTATTTCGAAAAAAGATTCACTGAAATACTTTGCTATATATTTACATACTTCTTATGTGTTTGGAACACAGAATTGGCCTTTGATCAGAGTTTAGTGCGTTGAGACTGAGGTACAAGGTGGGATTCGTAGGACGCTACTCTTTACAAAGATCCGCAAGATATTTTAGGTAAATAAAATGAAACAATAAAAAAAAAGTTTCATGTGTTAAAGTTGTTTTGACGTAATACATTGCAACCTCTGTACGTATATTGGTGGGTGGGTGGGTAAATTCCACTGCATGTGTACGGGTGGGTGATTCAAAATGTTTTTTCAATATTGACATATATTCTAAGAGACGTTTTTCTCCAAATTTTACACATCACTTACTATCAGACAAAGAGGATTAGACAGCCTTATACAAAAACAGTATACAGCTTGTAAGTAATGTCACCTGAAAAACAGGTCCACGGAAGTGCAACATTATGCTATTAAGTTAAAAGGCCTGTCGGCATAAGTGGCTCAGTGATGTAACCCAGCTACTTCGGTACAAAATGCTGTGGAGGTATGTATGCTCGGTGGCAATAGGTTATTTGTCGGTACTCTTAATACCGACATGGCGTCCGCTCAACGGTTACTATCGGCGTGGACACTACTAGAGAAATCTGAGGTATTCTTGTTGGATGTAGTCAGTATACAGATGTTGTGTAAGGGAGAGATTTGAGTATCAGGCTCGTCAATTATTTAAGAATCAGACCAATGCTACGTGGTTTGGATTCCACACAAATCTATAGGTTCCTTAGTTGTCCTGGCTTTTGGGCTATTAATAAATGGTCCTTTCTGAGCTAAGTCGAACTCAGTAAATAGAATACACAAGTCATCTGTACTCATCCTACACTCAAGTAATCATTAATTTTTGCCTTAAAATACATACAAGCTGTGTCGGCATCTCAAATAAAATCTCGAAATCAACACTCGATATTTGTAGTTCACTAGAAAACTCTGTTACAATATTTGTACAATACCGTGATTTTCCAGAAACAAGGATATTTAGTAGCACTATATTTGTCTAGAAGAACGTGTGATCCAGTAGCACTGGGCATTCTGGGAGGGTGGGTGGTTTAGTAGCAATGTACTTTCTGGGAGGGTGGGTGGCCAATAACACGGAAAATTGTCAGGCAGGGTGGGTGGGTAAATAACACTGTACTTGTTTGGGAGTCCGGGTGGATTAGTAGAACTGTAAGTGTCTGAGAGCGGGTGGGCAGTAACACTGTACTCGTCTGGGAGAGTGGGTAGACCAGTTAAAATAAGCTGCTTACATCCATATCCTTTTGCATGAAGAATAGACTGAGAACTCTTTTTGGTGTCATAAGAAGAGCAATATGCCGAAAATTGTGCCAAGAGAAAATGCATATTTAGTTTTCCCCATTTTGAAATGTGGAACAGATATAATAGTTCTAATAAATGTTAACCAACAACACTACATGGTAGTGTATTTGGTTAAAGCCCACTTCATAAGCCAAATATTCTCAGTTTGATCTCAACAAGAGCTATAACAAATGTTGTAAAGGATCAGCTGATAACCACCAGCTGTACGTGTAGGGGCGGGCGGGTAGGTCAGTACCACTGTACGTGTAGGGGCGGGCGGGTGGGACAGTACCACTGTTCGTGTAGGGGCGGGTGGGTAGGTCAGTACCACTGTACGTGTAGGGGCGGATGGGTGTGTCAGTACCACTGTACGTGTAGGGGCGGGCGGGTGGGACAGTACCACTGTTCGTGTAGGGGCGGGTGGGTAGGTCAGTACCACTGTACGTGTAGGGGCGGGCGGGTGGGACAGTACCACTGTTCGTGTAGGGGCGGGTGGGTAGGTCAGTACCACTGTACGTGTAGGGGCGGATGGGTGTGTCAGTACCACTGTACGTGTAGGGGTGGGTGGGTGAGTCAGTATCACTTTACGTATAGGGACGGGCGCGTGGGTCAGTACCACTGTACGTGTAGGGGTGGGCGGGTGAGTCAGTATCACTGTACGTGTAGGGACGGGAGGGGGGCAGTACCACTGTACATGTAGGGGCGGGCGCGTGGGTCAGTACCACTGTACGTGTAGGGGTGGAAGGGTAGGTCAGTACCACTGTACGTGTAGGGGCGGACGGGTGGGTCAGTACCACTGTACGTGTAGGAGTGGGAGGGTAAACTACGTACATTGTAGCATACATTATACATTTATTTTTTAACTTTACTGCACAACAAGTTGGTTAATACATACATAGAAAAATTGAACGAAATAAAACAATGTTAATAAATATTAAGTAACCTAATTACTCAAGATGACTAGTATTACCAAGGGAAGACGTAAGTACACAATTTGATATTGCCGTGAGATTGAGGAACTTTGTGAACGGAATCAATCTCAAGTTAACTTCCACCGGAAACTGTGGCAGGCAGTGCAAACCACTTACATACTTCCTGTTCCACCTACCCGATGGAAAAAGAAACTAGGTGAGATACTTATTTTAGGTAATTAAGTATTGCATATGTAAATTTTATGTATTATCTACTTAATATAACTGTATTCGATAGTTTTTTGTCCGGATTGAAACAAGAAGCAAACGATCGTTAATACTCGTATATTAAATGTTTCCGAAGGACGTGTTTAAGGCCAAACTTCAGGACCAGTTTTGTGAAATAATATAATGTTTCCGAAGGACGTGTTTGTTTAAGGCCAACTTCAGGACCAGTTTGTGAAATATATATATAGATATAATATATATATATATATATATATATTATATATATATGTATATAATGTTTCCGAAGGACGTGTTAAGGCCAAATTCAGGACCAGTTTGTGAAATATATATAATGTTTCCGAAGGACGTGTTAAGGCTAACTTCAGAACCAGTTTGTGAAATATATATAATGTTTCCGAAGGACGTGTTAAGGCCAACTTCAGAACCAGTTTGTGAAATATATATTATAAATGTTTCCAAAGGACGCCTGTTAAGGCCAACTTCAGAACCAGTTTGTGAAATATATATAATGTTTACAAAGGACGTGTTAAGGCCAACTTCAGAACCAGTTTGTGAAATATATATAATGTTTCCGAAACGTGTTAAGGACCAACTTAAACCAGCTTGTGTAAGGTCCTATCATACATGTTCGTAGGGACGTGTTAAGTACCACTTAGTACCGTTGGTGAATATATATAATGTTTCCGGGCGTGTAGGGCTAACTGTCAGAACAGTTGGTGGAAAATATAATTGTTTCAAGTATGTTTAACTAACTGCAGCAACCAGTTTGGTTAATACATACATGAAAATGAACGATTAAGCAAATTTAAAATTTAGTGAACTATAATTACTCAAATGTTTACCGAAGGACGTGTTAAGCCAATTATGAAGCCAGTTTGTGAAATATATATCAATGTTTTCCACCGGACGTGTGGCAGGCTTCGGGAACCACGTTTTATATACTATACTGTTTCCGACGGACCGTGTAAAAAGAAACTTCGAGAACTTATTTTGGAATAATATTATGTTAAATTGATGTGTTAAGCCTAATTCACGTAACATGTTTTTGTGTTAATAAGATAAAAGATCGTAATACGTTGGCTGGAAAATAAATATTGTGAAGTATATATAATGTTTCCGAAGGACGTGTTAAGGCTAACGTCATAACCAGTTTGTGAAATATATATATAATGTTTCCGAAGGACGTGTTAAGGCCAACTTCAGAACCAGTTTGTGAAATATATATAATGTTTCCAAAGGACGTGTTAAGGCCAACTTCAGGACCAGTTTGTGAAATATATATAATGTTTCCGAAGGATGTGTTAAGGCCTACTTCAGAACCAGTTTGTGAAATATATATAATGTTTCCGAAGGACGTGTTAAGGCCAACTTCAGAACCAATTTGTGAAATATATATAATGTTCCCGAAGGACGTGTTAAGGCCAACTTCAGAACCATTTTGTGAACTATATATAAAGTTTCCGAAGGATGTGTTAAGGCCAACTTCAGAACCAGTTTGTGAAATATATATAATGTTTCCGAAGGATGTGTTAAGGCCAACTTCAGAACCATTTTTTGAACTATATATAAAGTTTCCGAAGGATGTGTTAAGGCCTACTTCAGAACCAGTTTGTGAAATATATATAAAGTTTCCGAAGGACGTGTTAAGGCCAACTTCAGAACCAGTTTGTGTAATATATATAATGTTTCCGAAGGACGTGTTAAGGCCAACTTCAGAACCAGTTTGTGAAATATATATAATGTTTCCGAAGGACGTGTTAAGGCCAACTTCAGAACCAGTTTGTGTAATATATATAATGTTTCCGAAGGACGTGTTAAGGCCAACTTCAGAACCAGTTTGTGAAATATATATAATGTTTCCGAAGGACGTGTTAAGGCCAACTTCAGAACCAGTTTGTGAAATATATATAATGTTTCCGAAGGACGTGTTAAGGCCAACTTCAGAACCAGTTTGTGAAATATATATAATGTTTCCAAAGGACGTGTTAAGGCCAACTTCAGAACCAGTTTGTGAACTATATATAAAGTTTCCGAAGGACGTGTTAAGGCCAACTTCAGAACCAGTTTGTGTAATATATATAATGTTTCCGAAGGACGTGTTAAGGCCAACTTCAGAACCAGTTTGTGAAATATATATAATGTTTCCGAAGGATGTATTAAGGCCTACTTCAGAATCAGTTTGTGAAATATATATAATGTTTCCGAAGGATGTGTTAAGGCCAACTTCAGAACCATTTTGTGAACTATATATAAAGTTTCCGAAGGATGTGTTAAGGCCTACTTCAGAACCAGTTTGTGTAATATATATATAATGTTTCCGAAGGATGTGTTAAGGCCTACTTCAGAACCAGTTTGTGTAATATATAATGTTCCCGAAGGACGTGTTAAGGCCAACTTCAGAACCAGTTTTTGAAATATATATAATGTTTCCGAAGGACGTGTTAAGCACAACTTCAGAACCAGTTTGTGAAATATATATAATGTTTCCGAAGGTCGTGTTCAGTTTGTGTAATATGTTTTCAAACTCGGTGTGGTTTTAATTTAAATAGGAAGTTGCCTTACTTCCCTTGAGTAATGTATCCATTGTTAAGTCTGTTCTGACAGGTGATTCGTCAAATATTTTGACCAGCATCGACATATCTTAGTGAATTCACAAGTAAATTGTTGGGAAAACCAACCCCTAAAAGTTTAGTTACTATAATGTTCGTTCATAAATCAACTGATTTGTCATTAGCAGTCAAAATAGAAAATTAGTTTTTCAAAAACAAAAATTTTACCAATGTTCTAAGTGCGGACATGTGTTTAATATGAGTATAAAACAGGTAAAACCTTTTAGCATGTGTTTATATATTGTATATATTGACTTTATACTATTGTATTTATCTTGTCTAAAAGCACATTGCAATTAGCAGCACGTATTTAGTCACAAAGTGCCAATAAAGTGGCTAAAGAGCCAAAAAATATCTGGCTGTAAGTTTTTAGATTTTGTGTGATAGGAACCATATTAGTCCTATTTTTTTAACTGTATCCTTCTCAAATTTCTTCTAAAACATTGCTTAGTATGAGTCATCATATTCGAGATATTCACGTCGAAACAACCCATTAGTTTTATTTATTGACAAAAGAATCATATTTAAAATGCTATATCTAGCCTTTGGCTAATCAAATAATTATATCAAAAAAAATTTAATAACTCAAATTAGATTTTTTTGAATATATGAGTTTGTATAGTGTTGTACTTATTATAATATTGACCATGTTGTTATAGATTCGGGATTCTACAATATGAAGTTTTTGTATTGTTTATATGTATACAAAGTAGATGGCAGTGCTGGAGATCTCCATCAATCACCTAGAACAGCTTTCTGGAACACCATCCGTAAAAGTAGTTATTACAAAACAATGAAACCTCAAATGTTTGTATATTATACAATCTCTTGACTCTTTATTTAATTCCATTATTTAATTGGTCCCCACAAAATATCTCCAGCTAGGAAAAATATAAGCTATCTGGATTATATTAATTTTAAAGTTTAAGGTCTAAGGATGGCGGGAAAATATCAGAAAAGTAAATAATTACCTGGGCTCTGCTCAACTAGCTGTAAAAGTCCCATGATTTTCTATCATTACAGTGTTTTTTACTGATGCTATAATGAATGAATGTATTTATAATATTTTTGATGATGTAAACATTGCAAATTTTATAAAAAAATCATCTGACTGTCAATACTGAACATTCATACTGTACTGTTGATTAACTTGAAATTAGGATGGAATTCAGCTTTTATATCTTAGTGATGAATTTAGAAAGGACTTATCGAAAATTATTTGAGAAATAGCCATTAAAAGAAAAATCTTTTAAAATTTAAAGCATGAAAAAACTACAAGAAACCAATATTAAACTGAAAAAAATAAAAAAAAAATAGTTCTACAGTACAGTTGACGTACTAATAATTTTAACGCATTTACAAACTAAGGCCAAATGCCGGGGTGATATGAGCTTAGCAACTGACGGGTTTGGTACGTGAAGTGTGAAGGGGTGTCCCACGTTAGCAGTGTATTTTCTCTCCTCATTATAACAAGAAATCAGTAATAATAATATTTTATTGCTAAACCAGACCTATTTTAATGTTCTTTGCTTCCCATATAAACTGATTGTATACATTCAAAATATACATTGCAAGTAAGAGAGGACGGTACTAATCTACAACTTAAGTTAACACATTTTTTACTGTTAAACAAGATTCTACGTAAAATTAAACATTTATACATTTAAGATTTCCATATTTACTATCACCATTTTACTTTATAATTACTTTATTAACATAAAAAAGCATTATTTTAATATTATTCGTTATTATTCAGATTTGAGATATTTATACAGCTTGTGTGTTTTTAAAGGTCAACATAAGAATGATTACTTGAGTGATTAATGAGTATGGATGACCTGTGTAGTCTTGTTACTAACTGAGTTCGATTTAGTAAAAAATGACCATTTATTAATATCCCCAGGGAAGCTGTGGGATATACAGTTGTATGTAGAATCCGAACCACGCAGCATTGATCTGGTTTTACGAAAATTGAAAACTATGATACTCAGAAAATCTTCTCTAAATAAGTTTGCAGACTCTGAGAACCACCTAACAGACACTCCAAACTAGTAGTGTCCGTGCCGATAGCAACCATTGAGTGGATGCCACGATGCCACGTCGGCATTAAAAGGACCGAATATAGAATTTATTTCTTTCACTCTCAACAACACTTTGTCCCTAAGTAGATAGGTTTCAGAACTGCAACACTTGTGCTGGCATATATATATTGAACTTAAATTCTTGGTAAACAAAAACATCCGTGTAGAAAACTGAGCATTAAAAAATCAGTTAGTCCTTTATAAGATTAAATATAAATAACTAAATCCAATAACAAATCGCTTTAAATAATCAATATCGAAACACGTGTTATATATACAGGGTGGGGAAATAGTCCCGCACCATCCTTGTATTTTTTTAAATAAACAAGACGGAAATTTGAGTCTTTTAAAATCTCTTTAAGTATTGCGAAGCTACTTTAAGGTACAATTGATAATCATCTCACCCTAATAGGAGACGTCCTATCAAGGGTATTATCAATATTCTTAATTTAAGCCTATAGCTTGTGATACATTATTTTAAAGAGTATACTTTAAAAAACTGAATGCCACAAATCCCATCTCTATTGTGCCACCTTATCAGGAATTAGAGCAATTTGAAAATTTTAAATTTTTAATGTTCAAAGTGCACTTTTTTTGATAGAGTGGTCCCTCAGAGATGCAGTTTATAGCATTAAAATCAGTAACATACGACCTTTACGACGATGTATTACTAGAGTTAGGATTCTTAAAGAAATATTGATGGTTTCCATAACTGAAGATAGCATGATGTTTGCCATTGAATTTCATACCTAATGCTACAGCTCTTTAAATGTTACTGATTTGAATGCCACAAACTGCATCTCTAAGGGGAAAAATGCCACAAGCTGCATCAGGAAGTAGAGTACTTTGAATTAAAACAATTTAAATTTTCTAATTGATCTAATTTCTGATAGGGTGACTCTACAGAGATGGAATTTGTGGCATTGTACTCTAATAATAAAGATCTTTCATTTGATATACTATTCGACTTATGCTCTCATTTAGGATTTCCCTATGACTACTTGCGTGCCATCCCCCTGAATATGAAGAAAAGTAAAAAAAAGAAAAACTGTAGCTACTGTACTTCAATAAATAGATTAATAGGTGTATTTATGATGTACCAAGTTTTATTTTTTACCTGTAATCGTTCGGAAGTTATTAAGGCCGAGCGTGACTTTTTCCCCTCCCCGTATACACTATGTAATTTACAGAGCCTCAACATGTTCTTTGAAATAGTTACCTACATCGTAATTATGAGTAGCGTAAGATAATTATTTTGATTTTGACTATTGGACAGTGTTTAATCAATTAAGAAGTATGGGTGTTGATTCTTTCTGCTCAAACTTTTGTAGTTATAAGTGGAATATAAATGAAAGTTCTAGAAACATCACTTGTACTGTAAAAGTAATTGATGTTAAAGGATGTTGCTTTAATTAAGTACCGTTTAAAAAGCTATCGAGTCGGAAACTGCAAATGTCTGTGGAATTTATTGAACCATTTTCATAAAGGTTTTTGATTGTCCATTCTACATTCATTGATATTTGAGAATGATTTCCACCCATTATTCAAACTTTTTTTGTTTAAAAAAGCTTCAAAATCTCGTTAGGTTTAACATACTTTAACACCCAGCTATCCAGGAAATTTATATAACTATTAATGACGTACAGTAGCGAGATTATGATTAATTGCTTTCCCGGTAGCAGATATTCTGAAAGATTCTGTTTCTGCTGTAACAGAAGTACTTCATTACGTAGTCTGCATTTCGATTGACTGTTTTTTGAGTGAATACTTTACTAAGTATCGTATATTTAAAATGAATAACACTAGCCTACTATATTATTCTTCCATAGACAAACAGTAGTGGTGACCTGCCATTCCACAAATACGTATGCCAGTATTGACCCACCCACAGTGGTATTGATTCTTCCCCAAACACGTACGGTGGTATTGACTCACACAACACCATAATAGTACAGTGGTATTGGCCCACCTTCCCAACTATACTGTACTGTGGGTATTGGCCCACCTTCCCAACTATACTGTACTGTGGTATTGACTTAATCCCCCCAATACGAATGTAGGTATTGATCCACCCACCCACCATACTCGTACAGTGGTACTGGCCTATCCACTCACCATACTCATACAGTCACATTGGCCCACCCTCTCGCCCATACACGTACAGTGGTACTAACCCACCCACATACCCTAACACATAAATTGGTTACAATCAAATTACCTCTTAATAGAATACTAATCATTTGTTTTACGTGCTAAACTGTCATAATACGAATAGTAATAAAAAATACTACCACATAGTATCAACACTATTTTATTGCCATTGTAAATATCAATTATATAACGGAAACAAGTTATAACTTAAAAAATTTAAACAATTAGATGAAATTGTACAGTTAAGTTTGTGTTCATGGTTTGATGTTTTATACTATCAACACTTCCTTAAGTGGGGTGAAATTCTGCCTTATTTATCCAAATAAATTTGACATATTTATTCAGTCAATCTTATTTATTTAACATCTTAGTTTTAGCTACAAAATGCCTGTGAATGGTTTTTTTTTTACTAAGATACAAACTGTTCTGAGAGTTTGTTAAAACATAAATAGAAATGTTTCATTTATTCATATAATAAAACAAAAACCTTTCTAAAGATTATTTGGTAGACAAATCTTTCATGCCACTTTTCTATTACTGAAACCAAAAACCAACAAAATTTTATTTATTATAAAGGTAATAACTATACTTTATACTGCAAACAGTGGTATTAAAACGTTTGTTTTTCACATTTATGGCTGATAACAAATACATTTATCCAACAATAACTATGGTTTACCAGAGGTGAAAAAGGTTTTGAACTTTCCACCAATCTAGTCATTTGCTAATATTTCTCCTCGTGATTCTTCTACTTATAAGCATACACCCCTCCAAGGGGTAGCACATACGTAGCTGTTTCTTAGTAGGACTTTGTATTTAAATTGTTATTAGTAAAATATTCCAGTTATTTATCTACCCAGTAATAGATAATAATTTCTAGTAAAATCACCTCCTCGGATAGTTTATTCATTTAGAACGTTAAAACGCTCATTTATCACAGATTAACTTTCAGTAAATTATAGAGTCTACAACTCAAATGGGTTTGCTCAGTAAAATGATTTTAAGTGACATTGCATTCCAGCAGTAAACGATTTCATGCTGGTAGGAAGATATTTCCTGTGTCGAGGAGGAAAACTTTATATCGTGGTTCTCAATATATCCAGTAGATTCTGTTGTACCATCGTTGAAGTTGAATAACCTATTAAGAAAAGGTTACTTTACTAAAAATGTAAATAAACCATGTCTTTGACGAATGTAATTAAGGTCTCTCTACTTGGAAAACGGAAAGATACTCGTTTAACAACGAAATAGACATGAAATAAATTAAAGTATAATTAATTTGAATGTAAAAGTCATTAGATAACAGTTTTCAATACAGTCTGGGGTTAGACATTTGACTACTTTTTATGCTACAAGTACTATAAATGTATTACAAGTACTTGAATGTACTATATACATAAATAAAAAATAATATATTTCTTAAATTCACTATTAGATATCCTGTAGATGTATTAAATTGTATGTGATAAGCAAACAAATAGCGTAATTGTTTGCAATAGAAAATGAGACCTACTACATTAAAAGATTGTTCTTTGCAAAGAAAAAGTGTAGCCTATTAAAATGCTACAAGTATAGAAATGAACAGAGTTTGAAATGAAAAATAAAACCAACAATTACAAGGCACGGAATTTAATTTCTTACTAGCAGACTGACTTAAGGCTGCTTTGTGAAGGCTTAGGCAGCACAGAAACGGAATTGAAAACAAACTGTCCCTAAATTAACTTCTCAAGTTTTGTACTCCTTCTATATACATATTTATGTGTATAACTACAACAAATCTTTGACAGATATCGGCATTTTTTTGTGATTACAGTAATTTTAACTAAAATAGAACCACATTTTCCCTCTATATCATTAATTAATTTGTATGTCCTGTCTATTCCTCCTAATCTTTACCTATACATTAATTATGAAGTAGAAAATTAATTTGAATTTTGCTTTGGATATTAATTCTTTCAAACGATTGTTTTTGCAAAACATTGTTAAATGACAACTACTGATATGTAGAAGTCAGTGGCACTATTTACTTAGTTTACAAAAGAAAAATATGATAACATCGTTTCTTGTATGCATTATGTATAGTTTAATAAATTATACATTGTACAATAAAGTATACATTATGTTACATTAATGTATGTCACGAAGGTTGAAGTAGTACTGGCAGAAATAGAAAATGGGCATGTCTAATATGATTAAAAATAGTTTATTTGTTATTTTCAACGTATTTTAATTTAAAAAAACTGGATTTGTTTTATTTATAACATTTATACTACACTTGGATGGATTGTTGGTAGAATAGAAAATTATTTAATTCATAAATCAAATATATTTATAAACAGATGATTTAGGCCCCACTGGCTCTTTATTCCACTTAACATTACCGATTATGGCAGTGGGGTATCAGGTTTATAAACTGATGTCATGTAGTAGCATTTGGAGATATTTTCATTTGCCAACATAATTCCTTCATTAGTAATGTTTAAATATCACTAAAGAGGCTTCAAGCCCCAAATTGGGATTGTTGATTGAATTCGGATTCAACATTAGAGGAACTGAATAATGAAGGTCATGCTGCTGGAGCCAATCAGATTCAATTTGTTCCATTACTCTTGGTTGACATAAACGACCTTGCTTTCAAACTGGCATTGTTTGATATGAATGCAAGGTACACTTTGAGGAGTTTTCAGACGTAGTAAAGCCAAAACAGATATTACTAAACAATAATGACATTTAATAAAATTTGGTTTATAATTCACATAACTGACATCACTAAAAATGAAAAATTACCTGGAAAATATTTTACAGATTTCAGAGGGCAAAATTGCCTTGAGAAAGGGATAAATTGCCTTTGACTTCACAATAGAGAAGTTTTCCAATTCAATCCTATCTGAAATACACAAAGAAACTCAGAAGGTCATTCTTGGCGTCAAAGTAAGGCAAAATAGTTTTGTAAACATGGGTCCAAAATCTCGTCTTTAATCGGCTAGTCAACATTTTGTATTTTTCATTACAAGACTTTAAATAACATTGAATTTGTAAAACACATGATTGCGAATCTTCATTGTTACTAAATATTTATAATTTTCAAGTTCTACAAAATAGAACATTAATTAATGATAAAGTTACAATCTACAAAATCGTAGAAGTTTTGTAGGAATTGTAGAGGAAGGTAATAATATATGGGGCCAATTTTGCAAGTCTTATGAAAACCTTACGCATCCCCCTCGTTACCGAAGGAGGAGAGCTGTTTGGAGAGTGCATCATGTGCCACGTCCTCAGCCAGTTGAGGGAGTTCTTTAAAATATTCCAGTCAAGAAATATTCAACTAACAATAAATCCGAAATTGTTAGTTTTTAAAATTTTTATAATCGCAATTGTTCTGTAAACATTGTATTACAAATCTAATGGCATCTTGTTTTTAAAAATCAGATTAATAATAAGCCAGATATACATTTTTAAGTATATCTACTACCAACAGCTGAAGTGGTACTCGTGGCGGATCGAGATCGCTCAACAATGGTCGAATACTGAGACAGTAGACTGTTTGGTGTCACAGGCTGGTGGTGACTGGCTACACTTCAAAAATTATGTCTTGCTTATTTTTCATCTTACTTCTAGAAACGAGATGACGTAAGACTTTTAATACAATCTATAATAAAAAATAACTCTCGTATATATATATTTTTAACTATGGGTTTTGATTTTACCCCATACAAATATTAAAAACGTCAATATTTTTAAATTATATTTTTAGCAAAGTTTTTTATTGCCAAGAACTTGACGATATCAATATTTTTGCATAATTTGAGGTTTTATGGTCTGACTATTATTTTAATGAAAAATATAAAACAGTCAGTAGCTAGTTAACAAATGTGGTTATTGCACTTATGTTTATGAATAATGAATTTATTTCCAACTAAAATAAACAATATTACAAAGTATACATGTTTTGGAAATTAACTGGTCGCTATGTCCAGTTTATAAAAAGGAAAATACCCTACAAAAACAAAGTTGAGTTCAGTTCTAAAGCATTAAAAAGCAATAGACACCTGCTGCTGCAGCATTTAAATGAACAAGGCCTACATTCCATATCTTTTAGCTTACATGCATGACAATCTACATACAGTTTAATGTTCCAAAACATGAAATTTAAGTTAAATGTAACACACATGATATTATAATAAAATATTATTTCCTATATTATCTGTCTAATATATGCAACAGTAAAGATAAGAAAGACAGTTTATATGCAAGTTTTGCCTTATTTTCATTCCACAAACAAGCCCCTGAGGTTATTTGGTATATTTCAGAAACTCTCTGTGTATCAAAATAATTTTCTTCAATTGATTATATAGAAAAGAATTAACATGTATCAAACTGGAGTATCGTACATGTTTGTTATTGATTGGCTTAGAAACCAAGTGTAATTCGACGGAATAGTTAATTTACGATTTGATTTTAAGCAA
Organism: Stictocephala bisonia; assembly: GCA_035578905.1. NCBI lineage: Eukaryota > Metazoa > Arthropoda > Insecta > Hemiptera > Membracidae > Stictocephala > Stictocephala bisonia. The sequence goes on along the minus strand of JAQJVL010000208.1, from coordinate 739,865 downwards.
TTAAATTCAGCTCACCTAAAGACTTGAGAGAATACATTCTTTTCTCAAGTTTTGTTTAACAATATTTTCTTTAAAACTACCTAAAATTCAATTATTCCCAAATAATAATTAAACTTTTATTTTTATCACATACCTATCATTAATATGTTTGTGATAAAAATACGTTCTTTATTACACAATTATTACCCTTACTAACTAGTAATGTAAAATAATTTGTTTCAAGCGAGAGAAATCACTAAAATCCTTAGTATCACCTGCTTAAGGGTGTCTTCAGATCCAACAACAGTGCCCGAGTAGGCTGATGCGTGCAAGGACGGGATCCCTGATCGGTCACCCAACCAAGGAACAGCCACACTCGACGTTGATCTTATGATAACGCAAGAATCCTCCAGTCAAGGCCACTGGAAAACCTGAGAAGTACATCATCTGTGGATGATAACGATTAATTCCTTACATCTTCTCAAAAAACACATCTTTCAATTTATTATATTTTTCTGAAAATTCAACAAACCGTTATTCTTATATTCACTCAATTTATCGAATTTAGATTATAAACAGTGACTCCAAACACGCATGATGTCTCGACTTATTTATTTAAATTGTTAAATTCTGGATTCTAATTATTGTGTTTATTTCATTGATGTAAATATATGTAGGTCTATGTTAAAACGATCAAACTATGATAAGTTATTAGTTTAGGACCAAATATTTTAAAGCATAAAATAATTCTAATTTATTTCAATGCCTCGTATTGTTTTTAAAAATCGTAATATTATTTATATCATACATTTTCATATTCTACAAAATAACATTCTATTCAACAGATTTACAATAATATTAAATCTGTTTATAGGGATCATGGATTATAAACGGTTGCAACCAAGCAGAGAGCTTTGTCACTGGCCTAATATGAACAGTTGACCCAATAAGCCAAAGAGCTTTATGTTTGTGAATGCCCCAGTTGTAATCTTCCTATACTACTTTTTCCCAATTAATTGTCATATTTACGTTCATGCTATCTTTAGTATATTAAAAAAAAATCTGTATAAGCTCCAATAGATAATATCGAGCATTTTATCTGTGGTCATTTACTTTAGCTATTATGGTTATGTCAGTGTAACAGAAAAGTAAGAAATGCGTGACTGTTTATTAAAATCGAATATTTAAAATTTGTCTATGTATGTAAGTTAAATATATTACGTATTATATATTTGAATATATAACTTTTTTTCAAATCGTCATAAAGGTTTCCTAATGAGCGCATTTCAATAGAAACGATTAAATAATTATTAATTTTGTTATTATATTCTCAGATATGAGACACAGAAACGACTTTGGCGAATATTTATAATCATAAGAGATAAATGTGGATGACTTGTGTAGTCTTATTACTAATTGAGTCTTTAGCTGCACGTGGGATACGAACCACGTAGTATTTGTCTGATTTCCGGCTAATTTATAAGCCTGTTACGTTTTTCTCTTCCCTACATATTATTCATTAGTAAGACGTTGATCATAGAGATGTAGGCAAATATTAGGGGCGAATGTGTGTGGTGCGTGTAGATGAACAAGTGTAGTCATTTTCAATAACTAAGGTCTTAGTTATAATAAAATTTATAATAAGGTTATAATAGTTATAATAAAATAGTTATAATAAGGTCTTAGTTATAATAAAAACCTCAGAAAGAGGTTTTTATTAATAGCCCAATAGCCTGAACAACTAAAGGACCTGTAGCTTTACGTTGTATTGTTATGATTTTCAACTATTTGACAAGCCTTATACTCACTATTGTTTCCTACACAACATCCGGACCCTGACTACCACCAAACACGGACACCCCAGACTTCTCTAGTAGTGTCTACGTCGATGGCAACATTAAGCGGACGCCATACCTATACAAATAACTGTGAATTTATTTAAATTGGGTCTATTAAATTTATAGTGTTAGTAAACACCACTCCTGTTTTTACACTTTAGTTCCTGTTTATACATTTACATTTTTTAGTGTGTAATTAAAAGTTGAATACAAAAATATGAAAAATAGAAACATTCATTTGTTTTAAAGAAGTCTTACTTAAATAAGAAATACTATTAACGACTTTAAATAAATCAATTCAGATTAAACTGTAATAAGATAAACCAATTAGAGGGTTCAGGTATTTAGTGTAAACATCGATTGGCTCTCTATTGAAGTGGACTCTGGTGTACTTGCTCATAACAGTTTGATCCCAAACAATTGAGTTGGATTAATTTAAACTTGGATATATATTAAGTTGTTGTATATTGATTTTTTAAAAACTTACAATTAAAGCGGTTAGCATAAATATACGTACAGATATACAGTTTTAAATGTATAAAGAGACGATTATAACGTCGTATACACGGAGAAGATAAAATGATAAAAATCATGCTGGCACTGGCTCAATCTGCCTCATAACTTATGTATCCGGATTTTCTGGCAAATTATTATATTTTACCCAGAAATGGAGAAAAGGAAGAATTCTCTTTAAATGTGCTGAATACAATTGAAATAAAGATTAGGGATAGTGTGAAGTATATCATTCAGAGATTTAACAGTTACTTTAACTGTTGTTGTAATTTAAGTTTTCTTGCTTGTTAAGTCAATTAAAATAATGATTTCACGCAGTAACTGTTTAGGTCTCTCATACGTGTTGTAAACAAATATTAATATAAGACATTTTTGTAGCTACCTGAAGTGATTCTCCTCATTTAAATTGTTTACAACCTCAGTGATTCATTTTTATAGAAAGGGGGCACCCACTCTCCCTACACCCCACTGATATACTGGCCAATGACACCATCTAGGTGAACTCTAAAGTTTCCAAAGCAGCCGTTAAGTCACCGTACATTCCAGAAATGGGGCTAAACTTACTCAGTGTTAGTTAAGCTACACAGGCAAGAATTATATACTGCTTTCGGCATCCTCAAAAATCTGCCTGAATCTTTATTGAAAAAAATCCAGATTGTGAAACTTGTTACAATGATTGCACTCCTGATCATCGGATCACATACTTACAAAGTACGAGCAAACAAAAAGATTTCTCAAGCTTAAAGTATATGTTGGTAGTCATACCAATATTCTCCAACGGACTAGTGTTGGCTGTAGGTTTACCCCAGAAACTTCCACACGATCCATGAGAGCGATCTTATCTTTACTGCTGCATATGTTAACATCCGGTTGCTTCAAATAAAAGGGACATGCTCCTGGCAAGATATACTATATACTAGACGAAACCCCTGCACGCTCTGCGTGCTAACCCCGTTACTTGCTGCGCCCTTGAAAATACAGCTTGTTGCTAAAAATATTTATAGTTAAAGTGTATTACGTAAAACACACTCGAACAGCTGTTAACATTCATAACAAAACGAAAATTCATAAACATCATTATTTAAATTTTAACAGGTGTTATTTTTTTTGTTATTATTATATCTTCATATTATTTTCATGGCTGAAAAGTGTATTTTGAGAGCTTCCCGTTCCTTTTTGGTTAAAGAACCGTATTGCACAACTTCGTTGAAAGGGGTATAAAAAAATGTCTCCTTTTCATAAAGCGGATATTTTTGATACCTCAATCGTTAAAAGTGATTAAGAGGTAAAGGTGAAGTTGCGATAGTTCTTAGAAACGGCTTCATGTATTTATATATAAAGATGGCTTGAAATAAGCACTATCCTTAAACGTATAGGAAGTAATACTCTTATATTCCCTTGAAAAAAAAAAGAGTAACTGGAAGCAGTTTTCAATTTTTAAAATCAACTGTTCGGTATTATTGTATTACTGGAGCCACTGTATTTTTGGGTTTTCCGGTGGCCACATCTGTGTAAGTGCTATTTGTTTGATTGAAGTGTCTCACTGTCCCCCACCTTAACCTCCGCCTCTTTTATAATGGGTACGACAGGTGATAAAATATTTTTTGGCCTATTTAATATTCTGTCAGATAACAGTAAAAGTATCCATAAATATTTCATTTCTAATGTACTTAATTCATGTGGTTTTATTCAATACAGATGTGTAATGGAAAACGTGTTATTAACAAGTTTATTTATTCATTCTATACATTTTACTGTTTATTGAGCAGTGCATTAGGCGTTCGTATATATTACTGTATTAAACTATATGTGTACAACGGGTGTGGTGTAACACATCGTACAAGCTCAGCTACTTACTGTTTAATGAGCAGTAAATGAGGCGTATATATTACTGTATTAAACTGTATGTGTACAACGGGTGTCGTGTAACACATCGTACAAGCTCAGCTACTTACTGTTTAATGAGCAGTAAATGAGGCGTATATATTACTGTATTAAACTGTATGTGTACAATGGGTGTCGTGTAACACAACGTACAGTCTCAGCTACTTACTGTTTAGTGAGCAGTAAATGAGGCGTATATATTACTGTATTAAACTATATGTGTACAACGGGTGTCGTGTAACACATCGTACAAGCTCAGCTACTTACTGTTTAATGAGCAGTAAATGAGGCGTATATATTACTGTATTAAACTATATGTGTACAACGGGTGTCGTGTAACACATCGTACAAGCTCAGCTACTTACTGTTTAATGAGCAGTAAATGAGGCGTATATATTACTGTATTAAACTGTATGTGTACAATGGGTGTCGTGTAACACAACGTACAGTCTCAGCTACTTACTGTTTAGTGAGCAGTAAATGAGGCGTATATATTACTGTATTAAACTGTATGTGTACAACGGGTGTCGTGTAACACATCGTACAGGGTCAGGTAGATACTGTTTAATGAGCAGTAAATGAGGCGTATATATTACTGTATTAAACTGTATGTGTACAACGGGTGTCGTGTAACACATCGTACAGGGTCAGGTAGATACTGTTTAATGAGCAGTAAATGAGGCGTATATATTACTGTATTATACTGTATGTGTACAACGGGTGTCATGTAACACATCGTACAAGCTCAGCTACTTACTGTTTAATGAGCAGTAAATGAGGCGTATATATTACTGTATTAAACTGTATGTGTACAACGGGTGTCGTGTAACACATCGTACAGGGTCAGGTAGATACTGTTTAATGAGCAGTAAATGAGGCGTATATATTACTGTATTATACTGTATGTGTACAACGGGTGTCGTGTAACACATCGTACAAGCTCAGGTAGTTACTGTTTAATGAGCAGTAAATGAGGCGTATATATTACTGTATTAAACTGTATGTGTACAACGGGTGTCGTGTAACACATCGTGCAAGCTCAGCTACTTACTGTTTAATGAGCAGTAAATGAGGCGTATATATTACTGTATTATACTGTATGTGTACAACGGGTGTCGTGTAACACATCGTACAAGCTCAGCTACTTACTGTTTAATGAGCAGTAAATGAGGCGTATATATTACTGTATTAAACTGTATGTGTACAACGGGTGTCGTGTAACACATCGTACAAGCTCAGCTACTTACTGTTTAATGAGCAGTAAATGAGGCGTATATATTACTGTATTAAACTGTATGTGTACAACGGGTGTCGTGTAACACATCGTGCAAGCTCAGGTAGTTACTGTTTAATGAGCAGTAAATGAGGCGTATATATTACTGTATTAAACTGTATGTGTACAACGGGTGTCGTGTAACACATCGTACAGGGTCAGGTAGATACTGTTTAATGAGCAGTAAATGAGGCGTATATATTACTGTATTATACTGTATGTGTACAACGGGTGTCGTGTAACACATCATACAAGCTCAGGTAGTTACTGTTTAATGAGCAGTAAATGAGTCGTATATATTACTCTATTAAACTGTATGTGTACAACGGGTGTCGTGTAACACATCGTACAGGCTCAACTACTTACTGTTTAATGAGCAGTGAATGAGGCGTATATATTACTGTATTATACTGTATGTGTACAACGGGTGTCATGTAACACATCGTACAGGCTCAGCTATTTACTGTTTAGTGAGCATTGATTGAGGCGTATAATATATTACTGTATTATACTGTATGTGTACAACGGGTGTCGGGCAACGCATCGCACAGTCTCAGCTACTTACTGTTTAATGAGGAGTGAATGAGGCGTATATATATTACTGTGATATACTATATTATTACAACATTTGTCGTGTAACACATCGTACAGGCTCAGGTACTTACTGTTTAGTGAGCAGTGAATGAGGCTTATGTATTACTGTGATATACTGTATGTGTACAACGGGTGTCGTGTAACACATCGTACAGTCTCAGCTACTTACAGTTTAATGAGGAGTGATTGAGGCGTATATATTACTGTATCATACTGTATGTGTACAACGGGTGTCGTGTAACACATCGTACAGACTCAGCTATTTATTGTTTAGTGAGCATTGATTGAGGCGTATATATTACTGTATTGTACTCTATGTGTACAACGGGTGTCGGGCAACGCATCGCACAGTCTCAGCTACTTACTGTTTAATGAGGAGTGAATGAGGCGTATATATATTACTGTGATATACTGTATGTGTACAACATTTGTCGTGTAACACATCGTACAGGCTCAGGTACTTACTGTATAGTGAGCAGTGAATGAGGCGTATATATATTACTCTATTATACTGTATATGCACAACATTTGTCGTGTAACACATCGTACAAGCTAAGATACTTTCTGTTTAATGAGGAGTGATTGAGGCGTATATATATATTACTGTATTATACAGTATATGCACAACATTTGTCGTATAACACATCGTATAGGCTCAGGTACTCACTGTTTAATGAGGAGTGGAATGAGGCGTATATATACATATATATATATATATTACTGTATTATACTGTATGTGTAAAACGGGTGTCGTGTAACACATCGTACAGGATCAGCTACTTACTGTTTAATGAGGAGTGTATGAGGCGTATATATATTACTGTGATATACTATATGTGTACAACATTTGTCGTGTAACACAACGTACAGGCTCAGGTACTTACTGTTTAGTGAGCAGTGAATGAGGCGTATATATATTACTGTATTATACTGTATATGGACAACATTTGAGGCGTATATATATTACTGTATTATACTGTATATGCACAACATTTGTCGTGTAACACATCGTATAGGCTCAGGTACTCACTTTTTAATAAGAAGTGAATGAGGCGTATATATATTACTGTATTATAATGTATGTGTAAAACGGGTGTCGTGTAACACATCGTATAGTCTTAGCTACTTACTGTTTAGTGAGCAGTGAATGAGGCGTATATATTACTGTGATATACTGTATGTGTACAACGGGTGTCGTGTAACACATCGTACAGTCTTAGCTACTTACTGTTTAATGAGCAGTGAATGAGGCGTATATATTGCTGTAATATACTGTATGTGTACAACGGGTGTCGTGTAACACAGCGTACAGTCTTAGCTACTTACTGTTTAATGAGCAGTGAATGAGGCGTATATATTACTGTGATATACTGTATGTGTACAACGGGTGTCGTGTAACACATCGTACAGTCTCAGCCACTTACTGTTTAATGAGCAGTGAATGAGGCGTATATATTACTGTGATATACTGTATGTGTACAACATTTGTCGTATAACACATCGTACAGTCTTAGCTACTTACTGTTTAATGAGCAGGGAATGAGGCGTATATATTACTGTGATATACTGTATGTGTGCAACGGGTGTCGTGTAACACATGGTATAGTCTCAGCTACTTACCGGTTAGTGAGCAGTGAATGAGGCGTATATATTACTGTGATATACTGTATGTGTGCAACGGGTGTCGTGTAACACATCGTATAGTCTTAGCTACTTACTGTTCCAGTCTAAATTCACCACCCACTAGTGGAATCGGGAAACAGTTTTCAATATAATATTCATACATTTAATCCTGTATGTGAATCGGTCCCTACGTAATTTCACGACTAAGGAGACCGTTTCGATAGCTTGATCAGATTCATTTTAATGTTTAATGATGGTGGGAAATATATTAGAAATTTAAAAATAACCTAGGTTCCAACATACATCCCTAAAACATACATTTTTTCCCTCAAAAACAGAATAAACTGCTGTTTATTAAATCAGTTGTTATGTCACTTTTAATAGTTCTCCTGTTTATGTAGTCACGAGTCTCACAGGCATATTCAAGGACGGTTTTGGCACGCTAAGTGTAAAGGGGTGTCTCCTAGTAAATGATTGAATGCGTGCTAAAATATGTTTCCGTTCTCTCAGGATTTGTTTGAAAAATAAAACCATTCTCAATTTTCCAAACACTGAGATTATATTTTAGTAAATATGATGGTAAATAAAGTACCAAGACCGATCTCGCAGTATTTAACGCAGTACCGTTTAGGACCTAAAACAAGATACAGTATCTTTTGTACGGTTTGCATATTTGTACATTAGTTTAAACAAAATGTAAATTTATGTTCAACTTGAAGAGACCATAAAAAAATCAGGTAAAAATTAACTGTTAAACTATTGCGATTTTCATATGTGTTTATGATTGTTATTGCGTTATTCTAATTTTCCTTCTATAGGATACTTTGAGAATAAACTTATATACGTTTATATTAGAATAATTAATGATAGAAACAGTGGAAGCTCATTTAAACAATCAATGTAATGATTAATTGTTATAGATTTAAAATATTTTCTTTCTCAACAAAGTGTTAAGCCTGATTTCATTGTAAAAGCATTTAAAATTACATTTTACAAAGTATTTAGTTTTGCATAAAGTTTATCTTCATTCTTAATTCAGTCTACACTTAACAGATTGAACTCAGAATTGCGTGTTTTGAAGTGTCTTATTTCATCTTTATGTTCCAAGTTGACTTCTACAAGACAAAGTATTCATATTGACTATTTAAACAGTTCCTTACTTCATGTTATCCATTTATACCAGATGTGTGCCATATGGGTTTTTAAATATTAAAAATAGAAAATCATATAAATAAATGAAGATAAGTAAAACAGTTAATTTTATGCGTAACTGAATGATACTTTATAAACGAATTAAAATACTGTAATTATTGTTATTTAATTTACTTTTAAACATCCTTTCATTTGAAAATGCAATGAAAAATGTAGGCCTAAAAATGCTTTCATCCTTGCAAAATTTACAATATCGCATAATCCGAAAATCACAATTACGCTTTTGATTACTGTAAGAAATACATTTATAAAATATTTTTTCCATGTATTTTCTATTTTTAGAGAGGATTCGATTTTGAAAAAAATTTAGTTTTCACTGGTGCAGTTTTGTATTTTGTCAGATTTAGAATACATGAGTAGTTTTTCATTCGTCCTCACCCTTGAAATGACGTGATAACAGGTTTAGACTTAACGTTTTAAAGCTAAATATAGAATTAATATTTCCAGGAAGTGGTATGAATAAATGAATAACTGTTATAGCTCTCGAAAGTACCTATACTTAAATAATTTATTATGGTGTTTTCAAACAAATATACTGAATTGAATTTTATGTGATAAGCAAACAAATAGTGTAATAGTTTGCAATTGAAAAAGAGGCCTACTATATTAAATGAAAAAAATGTAGCCTATTAAAATGCTGAAAATATACAGTTGAATTAATCAGAGTTTAAAATGAAAAATAAAACCAACAATTACAAGGCACGGAATTTAATTTCTTACTGGCAGACTGACTTAAGGCTTTGTGAAGGCTTAGGCAGCACGACGAAATGGAATTGAAAACAAACTGTCCTTAAATTAACTTCTCAAGTTTTACTCATTCTGTATGCTTATTTAATATTTATGTACGTAATACTTTTGCATGATTTAGATATATATTTACATTTTAGTGTTCACAAAAACATTAACTAAACAGAACCGCATTTTCTTTAATACAGTTACAATGTATTTT